>JAHTLZ010000007.1:23288494-23299045 GCA_023846285.1 Phrynocephalus versicolor
AATAATAATAATAATAATAATAATAATAATAATAATAATAATAATAATAATAATAATAATAATAATAATAATAATAATAATAATAATAATAATAATAATAATAATAATAAAACACTTTACAATCTCAGAACTACCATTTACCAGGGATACTAGAAATAACTGCAGTCAAAGAAAAACATAGTCAAGGAAGAGGTCATGGAAAAGAGGGAAGTCCAAGAAAAAAAGCCAGGTGAGCTTTCACTGGAGCTGTTTGGACACCACCATAAAGAGAGCACAGCTCCATGCCTTTCTTTGACTTTCCTACTTTCACTCACATAAAATAATGGGATTACTTTTATTTTCCTTATATAGAAATGGTATGTATTCACATAGCATTTCCATCTTGGTCTTAGAAGCCTTGCACAGGAAATAATTGTGGAAGTTCTAATACGTGACCAAAACCTAGGAACCTTCTGAAGCGGGCTTTTGCTATATGGGCTGAGGCAGATGGATAAGAGGATAGCAGAGGGGGGAAAGGCAGTCCCAATTCTATTATATTTATATTTATTTATATTTGTACTTCTTAACAGCCCGATTTTCCCTCAGGAACTCTGGGCAGTGTACAGCAAATAACATATACAAGAACCCAAACTAACCCCCCATGATAAACAAAATAAATATAAATCTAAAAAAATTACAACACAAATAATATGACAACAAAGAATCCGACAAGAAAAGGGCAGGGACAAGATGGAACAACCAACAACAACTCACTGATGTACGCTCAGAGATGACCAAAGGATTCCACAAAAAGCCAGGTCTATAAGGCTTTCCTAAAGGCCGGCTGAGACTCTGCCAGCCTAATATCCGGTGACAACTTATTCCACAGTGCCAGAGCGGCCACCAAGAAGGCCCGATAACCTTATGGACCTCCCTCGGAGTGACCACCCGAAGTGAAAAGGTGATCGAAGCTCTGGTTGGTCAGGATGAAGCTGATCTCTGGGAGATCCGCACCACCAGATAGTACTACTGTGAGAAGTAATGAAATGTACTATTGCAACATGTCCTTCATTGTAATGCTAATTGTTGCACACTGGAATTGTAGACAAAAGTGGACACTGGAACACATGTGGATTTTTTGCCCCAAAATAGAGGCATGTTGGCATGAAGCAATTAATTGGCTAGAGATCTTGACTAAACATGAAATAAAGTTATAATATATAAAGGAGAAATAAAGCACAGTCAATTCATGGAAACCTGGAAATCCTTATTAAAATATATGAATGAGTTAACTAAGAAGAAACATGGTTTAGAAAATAATCTAGATTGTTGGTCTCTTATTTTTTAGGTTGGAAAAGTGAATTGGGAGACTAAATCTAACCCTTAACCACTTAAACGGTGTAAGTGGTTTGTGCCTAAGATGATAAACTAATTAATAAGTAAGATTACAATGTATGTTACTATCCTATGTTAATGTTTTCCCTGTATTTTGTCTTTTCCCTTTTGTTTGTAATGTGAAGGATTGTTAAAATATAGCTTTAAATAAAAAAAATAAATACAGTAAATAAATTGTTAGGCATTTATGAACTTCTTCTGCCCAAAGGATGAACATTCAGTGGTTGATTCCACGTATGAGGCCACTCTATGTATCAATGCATAAAGGTTTACAGAGTTTTTTCTCATTGTTGAACTTTGTATCCTAAGGTATTAGAAGAAAGTTGCCTGTGGAGAGAAGGAAGGAGGTATCTCTCTGCTATGCTTCTGAGAAATCACGTACGTCAAGCCAATAGGACAAGATATAATTTTAAAAAGATAAAATAAATATGAAATTATTTTTAATTTTTACTTGCTAATAACAGAATCAACACAATAACTTGTTAACAAGGTATTAGATTTACACATATCTAAATATTTAAATGAAGAAATTAGTACTTAATCTTGTATTTCCAAAAATGTCAAACAAGGTGCCATTGATCTATTAATTGTGCAGTGTCATAAGTTTTCTGCCCATGCCCCCGGTTTGTGTTGTGTTTTGACATATTGATGTTGCATTATTCAAAGTGTAAGGCTTCTTTCTAACATCATGAGGTATGATTATTGGGGTATGACATGAGATATATTATACTATTAATCATCTCTGGAAAGATTTCTCAAAGTTCAGGCCATCAAGCCTAGATACAGTGAGGGAGTAGAACTTTCATCCTTTTAGGCTGGTTGTACAATTTCCTACTAGAAATAATAATAGTACTGGAGACCTTTCTACAACCCAATATTTTGGGTTACAAATCCTGCCAGCCTGGCCAATGACAGTAATTGTAGTCTAACATATCAGAAGGGACCAAGTTGAGAAAGTCACTTGAAGGGTCAGCACAATTAGGCTTGAGCAGCCTATTATTCAATCCATGGTTAAGCATGTAGATTATTATTATAAATGAACTAAGGTATCCAGCCACACTGAAGATCTACTGGTTTGAATCCCTGGCATGAGGTTCAATTCATATAACAAACACAGTTTATAAATTAAAGAAAAACAAATTGGGGAGCCATGTAGCCATCACAAAAACCAAATACAAAACTAGACCAGGTGATACCTTTTGGCTACTAATAAAATAACAAAAAAGCTAATATTTTGAGGGCAACATCCAATTCCTCAGCACTGTACCAAAAGTTCAAGCACAGCAAAATATGTAATTGCCGGGAGTCAGTTCTTATATTTAAAGTTCTAGGCAGGACGAAAAAAAAATGCCAGGTAGTTTCTTAGTTGAGGCCCGGAGCAGAGATGTTGTGAAGCAGCATCTGAAATTACATTTACAGTCCCAGTCCTTCAAACAATGTGACATAGATTACATGCACACAGTCACACCCATTCTCCATGTGGCACTTCAAGGCTAATGACCCCTGCTTGGCCAGAGAAGGGGGAGGGTTGGTGCAGGACCCCCACACATTTCACTTGGGGTCTGGGGTAAAATTTAGAAAATTCCACTAGGTGTAGCCAATTGGATCAAGTAAAAAAGGATAAATATTACCTAGTGGTTGCAGTGTTTATAAATTAGAAATTCTTCCATCATAGGTACTCAAAATTTAGTGGTTATGATGTTTAATTTAAGGATTACTTTGAAGTGTTGCCTAGTAGGTGGAACACCATAATTTTGTTTAACTCTTTAGCTCACTTGAGCATCAGAGAGATTGTAGGGGGTCTTTGCTTCTTCCTAGATTGGGAAAATGGAAATATCTATGCAGTATGTTAATACATCTTAGTCAGTGGGAAGGGAAGGACAGTCATTATAAACCTTTTTTTTTTCAAAAATCAATTACATAAGATAATTTTGTACATCTCAGGGATAAGGGGGAATTGCATCCCTTAAAAAAATATTGACAGCCAGTTTGATCTGAAAATTCCCCTGCATAGTTTCACGCAAAGCTGCCTTGGGTGAGTAGTTGTTCAGCTATATCTGGGAACCAGCAACTGTGTACAGTGTGTGCCAGAATGCCCAAACTACATCTCAAAGATTAGAAATGCTGTCAAGCTCAGTTTCTGTTACCCACTGCTCAATGTGTCCAATCCTGCTTCTGTGTCAGATTCCCCCCACCCCCTTTTAGCCTGCATGGAAATTAGTAAAAGGTGAAACCCAAGTTTAGTTAGAGATTGGGACTTAACTAATGGCCTACATGGATGGATTTTATGAGCTCTTAATCATCACCAGAAGACTTTTAGTGTCAAAAGCTAAATATATGTCGTGCATCATTCAATGGTCAGAAGGTCTCACTATTTTAACTGTGCATGAAGTATATTCTGCTAATGTCAACTCCAAGCGAAAACATGGTTAGCTTGATATATGTCCTTATCTCACCACTCCATTTGTATATCCCCCCCCACTTTTTCCTTTCTGTTTTCCTTTCATAGCTTTCGACACTTTGAATAAATAAACAATTTTTGAAAAATAGATAAAAGATGTAAGCTAGACTAGAGGAGGTAACAGGGGAACTGTGGCTGAGAGGCCAGTGAGAAATTATAGCTTCCTTGTACATTTCTAGGCAATTATTTCCCTAGGGTTGGCCTGTAAATTCATGGCCAAGGTGAAATAGAATGGGGACAATGCATGGATGAGAATATTATATATACAACTGATTAAAGATGCTTATGATTCCTTTTCCACAAAGGAATATAGGTTGAAGGTCATACACACTTCAGTGTAATTATTAATGTGTATTGTGGCCTTGGGTAAGTTGCATGGCCCTAGGGCACCCCCAGAAGAAGGAAATGGTAAACCATTCCTGGAAAACTCTGAAAAGGATTGCCTTAAATAAGACAACGATGACGACTACAGCAACATCAACAACAAATTTGTTAAAGCACAAAATCAAAAGTATTAGTGTAAAGAGCAAATGTTGATTCTGCCAACAACAACAATAGCAAAAAAGACGAAGCTGTGTCACACCTCATTATTCATGGGACATAATAGTAACAGAAAAAAAAGGGGCCTGGATAATTGGCATTGCAGTTCCAGAGGATGCTAGTATGGAACATAATGAATTGGGAAAATTCATAAAATCCAAAATCTGGCAATTGAAAGAACCACTGATATGAAACACATGTCAGTGGTTCCCGCAATCATCAAGGTGTTGGGAACTATTCCACAAAACTTTAAAACACATTACAATCAGCAGATATCTGATAACAACACCATCAGAACTGTATTAAAATAGCAATAAAAGGAAGAACATTCATATTACACCAGTTTTTGGCTTTTGGTTAAACTGTATTTGTTATATATTACCAATCAAAGACTGTGTTTTGAATTTTCAAATCATAATATTTCAAATCATAATATAATATATTTGGCCTTCAGATGTGGCAATGGTAAAACCACTCTTTCTATATCCCATGTACCTTGAAAAAACATAGTTCAGATGGAAATTAACAGCACAGAACAACAACATATATTTGATTCAAAATGTTTGCCCCTCCAGTCCTTATAGTAGAGGAAATACTAGGCATGCTCCTTGAGTTACTTTTAGTGCAACATTTCATGCCACTTCTTGGCCCTTTCAGTAATCTAAATCAAGTTTCCAACAGTTTAAATGTTTCTGAAACATGGCCAGGCTTAGACTAAGATCAGTTTCCAAGCCAACAATTTTGTGAGAGTAATCATCAAGAATGAAGGCACCTCTCTGCTGAAGTTAAAAAATAACCCAACCCTGCTGTATCGAATGAGGAATGTCTGTAGGTTTAACACTTACCTGGGCAATGGGTTGTCAAATGCCCTCCCCACTTGCTTCAAAAATAAGAAAACACATTAGTTACACTGTAAGGACTGAGTGTGCATGGGAGTGAAAATGAATACCTTTCTTTCCATGTAGATTTTCAGTGTTTCACTTTAGGACAGCGGCCTTCAATACCAGCTGTGCTGGCCAGTGTTTCTGGGAACTGTAGTCCAAGAACACTTGGGTTACCCAAGGTTGGGAATAACTGGCCTTCTCACCTGACATTGGTTTCTCTTTTCTTGTTGGTGCAGTGATGTTATTGCCAAGGTTCCTAATAGCTGTCTCCTGATTTTATTTTTCTTGTACCCTCTGGGCTGAACATAAGCAATTATTCAAAAATAATGATGATGATTTTGCAGTGTAACCCCTGTACCCTAACTCAAGTAACAGCTATTGGTATTCCCCATTTGTTGAATTTTTTTCTCCAGCAGATTATGAAACACACAAACATGACTTAGAGCCCTTTCATATGATCCCTAAAATCCGCTGCAAAACACTTGCAGATCCGGAGCATACAATTGTTTTCCCACCAGCAGCGGACTTTAAAAATAAATAAATTACAACCACGCCCACTTAAGCGCACCCCAGCGCACTTTACAAGTACCTGGTCTCCGGAGGTAAAAAAAATTCCGATGTGGATTGTAAAGCAGTGAATGCCTGGCTCTCCTCCTCTATCTGTTTGTTTTTGTTGTCCCCTGCCCCTTTAACAGACTGGAATTCCTAAAGCAGCTGCTGTGATGGCAGGTGGAGGTGAGCCTGCATTTTTTTTCTCCCATTTGTTTCTCCCTCCCCTCACCGCAGAGAAAAGCAACAGAGTGTGGAAGGGTGGGAACACAGGAAGCAGAACAAAACTCATGTGATCTCTGGCTGGGGGGATCCAAATTTAAGTTGCCAGCAGATTTTAGGGGTCGTGTGAAAGCACCCTTAGATGTGTCTCCAAAATGGCACAGGGAAGGTACCAATCTCTGTGTCCTTTTTCAGATCTGGACTGCATCGGGGTACACTCCTAGTACACAGGGGGTTCTTACATAGATGCCATGATGGTGTTCTTTGGAGAGGTGTTCTCGGCCAACAGTCCTCTCATCTTGGCAATCAGGCTGTTCATGTGATCCCTGAAAAACCAATAGGGAGAAGTGCACACATGCTAGCCCTAATGCTGCGTAGTTGTTGGTAAAGTGTGAAGCAGGCCTCTGTTCACATTTCACAAGCTGAACCCTCCATGCTATGTGGAACTCTGTTAAAGATAGGTTCCCAGCATTCTGGAAAAGTCCAGTCACACTCAAGGAAATCTAAGTGAAAATCAAAAGAACCAAGCTGGAAAGTGGAAGAATAGAGATGGTATTAGGAGAGAGCATGAGTGAATGCCCAGACCTTTCTACTTGACGTGGGCAAATCTGTCTGTTTTAGGACTTCAACCATCAGATTCTTCCCCAACTTCTGGTTTTTCCAGTCCAAGATAAGAAGAAAGATAAGATGGTTTTCCATCAGTATAGGCCAAATTCAGTCATTAGCTGTTCCCAACATGGAGAGGACCTCTGTGTATCATAAAGCTGATGAAGATGAGGGACATGTCAGGAAAGAAAAGGTGGCAAGCCTAAACTATATTGCATGGGGCTTGAAAACACATCCAGACATCTAAATCACAAGATTCTTCCATCCTTCAATATGCAGAAATTTGCTCATGTTGGCTGAATCATTTAAGATATGCTGAAAGAAAATTCTCACCCACCTTTTCAACTGTCTTTTGAAATCTCACCTGGGTGGAAGGCGCAGAAGGCTAGAAGGCCTTATGCAAAGGTTGGATTTTCTCCTTGTCCCCCCTTTTCTCTGAGCTTTTTCTTCAATAGCTACAACAGTTTAATATGTGCATAAGCTAGTCAGCATCTTTCTCCTCCCAGAAGCCCTCCAGGTTAATTAGCATACTTGACGAGCATCCTAAGCTTCCTCCTGCCATCAGTCTCTTCTGCTCTCTAGGTTCTTTGCCAGTTCAGCATTTAGAAGAAGGGTGGTTTGGTTGATTTCTTGAGCCATCCAATCATCTTTCCCAGCTGGATCGTTATTATCCTTCGTCCATAGCATGGACACTTGGCTCATTTCCAAAAAGGGACAGTTCTCTCCTCAGAGACTGGGTAGTCGCTACCAAACTCTCAGACACCATTTCTCCCCCTCCCTTCCCCTCCCCCACCACACATATGGTGTACGTCTTTGTAATGAAGAAACAACAGCAGCTCTGTGATACCGACAAGAGTGAACAGAGATCTTGTTTGCCTTCCAACAAGCTGGAGGGAAAGTACAATGAAACTGTAGCAAGCATTTATGGAATAGTGTTAGGAGGCAGGTTGGAAGTGCTATTGCGCTCTTGGGTTGGGCCCAAGTAATGTTATTCTAATGGCTACCTGGCAGTTCTTGGCTTTTGAAAGAGAGAGGGAGGGCCCGGAGGAGACCCGTCTCCACACCAGCTGTTAGAAGGCTGAGCTGATTTTCTTTTTTATGGCCTGAGAAACTACCTTTGTGCCCTTCTTTTGCCACATAGGTGTACTGTGGTTCTCCATACACTGTGGTACAGCTGTAACTGAAAAGCTAGTTACCAGTCAGGTTTGGCTTGTTGCAGAGATAAGGCCTCAAGGCATTTGTTATATCCCTGAACCATGCAATAACCCTGGACATGTCCAAGGCTTTGGCTTGGTTCAGAAACATGGCTGAAATCCCATATAGGGGACCAGATGGAGCAGTGCTTTAAGTGGCTCCCCTGACATGATGCTTCTAAAAGTGCAGATGGGGGTCTAAGGCTTATTAATAAAGCTTTGGAAGGAGATCTTAGCTGGTGAAATAGTCCAGTTTCATTAGCGAATGAGCTCATCAGATCTATTCTCCTTACCTATCGGGCAACTCAGGGGCTATTTGAAATCTGTTGCCTCTGGTCGCCATCCTCCATGGCTCGAGAGAGGCATTTGTCCTTGGAATGGAATGCATTCCATGATGTCCCCTACTGTGGCTGAGTGTCAACTTGTATAATTGGAAAAGTAACTGAAATTTATGCAATTTCAAATTGCATGGGCTAACAGTGGCAGAAGTCCCCAGCTGCAGGCCTGTTTTCTCACATTCAGATGGCAGGCTTACATGCTCTCCTTATGAATGTGACTGAAATGTGATTGAAATCAACATGTCTAACATGGAGGCTTGGCTTGGCTGCCCAGCTCATGGAAAAATAAAATTTGCAAGTACTGTACTAGGGTAATTTTTTGTGGTTACAAAGTTGGGCTGTCCAACTTTGAACAGGCCGAGGTCCACTTTTTATGGCCCAAAGTGCCTGAGGGCTACTACCCTAAAACCTCTGCTTACGAATTTTGTCCTTTTCTTAGCACATGCTCATAAGTAAAAAAAAAAAAAAAAAGTAAATAGAGCAGCGGTTTCCCACAGAAATGCATTGAAAATCAATTAATCCACTCTGGAGGGAACATAGTTCAATGCTTTCCTATGGGAAGACTGACCACTCACATTCTTCCTTTACTTTGAAGAAGAGGGGAGACATCACCACACAAAGGAGGTGGACACATCTGCAACCCCACCTCTCGCTGTCTCCTCCCCTCCCTCTCCTCCGCACTAGCGACTCCGCTCGTCACGAGACAGTGGCATGCTGATCATCTGGATGCGAGGGGGAACAGGGGATTGTGCCACGGCAGTTGAGCTGCCCCACTCGGCTGAGACAGTGGACTGGCAGACCCAGAACTTTGCTGGAGCAGTGGTGGTCCTTGGGGTGGGGGAGGGAGGGTGGAATTTATCCCCTCACTTTTTTTTATTGATGGCCAGCGGGCTACTTTTGAACCCTTCACGGACTACTGGTAGCCTGCGGTCTACCTGTTGGGCAGGCCTGCTATAAATTAACCAGAAGCATGTTAGTAGAAAAAAATAGATTCTTGGATGTCATGTAATCTGGCACTACTTAAGGGTGAGTCTATCATACTAGAGCAGTGGCTCCCAAACTTGGGTCACAAATGTTCTTGGCCTAAAACTCAGAGGAGCCTTTACATCTAGCTGTGTTAGCCAGGATTTCTGGGAGTTGGAGTCCACAAACATCTGAGGACCCAAAATTGGGAACTACTAGGTGAGAGTCATCATGATCCATGAGGATCAGATAGCTCTCTGCAACATGTGGGAAAGCTTTAGTAGAATTGCCAACCAAGCCATATAAGAATTATGTTCCCCTGGGTAGCACTTCTTCAGTTTACAGCTTTCAGAGTCTGAGATCTAGGGGTTAGGGGTTGTAGGAGTTGTGGTCTTTAAAGGTAACTTTCACATATTAGGCTTCTGAGTTCCTTTTGGCATGATCAGAGGATTAGGATCAAGCTCCGAAACGGCCAGGTGCCCACAACAGTCTTGGGAGTAGCATTTCTTTTTCTTTATCTTAATCTTCCTCACAAGGCTGTTGTCAAGATATAGTGACTAGAAGGAGAGCCATACACATAGAAATAAAATTTCATTTATCTTACAATTACCTGTGAGGCTAAAGATGCTCCTTTTTACATGGAGCTTTAAGGATTAGAAGCATATGAAGGGTGGCTTGCATATTTTTAAGCATATGTTCTGTGGGTGTGAGTAGAGATGGACATTTCGTTTTGGAAGGGGACTGGTTCCGAAATGAAAACTGACAGCACAGCTGGTGTTTGGAACCAAGTCCCACCCTTTGGAACCAAATCATCCACTGTCTTAACTTTCTGTAGTTTGTGCTGGGCGAAATTCCAACCAGGAAGCAGCCTCTGGTGCATCATCTTTCCCTCTCCTGGCCGACCAGGAGCTGTGCAAAGATTTGCATCTTCCTGCCTCCTTGTCTGACTGACCAGTGCCAGGGAGAAGGAAGCTGCTTCCTGATTGGAATTTCAACCAGCAAGATAAGACAGTGGTTGATTTTGTTCCAGAGGGTGGGACTGGGTTCCAAGTTCCAGCTCTACTGGCATGTTTCTTTTTAGAACCAGAGGTGTAGCTAGAGTTTGCAGCACCCAGGAACAAAGTCAGTTTTCGTGCACCCCTCCTGCCCCCCCCACTATCTTTTTACCCTCATAGCCGCATGTCTGGCCCTTCTTACGAGGCACTTTTTTCCAACTCTAAGAGGGGAATCAATCTTGTTTGGTGTTGGGGGAAGGGGAGTCCATCTCTGTGTCACCTCAGAGCAGGTCAGCTCACCACTCCTGGAAGTTAGGAAAAGAGGGGGATGTGGAATGGGGTGGAGTTGTTGTTGTTGTTGTTGTTGTTGTTGTTGTTGTTGTTGTTGTTGTTGTTGTTGTTGTTGTTGTTGTTGTTGTTGTTGTT
>JAHTLZ010000007.1:23299055-23342051 GCA_023846285.1 Phrynocephalus versicolor
TTGTTGTTGTTGTTGTTGTTGTTGTTGTTGTTGTTGTTGTTGTTGTTCAGTCATTCAGTCATGTCCGACTCTTCATGACCTCATGGGCCAGAGCTCGCCAGGCCTTCCTATCTTCCACTGCCTCCCAGAGTTTGGTCAAATCCATGTTGGTTGCATTGCTGACACCGTCCAACCATCTCATTCTTTGCAGTCCCCTTTTCCATTTGCCTTCCATCTTTCCCAACATCAGGGATTTTTCCAAGGAGTCCTCTCTCCTCATGAGGTGGCCAAAGTACTGGAGCCTCAGCTTCAAGTGGGGGTTAGGAAAGCTGAATTCAGCACAAAGGGGACTGCAGTCAGATGGGCAGACATTTTCTAGAGCAGTTTCTTCTCCTCCTCTCCACAGGGCTGAGGACTGTGTGCAAAGCCATGCCTTGGGCAGGTTCTCTCCCCCCCCCCACGTCAGGCTCAGGAATGCAAGAGCAGCAATGGAAAGTGCACCTGCAACAACTGCTACTCTTGGCACCCATGGGTCCCTTTCTTCCTTCCCTCCTGCCTCTTTTGTGCCTAATCCTCACCAGCCGCTACAATATCCACCACTAGAGATGGGCACGACTTAGCGGTATTTCCGTTTCCGTTTCCGTTACTCGTTTCCGTTACTCTACGGAAACGGAAATGGGAATTACTCCGCCAGACTTCGAGCTCGAACCGACGAACGAACAATTTGGTCTGATTTGTCGTGCTCGTTACTTGCATCGCGCGATCACGCGCGATGCCAAGCGGCACAGAAAAAAAGTTTTTTAAAGTTAAAAAGCCCGGTTCCCGGCCAAAAAGCAGGTGGAAATATGCCTGCCGTGCCTCAGGGCACCTACCAGAGGGGTGGTTTCTGGAGGTCCCTGCCCGGCCTCCCCCCCTCCTCCGTCCTGCTGGGATGCTCTGGTGTGGTGGTGGGACTCGCCCGCCGCAAAAAGCCCAGTCTCGCCGCCGGCCGCCAAAGCGCAACCAAGCGGCACGGGCGGCACAGGAAAAAACTTTTTTAAACTCTCCCCCGGGTCTCCCCCCCACCCATTCCCGGGCCAAAAAGCAGGCGGAAAATGCCTGTTTGACTAAGGGCACTCACTAGGGCACCTACCGGAGGGGGGGTTTCTGGTCTGGAGGGGGGTGTCCCGGCTTCCCCCGTCCTGGGCAGCCGGACTCGAGTCGCCTCGTCGCCATGCCATGCGGTGCGGGCGGGGGATCGAAAATGGGGCGGCGAATGCAATATTGTTTTTGAAATCGTGGTCCAAAAACACACAAGCACAACAGAAACACGCGGAAATGGAACTGCCAGATTTTTCACAGTAGCAGTGGTTTTTTTCTTGCAACAAAATGTCTCTCCTCTCCTCCTGTGTCCTCCATTGATTTTATTTTATTTTATTTTTTTTTACACCTGCGCAGTGTGCAATGATGGGCTGGCCCAGTGGCCTGGCCAGCCATGTGGGAGGGGACGACCATGCAAATTTTTGGAGCCATCTCACCAATCGCATGGCCACTTGGCCACTGAGACTTCTGGGATGTGCCAAAAAGCCCCCTAAAACCTGCCCTAGCCCCCTAACCCCCTAACCCTAATCCTTGACTCCTTACCCATACGTCACAGACTGTCTTCTTAGTGGGTCAGAGAGGCACCCAGAGGTGCAACCCACTAGCCCACCATAACCTTACCCGTCATTAGCCTAACCCTAGCCCTAACCCTAATCCACCTTAGCCCATAGCCAGATCTACTTGCATTGCACTACACACGCAAGTATGATTCCCTTCTTTGTGGGACATGGCAGGTGCGACCCACTCATGGGACCAGGTGCTTGAGCAGGTGCAGTGGCACTGCCTGGCCTGCAAATGGTGACACGCTCGTACCAGGGTATCAGGTACTTGAGTAGGTCTCACTGCCTGCAAATGGTATGCATATCCATATGGTTATGCATGCCATTTTGCAGCAGCAGCAGGTGAGGAGGGGAGACCCCCATGTTGAGGGGTCTCTTGGAGCCTGCTGCTGCTGTCCCTTTATAGCGGGCCGGCGGAGGCACCCACCCCACAGAGGTGCCTCCAGGAGCCCGCTACCCCCCCCAAAAAAATCAGTATAACGATAACGAAAAAACGAAAAAACAAACCGACTAATTTTTTTGATTTTTCGCGAAAAACGGAAATGAAACGAATCGGACCCTAGCCGAAACCGAAACCGAAAACGAAGTTTTTTTTCTGAGTCGTGCCCATCTCTATCCACCACTACAACTCTTTCTTGCCCCTATTTCTTGCCCACCCCCACCCGTTTTGAGAAAAAGAATCTCATAAGGGGTTGAAAATTGCTTCGTAAGGTGTCTTGCCAAGTGGTGACAGCCTGAACTTATAAGAAAAAAGAAGTTAGGGAGAGATTCTGTCTATTCCCACAGGTACAGTACCTTGGGCTCACTGCAGAAACAGTGGGATATCAAATAGCAAATAAATAAATTGTACATGCCCCCAAATAAACAGAAACACCTTATATTGTTGCTTAGAGTTTTGCTTTGCTTTGGGGAGGTGTTCCTTTTCTCCTTCTCTGGAACTTTCCTTCAGCAATTGTTTAAGCAAAACTTACAACTGTAATTTGCTGAGCCAGAAATCTTACTAAGCTATAACCTAGAACTACCTACCATTTATTTATTCTCTGCTTGGCTAAGAGTACTGCCTCAGATAAAACAAGCTCTTAGGTCCTGCTCCATCAATTGAATTCCCCTCTGGTCTTTGATGTTGCCTTTGAGGTCTGGTTGAAACAAACTATTGTCTGCTTTTACCAGAGGTGAGCAATATCCAGAGGTCTGAGGAATACACACATATGTACATCCATGAAACTTGAAATTCTGGACCCCTTTCCCCACTTTTCCAGAAATATTTTTTTTCTTTTTAAAGTCTTTTCCCCCCCAGTTAAAATGGCTCCCTAGTGCCTTCTGGTGGCAGAAAAAATATTGTATACTAGGTAGTTGTAGGTGGTTACTTCACATCCTTCTTTGTTCTGCGACTAGTTTTGTACTGTGACAGCGTTGGTCATGATCACATGGTTTTGTCCCTGTTTCAGTGTTCCCATGGTTGTGATAACTTGTCTCGTGACAAGTGTTACCTCACAGTCTTGTACCGTGACAAACACTGAATTTGTCTAGCTCCTAATTCCTTTTTTCGGTGGGCTTAAAAATTCTTTTTCAATATTTTGCTTCTGAAAAGTCAAATTAAAAAAAACTAGACACAGTTTTCTGAGAGAAATGAATGTTTTGTTGCATGACAGTAATTACTACACAGTGTCTTGTCTCGGAACTGAAAGTGGGAACAAAGAGTGACAAGGGAAACTCCTACCCCAGCATCAAGTACAATATTGTCGTGCTTAGCACCTGTTCCAGGGGCATAGTCGAGACAAATTTCAGTAGTTGTGAGACGGACGTGAAGTAACATTTTTTTGTACTGCTCTTAAATGCAACACCAACAGAGACAAAACAGACATGAAGTAACCACCATATATGAGTTGGTTGGGTAGCTTATTGGTTTATGTATTTTACAGCAGAGCCAGAGGCTTGGAGTTTGATTCTTCACTATTCCTTTGGCAAGGGGAACCTTGGGCAAGCTGTACAGTCCCAGGGTGCCCCCAAAAGAAGGGAATGTAAGCCACTTCTTAGTATTCTCTACCTAGAAATCCTTGGAAAAGTTACCATAATTCAGAGTTATTATTATTATTATTATTTTATAGAGAAATGCTCATAGAGTGTCTGCATATACTGTATGTATACATAGTCTAACATTCAATAATTATGCAAAAAATATCTATCTATACCATTCTGTTCTATAAAATGGAACCTAGATGTGTACCTCTGGATCCTACCTTGTCAAAGTTTCTTCGATTTTAAGATAAAACAGAACAGCTGGATAAGATACAGCTCATGCTGAAATACCCATCTCTGCTTGCAGAACATAGTAGATATTGGCATTTAACAGTACAGACAACTGGGAACCTTACTGGAGAAGCAAGCAGCAGATCATTCTGATTTACTGCAAACTACCGGGGGCCACAGTATACTCTTAAGCTCTCTTCATATTATTCTTATTTATATTTAATATCTAATACTTTGGCTGTCATTCTTTAATCAAGATTTCTGTAGGGTTGTCTGAGATGCTTGGGAAAACTCTGGGTAAATATTGTTATTAGTTAAGTAATAAGACACAACAGGGTGTAAAATATTGCCCTATAACTCATGCCCGCTTCGTAGGCTGGAGGCCAACAAATGGCTTTACACTTTTGGAAAAAGTTAAATCAAATTAAAGAGACAACAGCAAAATATCTGTGCTTGTCAAGACATAAACATTACAGTGTTGGGGAGGACGGGAGAAGAGATCATTTAATAAAGCTTGGTGTCAACTGCACATTTTTAAATTCAATAAAAAATTAAATCTTAAACAGAATATTATTAGTTCCTTGAAAAAGCCAAATAAAAATGCTGTGTTGTGCTGGGTTTTCATGATCAGCATCTCTTATGGTTTCTATTGAAAACCTGATTTTAGATTTTGCTTTGATAAGTCAGAAAAGCACCCACTTAAATGTGATGTTAAGGACTGGTTTAAGGACTGGAATAGGAAAGGAAAATCACCCTATGACCTTCTGGCTGTTGCTGGATTGCCGCTCATGCCATCCCTCACCGCTGACTTTTGTTGCTAAGACCGATGGGAGTTGTACCATCTGGAGGTTGACACATTTCCCAACCCTAGACAAATGCTGTGACACTATCAGAATATGAAATATATATGAGGTACAGACTAAGGCATGTGCCCCATTTACTCCTTGGGCCATTTTTTTCTGAACCCATTCTGAAAGATCACAGAAAAAGGACCCTTGACATACAGTACAAGCATACTATGAGTTGGAGGGGTTATTTTGGCTCAACTATGGTCCAAACATGTGCAACAATTCTTCCTGAGTGACCAAGTAGTAGACATTCACTAGACCAGTGATGGCGAACTTATGGCACGGGTGCCAAAGGTGGCACTCGGAGCCCTTTCTGTTGGCACCTGACATCGCCCCTTCATAGCCACCCGTAGACAGGTTAAATTACTGTATTGGCACTTTGCAAAAAAAATTTAGTGGGTTTTGAATTGCAGTTCGCCATCACTGCACTAGACAGTATGGGCACAGAATGGGTGTGGGTGTCATCAAGTCAACTTTGACCTATGGGAACTCTTTTTATGGTTACCTAGGTAGAGACTACTCAGAAATGCTTTGCCGTTCCCTTCTGGGGCCATCTTGAGTTAATGCAGACTCTTACAAGCAGAACACTTTAGGAGGAACTTAATACCCAACCTCTGGCTCTGCAGCCAAATACTTAACTCGGGGAGCTATCTGGCCAACACAACAATTGTTGGCCATCAAATCAAGTCTAACATATAACAACCTTTAGCAGATTTTCACAAGAACATAAGAACAGCCTTGCAGGAACAGGCCACAGCCCTTCCAGTCCAGCATTCTGATTCACACAACGGCTCACCCTTTACTTTGGGGTATTCCCAAGCTGATGTCTTCACCTGCTTACGATTCCCTGCAAATGGTAATGAGAGATATCCTGCAAATGGCAATGAGAGATACAGTTTACCATTCCCTTCTTCTAGGGCAGGGATTCCCAAACTTTTCCAGTTGGTGCCACCCTTGGGCATGGCTGGCACTGGCACAGCAAGAAGAATGGCAAGGGGTGCAGTGTGGAGCAGGCATCAAAGAATCACAAAGGAGCTGAGACTGAAGCCAGAACAGCAGCAGCAGCAGCAGCAGTGCCGCCTTAGTAAAGAAAAAGAGAGAACGTTTTTCCACCCTGCTCACTTGGTTTGGAAGTGCCCTGAAGTACCATGGGTGGCTGCAGAGGTTGCAGTGTGCCATGGTGCACACACTGGGGAACCCTCTTCTAGGGGCATCCTAGGATTGTGTGGCTTGCCCAATGCCACACAGACGGGCTCTTCAGGGACGCCCAGTGGGCAACTGAACTCTACAGCCAGAAACCTAACTCGCTGAATGTTTAAAGCCATTGACTTCTGGCTGTATACATTTAAGGAGCCTCATCATAGCAAACAAACAGGTCTATGTTTCAGTGTTTAAACTGTTTGCTGAGGACCCTTTTTGCCCCCTTTTCACGGAAAGGTCAGGAAAAATGTCACCCCTGGACCCAGAGTAATTCCAGGACCTTCCTTTGCCCTGCTCTTCATTTACTGGCCCATTGACTTCAGCGCAATGACTCGCTCTTATTGCCCTTTTGTCTGACCTAGATATTTAATCAACATATAACAGATTAACTCATTTCCCCCCCCTCTGTCCCCACTCCCTGAAACTTCAGGCAGGCCAATAGCTTTACCTAACCACTCACCAGGAGGAATAGGGTAATAGCGCAATAACCACGGGCACTGGCTGAGCGAGCCCTCGTCCTTAATTTTGCACTTCATGTTTATATCCACTGATGAAACATGGAGAGTGGAACCACACTATTTCCCTCCTCTTTTCCAATTTTCAGGTCATCAGCTCTTACACAGCACAACATGCTGTGTTAAGTTCAGATGTCAAATGTATATGGTTTCCCAAGAAATTATGCCCTTAGCTAGGTTTTTTCCAACTGAGAAAAAAATTACAGTGACACAGTATGCCGTGGGAAGGAAATGGAGAGGCTCAAATAATGGAAGTGGGAATCTCTTTCTGCCGTGCTTCTCCAAATCCCACCTGCATTTTCTTCCTGTCCTTGTTTTATGTTAGGGTTGCAAGACTTGGCTCTTCCTTTGCATGCTGAAATCTTATGAACAGTGTGTTGCAACCTCCTCCTCTGCTCCCTGCAATGTGCAAATGTATTGATGTATTTTGCCTAAGATTGTCATTGAGCATCTTGCCTAGTTTTCCTGAATTTCCTGAATATTTTCTCTCTGCACCGATTGTACATAGCCACGTGCACACAGTTTTGTCTCTGCTTTTATTATTCCAAAACACCACGTACATGTTGCCAACAGAAGAATAAAATATAGAAGGCATGCTTCTTCTTGCTGGGCATCTCGGGAGGTGCCAAATAAGTGCTTTCATCAGGACCATTGAATCCCAACTAATTTCCTTTCTGCCTCTATTAGAGATAAGCCACACGGAGGCATTCAAATGGCTATTTGTGATTTTCAGGTGTGGGTGAAACTTTACAATTTTGGGGACTTGGGGATTAACTTCTCCCAGGGTGATCTGTGAGGCATAGTGGCTAGAGTGATGGATAAGGGTCTTTATCCACCCAGCTCGAAATAAAGAGACGAGACACTTTTTTGGGATTAATAATGGGCCACACTTTTATTATTATTTTATTGTACTATTCATCCTACCTTTGAGTCCTTAATGGGGGAAACCTGAAAGGGCAAGTGGCACTGAGGGATTTACCCATTACAAAACTCTGGTATTAACCGGTGGGGTAGTGAACCCCCCCAGCAATAGAGTTACAGGCAGCCCTTCACTGAGCTTTACATGAAGGGTCATAAATCACTATTTACTGTCCTGTCTATTTCTAAGCCTAATGTGGGATTTTAAGGGTTTCCCTTGTACTAAGCACTATTACCTCCTATTCCCCTAATGGACTTTCTACCACTTGCCCTTACCACCACATGAAGCAGGGCTACGTAGTATGCCCCAAAGACCTCAATGACACTACTGCTAGCCCTTTACCTGGGGCTTTTCTTGGTGGTCAGCTGACCCAGTGGTCAGCCACTGGCCAGTCTCGCCAGCTGTGCTGGCAATTCCCCATTGGCCAGCCTGGCAGCTGGCCAGTGTGTCTCTATGGGGCAAGCAGACAAAGAAGTCCCTCCCAGTACAAGCCTGGTCAAAGCCCCCTTGGTTAGATTCAGTGCTTGGTAATGGAGACTCACTGGAACAAACAATTGCTTATTTCCCGTACCTTGAAAATCCTATTGGGGTTATTATAAATCTGTTCCAACATGACAACACCCATCTCTTGGTGCCCAGGGATTCTGGGAGTTTACTGCCAACCCTCCCTGCCCCTCCCGCACACAAATCAGGCTCTGAATGTAGGTCCTGGGATAAAGAAATGCTGCTTATTTGGGGACTTACATGAACCACTGAGCACCAGTGTTTTGATGTAATTCATCACCTTTTCACATCCATCCCTGTGTTGGAATCCTGCACCACTTTGATATCATAGCTTCTGATTAGAGATGAGTATGAAATGAAAATACAGTGGTACCTCTACTTAAGAGTGGATCTACTTAAGAGCAATTTGACTTAAGAGCAGAAAACAGATGGCATTTCAAATGCTTTCTTACAAATTTTATATATCCGTTCTACTTACAATTTTTTAAATTTTTTTATTTGAATTTTTAGATAGGGCTCCTCTTCTTAAGAGTTGTTCAGCTTAAGTGCATGCATTTGGAATGGATTAAATTCATAAGTAGAGGTACCATTGTATAGCATTTCATTACGTTTCTTAAGTAGTTTTGTTTCATTTTGTTAGTAACAATTTTTTAAAACAAAACAAAACAACAATTTGGAACTTAGTGCTCTTAATAGACTTTCTGGGTTGAAGTTCAAAAGTGTGTATGGCGTGTGCTGGCAATATAGGGGTTAACTTAAGCAGCCTAATCCTTATATTGCTGGCATGCACCATATACACTTTTGCAATTAGCTATGGGACCCCTCTTTGCAGTTGAATAACTCAGCCCCCTAAACCCCAAACCTCTCCAAATTTGGGAGGCTTATAGGGAAGAGCTTGAGGAAGCTCCCTTGAACAATGGTGCCAATACATGCCTGTAATCACTATTTTTGAGAACATAATGTTTTGTTATGTTTATCAGATTGGAAAATTAATAGCTTCCTGTGCTACTGCTTCCACCATGTCATACTTTCCAGGTTGAACTTCAACCCGGAAAGTATATTAAGAGCACTAAGTTACCACTACATACAAGGAAGCAATTAATTATCCAGTTCAAGCAGTTCACTACACAGCAGGAAGCAATTCATTCGAAATAAAAGGTGGCAGCATTATCAAGAGGATCCTGTGAAGATCAATAGCTTGATTCCTTACACTTCACATTTTCATCACAATTACACATTTAAAAGGAAGGTGTCATCACAACCCCTGAACCCCAAACCACTCCAAATGTGGGGAGCCTGCAGGGAAGAGTCTAAGAAACCTTCCCCAGTTTGGTTTGTGAATGGGGAAAAAAAGTGGTTTGATTCATTTCAGGCCAAAACAGTTTCTTTCATTTCATTTCATAACAAAACAATTTGTTATGTAACAAAATAACAAAACAGTGTTTCATTTTTTGTTTGGTGCCCATCTCTACTTCTAATATTTTCTGCAAAAATCTGTCATCATTGGCAAGCCTAGAGATCACCTCTTAACCCCATTCTTTACCCTGCTCTGGTATTCCCAAGGAGAAGACAAAGCTCCTCCAGTTTTCTGCAAGGAAAAAAAATGTTCAGTGAGCAAGCTTGCCCTCACAGGAAGTAGGGAATTGGAAGCTGGGTACCCCATAGAGGTTTATCATGTCTGAGAGGAATCCTGGAGTAGTATCATGCCTTACATTTATATTGGCTGTAACTGAGCACTGAGATATATCAATATTCCTGATTACAATAAATACAGCTATTAGGACAAGTCCAGGGCTTATCTTAATTGGCTAACAGATGAGCAGGCGTGTGGCACTGTTGAATCCATCAGTACTAATTGGGCAGAGGTAAGGTTGATCAATACTGACACTTCAGAACATGGGTAGCCACTGGAAAATATTAATTTACAATCATGACCATCATCTCCTCACTAGCCAGCATTATGTTAACCCTAATTGCTTCAACAGGAATGTGCTATACTTCCCTGGATCACTCACTTAGAGTCCTATCTTCTGACCTGGCTTGTGTTCAGCCGGCAGCCTGTTTTATACTGAAGGGAACTAGATGGTTCTAATGGCTCGGATTCCATGAACCAACTAATATTGTGCAGTGTCACCATATAGCCTCTACTCTGAATCTTAACTGTGTCTACAAAAATGACTTCTACTTTTAATGGGTGGAGTTCTATTTGTTTTTCACTGTGCCCCCATAGTCTCTGGGAGCTGGGAGAACACCAAAATGATCTAGCAGTAGAGATGTAAAACGTTAGGATCCAGATTCCATTTCTCGACTCAAATTTACTCAACTAGATAACATATGCGCTGTCTTAGGCGAATGAATATTCAACATTACCTGGCACAACAAAGTTCCAAATAGCATAGTCCTGAATCGAGCTGGAATCCCTAGCATGTACACTTTATTAAAACAATGACGCTTACACTGGCTTGGACACGTTGTGAGAATGGATGATGGTCGGATCCCAAAAGATCTTCTATATGGAGAACTAATGCAGGGAAAGCGCCCCAGAGGGAGCCCACAGCTGCGGTATAAGGATATCTGTAAGAGGGACCTGAAGGCCTTGGGAATGGACCTCAACAGTTGGGAAACCCTGACCTCCGATCGCACTGTCTGGAGGCAAGAGATACAGCATGGTCTATGTAAATTTGAAGAGCCATTTGTCCAACAGGCAGAGGAAAAGAGGCAGGCACGGAAAGAACAAAACTCGAGGACCGGGCAAGAAACAGAATACATCTGGCCCCAGTGCAGTAGAGACTGACATTCCTGAATTGGTCTATTTAGTCACACTAGGTGTTGTTTTTAGGATCTCTACTCCAGGCATGATACCATAGTCTTTCAAAACTGAAGGATGCCAATGATGAGATAACAGAACAACTACAAAGTGTAATACTGTGCTAACTGTCAACCAAGCCATCTCTTTCGGTTAATTCTGGGATTGTCATCCAGTCCTAAAGGAGAGGAATAGATATGGCATCTCTCTCCCATAAGCCCTCTATGTGTAGGATTTTCCTGAGTCTGTCTCTGTTTGAAGAACAGGGGGTCATACATTGTGTAGCATGTATGTCTGCTTCTAATTGCCAAACATGGTTCACTTGGTTTTATTTCCTCCAGTGCCTCAGCAGGATAGGAGTAGAAGTTTCTGGAATTGGCTCCATGGGTGGCTACCGGTGCCTCCTGTGTACAATAGCATCCCTGGGCCAATTAAATGTAAAACTCTGTAGCACATATTTGGACTGCTCCAGTTGGGCTTATTCCAGTGCTTCTACACAGATTTCTGTTTTTTTCCTTCCTTCTCCCCATTTCTTTCTCCTCTGCCTGCTACCACCATTTCAGTCCTCCATCACTCCATTCTCCATATTCTTTATATCGCCCACCTCCCTTTTAGAAACTTTCAATGTGGTCCCCCTTCTTCCTAACTCATACTCTTTCTTCCCAACCTCAGACCCTTCTAGGCCAGCTCCTTCAGTTGCCTTTTCTGTCACTACCTGGAAATTCCTATGGGGCTGGCATCTTGGTAGTGGGGAACATGGGCACGTACCATGGATGGGGTGGTCCAGGTAAAATTATCTATGGGGAAACTGGAGCGGAAGACACGGAGGACAGACTGACTCCAGAACCTTCAGGTACTTTCTAACATACAAACAATGTTTTGATGCACACTCCGGTTCTCGCTCCCCCCCCCCAAAAACAAAACAAATGTACAAAAGCCTATTCATGTTCTCCTTGCAAAAGAGGAAAGTCTGCTTCTTGCAAGTGTGGACTACTTCCTGGGTTGTGAAAGCATAAGATAAGAAGCATGCTTGGACAAACATGTCTGTGAAGTCTCACCTTCCTGGAAAAAAAGAGATCCATTTCCCCTCCTCCACCTGTCCTTTTCTGCAAACAAGAGCTAAATATTGCTCTACTCAATGTGATCACCTAGGAATCGTGTGCAGGAAAGATTCCCTTTTGGTCAGGAATTATGGCTATTCTGTGCAGATTGGTGGATGTTTTCGACACAAAGAAAAAAAAGTAAAAAGATTATGAAACAGCCAAGAAAATCCTGCACTATTTCTTACATGGGATAGAGATAGTTATCTTCCACAGAGAAATATCACTGTGGGAGATTTGTTTTTTTAACCGCCCTTCATTTCACATTAAGAACAAGAGGCTACAGACATTGGCCAATACAGCAACCCCCCTCTATTTCACTGTTCATACATCATGGTCCCGGTATATAGCTGATTTTCATTTGAAACATAACTAATTATCTTTACATATTTTCCCAGTATATCACAGTATCCACAAACCTTACAGGGAATTGTTTTAAGGTTGAAATAAGTTAATTTATTAATAAAAATATAATTATCAATTACTAAATAAAAATTAATTAAAATGAAGTAAAATGTTATTAGTCTACAATATATAATACTGTACAGTGTATTTACAAAGAACATATAAAGTTGTTTAAGAGAGAGCAGTGTGGAGATGGTGAAAATCAAAATACAGTACAGCTGGAGAAACAAGTCTGGCCAATAGGAATGCCCCATTCATTTAATCCTAGTTGTGATTGGCTGCTGGCTATGTGTGCAGTTGGGGAAATGGAGGCAGAATTCTCCAGCCTCCCAGTTCTTCGCATATCACTGTACTGTGTGTTTCATTTTGTGCTGTATACCCTGCATGTGTATGTTTTTTCTGCAAGCCCTATTATGTCACCGAGGCTTGTGGCAATGAACCGAAGTGCCCAAGGAAGTATCTGATGGTCCATGAAAAGCTTACATTACTATGCATGCTTTGAGAAGGAGCGAGTTACACTGCCATTGTCCACCCTTATGGACTGAACGAGCCACCTATACGCTACATCAAGAAGGACAAAGCCAATATCAGGAGCACCATGGCAGTCAGTTACATTCAAAATTGTTAAAGAGTGTGTGGGGGTAATTTATGGTTTAAGTAATAAACAAAAAGCATTTGGGGTCAGCATCTGTGTATCACAGATTTTTGTTTATATTGGGTGATTTTTTTAATGTAACCCCCGCAATAAATGGTGGACTACTGTATGTTATTATAATTCATTTAATTTATTTAACACTGGTTAAATGATCTTAGCATTCACCTCTCCCCATACATAACAAAGACTGCCACCGTTAAAACAAACAAGCAAACAAAAAAGTGCCACAAGATTAACATAGTTGATCCATTACGGTTGTGCCTGCTCCATAAAGACTGGGGTTGGATGGATGATGTAACATGATTCAAGTGCCTGATCATCACATGGCCTGAATTTCTGTTTGGCTACTGCTTCCCAGTGTGCCTTGAGCAACTGTAGTCACCATGGAATACTAAAGGTTCAAGAACTGCAGCTTCTCTGTTGAGCGAGAGTGAGAGAACGCCAGTTCTGAGAGAGTTAACACCAAGGATGTAATGTCACCTATGAAATATCGTCAGACGCCTAAATTGAGTTCAGAACATTATTCTCCTAAGTCAGGGGTGCCCAAACTTTTTGTAAGGAGGGCCAGATTTGGTGGCTGAGAATGTGTCAGGGGCCAGTTGCTCCCCAACCCTGCCACCCCACTGCAAGCCCCACCCACTTTCTTTAAAAAAAACATGGGGTGAAGGAGGGGGAGGGAGGGGTGGGCCAGCCAGCCGCGGGCCACTCAGAATGGCCTGGTGGGCCGGATTTGGCCCCCAGGCCGGACTTTGGACAGGCCTGTCCTAAGTCTCATAGCAAAGTGAGGCCTGTGGTAAAGCTGCAGTGCTGCAGCCAAGCCACTGCTCACAGTATTAGTTTGATCCCAATGGATTCAGGTAGCTGGCTCATGGTTGATTCAGCCTTCCATCCTTAGGAGATGTTAAATGAGTCGACACCTTGCGGGGGGGGGGGGGACTACGTTCCTTGCAATCTTATATTGTTAACTGCCCAGAGACTGTTTCAGCACTACAGGGCAGTGGATAAGTCAAATGAATGAATGAATGAATTATAAAAGCACTTTGCTATAAATATTATAAGACAAACAAATTATTTTGCAGTGCTTTGTTGCCCGGATATTTAAGGAGTAGAAACAGTGGTGGCAAACCTTCGGCATTTCAGATGTTTTGGACCACAACTCCCACTGTCCTTTGTCATTGGTAATCTAGGCTTGGAATTTTGGGAGTTGTGGTTCAAAACATCTGAAGTGCTGAAGGTTCATCACCACTGGGTAGAAACATCAAAGTGGTGGTTGCACATTCTTAAAATTAGCAGTCAGTCATTCCATGCCTCCTAGCTGTATATGCGTTGTTGCTCAAAGGAAAAAGAGTCTAATATTTCGCAGAGAGTTTGCTCAAATTACGGGAACCTGGACAAAAAGTGGGAGAGGGGAGCACCTTTTCTTCTCAAAGCTAAACATATTTATGTTGTTGTTGTTGTTGTTGTTGTTGTTGTTGTTGTTGTTGTCGTCGTCATCATCATCATCATCATCATCATCATCATCAACATTATTATTATTATTATTATTATTATTATTATTATTATTATTATTATTATTATTATTATTATTATTATTATTATTAAAAAATCTATACCATCTTTCTCCCTGAAAGAACCCAAGGCAGCCTAGTCCTTCCTCATATGGCTTAGTTTAGTATCCCTTGATCATCCTTGCTGGCCTCGTCTGAATTGCTCAGCTACTCACCATTTTGACTAGGAGATTCTTGGAATTGTTCTTTCCCCCAAAATGTAACATTTCCAAGTATTTTCTCTTTCTACAACTCAGTACTGTTTATCTGGAAAATGCATGGGGACAATGCAGTTATGGAAATGAGGCTGACTGAATAGTCGAATGCCAGTCCCCACTGGGATTTTGTGAGAAAACAGCACAGAGCTGCCGTTGATTCATCTTGAGTCTACATTCTTAGACTGAAAAGAAGTCAACATTAAATAGTTCCATTTAGTTCTGGCCCAGTATTTTTCCCCCAGCCACTAAAAGATTCCCTATTAACTGACCTAAAAAGAATAGGGAAGGAGGAGGTGATTGTAGTTCTCTTTATCAATTTATTAGCTCAGGTGCCGTATTCTTGAGGCCAATTAGATGTCTCTGTAGATTCAATCCCACTAGGTCTGCTACCAGCAAGACTTCTAAATTTGTTGTTGTTGTGTTTGTTGTTGTTCTTGTATTAAATCAGAGTTGCAATTGATTCTGTATCAAGAGTATTCTTCAGCAAAGGGGGTCCCATCGAGCTGGGATGATAAAATGTTAATGAACATTAAAAACATTAACAAAGAGGACTCATCTCAAAGGAATTAATAATTAAAGATCAGTTTTTTAAAAAGTAATGTAAATTGTTTGATGATTAGAGTTAATAATCCAGAAGTAGATAAATTAATCCCAGATCTCTGTAAATTTGTATTTTATATGCTTGGGTTTATCTCCCTTCCCCCCAGCCCCAATCAAGTGTAGTCTTGCTTTATTCCAAACCTTTTTGTACTCATTACATTAGTAAGTCATCAGCATCTGGTTTCTTAGTCATGTTTCCTATCAAGTTCTGTTTCACTTACTTGCCAATAAAAGTGAATGGCAGAGGGGTATCACCTTATATTTAACTTGTTATTTCTTTATTGGCATAAAAATAAATAAATAAATAAATAAATAAATAAATAAATAAATAAATAAATAAATAAAGTAGACAATGAACAATAGAGAATAAAACACACAATTGAGAGAGTGTGCATACCCAAACCAGTATCACTTAAAAACAGGGAAGGGTGGAGGTAATATAGGAACATTGTAACAGGACGAGAGCAGGAGGGTGTTTCCATGTAGCATTGCATTTGTCCAGCCATAATTGTCTGCAGACCATCCAGGATGAACTGACTATATTTGGAGGTGTGGAACAGAAGGCCCGTTGAGTAACTGTGGCCTGCGTCGCTGGATTAACAAGTTGATAAATCTGGCAATCTGCCTAGTGTGGGTTTTGTCTAAGCCTGACAAAAGATTATGCAAAATGACCTCATCCTGGCGACCAGGGAGTCTAGCAAGATGTGACTCTAGGTGGGAAGCACGGATGTCCTTGTATAAAGGACAATATAGGATCATATGCACCAGAGACTCAATGGTCCCTGAATTACAGGGACATAACCAAGTCTCCAATGGTAGAGAGCCGAATCTCCCGTATGGGACATTAGAGGGGAGCACATTACATCTAGCTAGAGTGAAAGCACATCATTCAAGTGGATTCTCTAAAAGATGTAGGTAGCTGGCAGGCTTGCCAACAAGTAGCGGGAGTTGGAGACTGAGAGGAGAACATGCTTTAGAGGCTGCTGCATAGAGGTCTTGCCTTTCAGTGTCTGGCAATCTAAGCTTTAACAGCCTATAAGCCTGCGTGAAAGGTAGTGCCCCCAGTTGATCAGGTGAAATGCCAAGAGCCGTAATTCTTTGGAGAAACCATTTAAGGCCGGGAGAGTAAAAATGGGCAGAGAGAATGCCCTCTATCAGAGGGTCTTTGTGTGAGATAAAACAAATTCTCAGCCAGTATTTGAATTGTCTTAGTTGTGCCTGAGTGTTCAATCTGCTGAGCCCAGCCTCCAGACAGAGGGCTGCGTAAGGTACACAGTGTGGAACTGCCAATATTTTTATAAAGAAAAGTGGATTGAAGCCGTTCAACCAGTGGATTCATGGCGTCCAACCAAACTGGTATCCCATATAGCAGCACTGGGGATATGTTGATTGCCCCATATATAAAAGAACTGGTAGATAGCTTGGATGGTCAGTCTGGCTGAGTTGATAGTGATATGCCTGTGTCTGGCCCAGGTATTGCAGTAGAAAAAAATTAAACCTAAGTACTCAAATTCTTTGACTTGTTGTATTGCTCTCCCATGAAAAATCCAAGAATGGAGTTTCCAGGTCTTACTGAAAACAACTATTTTGGACTTACTATAATTGAGGGACAGTTTTTTGTTAGAAAGATAGTTAATACATTCTAAAGTTATTTCTATTAGACAGATGGTCATCAAGATGGAGCATTGATGGCCTTGAGGAGGCAAGTTGTTTTGTAAGGTGGTCCAGCTTGGAAAATATTGCCATCACGGCTTTGCCCGTAAGCACAACATAATCTCCCAGCAAGCCAAGCAGTTTAGCGGTAGAGAGTTGCTCTTGGCCCTGCTCTGAGCTGGAAGTTAGATGTGCAGCAGTTCCTGGGGCGACTCCTGCCGTCACCGGAGTGGCATGGAGAGCAGCATGAACATCACCTTCTAATTTTCCTATGTGGTAGGGGTTTATTTATTTATTTTAAATATTTTAATCCACCTTTCTCTTTAACATTGACCCAAGGCAGCTTACATTACTAAAATATAATAACTGAAATCTGAAAATGGTAGGTATACAAATATTTTAAAAGAATTATGTTAAAGAATATATTGAAATTATGAATGTTGCTTTTCAAGAAATAAATGAAATGATTAAGTTAAATATAGAGGTTTGTCCTAAAATAGCTCCTTAATCAATATTAGATAAGGAGCAATGGAGCTGGACAACGAAAGAATTCATTTCAAATTTATTAACAATGCCAAGATTAATGGTATCAAGAAACTGGAAAAATGAAGCATGATTTTCAATTAAATAAATGGTATAAAGAAGATTGGAATGTAGCTATTAATGATAAGTTGGCTTGTAATATTAAACTAAAGTAAGGTTTGATAAATAAGAATAGTTTTATTTATGCATTTTCAATAAGGGATGCAACTATGTTAACACTTTTCCTATGTATCAGTTTGCATACACATCTTCCAAATACAGTATAAGATCCATAATTTTAAATTCTTCACATTGCAGTTTTTAAAGGATGTACAAATCTCTATGCACAAAATGCAGTAGAACCCTGCAAGAAATTCTGTTGGATGGCGAATCTAGTTTTAAAGTGAGTCTCAGATGGTATCAAACAGAATTTGGTTGGCTTTTAGATTCTCAGAAAAAGTATCCATTTGATACCATCTGAGACTTCCCTCATGTGAGAAAAAACAGTTGGCAACTTAATACAAACAAGGGATAGGACAGAAAAACAGACAGGATTCAAGGAAGAACCATAACACGGAACATTTTCCCCACCACCACATTGGAATGTAGAGAATATTTGCTGTATTTTTCCTTCAATCCCTACAAGTTCCCTCATGTCCAGGTGAGAGGAAGACCACGAGTGATGATGATGATGGTGGTGGTGGTGGTGGTGGTGGTGGTGGTGAGCTGTTGTTGCTATCCAGAATTTGCATATGCTTCTAACACCCCAAAGTCCATGTAATAACGGAACAACCATCATCATTTTGGTGCGGGGTGCATTTGAAAGGTGAGTGAGCCACCCAGTTGTGGGGAGGGGGAAGATTACACATAGGTTTACATTTGAATTGTCACACCAAGCTCGAAGAAGCACTTTGTGCCCATTTCTATTGTTTTCTTTGACCAAAAAGTTCAGTTGTTCTCATCCCCATTTGTTCCTATGATTTCCATAAAATACAGTGCCTTCTCAATTTCTCAAAGATTAAGGAGCATAATTTAGCAGTTACCTGTCTTCACCAAGAAATAAAGATGTACCTACGAACACCACTGGGGCAACCCTGTACAGGAATTCTCCACTTGGCTCTCAGGATTAATTTTCTAAACATCAGCACTAAACAGGGTCATTTTAACAAATTGACAAACTTTAACAAACTCCTAAAGGCCTGGTCTAGATCCTTAGGTAGACCACCCTCCCTGCCCATTGAGAACCATCAAATTGCCATTCAAGCACATGGAGTATAGTTGATTATGTTGTATTTTTTAAAAAATCGTTTTCCTATTTTAACTGGGTCTGTAGTGGTTTTATCTATTTTATTGTGAACCGCCCTGAGTTCCTGTATGGAAAAAGGCCGTGGTATATAAATGCACCAAATAATAATAATAATTAATAGAGCAGCAGTAGGCAGGGTGTTGTATTTCCCACATTACCTTCTGTTTCTGCTTCACCTCGTCAAACATTAGGTTATGCATTTCCCCTTCACTGTCTTTTTCATTTTTGTTTTGTCTCAGCTTCTGTCACAGCTATCTCATTCCCATTTCACAGGAAAACTGCTCTTGGTTGAAAGCCTGTTGCTTGTATTTTCCCCTTTTCTTTTAAAATTAAATTTAAATTTAACAGCACCTTTGTGGCTCTTAATTCTTCCCTCTGGATCAGTCTCACAAAATGATACGATTTGCATCTATAAGAGCATCTGGAACCGAAACAGGCTTGTGGTTGCCCAGACCAAAGTGTGAGTAGGGTTCTTGGGATCCGAACAACAGAGGAGGTGGGGAGGAAAAGTAGAACATGACCAAGGATGCATCTTTTTATCCACTGGCATTGTTGTCAGCAGATTAATTTTGACTTCTGGAATGTCAGTATTTTATGTCGGCTTAGCTGACAGCTGCATTTCTACTCAGAGGGTGGCTTAACTGAGTGAAATTTTATTTACTGTCTGCACAATAAAGAGTACAAAGGTTACAAAGGCTGTTAAATCCTAGAAAAGCGGGAGAAGAGCAAGGAAGGACTGAATTGCACTCTTTATCACTAGGCTGACAAGGAAGGAGAAGGTTCCTGTTTGGATTGTGAGTAATTTGTTAGCACTCACTTTTTCAATTTTACATTTCTCCCAACAAGTATACAACCTTCCCCAGCTCATCAAAAACTGCCGTGGATATTTGGGTGACTGGATTCTCCTTTGGTTAATCTTGTGTGTGTGTGTGTGTGTGTGTGTGGGAAGAAGAATCAAATGTGATGTTAGCAGCAAAATTGTGAGAAAGGATATTCCCAGTAGCAATTGTTCCTAACTTTGTGTCCCCGGATATTCTTGGACTATAACTCCCACATAGTGGTGAACTCTTCTGGGAGCTTAGATCCACAAGAACATCTGAGGACCTGAGGTTGGGAAAACTGAATTAGAGAGATACTTTCCTTTTCTTAAGTCTGGTTATCTTTTGTGACTTTTTCCACAGAGTATGTCCCAATGTTATTTTGAAGCACAAAAGTATAGTTAAACAAGCATCTACAACAGACTTCAGCTGAATCCCAAACTATTTGGTACACTCTCAGCCTCTCCTGGTCAGACTCTAATTACAAAGCTTCCAAATGATCCAGACCACTGCAAACATCCAGATATCAAATACCTGTAGAAGCCCATTCTCCCTAATGTTACAAAACAAGACTGTGAAAGGAAAACTTCAGGGTGTAGGATAGAAGGGAGTTTCAAGTAGAGATGGGCACGACATGCCAAAATGGCATTCATTTCCATTCTTTGGCCCCTGAGCCCCCGCTTCGGTTCTTTACCGTTTTTCAGGTCCCTGGGGGCCACTTCGTTTTTCGGTCATCGCCAGAAGGGAGGAACGAACCACACGTAAACAAACTCATTTGTTCTGGTTCTGTTTGGTTCATTCCTAAATTACTCTGGGCTCCGTTATTCATTCTGTTACACAACAGAATGAATAATGGATAATGGAACGGAAAAAAAAAATGTTTCGTGCCCAGCTCTAGTTTCAAGATATGCTGTAGTTTGCACCCTGAAGAAAAGTTTCCAAAATGGGTTTCAATTCCAGATTTCAATCTAAATCAGGCTTCTCACCTGCACAGTTCCAGATGGAGAGTATTGCGGTGGTAACATCTCATATTGATTACTGCAATGCGCTCTACGTGGGGCAGTCTTTGAAGATGGTTTGGCGATTGCAACTGGTTCAGAATCATGCAGTGTGACTGGTCAGTGGTGGGGCTGCCAGGGATCACATCACACCGGTTCTTCGTAACCTGGATTGGTTACCAGTTGTTGCTCAAGCCCAATTCAAAGTGCTTCTTTTGACATATAAAGCCCTAAATGGCTTAGGACCTAGATACCTGGAGGACCACCTCCTTCTATGTGAACCTACCTGGCAATTAAGATCGAGTCAAGGGGTCCTCTTGAAAGAGCCATCCCTCAAGGAAGTGAGAGGGATGGCTTGTAGACACAGGGCCTTCTCGGCAGCTGCCCCCAGGCTACAGAATACCCTTCCAAGTGAGATCTGCCTGGCATCAACATTGATGACATTTTGGTGCCAGGTAAAACCTTCCTGTTCCAGAAGTTTTTTAATTGACACTATATAGATTGTGGGTCCTCTGATGGCAATTTTACTGTAATGTTTTTATTATTGTTTTAATTATTTATTGATATTTTATGTTTTAACTGTTTTAATTCTTTTGATTGTAAGCCGCCCAGAAACTGTTGGGTAGTGGGTGGCATATAAATTGTAAAAATAAATAAATAAATAAATAAAATATTTATTCTATATGAATTTATTTAAAATACTTATATGCCAGAAGTGGGAAAAAGTTGATTGACACATTGGGGTCTCAGTGTAAATCCATGGGAGACATAAACATTCAGATGACTGAATTTTGATCTGTATCTAGATCCGTATTATTATGGCTATTCTGAACGTTGGTAGCTGAAGAAATGATTTCTTATGAACTTGGCTGCAATAGTTCTATATTCATGTTAGGTTTTAAATATAAATAAATAAATAAATAAATAAATAAATAAATAAATAAATAAATAAATATTAGTATTATTAGTAGAAACTTGGATTCAGCAAGGCATCATTGAACTCTTGATTTTAAGAAGCAAAATGTTTCAGAGTAGCCTAACCCAAATAGTAATTAATTGTGTGCTCTCAAATCAATTTTGATTTCTGGCAACCCCTCCCAGGGTTTTCTAGGTAGAGAGTCCTCAGAAGTGATTTACTTTTACACCTTTTGGGGCATCCTGGGCCTGTATGGGTTAACCAAGGACTCACAGGCAGGCTCTTTTTGAATGCACCCTCTCAACCTCTGTCTTAGCAGCCTGACACATAACTCACTGAGGCATCCAGCCAGCAGCCTTAGTATCAGGAAGCCCCCAAGTACAGGTTTGGACATACAGAAGGAATAGAACAAATATGCTTATTTCATATTCAGCCATAATACTTCTACCTCCAGCAATTAACTAAATTCACTTCCTTAGAAAAGATACTGTACTTATTTGAAAATATTTACTGGAATATCAGAATTAGTGGGTGTGGGGATACATGATTTCTGTTGCAGCAGGGGGGTTAATCTAAACCTGCTCTGTAAAACCTTTACTAATTGCTTAAGAATAGTTCTTCAACTTTCTTTCTTAAATTAAAAATAAAAATATGTGTACAGGAAGAGAATAGAGTCCCTTCCTGTTTTTCTTCCTACTGATGTGAATCATCATTTGTCACACTGCCATGCATGAGAATAAGAAGAAAAAAATCTCATCACCTGCAAGACAGTGATAACTTGACTGCCAGTGTCAACAAGAACTGTTGTGTTTGTGTGGCTTTTATAGGGATTACACAGATGATGCATATGGCTGCTGCCTTATGACATGGACCTTTAAAACTGAAAACATTAGGTGTGTTCTTTGTATTCTTTTGATTAATTGAACCATCCTCAAGAAAACAATATGTGCAAAATATGTGTGAGGTTTTTTTTTCCTAGCATAAAGAATATAAGAGTTTTGCTCAAAATGCAAAGGGTCTGTGCAAATACTAGGTCTGAAGGAAGAGTAAAGAGATTTGGTAGGAAAATATGGAGTAAGGGGACAAAACAAATGTGGAGAACAAATTTGTAGTAGAGGAGGAAGAAAAAGAGGAGTTGCAGTCACCAGTGTGACATTCAAGGTACTGCAAAAACAAATGTAGCCGGATAATTGCAATTAGAGATGGGCACGACTCAGCGAAATTTTTGTTTTTGTTTTTGTTTTTTTGTTTCGTTTCACAACGAAAACGGAAACGGAAATTTTTTCAGAAGCAAAACGACAACGGAAACGAAACGAAAAACTTTTGCCGTGTTTTTCGTTTTCGTTACGGCAGACACATTGCATTGAAAAGAATGCTAACGAAATGAAAAATTTTTGTTTTTGTTTTGTAACGAAAACGAAAATGAAAAATGCGCAAAAAAACCCAAAAAACGAAAACAAACCCAAAACGGACCCCTAAACAACAAACGAAAAATGAAAAAATTATTTTTTTGAGTTGTGCCCATCTCTAATCGCAATGAGGAACAAAATATTATATCTTCATTGTTCACAGCTTCTGAAAAAAGTCAGAAAAACATCTGAAACTGATGCAAGCTCAGATCACCATCCTACTACCATTGCTATGGCTTGCCTCAAACTGAGAAAAAAAGTTTTAAAAAATGGATATTACACAAGTGATCCTATTGTTCTGTATACACTGTTGTTAATGAGGAGACTCATCAATAAGACACATAGAAACCTTAGATATAAATGCTATCTCCTATAAACTGCCAAAGTGTATAAGTATGTTTGGCCAACAATGCCCTCAAATGTAGAAAGGGAAATGAACAAAAGAAGATGACAGAAGCACTATTAGATCTGGAGGAAGAGGGGGAAAATGGAAAAATAAACCTGTCACCAGAAAATTACACAAAAACCTCCAAAGCAAAATCAGAGCAGCTATATAAGAATAGTCGTTGAATCTAATCGGGGACAAAGAGAGAATAAAGAAAATCCACAACTTTTTTAATGTTAATTAGAAATACCAAGAAGGTACTATTGTTAAAGTACAATACTTGGTACTGATGGACAGCAATATTTCCCTGACATTTGACATCAAGGATAACGTGCAAGTGTGGAATGAAGAGCTGTTTGAAGGTAATAGCCAAGTCAGTGAACCCAGTCTAAAAATCAGTGTTAAGTAAACCAAGTCCATAGTTATCAGTAGAAAGCAAGTGACCCAAGATATACAGTTAAAGCTCCAAAATGAATGTGTGGAATGAGTTGGCAAATACTGCTCAGAGTTGTGGCAATCTGCTTAAATTCCCTAGAAATGTGCAACAGAAGCCCAGCTAACAAAGGTCAGAATTAGTTAGAACTCTTCCTCTGCACGTCCATTCCTCTTGCAAAGCCAGCACTTTGGGGCAGAAGTAACCATCAGGAGACTATTTTTACATATAACGAGAAAAGAAGTGTTAGATTTGCAGGCGGGATTGCCAATTCACCAAGTGCAAGTACTTTGGCATTTAGTTGGAGCCAGATCATAGCTATGGGATAAAATAATAGAAATTACAGTCAATTATAGTATGAACAATACACAGCACAAAACCTCAAATTGACAATGAGAGTATGCATTCTAAGGTGTTAGCCCCTTTTCACCTTTATTATGTAGCATCCAGTTACTGATTTTAACAAAGGCAGGTGTGGATTTTTTTCCCTAAGACTGGATGGCAAGAGAGACCTGCAATGAAATATAAAAGTATATGAATGGATGCCAGAAATCATAATATGTGCGAAATACAGAAAGGTAAAGTACTTTGGTCACACTGTGAGAAATGCAAATTACAGATTATACAAGGTAAAGGAAATGAGGAAGGAGAGGAGGAAGGAGAAGAATTTACTGAGTGAAGTACCCAGAAGACTGGTTTGCCTGCAACAGAACATTATTGTCTAGAACTGTCGGATCCAGATTAGAAATAGTCATAGTGAAATGAATAAATCTCCATGAGGAGGTAGAGAAAAATACAAAGAAAAAGAACAAATAGTTTTTCAACCCTGTCTGTTACCACCCTGATTTTCTGTCTCAGTCATATACCGTACTGTGTTGTATAGCGATGTGCATGAAATGGAAAAATAATGTTTCGTTTTGCTTCATTTCGTGCTCACCCCTGTTTTGTTTCATTTTGTATCTTACAATATATTTTTTTAAAAAAATGTAGAAAACAAAATGGCTCCCCTGGGTTCTAGGGGCACCAAGGCTCATGCTGAGCTGTTCTCAGCTCGACCCCTTTAAACCTGGCCCTGGATTCCCTGCTGCCGAATGGGCCAGGTTTAAAGGGGTCCAGACATCGATAGCTCCGCAGGAGCCCTCATAAAATGGTCAGGAGGGCAGTTCCAGTGATTGATCTGCCATCCTGGGCATTTTTAGATGGGTTCTGCTGAGCTGTCAATGGCTCAACCCCTTTAAATCTGTCCCAGTCAGCACCAGGGGGATCCTCTGGTGTGGACTGGGCCAGATTTAAAGGGTCCCACCCATTGACAGCTGGGCAGGAGCCCTCTGAAAACAGTCGGGTACGCATTTTTGCAGGATCGCGTTCCCTATCCAATTGTATTATGAGGGCTCCTGCCAAGCTGTCAAGGGTTGGACCCCCTTAAGTTGGCCTAGCCTGTACCAGAGGATCCCCCCGGTACTGACTGGGCCAATTTAAAGGGGTCCAGACATAGACAGCTCAGCAGGAGCCCGAAAATGATGGAACAAAATGGTTCATTTCAATGGAAAAATAATGTTTTGTTTCATCTATAATGAAATGCTGCTTCCTCATTTTGTTTAGTTTCATTTCATTTTGTTATGTAGCAAAATGATGAAACAGCATTTCGTTTTTCATTTCCTGCCCATCCCTAGTGTTGCCTTCTACCCAAGAGAAGTCATGGGCTTTATAGTTTAACCCACCATCTGCAACAGGACAGCATGCTCCTTCTCATGTACTAGCAGGTGTGTTATGAATGCACCAGTACTTTTTAGGAAAAGTATTGGGAAACAGTGATTTATGTAGCTTGGTGGAACAGAAACGTTTTTCACTGTGGCATTCACGACTAGTAGACCAAAAAAAGGAGGAAATTACTTGTAAAAGGTATGTAAAACTCAACGTGTTTAACCTTTCGGAATATCTCGAGTTAGAATCAGATCAAAGAAATTAACCCAAATGGTAATCATTACTGTTAACTATAGTAGTGTTTTTTAGCCAAGCCCCATTGTCTCCAGTTCGCTAATCAGCGTACAATTGATACTGTATGTATAATTAAAATGCTTAATCCTAGCAAGTAAAAATGGATATCCATTCATTGGTGTAAATCTGAAGCGCCTAGTGATTTTGCCAAGTGAAACCTTAGATAAGTGAAGATGCAAGCTTCCATCCTTTTTAATTTGCCATCTGTTCTGTAGGACACAGCCTGTGTCTCTTTAAGGTTGAGTGTCAATTTATTATCCAAAAGCCACCTCTGCCAGCTATTAAAATCATGTTGGAGTGATTTAGAGAGGGAATCCGCCTATTCACCCAAGTGGAAAGATGTGTCATCAGCATAAACGTAAATGCTTACACCATCCAGGACTCAAAAACTGAGGTACATTAGTGTGGGAGGCAGTTCTCTCTTCCTTTCTCTAGCAACTATGGTGACACTGAGCAGGGACTACATGGCTGTATCTGTATTTGAACACTGCCGAAGTTTCTTCCTTTGCTCATGCTTTACTCTCTGTTGCTTCTGGCTCTTACGATCTCTCAGAGTCTGTTTGGAAGCATTGTGTCAAGCAGAAAGTCTGCTAAAGGGATGGGGAAACATTCAGGTGTTTTGGTCTTACGCTTCCACAACCCCTTATCAGTGGCCATGCTCATCATGACTAGAGATGGGCACAACTTAGCGGTATTTTCGTTTTCGTTTTTGTTTTTTCGTTTTCGTTACGTAACGAAACGAAAACGAAAAACGGTTCAAAAATGGACCGAAAACGGAAACGAAACGACTAATTTTGAGCCAATTTTCGTTTTTCGTTACTGGAAAAACACATAATGGAGCTAAATGGGGAGAAACGAAAAAATTTTCGTTTTTGTTTTCGTTTTTTCGTTTTCGTTACGTAACGAAATGAAAACAAAAAATTTTGAAATTAGCTCACGAAAACGGAAACGAAACGAAACAGACCCTAGCCGAAAACGAAAACGAAAACGAAAATTTTTTTCTGAGTCGTGCCCATCTCTAATCACGACTCCTGAGAAATAAAGACCAAAATATTGTGGAGCAGGCAAGTTTCTTTACTGCGGGCCTAACACTTTGCTCCAAGGAGTAGTGTACTCTGTTCATAGTATTCATTCAAAGTACATTTTATTTATTTATTTATTTATTTATTTATTTATTTATTTATTTATTTGGTGCATTTATATACCGCTCCTTTTCCCAAAAGGAACTCAGGGCAGTTTCCAGTTAAAAACAGCTAAAAACACAGGAATGTGCACTGTCTTCAGAGAACTTGTCCTTACCAGGTGAAGCAATGATTGTTGTGTTTGGCTAAGCACTGCAAGGCAGATCAAGAATCCCACAGTTGTTCTTTAGTCCATTTCTTTGTTCCTGAAAGTTATTGAAGTTTGTTCTAGCATTATTCTGATTAGAGATAAACACAAATCACTAGCGATGGGCACCAAACAGAAAAAAAAATGCTGTTTTGTCATTTCGTTAGCAAAAACTCCCAACAAAATAAAATGGGGAAGCAGTGTTTCATTAGTAATGAAATGAAATGGCTTTTTTTGTTTAAAATGAACTGATTCATTTCACTGTAAAATGGCTCTCCTGGGTCCTAGAGGCACCTGCCTCTAGGATCCAGGGGACCCGTTTTATAGAGTAATGAATCGGTTTGTTACTGCTTCATTTCGTACTTTTTTTAAAAAAAATCATTTGTAATTAAATGAAACAAATCACGGGGGAATAAAATGAAACAAAAAACAAATTTTCAATTTTGTGCTCATCCCTATGAACCATCACGTCCGTGGTTCATCCCAGTTTGTTTGCCTCTGCAACAGGTTTTTGATAGGTCAGCGCCCTGTCCCCACTGGAGAGTACCTACTTGGAGGCAGCATCCCAGCTTCCCAGCCCTGTCTCTTCCTCATGTCCATATCTAACTAGGATAGGACATACTGAAATGTAAACATACATACTTCATGCCAGTTGGTGTAGAAAATGAAGGAAGTGCTAGGACAGGAGATTGATAGTTGAAGCCCCAATGAAAGGCAACATCTCTCTTGGAATCTCCATTGGCCGAGTCCAACAGAGGGCTTAGATTGACCTCATTAGACTCTATTTATCCCTCATCCACACCCCAAAGTTGATGTCACTATGTATTTCCCCCCCCAGCCTTATCCCAGGTCACTTCTCTGTGTATTCTCCATGCATTGTTTTTTTTCCAAACTGCAAGCATACAAATATATAAGAATAACGGCAGAAACCAGAGAACAAATTTGTTCAGGCTACCTCCAAATCAGCTCAGAGTGGGTGAGACCCAATTTATAAAGCACATATCTGTTTACAAATCAGATTGGCCAATACTCTTAATTTTAACTTTATGCTATGGAATTCGAAAAGTGGTTATGTGCATGTAGTCAGTACTCTGCGTTGCCTCTCTGATGAATTATACTGGGAATGGAACTTTTGTGTTTAAACAAAAGACCCAAAACATGAAAGAGACTCTTTTTTGTGCATTTCATGTTCTTTTATAGATTGCCAAAAGAGTATGAATGGCTAGTGTTTATGAAAGAGGAAACACAAAAGTTCCATGTTACTTTGATTCACTGGCATAGCTAGAGTTTGGTGCTCCTGGGGATGAAGTCAGTTTTTGTGCCCTCTCCTCCCCCCCAACATGTCTCACCCCCGCAGTGGGGGGAGGGCAGATCCTGGGGGAACAGTGGGGGAGGGGAAGAAGGGTCTCTCCATCTCATGCCATCTTTGTGGGTTTCCTTTCCAGTTAAGTCTCTCCTGTGCAAACCGCACTGCATGTGGATAGCATCAACCAGGCAATTTTTTCCCCAAGCATCACCTCCGTAGCATGCTCCCCCCCTCCTCCTTTCCCCCAGCTAAGGTTTGGTGATTGTTAGCCCAGGGAAAGGAGGAGAGGGAAGCAGATGATGAGATTTTCTTTCCAAGTAGCAGATCTGTCGTATGCTTCCCCCTCCTCCTTTCCCTTGGCTAACAATTGCCATGCCTTAGCGGGGGTGGGGAAAAGGAGGAAGGGGGAGCATTCGATGGTGGTGTAGCTTGAAAAAAATTGTCTGCTTCCCTCTCCTCCTTTCCCCAAACTACGGATTGCAAAGTCTTAGTGGGGCAAAAGGAGGACTGGTGGTGGGATGGTGCAGGGCTTTCTCCTCCTGCTCTCCCTCCAGGCTTCCCCAGATTGCTGCGTGCCCCGAGCAAATACACTCTTCCACCCCTCCCTAGTGACGCCAGTGCTTTCACTTCCCTTTTTCATGCACGTGGCTTAGAAAATAAAGGTCCATTTTAAGGGAAGGACTCTCAATGTCTTCACGTTTCACATTTCTAACTCTACCTGCATGAAAGTGATCTATTCCATAGATATATAAGGATCCATCTCTGGTTTTTCCTTCATGGTTCCACATGATTGTAGAAAGGAATCCTTCCTTTCAGTCCAGAAACATCACAGCCTGCCATAGGAAGAATTAAAGCCAAAGCCTGTCACGTTATACATGAGATGCAAAACTGGGACTGGGACTACTCAGTGAATGAAATGAATGAAGTTCCACCAGGGCATTCCATTCCCTCTGGTTAAGTGGCTACAGAAGCAGAGGGGGGAAGCCTTGTACTTGCAGTTCCTTTTGAAGTACCTGTAGGGGCCACAGTTCAAAGGAACTGCCTTAACAAGATTTTCCTTCTTCTCAAACACACATTTTTGTATCTTATTTTGCTAGAGGGAGAATTACTGCAACACCAAATAAAGAAATAAATGAACTATAAATAAATCTGCCCACCAGGGGGAAGTGTTTTTTTAAGTGGCTTGGAGAAGGAGAGGCTTTGCAAATATAGATTAGTCCTGACACTGCTTGTGTGTACATGTGTGTGCATATGCACATGAACGCTAGAGACCCTTGTTTGTGCATATGCACAAGCACGCTCGAGATCCTCACGAGCCATGAACGTTGCATGTGTGTGCATGCACTTGCTTGGTCTTTCTATAGAATTTGTTTTTTCAGAAACATAGTAGTCAGACAGCCAATCAGAATGAGAACCATGGTGGTTTGCTTTTGCATGTCTTCCCCCATTATGAATGTCATGCCCACGCTGCCTGCATCGCCTAAAAGACCAGAGTTGAACCCCGCAACCCACAGTTGGCAGAGAAAAACAACTGATTTGGGAACAACAAGGATTGGACCAAATCAAATCTCTCTTTGCATCACACAGGCAGTACGAAAATAGTTTGAATTCACCCATGTCATAAGCAGAGAAAATCTTGTGGTATTTGACCATGTAGTCATATTCGCTAATGGAGGTAATTGCAGGTCAAAATGGTGATTCATTAACAAAGCTCCGTGCCCACGAACAGTTTGTCAAACACTTTCCTGTCTCTGTGTTTAAAACAATATATCTTTCCCTTTGACAGCACAGCTACTAAAATGGATTCAAACCCACTCAAATATTTATTTTATATATTTATTTATTCCATATATATGTGTGGCCAGGAAAAGAAAATACCCAGTTTTAGGAGGATGAACAATAGCATCTAAAATTACAGCTGACTTTTTCGGCTGCAGTAAAACAACTGTTATTGTTGAACAGCTTGGTAACTTTGCCAATGGATGAAGATAAACTAATAATGTCAAGGAGAGGAGGAGGGGAGGCGGCTGAAACCTCAGCCATGCTGTGGACCTTGATGGAAACACTTTGAAGGGGTTTGTGGCAGGGCCTCACAGAAAGCAATCTGCTCAAGCAGGGCACAAGGGAATGGTGGAAGGAATCAGAATTTTTTGCTACACTGTAATATGACCTGAAACAAGAGGAATAAAATAGCAGGCAAGCTTACCTACCTAATCTATCTGTTTAATGTGTATCCTTTTCTGTACAATGATGCTAAAGGAGGGGGAGCGTGGAGTCATCATATCTGCCAGAATCACACTTTTTTTTAAAAAAGTGCAGTGGTGAGCAAAGTGCACCTGGTGAGACACATGGAATACCTCAGGCTGGTTTTATCTCCCCCCCCCATTTTTTTTAAGTAAAGAAAAGTAACAATGCAACAGGAAAAACAAAAATGCAACTGGTAGGAATGCAAAGTAATGTTTGTTCCTGGAGGTGGTAGCAATGAAATGTGGTGCACACCTCCATTTACCACCAAAATCATCAAACCTCCCCAAAACCAAACTAGAAATGGAAATTGAAAAATGTGTGTCTTTGCATATATTTGGGGATGTCCATGCAATCTGTGTTGGTCTTGTGGGCAGAAAAGGAACACTGAGAATTTTTGAAATTGCTTCTCCAGGTGACGAGCCCATCCCAGTCAAGTCATAGTTACTTGCATTGTGTTCTAGAACATAACATCCTGTACCTAAAGTGGAAGGTTAGCCCCATGCAGATTCTGCTCCCAGCTACTTACAAAAAGGATTGTTGTTTTCTAAAGAATAAAACATATAACCCTTTAGAACAGTGGTCCTCAATAGAGATGGGCACGAAACAAACAAATGGCATTTCAGTTTTTCATTTGTCGTTGAGAGGTCTGTTTCGGTTCGTTTCCGTTAGTCATGAATTTTTGGAAAAATTTCATTTCCGTTTTTCATTTTTTCGTTTGTCATTACCCACTTTTAGTGCAATTTTTAAAGCATTTCTGCGCACAGGCGTCCCCCAATGCCCCAGACCAGAGGGAAAACACTAAAAAAAATGGATGCTGGCAGAGACACAGTATAGACTAGGTATGCAGGGAGGCTGCAAAGGCAGTGGCGGGCGTTGCCCAGGGTGCAAGGCAGCTGCAGAGTGACTGCACTGTGGGGCAAGGGAGGGTACTCACTGAGAGGTACGCAGCATGCATGCACACAGGGAGGCTGCAGGACTGAAGCTAGAGTCGCAGAGACAGCAATCCCACCCTAACTCCCACCAGAGACTGCAAGGAGGACGGGGACTGCCAGGGATTTTTATGCCCTCTGTGGCTGCCAGACCTGCCCAGTCTGCAACCTGGGCATGCTATTGGTTGAACATGATCCCATCACATGGCTTGCCTCCATTTTGTGGCTGGTGGCCACATCCATTTTAAAGGGAAAAGAAAAATACATCACAATGGGAGAAGACAAAAACAAACGTTTTAAGGACCCCCAACCCCCTGGTAGGTAATAATTTCAAATAATTATTGCACTATCGCTGCATTTTTACAGCTGTCCAGGGTGTTTTAATACCCAAGAAATCAATCAATATTAGGCATCTGGGAGCCATTTTGGGTCGATGTTCCCTAACTCCCCTTAAAGGGGGGGGGGGGAATACAGCGATCTGAGAAAAGACATAAATGCACCTTTTAAGGACAGCCCCCGGACGTATTATCAGACAATATAAATAATTATCGCTGCATTTTTATGGATGTCCAGGGCATTTTTTAACATTTAAAACAGCTCATTTCATTGAGCATCGCCATTAACGGAAACAAAACGTAACAATTACAATTTTCGTGGTTCTGTTCGTTTCACTGCATTTTCATCACAATTTTTGTTTGTCATTTCATTACGTAACAGAACGACTAACGAATAATGGAAATGAAAAAATGTTCGTTCCGTGCCCATCTCTAGTCCTCAACCTTGGGTCACCAGACGTTCTTCGATTAAAACTCACATAAACCTTTGCCCAGCCAGCACAATATAAAAAAGTGAGATAAAATAGCTTGGATTGAGTACGGGCCACAACTTTATTAACATATCAATTGAACTTCCCCTTATAACAAGGGAGCCTGAATGTAGTGCTATTAGTTAGGTGCTGGGAATCAAGCAGACCTCCAGCTTCACAATACTTCAGTGAGGTCCTAATTAGAAGTGTGTCACCCACTCGGATGTTATGATAATCAGGAGAGGCCCTTCTTTCCATCCCGCCACCCTCACTGGTACATCTTGTGGGGAACCCATGTAAGGGCCTTCTCAGCGTCTGCACCCAGACTCTGGAACTCCCTCCCACTACAGGCCAGGACTGCCTCATCTCTGTTGTCGTTCCGGAAACAGTCAAAGACCTTTCTTTTCAGGCAAGCTTTCCCTGGATGATGGACTACCATGTGTCTTTTACATGAATCTATATGTTCACATAGATTTTGCGTTTATAACTACTTATAACTATATGGGTTTAATGCAATGTTGTCTATTAATCCTGTAAGATGTCCCTCAATTCCTTGTTCTCAAATACTTGAACATGTCTTAACTGTACTGGTCTGTATATTATCCCTCATTACTGTAAGCCACCTTGGGTCCTTTTCCAAGGAGAAAGGTGGGGTAAAAATACTCTAAAATAATAAAATAATAACCAGCACACCTCCAGCTCTAGAGGTATGATTACCTCAGGGTAGTCCTCTGCCTCCTCTTTACTAATCATGTTTTCTCTCCTTACTTTACCTTGTTCAATTCAGTATCATATTTATTACTTAGAGGGCTACCATGCACCCATTGGATGTCTTCTCCAGGACCTCACCTTAATCTTCAAATATTTTGCATTGGATTTATGGGAGTTTTAGTCTAAGAACATCTGTGGAGCCAAGGTTGGGATCCATTTCTCTAGAACAGTGGTCCCCAGACTTTTTCTGAGTCATGACCCCATTTTATAATAGACAATTAATGTATGGCGGCCGACTCCCTAGCCCAAAGGTGGTTTGAGGAGGTGGCTGGGGTTGTCGACCGGATCGCCCCCAAGCGCCTGATCCGATGCCGAGCCCGCATGTCTCCTTGGTTTACCGAGGAACTGCGGGCGATGAAGCAAGAGCGGAGAAGGCTAGAGAGCAGATGGCGGAACGCTCGGACGGCTCACAATTGGGCTGCGGTTAAGGCGTTGAACGGTCGCTACTCCCGTGCGATAAGGGCGGCTAGGAGATCTTTTGCCGCCCTGAGAATTGGTGAGGCCTCGAATCGTCAAGCGGAATTGTTCCGTGTGGTTCGAGACCTCACCAATCCCGCTCCGCCAGGGCCTCCTCCTGGTGATTTCACCAGTGAGTCATTCGCAGCCTATTTTAAATCCAAGATAGAGGCCATCCGTTCCGAGCTGGACACCGGTTGCTCTGATCCGGCCCCCGTCATGGCCGGCGTCGGGCCGCCTCGGTCGCCTCGGTTTGTTGAGTTCGGACCTGTTACACCTGTGGATGCCTCCAGGGCGCTGGGACACTGCAGGCCTGCGGCTTCTCCGTTCGACCCTTGCCCTGCCTGGTTGATTAAGAGCGCAGGGGGGAGCATGCCGAAATGGGCTTCACTGATCGCTTCGGCCTCCTTCAGAGACGGGATTTTTCCCAGTCTTCTGAAGGAGACGGTGGTGAAGCCCATTGTTAAAAGATCCGGCTTGGCTGTGGACGATTTGTCCAACTATCGTCCCATAGCCAATGTTCCCTTTTTGGGCAAGGTGATTGAGCGAGTCGCCGCCCTGCGTCTCCAGTCGTTCCTGGAGGAGAACCATGTCTTGGATCCTTTCCAGTCCGGGTTCAGGCCGCGTCATGGGACCGAGACGGTCCTGGTCGCGCTGCATGATGATCTGTTGAGGAGGGCTGACAGGGGTTGTTCTACCCTGCTGGTCCTTCTCGACCTGTCAGCGGCTTTTGATACCGTCGACCACGGTATCTTGCTGGAACGGCTCTCTGAGGTTGGGATTGGGGGCCAGGCCTTGGCCTGGTTCCGGTCCTTCCTTGGGCCGTACCCAGCGAGTGAGCTTGGGGGGTGAGTTGTCGGCTCCCTGGACACTCCCTTGTGGGGTGCCGCAGGGGTCGTCACTCTCCCCAATGCTCTTTAACATCTATATGAAGCCGCTGGCAGAGATCATCCGGAGTTATGGAGTCTGCTGTCATCAGTATGCTGATGACACGCAGCTCTATCTCTCCTTTTCCACCTGTGCAGTGGAGGCCGTCCGGACCCTTGATCGCTGCCTGGCTGCGGTACTGGACTGGACCAGGACTCACAGGCTCCGGCTCAACCCAGGCAAGACCGAGGTTATGTTCTTCGGGGGCTCCTCGGAGGGGTACTGTGGCCCTCTTCCCAGCTTGGGTGGGTCCGCCCCCCCAGCTGGCGCAAAGAGTGAGGAATCTGGGCGTCGTCCTGGACCCGGATCTGACCCTGGAACCCCAGGTGTCAGCCGTGGTCAGGTCGGCCTTTTACCATCTAAGGCTTATCGCCCAGATTCGCCCGTACCTCGATGAGAGTTCCCTGAGGACTGTGGTACAGGCGCTGGTCATGTCGAGGCTGGATTATTGCAACGCTCTCTACATGGGGCTCCCCTTGAACCTTGTTCGGCGACTGCAGCGGGTCCAGAATACGGCGGCCAGGCTGGTGGTTGGCGCGCGCCGTTATGACCGCGCCACCCCTATCCTGGTCCGCCTACACTGGTTGCCCGTTGCCTCCCGAATAAGGTTCAAGGTGTTGGTTTTGACTTACAAAACCCTCCATGGCTTGGCCCCATCTTATCTGACGGAGCGTCTCACCCGGCAATTAGATCCGGCCCGACCCACCCGCTCCTCGGTGGCTCTTTCACTGCGGACAGTCACCCCGAGGGAGGCCCGTAGGGCGAGCACTCGCGGGCGGGCCTTCTCGGTGGTGGCTCCTTCCATTTGGAATCGTCTTCCCGGTGAACTACGGCGGGCCCCATCGCTGGCGGCTTTTAAGAAGAATCTGAAGACCTTTCTTTTTCGTGAAGCCTACGGCGATGCATAGGGACCTGTGTTTAAATTTTTTTTTTTTTGCCCGCCTTATTGCTCTTGGATTTTACTCTTTTATTGTTATTGTTCTTGGTCCTGATTTTTATCTGTTATACTTGTATGTTGTGAACCGCCCAGAGTCCCCTTGTGGGAATGGGGCGGTATATAAATGCAATAAATAAATAAATAAATAAATAATATACATACATGCTAACTTTACTATCCCACTCCAAAAGTTCAAGGAAGAAAGTATTTAGCAAGGGCTACAACACATTTAAGACAACCTGCAACTTTGGGATCCCCTTGTGGTCACAACCCCCAGGCTGGAAAACACTGCTCTAGAACTATGTTTGTAGCCATGAGGCAATCTCTTTTAAAATATTGGAAATACGCCTTTATGATTATCATTTAAAAAAAAAACCCAGTCCCTGAGTGATTCTAAAAATCTTGGAAAGTCATACTTCAACTTCATTCCTAGCAGAATTAAATGTAATCATTTTTAACTTGTGCATGCGGTAAAGTAAGAATTTAAATTATCATTGTAATAGAGTTGTTAACAATTATAATAATAGCATTTTCTCCATCATACAGACATATTGCCTGGCTGGTACATTCCCTGAAAAAGCAGAGTGAAGTAGAGCACTGTAGTGTTGACTTGAGATGGCACCAAGGTCATCCCTGCAACTGTACCAAGCCAGAAAGAATTCGTACACCCACAACTCTTTTTGAAACAGTTACAATGTGATGTATCTAAAAGGTAAAAGCTGCAGGCTTTAGCTGTCCAACTGGGCTAGCTAACAAGGATGAGTCTATATCATCAGCAAGGCAGAGACCACACTCTTTTTTGTGTCCCTAGCCTCAACCACACCTTTAGGTACCGAGGATTTGATTTGCAGCCTGTCATGGCTCCAGACAGCAGGTCAAGGATCCTTTTCCACTTAAAAAATGTCTCTGGATTTATTATTATGTGGTGTTAAGCCATTGCTAACATCTAGCAGCCTTATGCACTATTGGCCTCCACATTCATAGGATGACCTCTGAATAGTAACCTGTATAATTAACTCCCTTCATGCCCAGCCTCACAGCCAGCTCCCACTGTATTCCATTCCAGACTTTTTTAAAACAGTAATAATCCCAAACTGCAGGCTCCTTTTGACCAAGGGTGAGCAAGTAACACCTAAAGGTCATTTGGTGTGAAGTGCTATTTCATACACTTGTACAAATCCCAGAAGCAGTGGGTTGTGGGGTGGTTGTGGTGGTTTTTTTGTAATTAAATGAGATGTACCCCCCCTCATCTACCCAAAACAAAACTAGAAATAGAATTCCAAAAATATGAAGTCTCTTCTGCCACCTACCCAGCCCAAATTCACAATTGTTGATGTGGTCTCTGGTGGCTCCTTTGGGCATGAAATGATTCCTTGGCCTTCCAAAGTTACCCAGTATTGATGATAATATATATATTTGTACATCTTTATGATAATGTTGGCCTTTCTCACACACTGTTTCTTACTTTTGCTACCTTCTTGCCATGCTACTGCTGCTTCTCCTTCAGCCAGCTATGGTGTGTTACTAATATGCAGTAACAGTGCAGTTGGAAAATCATTTGCACTCCCCTTTTCCTCCTCCTTTCCGTCTTTTTTTCTTCTGCAGTCTTATTAAAACTGCTCCATCACGGGCTGTAATGGGAGTGTCTGTATTTTCTCCCTTGCCTGTATCCCTGACATGACATAATGCCTGCCCTCACCAAGACGCTATAACACCAAGGTAATTGAAACATAACTCACCGTAAATTACAGGCCGCTGTTGCAGGCAGGGGCCTAGCCATGATTCCTTGGGCACATTCCTACTTGGGAGTTAAGCACTGCTTCGAAAGAGATGCTTAGGCAAAACAAAGCTATGGGAAGTACAATGCAAACATGGGCGTGCAATGGGATGGAGGATCATTTTGAAGTCAGCTGGAGACACATGGGCTTGCTGTTGGTTGAGCAGAGGTTGGAGTAGCCTTTGCAGGAAAGAGTGAAAGGCTCGGGGAAAATGGGATCCTGGTTAACAGCCTTTGAGAGGCATTACTAACAAATTACTGTTGGGTGGTCTGCATGGAATCTGATGCTTGGCCACATCTCAGCACCTGGAAAGCAATCACCACAAGCACACTAGATGTGATTCTGGGGTTTTGTGTTTTTTTTGTTTTTGTTTTTGTTTTTGTATGCCTCCTCCTCTCCCCCCCCCCAAGCATAGAGGGATGACTAGGTCATGGTTAAGTTCAAGACTGGATATGAGAAAATAGAGTTCCTTTAGAAGTTACCATGGGAGACAGCGAGCTAGTGAGTACATCTTTGTTATTTAGGAATAAATGCCACCAAGTTCAATAAAGTAAGTTTAGCTCTCTCTCTCTCTCTCTCTCTCTCTCTCTCTCTCTCTGTGTGTGTGTGTGTGTGTGTGTGTGTGTGTGTGTGTGTGAGAGAGAGAGAGAGAGAGAGAGAGAGAGAGAAAGGAATTCATCCTCTCACTTTCTTCTCTTTTAGGAACAAAGGACGCTTTCATACGCTGGGTCATACTAGTGGTTCATCTATCCCAGTACCATGTCATCGATTGGAAGCAGTCATCCCATAAAAAATGTAGTCACACCTAGAAAAATGGCAATATCCTATTACCATCAGGACAGTCTCTTCTCAACAATGCTGAGACAAATACATTTACTTCCAGACAGTGATGGTGCAAAGGGTTAATAAGAGCCTTCTACATATGAAACCTCGACTGCTCCATTGCATTAGAACTTCAGAGAAACTACTCCGTTTATTTTGTAGGTCTTTAAGCCAAAGTTCTGTGGATATCAGGTGCCCTGTGATGCATCATTTTCCTGCTTGCTGCTGCTGCTGAATGGCTAGAGAACTGATTCTGAGTGTATGGGTTTGAATGCTCCTGGCTTCCGCTCATTTGCCTCTGATCATTTGCGTCTGATTTGAATGTTGCTAGCTAGGCATAAAAAAACATGTGCTTAGCTTTAATCAAGGGTGGGAGAGAAGTCCATTTGGTTTGCATTTTAATAGGAAATAACCTAATTCACATTTCCTGAACTAATTCATGATCTGGAGTATACTTATCCCTTGGTTTGTGCATTTCTCTGAATTTTGCACAGTGGTGTTCCGTTTAAGTATACAAAAATGCCTGCAACAGGGGAAACTGCATATAAAAAGGCACACAGTACGATCTGGAAACCTGCTTGAAGAGTAATAAAATTATATAAAATTTCATAATAATCTCTCTCTCTCGCTCTCTCTCTCTCTCTCTCTCACACACACACACACACACATGCGCACACGCACGCGCACACACACACACACACACACACACACACACACTTCTTCTTATGATCTTTTATGGTGCTCTTCATAAACTGGTTTGAATACTGAATGGAATGATACATGAACATTTCAGGAAGTGCAATATACAGACTTCTGATTCTTGCTCTCAATTCTATGGCCATCCAAATACTCGATCCAATGAGCTAGTGGGCTTTCTTCAGTCACTCTTGAACTTGTGTCCCTTAGAAAACTCTGATGGCTTGTTTTATGGCCTATCATTTCCCCATATTTGCAACAGATCAAAACAAATTTAATCTCAACCCATACAAAAGGTTGCCTATGTTCTAATATTACAGTGCTGTTCTACCTCAAAAGTACAAAGGCTGTTACAATGGAGAAGGAGCCTCTTCAGCCAGCAGAATTACTTTCTGCTAGCTTATTCCAAACATAAGAACATAAGAAGAGCCATGCTGGATCAGGCCAAAGACCCATCTGGTGCAGCTTCCTGTATCTCATAGTGGCCCCACCAAATATATCTGGGAGTGCACAAGACTAGATATCTGTCTCTTGATAACACTCCCCTGCATCTGATCCTTGAAGTACCCTGTTTTTAAGCCTGGAGATTACACATCTCTATCATGGTTTGTAACCTGTGATGGACTTTTCCTCCAGGAATCTGTCCAATCCCCTTTTGAAGGCATCCAGGCTAGATGCCATCACCATATCTTGTGGCAGGGAATTCCACAGACTAACAACATGCTGGGTAAAAAATACCTCTTTCTTTCTAGGTTTTTCCATACCTTGTGATCTAGTAATATGCCTACAGAAGGGTCAAAAAAAGAGGGAACAGAGAATGTTTTGTGAGAGAAGAAAAAGTGTGCCTGATTCCTAATTCCCCCATCTTAGAGGCACAATTACTATGTCTGCAGAAATGTAGGTTGGGCCAAAAACAGTCCAACACTCTTAGGCTGGGTTCAATATGGACTTTAGTTGAACTAATATAGGATCAGGATTGTGATCTTCCTTTGCACCATTGAATAAAATCTAGCACTTGGTACAAGCTGTGCGTCCTTTTCCCTTTTTTCAGGGTAAAACTGAGGCCAGTCCGAGGCTGACAGTGACCTAGTCAACACTGTGGCCTGGCCTTCAAGCACTTCTGCTTTCATGAATTAATTTGCTTTTTGACAGCTAGACAAATGTGCTCTTGGGTGTCTGCCAGCTCCTGAACAAATCTACTCTTGGCTGGAAACTGCAGCAGGTGACATACACTATGATTTCTTCCATAGAGCTGTGGTAGAGAAGGAATGAATCTGGGAGAAAGTGAGCTTTCTGAGGAATGGGTGAAGGACTGAATTTCTCAATGCATACAATGCACATCAACGGCCACATTCTGTTCTGAACAAATCGGGCCTTTGGGGTAAGAGGAGGTTGTAGTGGACAGAACGTTACATCAATCTAAGCTAGGTTACACAACACAGAGATGTTTCTCTTGCACTATGAATGATTTATAGTCTTATAAAAAGCAGAATAATTCCCTCCATAAACATTACTCTATTGATCCTTCACTACCTACAGCACCTTCACTTATCCCTTACCTCTGAGATTTCCATACTAAGCTCATATCAATTTTGACCTGACATCTCCCTGAAAAGCGTAGTCTTACATTTTTAATGGAAATGTTCATGAGCAGCTCCATACCTAAAGTATCATGTAGGAAGAGGACTGATAACATACAGTATGAGGTTTGGTAAATTCGTTGCTTATAATTAGAGATGGGCACAAACTCAACAAATGGCAATTCATTTTGTTTCAGTGTGTTCCATTTTTAACAAATTTTTATGGGAATATTTGTTTTGTTAGTTCATTTTGATTCGTTACTCAATTTTAGTTCTTTTTTTATTATGAATTTAAAAAGTCCTCCTTGTGGGGCTTTTAAAAGTTGTTTATTTTTACAGCTGAGAGGCGCTAGTGCCTCAGTTTATTTTATTTTATTTTAATCATTTTCCCTGCCCCGCTGGCCCACAGGCCAGCAGTGGGCCGGAGGGAAGTTATTAATTTTTTAATTTTTTTAATTCTTTAAATTCTTTTAATTTTAATTTAATTTTAATTTAATTTTAATTTAATTTTTAATTTTATTATTTTAAAAAGCCTCCCTTGTGTGGCTTTTTATTTTATTTTTTTATTTTTACAGCTGAGAAGCGCTAGTGCCTTGGGGGTTTTTTATTTTATTTTTTAAGTCGGCCGGCCATTTCTTTTTAAATTTTACAGCACCGACCATGCAGCCCCAGGGGCCAGGTTGGTGCTTTTTAATGTTTTAATGTTTTAATGTTTATTTTACAGCACCAATCATGCAGCTCCTGGTCAGGTCGGCACTTTTTATTATTTTTATTTTTATTTTTATTTTTATTTTGTTTAAGTCCCTTATAGTTTTGTCTAAAATCGTTAGAGTAAAAATTGAGTATGTATAGCATTTTGTTGATATTTCAGCAATGGTTTCATAGAATTGGAATTAAGAAGGGCAGAGTGCTAGGGTGTTGTGATTAGAAGGGACTGTCCAGCATCCCTCTCCACTAGGTTCCTTGTGTGTTCACCTGGAATTGTCACTATGGGGTTAGGATGGTTTTTCCATGGCAACTATATATTATAGTGAGTTACCAACTTATACAATTTCAGTGATTGGAGTGAAATTGGAGTTTCCTTCTTTGGTGGTTTTTAAGCAGATCCTGGATGGCTATCTGTCGGGAGCACTGTGATTGGAGTTCCTGCATGGCAGGGGGTTGGACTAGATGGCCCTTCCAACTCTATGATTCTATGAAATGGTGACTTTATTAGGAACAGCATATATTGTGCAAAGATATCTCCAGTCATCCTAGGCTCTTGGAAAGAGACTGATCATTGGAGAAGACCAACTCCAGCTTAACACCTGATTTGAGCGCGCTTGGGATCCTTTTGCCCAGATGAGGATGGTGAGCGATGGTAGTTCGACTCCTGGCTGTCTCGCCAATATGTGGGAATAACTCCCGTGGGAAGCCCCAATCTGTGAGGCTTGAAAAGCTTGCTTGCCACCTGTAGGAGTTAAGTCCTGTGAAGCCTTAACGTTTTAAAGGCTTGAAAAGTTTGGGAAGCCTATTTCCAAAATAGGCTTGAGAATTGGGAACCCAGCAGGGAGGCTTAGCCAGCAACCCCCCCCCCCCAATGGGTTGGAAAATAAAGAGTCCAACACGTGTTTCTCTTGGTGCAAAATGGATGCTCTCTCCTCCTTCTGCCAGCACCCAGGCAGAGCCTTTTATTGAAAACCACTGGACTACAAATCCCATATGACTTTGCAGCAATCTCTCAACCAATTACAAAATTACACGTCTCCATAAAAACACAGATATTTCTTTGTTCTAAGAGCTGAGCTCACTACGCATGTGCAGGAATGCAAACCCTGCGCATGTGTGGAGCTAGCCTGGCAACCTGATGAGAAGTGAAACATAGTATCTCAGAATCTAAACCTTGACTTTTCAGAACAATACGCTTGTGTTAAACTGTCCTCACTTGTTACATGATTTCTAGCTTACATGCAATGGATGCCACAGAGGCACTGAGAAAAAGATCTGTGTTCGCAAGAAGATAATAATAATAATAAAACACCTGCTAGAGATTTTGTCTGCTTTGGTTCAGTAATCAATCAGATAGTCATTAAAGCCAAGAAATTAGAAGGAAACTGAATTCTGGAAGGGTAACTATGAAGAAACTAGAGAAGATCATTCAGTGTAAGACTGTGTCACTAAAGATCATCCATGTTATGTATTCCTGGTTACTGTGTACAGAGCTGTAAGCTGGACAATGAGGAAAACTGAAAGGGGAAAACTTGATTCATTTGTAGTTCATTTAAAATACAGTGTTCAGAAAAACCATGTCAGATTTAAGTTCAAATCAAGCCTAAACCTGTACTAGAAGTTACAATCACTAACCTGAAGTTGTCATAATTGGGAGGAATCACTAAGAAATCAGGACTCGCTGGAAAAGAAAATAATGCTAGGAAAAGTGGGAAACTGTAGGCAAAGAAGTACTAACATTAGATACACTGACTTAAAAAATGGATGACATAACCTTCCTATCTGTAAGATCTGGGTTGTTAACAGCAGTTCATTAATTTAAGGGGGAACAACTTGACAGCTGATGAGATTGTTCAGTTGTTCAGCCATCTGATGACAAGTCATGGGCACAGTGATCCATAAGGTCTTTTTTAGCTCTCCAGTTCAAGAATGACGATTGTTAATATATAATAACTATGGTTAAGACTATGGCTTAAAACACATCAGCAAACAATTGTCATGTCAAGAAAGAAAGAAAGAAAGAAAGAAAGAAAGAAAGAAAGAAAGAAAGAAAGAAAGAAAGAAAGAAAGAAAGAAAGAAA
>JAHTLZ010000007.1:23345636-23356967 GCA_023846285.1 Phrynocephalus versicolor
GATAGATAGATAGATAGATAGATAGATAGATAGATAGATAGATAGATGATAGATAGATAGATAGATAGATAGATAGATTGATTGATTGATTGATTGATTGATTGATTGATTCAATATATACAACTGCCAAATACTCATAACAATTAACAATAACATTATATATAATGTTATTTCTTATGAGTATTTGGCAGTTGCATTTCTATTGCTTTTTCTTGTAGATTACATAATTTGCTATTTATTATTTAATTTTGACATTTGTTTTATTATACTGTATATTTGAACTGTTGTAAGCCGCCCAGAGTGGACTTTTAGGGCAGCACTGCTAAGGGAAAGTTGGCCTGAACTGAAATGTGTTCAACCGATCACATTTAATCAGAACTCCCTGAACATTATATCAATAAATAACAGTGCTGAAATTGTATAGGGATACATTGGAATATATGAGACCATGCTACCTTTTCTTTTAAATGACTCAGCTATCCTGACAGGTTCAGGCACCATGAAAACTGGCTAATAAACGACATGGTTATTTATAACATTCAGGACACTGCAGATTAATATTTCAATTTATAATGACACCAGATTAAAAGCAACCAATACCCTGAGAGACAGAAAGCAGATGATGCTGGAAGCCTACTGTTATTGTGACACTGGACACATCTTCCCTTTCTGCAAGATAGTAAAGGAGATAACATTTACAAGTGAGCAGACTTATTAGGATCCTGTTACAACACTGGAGTCTGCTTCTGCAGAGGGAGATTGAAATTTAATAAGGAGTTATAGAAGCAGGAAGCATTTCTTTAATGGCACAGAGGACCTGTATAAGCAAGCATTTATTAAGAAAGCCTTGGAGATTAAGGCCGGAGAGCAGTTTATAATTGGTTTGGTGCTGTAAGGGTTCAGGTACTGAACGAAAACAACTCTCAGCCTATACTTGTAAAGCTTGGAATGGATGCATGGGAACAGGCTGAAGGGAGTAAACCTGAACTAGGAGGGCTCTGATAATCTGTATTTAGGTGTTCTCATTTTGGGTCAGACTGCCTTCCCCTTTAAGAAAAACTGAACTCCCCTTTAAGGACCAGGTGTGCAGTACGGAAGTGCTGTTACATTCACTGCTGTGCCTTGATGCTCAGGTACTTCACCCAGTAAATCTTTCCAGGACTCTTAACTTAGATGATTTCTTCTGGCACACTGTTCATTTAGTTAGTTTATTTAGAAGTGTGTTTTCCACCTTTCGATTCTCACCCCAAACGCACTGCAGGGTAATCTGCAAAAGTTGAATGATGGTAATGAAAAGAAATAATGCAACAATAAATGCAGCCATTTTATGTACAGAAGTTACAAAGTGAGGCAGAGTCACTCTGTTGCCTAGGTAACATGGGGGCACTTTCCCTGTTCTTCTGACACTGTGTGGCAGAATATTAGGCAGGAAGAGAGGGAAGTATCTGCACATTTGTTGATTGTGCAACTATATTTTCTTCCAACAACATGAGGAACAAAACAGATGTTTTGTGATGGTAAACACCCACAGAGATGCATACATATAGTAAGGGTTAAGTTACTTCTCCTTGAAATAAAGGCAAAATAGCAGAGTGAGACAATGTTACAGCTCTTCGAGTGAAACTGCAAAGCTTAAATGTTTATTCCTACTCACATATGGGGAGGAAAAACCCAACAAGCCATAGGGATGTAAAAATCCACTATATTTTACAGCTGTTCAGAGTAGGGTGAGACTGTGATAGTTGATATTGAGACAAGGAGGATTTCATGTGAAGTTTCAAAGCTGTTTGGAGGTGGGGGTGGAGGAGCCATTACAGAAGACGCCCTCTGACTACTCATAGTGGTGACATCTGAAGAAGGTCTTCAATGTCTGATGCCAACTAATGTTCTTCAACTACAACTCCCAGAAATATTAGCCAGAAGAGCTGGTGGTGAAGGTTTCTGGGAATTTTAGTCCAAGGCCATCTGAGGACCCAAGGTTAGGAACCAGTGGTTTATATGGTGGACATTATTTTTCATATATCCTGGTGTCAAATAAATGGTGGAGGCTGTCCAGATTTAATCCTGCAAGATATTATTAGATGCCAACTTCCAAAATTCCTTACCATTGGCTCTGCTAGCAAGCACTGAGGGTCGCTGAAGCTCAATGGAGGCCAGGACTGCCCCATCTTTGCTGTCTTTCTGGAAGCAGGCAAAGACCTCCCTTTTCAGACAAGCTTTCCTTGAATGAGGGGACTACCTATGATGTGACTTTATAAGGATTACCATGCGTGATTGCATTGACTGGTTCATAAGGACACTAGTGTTCTCCATGTTGCTTTTATCCCTCATAATGGATTTTTCTTTTCTTCTTGCATACTCTTTGCCCACCCAGATGGAAATAATGAGACGAAACCAAATTTTGGGTTAAAATATGAGCCACAATTTATTAATAACAACACTTAAAGGTGAAACTTTAACTATAACTAAAAAAGGACCTGTGCTGTAGTGCAAGTGGGTATCGTCATTAGATGTTATTAATAACTGCCCCTTATAGGCTTAAGGGAGATTCCAACTGCATAGAAGATGCTGCCAAAGAAATTAAGCATGCTTCCCCTCCTGAATCGCCTTATGGCAAGTGCAGCCCTCATTACCTAACCTGCTGTTATAGGGACTTAGACCTATTATCTAATTGATGTTATTAATTATGGATGGGCACAAAAAAAAATGAAATGCTGTTTCATCATATGATTACGTAACAAAATGAAACAAAACAGCACGAGGAAGCAGCGTTTTGTTATAGATGAAATGAAATGTTTTTTTTAATGAACCATTTTGTTCTGTCTGTAAACCACTTGGTGGAGGAAAAAAGGTTTTTCCATCACCAAAGTCCCACGTGCCAGCTGATCAGTGCTAGAGTGGGGAAAAAGTCCCCCCCCAGCACCGATCAGCTGGCAGGTGGGAAAAAACATGGCTTTTTAAAAAACCTTTTCCCTCCGCCACTTTCCAGCCCTCCCCCCATGAACCATTTTGTTAGTGGTTTGTTTTGTATGATTTTTTAAAAAAAATATTGTATGAAACAAAACAAAAAATGTGTGTAGGGGGACATAATTTTTTTCATTTTGCTCCCATCCCTATTATTAATGAATTTTATGTGAGAGCTGCCTAGCACCTTAAAGGTTCCATATAAAGAAGGGGCCTGACATAATCAGGATACCACTTACACCACTCGCCACACAAATGAGACTATGAAATATGTCCCTTTATCCCACCAAGCTGAGTAGCTCGGCCCACAGGCCCTCTTGCAAGTCATGGAGAAAAATCTCCAGGCCCTCATCTGATAAATGAACCCCACCTGGGGAGAATAGCTCTGTCTTCTGAGTAGTAATGGCAGGATGTATTATCACGGACCCCAGTCCTGTATTAACAGAGTGAGCTATCTCCTTATTGACCCCTTTTCTGGATCTATGCATCTTTTTGAGATAATGAGATGGTCCCCATGCCAAGCGTGGTATTATGGCATGCCATACAAGACGGCTCGCTGGGAATCGACAATGAAAGTCACTCAGGAAATCAGTGACCTTGAGGACCAACAATTTACCCAATATACGAGTCAGGTCATTTCCACCAAGGTGGACAAGTATAATGGCCAGTGGATGGGCAGGGGAATCCTTCAAGAAATAAGCTACAAAGCCACCCCAAAGCATACCCCATTGTCCCTTACACACCAACTCAGCCCACATTCCTAGGCCAATATCTTGGCCACATCCAGTAAGAACCACATACTTGGCCACCCAAAAGATGAAGCTGTGGCCACATATCACAATTCTGGCATGCACTCCAAACACAGTACCTGTAACAAGACAAAAAACTGGCCTGGGCCTATCAGTCCATTATCTCTATTGTCCAATTTGGACCAAACAATTGTGGTCATAGGGAATCTACAGTTGTAGTCTCTCAGGTCAACAATGACCTTGAGGATTAACACTTTACCCACCATACGGTTCATGTTGATGCCACCGAGGTGGACAACCATAATGGCCGGTGGATGGTCAGGGAAATCCCTTGAGGTAGTGGCTACAATGCCATCTCAGAGCATTGTCCATCACCCCCTCCACTCAATCTCAGCCCAAACATCATGGCCAACATCTCGGGCCCAAGCTCCTTGGCCAACATCTCAGCCCCATCCAGTGCATGCCACATACTTGGAAACCCAAAAGATATAACTGTGGCCACAATTCAGCACTTCTGGCACACACTCCAGGCAGGGTACCTGCATGAAGAAAGAGAAAAACACCAACCTGGGCCTACTGATCCATTAGTGGCTGCACATAAGCACGAAACTGCTGCAATCTCCATTGCCCAATACCAGCTGAATCCAATCGCATGGCAGCTGCTGTTGAAGCCATTCCGATATGGAACAAATGTGTCCCCAAAGGTGAGCCAGATATACCAGCAGTGTTCAATGCATGTGAAGGCCTCCACCAAAACTTGAAATTGTGTCCATGGAAACCATTTCTGTGTTGAAACAAATTGCCCTGTGCATAGCCAAGTAATGCCGCATATTGATGCAGGACTGCAATGGGGCAAATTTGGGTGATATAACACCTACACAGGTGAATCACCAGTCCTCTGCCTACTTGATCAAGTTTTGACATATGTATGATCAAGGTGAAATGATACTGTTCAAGCACTAGGTCCAACTGCTGCAAGGCAGACCATGATGGATCAGTTTTTGAGTGAGCAAACGGCTCACTAACTCTCAGTGCTGCAAAAAATGTCACCAAAGATGCTGCATGAAATAACACAGCTTCAAAATGGTCACATATCCGGCCTCAAACGGTGGCTTACTTACGTAACATCTGTGGTAATATTGATGTTCAGGAATCCCTCTCTGACAAGACCATCCCTCTAGCATCTTTGCAATCCTGAACCTATGGCTCGGGTGATCATGCCCCTGGGCTTTAGCATAAAAGGAAAGAGCTGACAATGTCCCATGAATGGTCCCCTACATTTTTGCTGTAGTGGGACTCTATAATACAATCTTCAGCAAGCTAACTTGAATAATTTAGTTGCAAAAGATCAATACAAATATGCTGCACAACACAGAAATGCAAGCATTTAATTTCCATAGGATGCTATAATATGTACATTTTAATTAGGCAGCATGTACATTTCTAATATTTTTCCCCTCTGGCAATATTACTCCAAGGATGTTTTAACCGTTATATCATTGCTAAGCATTATGGGTTTCAGTATCCCACTCCCCAAGTACAATAGAAAATGACATACCATTCTTGCACATATTGTTGCTGAAGAGATTTAGTTATAGTACTAGGGAAATTATCTAACATTCTGCTTATGGTGATTGTGTTTTTAATTATGATCTTCAGGCCTCTTAAAGATACCACAACAAAAGAAAATCAAGATTTGATTAAATGCAATGAATCACAGGATGGCACATGCCTAAATGCATGGGGCTAGTGACGCAGGAGTTCAAACAAGTGCCTGAAATATTAGCTTGGGCCCATTTTCAAGGAAACTTGTGCTTACAGCTCACTGTAATTCTCTTAAGTATATATTCAGTCATGTACAGACCAAGAATAATCATCCAACATGCAGGAATATAATGTTTGGGTTTTCTTGTTCATGAAAAGGTTGAAACCAAGCACAACCACAAACCAATGGGATTTTAGATTTTAGCAACTATGCTTCTGAGCAACAGGAAATCATAGTTCTGTTTCTTTGCTTGGCTAGAATGCCAATGAATGACACTTAGGTGCAAGCATAATCTCAGAAGTTCAGATCTGGAAGGGACATTTTGGATCAATGACAGGTTGTATAACCTCTTTCTGCTAATAGTGGCTAATTGATGATGTGCCAGGTGATGCCTCACTTGCTCACCTGCTCTTATATGATTGCTCAGTTGGGATGTGCTACAGCACTTTATCAAGTAACCACAGCCACATTACACAAACAATAAAATTCTGGTCTACATCTGGACTAGGCTGTCTGCACACTTTTGACTGGTTTTTCAACTTGAATTTTCTTAATTGTCTTCTTATTCAGACAGTTTTTATTTCCAGTTTCACTTTTATAGATTTTAAACCTTGAGAAGGTTTTCCTTAAGTTTATTCATAGCCCCTCCCCACCCCTCAGTTCAGTTCAGAACCCAACTTTGGGGTTTAGGAATGGATCCCAGATTGGAAAGGAATGTTGTGTATCAAACTCATTTTGGTTCACACCCCAGAATTCAAACAGAGTTGTGAAGTTGGTTTGCCAAACTCCCATTCACCTGGTGTGTAAAGCAAAAACATTTATAATTTCTTTATTTATTTATTTTTGCAGTTATATCTGTCAAATTTGGCTCTATAAATATCTCAAAGGTTTATGTTTCTGGCTGTGGAGCCAGAAGTTGTGAGCTCAACTCCCCACTGTGCCTCATGTGACCAGAGTCAGCCTGTGCAGTTATGGGAAAGTTGCAGAGTACCAGGATGCCCCAAGTAGAAGGAAATGGTAATCCACTTCTGAGTATTCTCTACATAGAAAATCCTCAAAAGGGTTGCCCTAAATCAGAATGGATTTGGCAGCACATGATAAAAAAATGAGGAAGGATGGAAGACCGAGTGAACCTTGAGCCTGCTCCCTGGGATTGAACCCCAGGTCATGAGCATTTTTAGCTGCAATACGGGGATTTTAACCACTGCACTCTTAATTATTGATTCTTATCAATACAGCCTAAAGTAAACCCACCAAATCTCAGAGAGCTAGTTCCGACCTCTTTACATTTTTACTTCAAACTACCTATGGGTTTGAAGCAATCAATCCACAATCTGATTTTATGCCAGAGAGGGAGATCAATTTTAAATTTCCTTTGCATTACCCCAGAACTCAGTGCAGGCATTCTGCTTGAATCTATTATGGGATGGCACTGTGGCAGTTAATTATGGTTGGTTCATGGTTTGTTGGTGTCCACAAACCATGAACCATTTAAAATTGGTTTTAAAACTGAACGTGTTCGGCGTTCATTCAGCTGGGGCCCATAGGAAGCAAAATCAAAGCAGGGGCGTGGCCCATCCAAGGGGGCATTTGGGGGAGGCAAAATCCAAGGATGAAAAAAGTTCAGCATTTCACTGCATGTTTCCTGATCCACCCCTGAAACAAAGTACAAACCAGCCCAGGTTTGTGGGGTTTTTGAGTTTCTTCGAGTGGCGTGTGGTCCAATTCTCATCCAGAACTCATACAAACCAGTCTGTCTCAAACTGATCTGGTGAATATAATTAAGATTTTTGACCAGAACTGATCCACAGTGCTAGTTCAGTTCTTAAAAAGCAAAAGTGTGTTCTGCTTATATACCACCCCATACCACATTAAGTAGTCTCTGGGCGGTTTACAATTTTTAATTACAGTGTGCAGGCTACACATTGCCCCCCCCAGCAAGCTGGGTACTCACTTTACCAACCTCGGAAGGATGGAAGACTGAGTGAACCTTGAGCCTGCTACCTGGGATTGAACCCCAGGTCGTGAACACAGTTTTACCTGCAGTACAGGCATTTAACCACTGCGCCACGAGGCTCTTACTCTTAAATGGAACACTGAATATTGTGAAGCTTTTATTTTAATGACTTACCTGGCTTTCTGTAGATGTGCAAACATGCATATTGCAGTAAAACTGGGCTTCATAAATGGGATCGTTGTCACATGGCTCTGTTGTTCCCGGTGCAGCCGCAGAAGATGAACTGGGCAACTCCCCTTCCCCGAAAGCAATGTGTGACAACATGAGTAGAGTTAAGTGATTAAGTTCCAAAACCAAATAAAATCAGTACTAGAATTTCCTTAATTAAAGGTAGAGCAAAACAACCACAGCTTTAAAGGTGAGGTTAGGGTGGGAGTAATAGGAATCAATGCAAAGTGCAGTATGAGCGGCTGCCTTTCGGTTTCGCTTATCCCTAGCTCAGGCCAATGAATACCCCAGCTCCCTTTCCTCACGGCAAAACAATGAACTTAATTAGGTTAAACACTAAACACACATAAATTATTTGTCACCATCCTAAATGAATTGAATTAATTAAATAATGCTGGTTGCCTCCCAAACAGTGCCAGAAATAAAATGAGTCAAAATGTGAGCCACTAAAACCTTACCCCTTTACCGCCAATGAACTACAAAATTAAGTTAAATTCCTAAGCGCACCCCCTCCAAGCCAGGCAGCCTCCCTGCCCACCCTCTCAAGGACCCAACTCCCCTATGTGCTAAATAAGCTGTAAAGGAACTAATAAATAGCGTGGAGTGCAGGCACAAAGGCACAAAACGCGCTGCTCAGCTGAGAGCTGAGCTAGTCAAAGCAATGGCAGTGGAGAAAATGGAGATCTGACAATGCAGCCAGGAACGTTCTTGCCGGCAAACAGGCTGCCAGGCAAGAGGCAGGGAGCAGGGATGTTGCTGCCTTAAGTAAGCTCGCTGGCTGCCTCACAGCCACCATAGTGGGTGTGCAAGTTTCGTGCCCCATTCGGCTGGGAGGTAAATAAACCCCGCCCTGAAACAAGCCGGAGCAGAGCCTCATTGTAGCTCTAATGCTACCATTGTTTAATGTTCTAAGATGCATCTTCAAATTCCCCGTTCTTAACTTGAATATGTCCTAAATGTTCTGGACTATATATAGTCCCTTATTATTGTAAGCCACCTTGGGTCCTTTTCCAAGGATTAAGTTGAGGTAAAGATATTCAAAATAAAATAAAATACAATAAAATAAAATAAAATAAATAAATAAATAAATAAATAAAACAGTGCCTAGTGCAGGGGTGTCCAAACTTGGCCCTCCAGATGTTTTGGACCACAACTCCCAGAATTCCAAGCTTGTATTGCCAATGACAAAAGACTGTGGACACTGTGGTCCAAAACATCTGGAGGGCCAAAGTTTGGACACCATTGGCCTAGTGGGACACATTCTTACTGCCATTGCTTTGAGAAAAGAATGAGCACTTTGAATGGAGAGCCAATGGAGCTCATTTTATGGTATAAAAGTAATATCCACTGTCACAAACATAGTGCATCCAGTTCTAAACATTTTTAAGGGCAGCCCTGTGAACAATATAGTGTAGTACAGTGAGTTGGATTCCCTGGCTATGGAAAGTTGGTCGGGTTTTTATTTCTCCACTGTGCTTCCCACGAACGGGATAGTTAACATTACCTGGAGGATATGCAGTTTGCATGGGCTGGCACTAGTATGGCCTTGAACAAATTTCTAAATTCTTTCCTCTCATATTTTAAAATGTAGCCAAAAAAATGAGCTGCTACATCCCATGTCTATTACCACTGCTTCAAATCCCTGTGGTTCCCCCCCCCCTCATTTTTGTTGATATTACACTCAAAACAAATTTTCTAAGGCTGTGTATTGATAAGGTTGGATAGCAAAGTTGGCTCTAGTCCTTCCTGCAGGAAAAAATGCAGAAAGTAGTGTTAGGTGATTCATGTTCGACGCCACAGCTGCTGACTTGTGGAAGTCCCCCAGGGTTCTGTTCTGTTTCCAATGTTATTTAACATCTGTATGAAACCACTGGGGTAGATTATCAGGAGTTTTGGGGTTAAGTGCCACCAGTACGTCGATAACACCTAACTCTACCTCTCATCACCTCTGGATTCTAAGGGAGCTACTCTTTTGACTTTACATGAGTGTTTCACTGCAGTAATGAACTGGATGAGGATGAACAAATTGAAATTAAACCCAGACAAGACAGAGGTGCTTCTGGAGAACAATGGATAAGAATGCAACCAGTAGTTGCATGGGATCACCATCCAATTTAAAAAAGAGAGTGCAGCTTGGAGGTGCTCCTGGACTCATCCTTGATCCAAGGTGCCCAGGTCACCGCTGTGGCCAGGAGTGCATTTGCACAATTAAATCTACTACACCAGTTATGCCCGTTCCTTGAGAAACCTGCTCTGCCCATGGTGATACATGTCCCAGTGATGTCCCAGCTGGACAACTGTCATGCACTCTATGTGTGATTTCTGGTGAAAAGTCTCAGGAAACTTCAACAGGTCAAAAATGCAGCAGCCAGACTGCTGACTGGGGTAGGGTACAAAGATCATGATACATCCCTAATAAAGCAGCTCCACTGGCTGCCAATCAGCTATCTGGCACAATTCAAAGTGCTGACCTTAACCTATAAAGCACTGTACGACCTGGGTCCTAGCTACCTCAAAGATCGAATCTCACAGTATGAACCGGCTTGGGTGCTAAGGTCATCAGGGGAGGCCTTTCTCTCCATCCCCCCCCCCAGTTATGTCTCATGTGAACAAATGAAAGTGCCTTCTCAGCTGCTGTGTCCAGACTCTGGAACTCCCTCCCACTACAGGCAAGGACTTCCCCATCTCTTATGTCATTAAGGAAACAGGCAAAGACCTTTCTCTTCAGGCAAGCTTTCCCTAAATGATGGACTACCTATTATGTGTTTTATATGATCTATCATACATGATCACACAGACTTTGTGTTTATATCTGTCCTTGTGTGATTACATTGACACTATGTTATCAATTGTTAGTTCCCAAATTACTCATAACTTTTAGATGGTCTATCATACATGATTACAGGAAATTTATGCTCTTTTCTTAACTGGTTGTGTTCTCTTTTAGCTTTAATGTTGCCTTCTAATGTTGTGAGCTACCTCTCAATTCCCTGTTCTTAAACTTGAATATGTCTTAATTGCAATGGACTGTATATTGTCCCTCATTACTGTAGGTTGCCTTGGGTCCTTTTGCAAGGAGAAAAGCAGGAGAAAAGACTCAAAAATAAATAAATAAATAAAATACTTCTGACAATCCCCTGCCTCTGTTGGTCCAGGCCTCTTTGCCACCAGGCCCAGATTGGAAACATTTTTCAAGCACCAACACACACACACACACACACACACACACACACACACACACACACACACACAGAGAGAGAGAGAGAGAGAGAGAGAGAGAGAGAGAGAGAGAGAGGGGGGGAGAGGGGAGAATGAGAGAGAGAGAGAGAGAGAGAGAGAGAGAGAATCAAAGCATTTTAAATGCTTCCTTTTAGGACAATCTGTAGAGGAGAAGGAGACTGAGCATAGAAGATATGATCTTCCTTATTATCATCAATACAGACCAATGTTGGTATTTCCCAAACATTATCAACAGGTCTCATAATATAGTCAAATATTAAGACTGTACTGATGTAGTCTTGTCAACCACAATCTTAATTAGTCCTTGAACTTGCCATATATATCAGTCTCATTGGTGTGAATCCTATGATTTCCTATAAGCTGTACCTAGATGAATGTGTTTTTATTATTATTATTATTATTATTATTATTATTATTATTATTATTAT
>JAHTLZ010000007.1:23360594-23400077 GCA_023846285.1 Phrynocephalus versicolor
TATTTATTTAGCCACAGCTGATTTGGACATATATTTTCTCATACTCTGTTCAGGATTGGATCCGGGTCATGAGCAGTGTTTTGGCTGAAGATCTGCATTTTAATTGCTGCATCAGGAGGCCCACCTCATCACTTTATCCACTACACCACATTGGTTAATCTCCAAATATCCAGGAGACTCAGGAAGCCTAATTTTCCTTCCTAAGATGGAATCCCTGCTCAGCCACAGAAGCTCATTGGGGGTACAGAACTGGCAAGATAATGTGTTAAATGATTTTTAAATGTGTTAAATAGTAAAACTAACTGACCAGAGTAGCTTTTTGCTAGATTTTGGGGTGGTATATTAAATAAATAAATAAATAAATAAATATCTTAATTGCTTATAAGGTCACTATAAAATCAGTTCTGACTTAATAGCATAAAACAACTAAAACTGTGTAACAGCCAGGAGGGAATTTAGCATATCATCATAACTAAATTGTATACTATTTCCCCTCATGAAGCTGTTTCTGTTGCAATTAAAATCCACCCCCCAAAAAATTCTTATACCATTGTTTAAGATGTCGAACAAAGGCCCAGGGTTAACATATTTTTGGATTTAACATAGAGTTCCAATGATATATCATGATATCACAGCTCTTTTGCATCTGGTGATGGGTATTGACTACTTCGTCTGTCCTGTGACAACATCTTCCCAACCTTCAATTCAACCAGAACTCAAATACACCCATGATATGGGAGCAAGCTGAGTCTATAGCTAAGAACACTCAAAGAAATAAAAAGGACTCGTTTGTACATTAGAAGTAAGAACACAACTAGGAAGGCCATTGGACCATTAGACGACAATGGAAGGCAAGGGATAATTAAAGAGGAAACAGAGATTGCACAGAGACTCAATGAATTCTTTGCTTCACATGACCCAAAGAGAGCCTATCTTTGTAGGGTGGGAAACTGAAGAATTAAGCCAGATGGAAATAACCAGGGAGGAGGTCCTTGCACGTCTTACTAAACTGAATGCTAGTAACAAACCACCAGATGGCATCCCTCCAAGAGTTCTCAATGAATTTAAAGATGAAATGGCTGATGTCCCAGCCAAAATATATAATCTTTCCCTCAAGTCAGGCTTTGTGTCTCATGACTCTGGAAGGTAGCCAATGAAACACTAATCTTCAAAAAAGGTGATCCAGGAAATTACCGACTGGTCAGTTTGACGTGTGTCCCAGGTAAACTGATGGAAACCATCCTAAAAGATAAAATTAATAGGCTCATAGAAGAGAAAGCACTGCTGAAGGAGAACCAACATGGCTTTTGCAAGGGCAAATCATGTTTCACTAATCTGCTGGAATATTTTGAGAGTGTCAAAAAGCATGTAGATAATAGAGATCCAGTTGACATTGCTTATCTGGACTTTCAAAAGGCTTTTGACAAGGTGCCGCATCAAAGGCTCTTGAATAAATTTGCCTGTCATAGAATAAAGAGACAAGTCTTGTCCTGGACCAGCAACTAGCTAAGTGACAGGAAACAGAGGGTAGCACTAAACGGAGACTTCTCCAGTTGTAGAGAGGTAAAGAGTGGGGTCCCCTAAGGTTCAGTACTGGGATACCTGCTTTTCAACTAGATATTTCAGTTTGTTTCATTATTTGCTATTCGTTTTGTTACGTAACGAAACAGTGAACACCAGAGTGGATTTAGAATTGAACAAACTGAACCAAAAGAAATTGGTTTGGTTTGGTTTGGTTTGTTAATGGTGGTGCCGGAGATGTCTCCTATCTGGTGTTGGTCTTTGGTCTTCCTGGCTGCAGGGAGTGGTGACCAGAAAAAAAAAGTCAACCAGCCCGCGCTACAGCTGTAGCGTGGGCCACGTGGTCGGCAGTTAAAAAAACAGTAAAATTAATTAAAAATTAATTAAAAACAAACAAAAAAGGAGTGCCGACCCAGCCCAAGGGTTGGCGGGTTGGCACCCTAAAATGAAGAAAATAATCTAAAAAAATAAAACCAGTACTGATCTTTCAGTGGGCTGCACAGTTGGAGCTTGAGAAAAATTTAAAAAAAAAAAATCTGGCAGGTTGGCCCGGTACTGGCTCACAAGCACTGGACCTGGCCTGCGAGCATGGGACCCAGCCCGTGAACCGCAAAACTGGTCCACGGGTTGTGGAACCAGCCTGCGAGCCGTGGAACCGGTCCACGCCCAGCAAAAAAAAAAAAAAAAAGTGTGCGGGCCCGGTACTGGCCCACAAGCACCGGAACTGGTACCAGGCCTCGGAACTGGCCCGCGGCCAGTAAAACAAAAAAAGCCGGCCAGTGCTACAGTTGTAGCACAGGCCATGTGGCCGGCAGTAAAAAAAAACAAAAAAAAAAACCAAAAAAATAAATAAAATGAAATAAAATAAATCAAATTTTTTTTTAAAAAAAGGAGCACCAACCCGGCCCCAGGTCGGGGGGGGGGGAAGAGGCGCTGGCCCCAAGATAATGCCTCAAAAAGCCCCTGCCACAGGGGCCAGGATCACCCCGCTGCCGCTGCTGCCACTGCCACCACCCGGTAAGGATGATGTGTTGATTGTTGAAGATGATGATAATGTGGATGATGAGGATGAAGATGCTGCCAGTCCAGTTTGTGCAGTAGTTGTCAACGTCTGGTTTTTTTTAATGTTCTTCCCCACCTGCACGCTGTCAAATTGATTGAATCGTGCAAAACGGGAAAAACGAATAACGAGCCAATGAAACAATGAAACAAATTTTTCAAAAAAATCATTCAAAACGAAACAAAATGAACCAAATCCTACAATGAACTGATTCAAAATGAATCCCCATTTTTCAGTTGATAAATTATCTAGAAGTAGGAGTAAATAGCAAAGTAACTACATTTGCCAGCACTAGTAAAAACAGAGAGATTCTGAGGAGCTCCAGAGGGATCTCTTGACACTGGGGGAGGGGGCAATCCAGTGGCAAATGAACTTTAACATTAGTAAGTGCAGAGTGATGCACATTGGGGCAAAAAAAAATTACATTTATAAACTGATGGGGTCTGAACTCTCTGCAACAAACCAGGAAAGGGACCTTGGTATTCTGGTGGACAGCTCAATGAATGTGTCAACCCAGTGTGCTTTGGCAGTGAAAAAAGTAAACCCAATGCAAGGGATCATTAGGAAACAAAGAGTAGGTGTCAATGGGAAATTTTCACAATGGAGAGAAGTGAAAAGCGGTGTGCCCCAGGGATCTGTCCTGGGACCGGTGCTTTTCAATCTGTTCATAAATGACCTGGAGACAGGGATAAACAGTGAGGTGGCCAAGTTTGCAGATGACACAAAACTTTTCTGTGTGGTGAAAACCAGGGAAGATTGTGAAGAGCTCCAGAAAGATCTCTCCAAACTGGGGGAATGGGCTGAGAAATGGCAAATGCGTTTTAATGTAACCAAATGTAAAGTAATGCATATTGGGGCAAAAAATCCAAACTTCATCTATCAACTCATGGGTTCTGAATTATCCGTGACGGATCAGGAAAGAGATCTTGGTGTGTTGGTGGACAGCTCCATGAAGGTGTCTCCCCAATGTGTGGCAGCAGTGAAGAAGGCCAATTCCATGCTAGGGATTATCAAAAAGGGGATTGAAAATAAAACAGCGAACATTATAATGCCATTATACAAAACAATAGTAAGGCCCCACCTGGAGTATTGTGTACAATTCTGGTCACCGCATCTCAAGAAAGACATAGTGGAACTGGAAAAGGTGCAGAAGAGAGCGACTAAAATGATTACTGGGCTGGGGCACCTCCCTTATGAAGAAAGGCTAAAACATTTGGGCCTCTTTAGTCTGGAAAAAAGGCGCTTGAGGGGGAATATGATTGAGACATACAAAATAATGCAGGGTATAAGTAAAGTGGATAGATGGAAGCTCTTCTCTCTCTCCCAAAATACCAGAACTAGGGGACATACATTCAAATTGAGGGCTGGGAGAGTAAGAACTGACAAAAGAAAATATTTTTTTCACCCAGCGCGTTGTAAGTCTATGGAACTCCCTGCCACAGGATGTGGTGATGGCATCTGCCTGGATACCTTCAAAAGGGGATTGGACAGATTCCTGCAGGAAAAGTCCATCATAGGTTACAAACCATGATGGAGAAACCAGGGTACTTCAAGGGCCAGATGCAGGGGAGTGGTATCAGGAGACAGATATCTAGTCTCATGCACTCCCAAACGCATCTGGTGGGGCCACTGTGAGATACAGGAAGCTGGACTAGATGGGCTTTTGGCCTGATCCAGCATGGCTCTTCTTATGTTCTTATGTTCTTAAGGGTATAGAAAATAAGTCAGCAAGTGTCATTTTGCCTCTTTATAAATCTATGGTGAGGCCCCATCTGGAGTACAGTGTACAATTATGGTCACCATACCTCCAGAAGGATATTATGGAAATGGAAAAAGTGCAGAGGAGGGCAAACAGAATGATTAGGGGACTGGAACACCTTCCTTACCATCTGAGGCTGTAACGACTCTTCACTCTTGAATGACGACGCCTAAGAGGTGACCTGGTTGAAGTTTATAAAATCATACACGGTGTGGACAAAGTAAACAAAGAAAAGTGTTTTCCTTATTGCACACTAGAGCTAGGGGGCACTCCATGAAATTTTTGCATGCTGGATCTCAAACAAATAAGAGGAAGTACTTTTTTACCCAGAGGGTCACTGATCTGTGGAACTCCCTGCCAGAAGAAGTGGTGACAGCTTTAGGAAAGGATAAGACAAGTTCATGGAAAACAAGGGTATCAATGGCTATCATTATGGATGCCTAAGAACAACCTCCAGGTTGGATAGATAGGCAGGATATCCCTCAATGCCACTTGCAGGGAATCATAACCAGGTGAAGACATCTGCTTGGGAATACCCTGAAGCAAATGGTGAGCCACTGTGTGAGGCAGAATGCTGGACTGGATGGGTTGTGGCCTGTTCCAACAAGGCTGTTCTTAATTTCTTAAAAAGGAAGGACAATTTCCCCCATGATGATACTCCAGGGCATCTGGAGGGTTATTTTGTTTTCTAGCACTCTTGATCATGGGATGATCACTTGTACAAAATAGGGTCTCCTTCTTCAGACAGTCATTCTCCACATGTGCAAAACTATTGTACTCCCCATGTGTTCACTTTGACTATAGAATGCTCGACTGTGGCTAGCATTTACAAATGGAAAAATATCTACAGGCAATACCTTTCTAGGCCACTGTTAAAACAGTAAAAAAAAATCATTGCAAGCTTACACGGATAAATTCCACTTCTTCCAACAGCCCAAACAGTTTAATCTTAGATGAAAAGTTGATGAATTTCTCAGCTCCACCTGTATTAGATCCAAGAGGCAGCAGCACTGTTGTATAGCCTGTTGGGTTCAGATTTTTTTTAAAAAAGGAATATTACCAAGTTGGGGGGGGGCTGTTAGTGGAGATGCTGAACACTATTTTACAGCACACCTTAGAGGATGATAACTCCCAGGATTTGGAGGGTGGGGGAGGGCATAGAACAATATTCAAGAGCTGCCATTTGAGTTGTAGAGCAGGATATGTGAACTTGTCTGAGAACTGAAAAGCTTAGCTGTAAGGATGGAATTTTGAACATTCTCAGTAAAAGCACAGCATATGAACAGAGTGTTGAGCACTTCCAATATATAACAGGAAAAGAACATGGTGGTGGCAGGTCACAAATGCCACAATAACACAAGATAAATTGAGAAACATGCAATGGGAGATGCTCTTATTGAACAGGATGTTAAAATGAATAACACAATCAATGATGCAATATTTAATTCAATACAGGCCCACAAAGGAGACTGCTCTCCCTCTATTTCATAATGCCATGAACATGTCCATTTGTCAGAGAATTATTTCTGTGCATTGTTGTCAAGAGGTCGGGCTGGGAGGGATTCTGCTGCACACATACACACAAATGGATGCACACACAAACACAGAATCAGATGGTCTAGAGTTACAGCACAGGAGGTTGAGGGACATAAAAATGAGCAGAGAAGAAAAGTATTCATTGATGAGTGCTTTGGAGCTTTACCAGTACCAAAGTGTGAGTTGTGATTTGATAAAATACATTAATTAGATAATTTTGTGATTGTATCTAGGCTAAATGGTTACATCAAAGTAGCTACCAATTACAAAAATGTTCATTATGACTCCTTTTTTTAAAAGGGGGCATCTAGGCTGCAATCATTACATCATGTACAACTTGGTAAGCACTTTAAGTCTCTTTTCTTCCTTTGAAATTCTTGAAGCTTTTAAGTCTTTAGGTAAAACTAAATCCCATATTATGTTAATTGTTATGCAAAGGGTCACATAATAGGGATGAGTTTTGTAAATCTCTTTGCTTGTTTTTTACAGTATATACGAGCAGTGTCTATACAATCTAACTTCCACCTCACCTTCCAGTATCTTGGCACATGGAAATCAACCCTCCTTAACATGGTGAAGGATTTTTGTCTGTGTATGTATCAGAAAGACCAAGAGCATTGCCAGACTCGAGCATTAGACAGGACTCCTAGGAGGATTACTGAAGATGGAATGTTCACATCTTATATACCAGAGTAAGATGTGTCCACTCTCTTCAGGAGGCACTCCACTTCCTGACTAGAGATGGGCACGAAATGAACAATTTTTCATTTCTGTTTTTGTTTTTTTGTTTCATTACACAACAAAACGACAAACATATTTTGTCTCCAAAATGAAACGAAACAAACAGAAACACCGGAAATTTTGTTGTGCGTTTCGTTTTCATTACTGCAATATAGTGAACTGCTTTAAATGCTAAAAAATCACAAAAAATTGAAATAAATGGTAACGAAATGGTAACAAAATGAACGAAAACAAAAATGAATTTCTTTGCAAAAAATTCTTGAAAAACGGAAACGAACCAAAACGGACCCTCCAAACGACAAACAACAAACGAAACATCATTTTTTTGATTCGTGCCCATCTCTATTCCTAACAGACACCTTCTAACCTCTGTTGGTGTGGCTACCCTCAGTAACAAGGCCTAGGAGGACCAAGTGAAATGGGTAGTTGTTCTTTGAGATAGATGCACCAATAGGCATCAAAGTTTTACATCATTTATTAGGGCCTTGCATGTCAACACCAGTATCTTGAGACTGACAAAGAAACTAAAAGGAAACCAATGCAAGTGTGTCTAGAATGGGAGTGATATTGTCAAAATTACTTGTGCTGTTGATCAGCCTGGTTGCTGCATTTTGGATTTGCTGAAGTCTCTGTACTGTTTTCAGTGACAACCCAATGTACAGTACATCACAGTAGTACATTCTTGAGATTACCAATGCATAAGCCACCATTTGCAGGGATCTTCTGTCCAAGTAGGAATGCAGTTGAGCAATCCATCTCATTTGGAAAAAGGTGGTCTTGATTATGACAAAAATTGTTGTTTGAAGCTTTGACAGTATCAGATGCTGCTGAGAAATCCCCTGTCAAACTCCCTTAGGAGAGCATCATGCAGAGCTAGAAGTGCCATCTTGATACCATGGCATGCCAAACATAGAGGCGGTGAGAAGGAGATGCATCTAAAGACTCATTGCAAATTTAGCATCTTTTGGTCATGCAGGGGCAGTTCTACCACTCCTGAAAGTCCTAAACTGTAGAAACCACAAAACCGTTTGTTTTCTCAAAACATCCATGAAATTTTGTAGTTTGTGTATAACAAAAAATCATGAACCATCAAAAACTGCCATTTTCCCAATTTGTGCTTATCTCTGCTCGCGAAACATACATGCAAACATAATGATACATCTAAGAAAATGTGGAAAAGTTGATTAACTCAGGTAAAATATATGTGTTAATAGACACATTAGGAAACATGTTTAAATGCATTTGAATATTAGTACAAAATTTAAAATATTGGTGCAAAGTGCAAAATGAGTGGCAAGTCTTGCAATCCAATATGCAACAAAGGCAAGAAATACAATGTAGGTGGAATTTAAAACAAACAAACAAACAACATTTTAACTGACAGGATTTCACAACCTTGTAATAATTGTCCACTGCCAAGCCAATTCGGATTACTGGGGATGTCCTGAGACACAGGCTGGCTTTTCTCCCAGACACAGGGATGGAATCAAACTCCCAGTCTCTGGCATTCCAGCCATAAACCTAGCTCACCGAACTATCCAATTAGCTTTTCACATCCTTAGTTTGTTCAGCCACCATTAAGTATGGTTTCTCACTTATAATTATAGCACATCCACTCATAGTGTGGAGCAATAAGTTCAGATCCCCCTAGGTGTTGCTGGAGTCTAGCCTGTATTATTAAATGACCATAAGGATGATACTGATTAGAGTTGAAATCTGTGACAAACTGGTGTGCTTTAAATCTTGCAAGGTGGGACAATCTTCAACACACCCATTTTCATTCATGTGGCTGGGTCAACTTTGAATGCTTGACTTTTCGAACTCAGCCCTTTTGATCTCTGCATGTTCAGTCATGTTCATGGTGCTGACTCAGAATGGTCGCTGTTTCATTTATGGAAGATGACTCATTTTGAACAACTGCCTAACAAGTAGATTAGAGATGGGCACGACTTAGCTGTATTTTCGTTTTCGTTTTCGTTTTTTCATTTTCGTTACGTAACGAAACGAAAACGAAAAACGGTTCAAAAATGGACCGAAAACGGAAATGAAACGACTAATTTTGAGCCAATTTTCATTTTTCGTTACTGGAAAAACACATAATGGAGCTAAATGGGGAGAAGCGAAAAAAATTTCGTTTTCGTTTTCATTTTTTCGTTTTCATTACGTAACGAAACGAAAATGAAAACGAAAAATTTTGAAATTAGCTCACGAAAACGGAAACGAAACAAAACGGACCCTAGCCGAAAACGAAAACGAAAATGAAAATTTTTTTCTGAGTCGTGCCCATCTCTAAAGTAGATATACTGTTATGCAGTCCTTTACCTGTCAGCCATAGCTGTTGTAGTATGTGCCATCAAGGTTCCTCTGACTCATGGTGACCCTATGTATGAATGAAGACTCTCCAACATGTTGTGTCCTGAAAACCCCTGCTCAGTTCTTCTAAACTCAAATCTATGACTTCATTGAGGGAGCCCATTCATCTCAAATTTGGTCTTCTTTTCTTGCTGCCTTTAACTTTCCTCAGCATTATTGTCTTTCCCAGCAAATATTTCCTTCTTGTTTTGTGCCCAAAAGATGACATCCTCAATTTTGTTGAGAAAGTTCAGACTTGATTTGTTCTAGGACCCACCCACCCTGTATTGGGCTCTTCAGGATATCCACCAAGCTCTCCTTCAGCACCACAATGCAAACAAATAATGTTTTCCTTACAATTTTTTTTGTTACTGTTGAACTTTCACATTCTTGCATAGTGATTGAGAGCACTATAGTGAAAGATCATGGCCCGGGTCTCCAGTGGCACAGTTTTCATTTTATGATCTTTTATTATCTTCTCATTGCCTTCCTCCCAAGCCTCAGTATTTTTCTGATTTATTGACTACAGTCTACATGCAGATTGATGATTGAACAAAGTATGCAAAATCTTCAACATATTTAATTTCTTCAATGTCTACATTAAAGTTGTGCAATTCTTTAGTAGTCATAATTTTAATCTTCTTAATGTTCAACTGTAATTCTGTTTTTGTACTTTATTCTTTATCCAAAACAGCACAAAATGAACCACAAAATGGCCCAATTTGTGTGTATGTGTGTGTGTGTGTGTGGGGGGAGGTTGCTTTGCAGTTAACTTTGTGCCAATTTCTATTCATGATTACTCATTTTCAGCCATGTGCATCTTAAAATGTTTGCATTGTTTTCTGAATACTTTGTACTCTCAAAATGTCTCTCGAGCTTCACAACTATGTGGAATGTTGTGGAAATGTATGTTTCTTCTGAAAATAAATCTTGGGAGGTGTGAAAACACTAATTGTACTGAGACTGTTGAATCAATTCAGTGTGAGCTTGCCACCATAAAGTCTCCAAAACACAGTTTTGTAATTGCTACACTGGACCTAATCCTAGCAGGTTTCTGAACAATTAAGAGTTTAGAAAGACTGATACACAAAAAGAACAAATAAAAGGTAGAACTTGAGAACATAATAGTAAATCAGTTGCTGAACCTGCACCATTGCCTAGGTTGGCTACATTTCCTCAGAATCATTGCATTCATCCTGGGATTTGAAAATGATTTTCAAAGCATGCTGTGTTGACATTAAATCAACCAAGGGGACCTCTCCCTTTGAACTTTGTTTTTTTTTTTTTTCTCTCTCAGCGATTTAGAAGTCTTGCTATTTTGGGTATTGGTTTCCACATGAAGTTCTGCAAACATTGTCATTCAACCAGGCTCAAATGCTGTCAAGCAAGTATTCCTCAGACCCAGTTAGATTCTTGAGCTGATCCCATTTACTTATTTATTTCCTCCTCAAAGTTGTCCTGCTTTTGGTGCCTCTCTCTACTCTCTTCAGCAGGCCTTTAATTACTTCTCACAGTGTTGCAAAGCTGCTGAAAGCATATCACATCTTTGGATTACACAGCAGAGGGCTAATGAAAAAAATTAGGAGTTGCTAGATTTCAACGTTTTCCTCCCTCCCTTTGCAAAGAAATCGCCTCCAGGTTAATTTCCCCCCTGCTTCCAGTTGCCTGTTTGGTGCTGTCATCAACATTCAAATAAAGGGGCACTTGGGATAATTTGAACTGAAGCTAATTGATGGGGAATCTCTCTGAAAGAAAGCATGGAACCACGGTTTTAACTGGAGTTACCTAGCTATACAGAGGGCGGGGGGGGGGATGTGACAAGAGACAATGGGGCATAGAAAGAACAGTAAACAGCTTTCTGCTCTTATGTCTTTATCTGTCCATGCATCCATCAATACACATCACCCTTTCCTGTGCCTCTTTCCCATTTGAGCATGGCTACTGAATTAATGTTTCATGTGTGTTTCAAACAGTTGTGAGTAATGAGTCTGTGCTGGCATATATTGTGAAAACTGAACAACACACACACACACAGAGAGAGAGAGAGAGAGAGAGAGAGAGAGAGAGAGAGAGAGAGAGAACAAATACCTCTCTCCTTTCTCAGCCAGGAGCATGTTAACTGACATCCATGGCTTCTGCACACCGCTATAGTTCACATTTAATTAGCTCAGATGTCTTTGAACAGTCTTTCCATTTCTATCTCAGGGTGGGAGGAATAGGTATATGCTAAGAAGTGACAGAGTTTTATTTGCACCCATTGAAGCACCCAGGGCATTTTTAAGGACACAACACATTTCAGGAAAGCGCTCTGTGCTACCAGTGCCTCTTGGGACTCCAGGGTAGAACAAAGCCAAGTCGTACTACTAATAATAATAATTAGATGCCATCAGATTGTTGTGAATTATGGCAACCCCCTTCTAGATTATCCTACATATACATCACTGTTAAGATATTGGATGGGAGATACATGGCTGGAGAATAGTACCTGTGAAAGCGATCTGGGAGTCTTGGTGGACGACAAATCGAACATGAGTCAGCAGTGTGATGCGGCAGCCAGGAAAGCCAATGTGATTCTTGGTTGCATCAACAGAACCATAGTGTCTAGATCAAGGGAAGTGATAGTACCACTCTATTCTGCTCTGGTCAGACCCCACCTGGAGTACTGTGTCCAGTTCTGTGCGCCTCAATTTAAAAAGGATAATGACAACCTCGAGCAGGTGCAGAGGAGGGCGACCAGGATGGTTGAAGGTCTGGAAGAAATGTCTTATGAGGAATGGCTTAGGGAACTGGGAATGGTTAGTCTTTCAAAAAGAAGGCTGAGCGGGGATATGACAGCTATTTTTAAATATTGAAAGGATGTCATACTGAAGAGGGAACAGGTTTGTTTTCCATGGCTGCAGAGACAAGGACTCAGGGCAATGGTTTCAAACTACAGGGGGGGGGAGACTCCATTTTAACATTAGGAAGAACTTCATGACAGAGCTGTTCGGCAGTGGAATATGCTGCCACGGAGGGAGGGGGAGTTTCCTTCTTTGGAGGTTTTTAAGCAGAAGCTGGATGGCCATCTGTCAGAAATATTGTGATGGGGGTTTCTGCATGGCAGGGGGTTGGAATGGATGGTCCTTGATGTCTCTTCCAACTCTGTGATTCTATGGTTCTAACATGTACCATGACCATTCCCTTCTTCTGAAGAAGCTCTGGGTTTGTGTAGTCTCTCCAAAGCTTTACAGGATGTCTTCTCCTGGGTGGCACAGGGAGGAGTCAAACTTCCAACCTCTGTCTAACTTACTCAGCTATTCAAACTACAAGCATGATTTTTTTAAATAGGGAAAGAAGATTGGATCCCAGTGGCCGAAGCCTGGCTTTCTGTCGATCAAAAAAAAAAAACTTCAGTCCAATAAAGGCCTAACTTCAAATTCTTGTTCCCTACCCAGTGAACTATTGATCGCAGGTATAAGTCAAGGACATTGACAGTTTCCTACATGTTAGGTGCAATAGAGCTTACTTTCATCGACTTATTGGTGTTAGCTACTTCTAAAGTTGTTAATGACTTCTCATTTGTTTAGAGACAGAACAACAGAAGAAGCAGAAGAGAATCGTGCAGGATATCATATGATCAAAGCTTCTTTGTCAAATAAAGATCCGTTGGAATCATTATTACCACTTTCGGAGTACCACCCAAGATGAAGGCTTATAGTGCGCTGATACCCAACTTGGCAGTCTCAAAGTAGACCATTGTCTATTGAATTGAAAGAAGACAGGGTGCCCTGACGAATGTCCCACAAATACATCCAGTCCATAGTGTGCTAATGCACTAAGGTGACCAAATCAATTCCAGTCCCATTTATTGGCCAGAAGCCTAATAGAAATATTTCCAAATAATTAGTGCCATATGGACACTGAATCTTAGAGAGGCATTTTTATCACTTTCTAAGTTACATACTCAAGTTGATTAGAACTGACTGACTGACTTAATATATTTCTATGCTCCCTTTTCCTCCGAGGAAGCTTTCAGCATAAAACAAACTTTAAAACCTAAAAAGAAGAAATGCACATATATTAAAAAGAATTAAACAAGGATTGCATTAAAATAGTAATTAGATCAATATTAAAACAAACTTTAAATTAAGCACAATGGTCCATTTAAAACTTGTGGTTTACGGGAGGTTCCTTAGTAAGCATCTTATTCTTGCCTTCAATAAACAAGAGGCAACTCCCTGCCAGAATACGTGGTAACAGCTGTCAGCCTTGACAGCTTTAAGAAAGGATTGGACAAGTTCCTGGAGAACAAGGGTATCAATGGCTAGCATTATGGATGCCTAAGGACAACCTCCGGGTTGGAATGGTAGGCAGGATATCTCTCAATGCTATTTGCAGGGAATCGTAAGCAGGTGAAGACATCTCCTGGGGAATACCCTGAAGCGAATGGTGAGCCACTGTGTGAGACAGAATGCTGGACTGGATGGGCTGTGGGCTGTCCCAGCAAGACTGTTCTTATATTCTTATGTTCTTAACTTTTCTGATAAAGAAAACATAACTGGCTCCACTGGCAGATTTAATCCACCATTAACAACCTCCTTCTGTCCTGCTTACAATTTTTGCAGCATGTGCATCTCGTGGACATGAAAGGGATAACTGGAGCTTTAAGGTCTACTACAAGATTACTTAACCTGAAAGAGGAAAAGAATCCTATACAACCAGAAGTGCCTATCATTAGAATCACATCAAGGCTTCCCCTCCTCCAAAAAAGGAAACATTTAGTAAGCAGCTCACAGTTAGTAAGAAATTGCTCACATTGCTATAGACAGTCTTGCACAGTGTGGAAGATTAACACAGGCCAGTTCTATACAGTGGCAGTGATTTATGGCCTCTTTATCTGTATATGATTAGATTTGTCTTGACTTGTCTTCCAGTGACACTCTAGCTTCTATGCTTCCTCCACTACACTAATTAAAGCCAGGAGCTGCCCTGACTGTACCAAAAGGGAGAGTATGCTTTGGAATGATATTGTCAACTGCCAAGGCCTTAACAGTATCACCAATAATCATGGCAGGATGCTCTCCAGGACCATTCATAAAATGCTTGCAATCCATCAAGTAAGTGAATAATGCAAGTAGAGAGACCATCATAGCCCAAAGTATACACGGGGATCCATAAATGCAGCCGGTGTGAAACAAACCCGACTGAGCATCTAGAAGCTGAGTCATAGCAATGGTTCCAAGTAGCGAACCAGTTTGATATCTCAAGAAAAAGTAGTCCGATTGCCATGGTTTCCAGATAAACTCACCTGGATAACTGAGAATCTTCACAGACAAAACCAGATTGTGATATCTCCATAACAAAAGAGTCAAATACATTTCTACATGCAGATCACCAATGCCAGCAGAAAAGAATGCCAAATCTGGAATACGCTTTGCCACAGACGTGCCACCAAATACTAAGTGAAATGGATCCATGTTTAGAAGAGCAGCCATGAATTCCTGAGACCCTGCTTACTGAGAGATTTTAGTGCGGAACCTGAAATCTCCCAGAACAATATACCCAGGGAAATCCAAAGGCATCTCCAAGACTGCCTTGGCTGCTTTGAAGCAAGAGACTGTAGAGCAGACTGATGATTGTTGCTTCCAAAAATCCAAATTGACAATTCCAAAGGGATACGAGAGAGGTTTGAGGGCTGTAAGGGTTTGCCTCAGAGTCATAAATCCTCCCTTGTTTCGTTATTGTAGCAGAAGATGAGGAACTGCAAAAAATATACTCCTCATTTTATGAGGTAAAATATCTTGTGGCCCTCTCAAAAACAGGAAAATGAGAACAAGAACATATTATGTGCATTTATGTAAAATTTGGCAAAAAACAGTTCAACACATCTACAGTGGACCCTTGTATAACAAACAGTTTGTATAACATAAAATCTGTACAACATAAAACTTTCCAGAGATAGGGGAAATTTGTTTAATGTAATTGCCTATGGGGCAAATCCGTACAAAATAAAAATGGGATTACTCCATTTTCAATGCATTCCTATGGGAAATTTGTATAAAGGAAAATTTGCTTAACATAATTTCATATGGAATGAATTAATTCCTTTATATAAGGTACCACTGTAATACTTTATTGCAAATAATCAAATCACACAAAGCAATAATGGGCAATGCTTTGTTGTGTAGATTTTTAAGGACTAGAAACATGAGGTGTGATCTCTCCTACTTTTTAGCAATCAGTTAGTTGCTCTGAGCTTGCTGTGTATACATACCTTGCTTCTCAGAGGGAACAGATGTTGTTTTGTGGAAATTATGAAAACTGATGTGGGGAAAACAGCACTCATTGTCTTTCGCTCACCTTGAGGCAAAGAATCCCATTGAGCTCTAAAATTCTGTGTTTTGATGCCTAAGCAAGTCAAGATTGTTGTTCAAGTTGATCTGAACTGACAAAAATAAAAATTTCTCAAGTACTCTATATTCCTAATCTATCTTCATTGTTACTACTTGAGTAACAGTTGAGACTACTTGAAGTGGTATAGGGTGGTATATAAGCAGAACATTTTGCTTTGCTGTACTATGGCTTTCAAATGTCAAATACAGGGAAAGGCGCCTCATTCTTTCCATTTAACAATCAACCTAGAATCTCCTGCCAGTATCTCTGGAAAAGTTGCTTGCAACCCACCTCTCACCTTCATTTCCACCCCTGCATATGCATCTTCAAACCTTCAAGGCCTTTAATTAATTAATTAATTAATTAATTAATAGACCACAACCATCTAGCAAAAAAAGTTACTTTGGGCGGTTTACAAACATATACAAAATATAAAAACAAATTAAACAACTTAAATAGTAAATAAAACTAATCAATCAAACCAAATAATCAAATCATCATAATAGAAAGAACAAATAAACAAATAAGCACAAATACAATAAATCAGAATGCTTTGATAATTCAAAATAAGAACATATTTTCAAGGTGAAAGGATCAGGCACAGACTCATGCCTCCACCTGATTAGAAATGGCATGTCGTTCCATACAGTTAGGTTCAGGTCTTTCTTCTCTACCTCTTCTCATGGTGCATGCAGAGGAAAACACACATGTTCACCTTCCTTTTGCATCTAGTGTCGCTCTTTCACAGAAGCCTCCAGAAACAGAATGAAGAAATGAAGTCCATCCACTTCTCAGTACAGCCCTAAGCCTTATACGCCATTTCCCCCAGCTCACTAAAAGGAAATTGTTCTCCACCTATGGTTTCACAATATTTGATGTTAGCTCTGTCACCTAGTGAAAGAAACATGATTAATTGCATGAGTTTTAGCCAATCTTCAAAATTGCAGGCAATCAATTACATAATCAATTACCTTTTCATGCAAGTGTATACATACAAATACACAATGAATTTAAAGAAAAGAAGCCTGATTTGTTTTAAAACTATGTATGCACACATGGGTATTCCCTCTCCTATCTCCCAGAGGTGGGAGTGCTACCTGTAATGTTTGTGAGGAGCATGTTTTTAGAAAAACACATCCAAGTAGTGGTATTAAGAAGAAATGTAAACTAAAATTTGTCAGTATATTAACTGTTTAACAAAAGTAAATGTATTATGTAATACAAATAAAACAGCTAGGAATTTATTATCACCTCTTCAGTAATGAAAGTGTGTGTGTGTGTGTGTGTGTGTGTGTGCGCGCGCGCGCGTGCGCGCGTGCGCGCATGCATGCATGTTTGTTTCAGCAAGAAGTCCATTATTTCTGCCACGAAGAATATTGGATAATTTTCAGGTTTAGAGTCCAAACAACTTGAATGACTCCATCCTCTCCACACAGTATGGCCAGTAATCCATGTTGATGAGAGATAGCTGTGTGGCATCATTCATAATGAGGAATTCTGGCTATGACAGTCAATGTCACCCTTTACATCCATCCAGAGGCAATATATTTCTGATTACATAGAACCCAGGAGCATAGAGAGCCACTTTATACTGAATCAATCCATTAGGCCACATACCTCAGATTTGTCATCTTTGACTAGCAGTGCCTCTTCAGAATTCTAGGCAGGAATTTTTCCTTCCCCTACCTGGAAATTCTCAATATTGTCTGATTTTCTCCCACCCATCGGCCAACTAATTCAAATTCTACTTAGGAGAAACCCAATGAGTTCAGAATGGCCGAATGGAAGTGAAACAATTTCTCCATTATAACTATTGTGAGTTTTTCTGGCTGTTTGCCTGTGTTCTGGAAGTTGTTATCCTGACGTTTAGCCATACTCTGTGGCTGGCATCTTCAGAGGGCAAGGAGCTCCTTGCCCTCTGAAGATGCCAGCCACAGAGTCTGGTGAAACGTCAGGAAGAAAAACTTCCAAAATATGGCCAAAGAGCCCGAAAAACTCACAACAGCTATCAGATCCTGGCCGTGAAAGCCTTCGAGAATACAATTTCTCCATTTTTTGAGCACTGCTTGAACACTGTGGTGCTCTATACTTTCCTCTTTGCTGTTGCTCAGAATTGTATGTGGTAGCATAGGGAACTTGCTTTTCCCTCACTATGTGTATTGGGATTGAGCTAAATGTTGTTTGTCTCCAACCTAGTTGCAAACTGGGCATCTATGCATTTGAACAGTTAACAAACATATAGTGTAATGGCTAATAATCACCCTCACCAAAAAATGTTCAAACAAGTTTGATGAAGTCACTGGGACAAAATGAACTAATTTTCTGCAGACTAAATGTATTTTCAAGAAATACTGAGTTCTGGAGATCTGCACTGGAGGCAGAGGGAATCACACTGCTTTTAAATTCACTCTTACTATACTGTATCCATTATACTATCCCTGCCCTTTGGTAGTCAAACAGGGCTTGTTCTGATCTTATGGTCATTGAGGGCTGTAAGAAGGTTACTGTGGAAGAACAAAAGACCTGAATTAAACAATTAAAGAAGAAATTGTTTGATAAACTTTTTTTTGGCCTATATTCCCCTCACATTCTGATCCTGTGAAAAACAGATTTCATTTTCAGTCATATTATCATCTCATTTGCTTTCTGATCTGAAACAGGACTGTCATATGGTTGATCAAAGGCAAATGTAAGGCGGGGTTTTTGCTGGGCTACCCTTCCCTTCTCATTGCAAGCAGACACATTACATTCTGCCTTTTAAAACATCCTAAGTATTCCTCCCACTCAAGCCAGCTTTTTTCGCATTTATTTCTCTTTCCATCACTCCATCACTTTGCCTTCCTGTACCCCTCAAATGACCCCCACTCCCCACCTGTACGATCAGTTCTACATTCTGCCAAATGCCATCAGCTGTGGAATTATTCCCTTTCCCTAAGCTATTCCCCACCTACTCTGTACCGTTTCTCCATGGAATCTCTGTTTTTATGCCACCCTTTTTTTTAATGCTTTGTCAAATATCTCCCCCTGCCACCCTGCACTGTTTCTTCTTCTTTTCGGCTAATTGTGTGTTGTATGACTTTTTCTGTCACGGGTAACTAAATAACATCATTGTTACATGCTGTGAAATCTCTTTCAACTCAGGGCAACCATCAAAGGGCTTCCTACATATGTTAGATATTCAACAACTGGTTTGCCATTGCTACACCTCCAGCAAGTTTCCATGACTAAGCAATGAATTTGAACCACGATCTCCTGTGCCCTAGTTAAATATCCTGTCCACAATACTGGTCTGACTTTCAATTAAATAATAGGGAAGGGGAAGAGTGAGAGAGAGGGTAGGAGGGAGGGGAAGGGGGGGGGGGAGACAAAAGAGCCTGCAATGAAATCAAAACGTTTTACCTTACCAATACTGACTCTCCACAATTTCAGCCATGTTGCATCCTCTTACATACCTGTTTGAGTGTCTCTCCCAAAGATCATCACCTCTTTCTGCCCAATCCTCTCAGGCCTTGTTGTTTCTGGTAGCCACACCGAGAGAAGTAAGGAAGTATCTGACAAGAAACTAGTCAAAATAGTGGTGGTGGTGACCTTATATTTGGAACAGCTTCCCAATAGAGATACCTCAGGTCACCTCCCTTCAAACTTTCAAGTAATTATTCAAAACAACTTTTTTGAAGAGGCCTTCGACGATATCCCCCCCCCCTTTTCTGGTAAGAACATAAGAACATAAGAAGAGCTCTCCTGGACCAGACCAAAGGCCCATCTAGTCTCACCAGATGCTTCTGGGAGCACATGAGACAACTATATACATGTCTCCTGATACCACTCCCCTGCATTTGGCATTTTATGATACCTTCCTTTTGAGCTTGAAGATAACACATATCCCCACCATGGTTTGTAACCTACAATGGACGTTTCCTCCAGAAATCTGTCCAATCCCTTTTTAAAGGCCTCTAAGCTAGATGCCATCAGCACATCTTGCTTCAAGGAGTTCCATAGTCTAACAACATGCTGGGTAAAGAAATAATTTCTTTTGTCTGTTCTCACTCTCCCAACCCTTTTTTGAACTGTCACACTATGTGTCCTTTTAAACTGTCCCTTTATAATGTTTGGAAGGAAAGGACTTAGTAACACCCCCCCCCCCCAAATGGGGTACACATCCTAGAATAAATGCCATGTGACTGCAAAGCATGGACAGGAACATGATTAAAAGTCACATAACCACAGGCAGCCATTTTGCTGGGCTAAGTCAGAGGGAACAGGGAGGCCAAAATGGGCGGGAGTGTGTTGATGTCATCATCACTGATATTCCAAGTCCTGAAGCTTTGAACCCATCTCTGTCTGGAACACACCATGGCTTCTTCATTCAAGATGAGGGGGCAACCCCTGCACTTTCAGTATTGTATGGTCTTATTTTATTTTCACAAAAAGCATTGTCACCTTGAAAAATGGTGGCCTCTATCCCCCACAAGTCAATTGCTATATATTGCCCTTTGATTACCATGCATTTTGGTTCCAAATCCCATAGTGGCAATCACACCAGCTGAAACTCCACTGTCTCTTGGTGTAGTTCTTCAAAATCATTAGCTTCCTTTTATTTTGACAAATAACAAATATGAATCGTTCAATAAGACAACAAAGTTGTGCAAAAGTGATGCTTTTAAAAAAATTGCACTGTGTAAAAATCAATCCCATTTATCATCCCACACTGACAATTCTTTTGCATATCTTATGGCAATTATTTCTTTGTCAGTCATATTTTAAAGCTAATCAGTTTGCCTAGGCTGCGTTCTGTGCAATTAAGTATCTACTTCTGGGACACAGATGCCACTTGGCAGAATCTTTAGGGGAATGGCCAAAATTAACATGTAATGGCAGTGAGAGAAAGCTCAGGATAAATACGAGAATTGGTACTCAGTGCTGAGATACAGTAAGCAGAAGGGTAACAAAAAGAAAACGAAAACCACAGTTGATCTTGCTGAGCCTAGTAGCACTTTGCACATGCATGTAACACGTACTATAAACCTCTGTGATGTTTTTGATACAGACAGCTGTAACATCCTCTGCATGACATTCAAGGCAGGTTTGAAAGATTAAACCAATAGCAAGGTTTCATAGAAGAAGCACACACACTCATTCGTGGAAGGTGGAGAAAAAATTGCACAGACATTATTTGTTATATATCCAAGAGAGATGACCAGTTCTTCTTGTGAGGCTGAGGTCCCAAACCTTGCTACAGAGATAGTTATAGACTGCCTTGTCAGACTAAAAGGCTGCAAATCATGTTGTGATTACGTACACACACACACACACACACACACACACACACACACACACACATTGCAATTTCTAGTGATCCAATAAAAGGTACAGTCGTCCCCTACTATATTGCGGTTCATATACTGTGGTCCCGGTATATCATGGGACTGAAGTATATGAAGGCAAGGGTTCCAGGGGCAAGCTGTGTGGGCCTGTTTGGAGCCTACTGCACTTACCCCAGGCCTGGTTCTGCCCTGAGTGAGCCTCCGAGAGGCCGGTGAAGCCCGCCGGTGGTCCGTTCAGAGTAGCAACAGGCCTAAATAAAGTGTAGGACCGCCCCTCTGGTCCCAACCTGACCCTGCATCTGCATAATGTGGATTTCCTTTTCTCACGAGTTGGATCCCTAACCCTTGAGATAAATGGGGAATTACTTTATCACCTACATCTTCACCCAGTATCGTTTCATCTTATTTTAATTAATTTAATTTGGTCCCATGTTTCTCCCCTGCTTTTCTTTCCATTAGAAAATGGTCAGAGCAATCCTAACACAAATGTGCACCAGATGTGGGGTAAAGAATCTGGTGCAATCCCAACTTGCTGGCAAAACCCTCTTTTGTTCTGAAGGCTAATCTGAGAGGTCTTTGGAAAGAGTAACATCATTCAGATTGCTACATAAGGAGGAGGAGAACCATCCTGTTCCTGCATCCTTTCTTTAAAGAAGTGGCAGCCAGCCTCGCTGATTTTCAGAGTGCACTAAATCTACTATGGGTTTTAGTTAGTGCACTGCAGAAGCTGTCCAAGGTTCTGAATCTGCCATCAAAAGGAGAATCTGTAGCTTCAGATGCATTAAGGGAGACATTCACCTGTTTGAAGGACATATCAAGACAGCTTCTACTCTGATGGACATCTGCATCTGAATTTAGACTGGTAAATGCAACTGGCAGGGCCTTTTTTTTTAGTAAAAACGCCCACATTCCTGAACTCCCTGCTTAGGAAAGGACATCCTATTTCTTTGTCTCCCAGCAGAAGGCTGGAAATAAATATTGAATCATTGGGAACAGAATGGTGGATTTGCTATACTTCTGGTCTGATTCAGCATAAGTATTGTTTTTAAAATGTTCAGTATAATTAAGCCACATCCTCTGGTTTTAAAACTATACTGTTGCATTGTGATGGTGATTTTATTTAGTTAGTTTAGTTATTCATTCATTCATTTCTATACCACCCATCTTCAGGCTCTTGCTGTTGCTATTACAACTTATTGTAAACCACACAGAGTGGCCTCATTGCTAGATGACTCCATATATAAATCTAATAAATAAATAAAATATATAAATAACTGTTTCTAAATCACCATTAATATGTCAGGTGGCTCACTGTAGCAGGGCTTTTTTTCCATCTTCTATCTTCTACTACAAGTCATGGCAACTTTTGGTTTTTTTTTAAAAAATGATGAACTGAAGCCAAATTCCAGTATTTAACTTAATGTCCTCAATGACCTGCTATTCAAACTGGTATTCTTTCCAAGCTTCCCATATACCTTGAAGTTTGCAACTATGGATGTGTTTGGGTTTTTTATTATTATTATTTTCTGTGTTACAAATAATCTATTTTTTTCATGTGGAGCGTTCTCTCAACCTTGCAGACACTTTATGGACACCTAAATGTCAACAACCAGGGAGAACTTCGGCCCTCCAGATGTTTTGGACAGGAACCCCCACAGTCCCTTGCCATTGGCAGTCTAAGCTTAGAATTCTGGGAGTTGTGGTCCAAAACATCAGGAGGGCTGAAGTTTGGCCATGCCTGGCCTAGAGGTTTAGCTAGACCTCACTCCACCAAGCTTCAAGCTCATGTCCCAGTGCTGTGTTGGGGTTTTCTTTCTGAACAGGAAGCATGGGCAGAGGTAAGCTAAGCCACAAAGACTTTCTGTCTAGGCCTTTCCCAAGGTGTATCACCTTTGGGTGTTTGCATATTGCACGTAAGGACTGCCCAAAATGAAGAATTAAGGTACATGCAGCCTAGAAAATCTCAAAATCTCAAAATTCGACCTTCCCATTTGGAGAATGAAGTTCTTTTGACATAATGCAAATCAAGCTGGAGAAACCTGTCACATAACCATTTGCTGGGGTCATTGGGTGGGAAGAGTGGTCATAAGATTCCCAGTTTTAAAAAGGGTCTGGAAGAGAATTCAGTGCCTGTGGAAGAAAAAGAATCTACCTGAATTCAGTGAGAAAATCTGGGGCTGTGGGCAGGATTTCATTTTAAATCCTGTACATGGTTATGTCTATTCCGGAAACAGAGGGCGATGTGAAAGCCAGAGAGCTGTCTGCAGCCCTCATCTGCTGTCAATCTCCCTCTGTTTTGCTCTCATGTTCATTTCAGGCAAGCACAGGCAAAGTGGTGTGATTCTCTCTCTTTGCTTCTGCTTCGGGGAAAGAAAACACATTTACATTACTAAATGTGGCTTCCCAGCAAGAACGTACCCAAGTGAAGGCAACCGACAGTCTTTGATAAGACAGAAAAAAAAAGACTACAGAAGGGGAAAAGAAGAAGAAGAAAACAAATAACCCCCATTCACTTAACATGAATTGAGATAAAGGTGAGAGGAACAAGAGGTTTTAAAAAGCAAAGCCTCTGACATTTGTGCTTCAAGCAGGCTTTATCACAGAATGGGAGGCTTTCCTCTTGGATGTTACCTTTCTTTTTGATAGTCTCTCATGACACACTTATCAAAGGACGTCGCCTGACTACCTTTTGTGTGCTACTCTGTTTGCAGCTGTCATTCCTTGGGTTTAGATGGCGCCACTCATTATTAACCATTATGCCATCCTTTGCTCTGCCTCCAGAATTATATTTTTATTTCTACCTACAATCTACCCATGGAGTTTAGTGTAAGGTTTTTATTATTGTTTTAATTATTTATTGATAACTGATGTTTTAACTGTTTTAATTTTTTGATTGTAAGCCGCCCAAAGACCTTTGGTTAGTGGGTGGCATATTAGTTGTAAAAATAAATAAAATAAATAAAATAAATAAAATAAATCGGGCCTCCTCAGTGGCTGCCTCGGCACTCTGGAACAAACTGTCCACAGAGACTATGCTGGAGGAATCACTTTCAGCCTTCAGGAGTGCCCTAAAGACCTAGCTCTTCATGGGAAATTTTGGTGATTGCTGAGTGTATGACTGTGTTTTGCGAGTTGGTTGAATTGTTCTGTCCCAGCCCTTTTCTTGCCGGTTTTTATGTTGTTATATTATTGTTGTCATTTATTGTTGTCATATTTTTATTCTTCTTTGTATACTATGGGGGGCTGTGTTTGGGCATATTGTTCTTGCAATGTGTTGTACACCATCCAGAGTTCCTGAGGGGAAGTTGGGCGGTTAACAAGTACAAATATAAATAAATATTTCCACAATAGGATGCAGTTACTGAAAGCAACACAAAGGAGTATGCAACCTGTAAAATTAATTTCCCTTGTGTTGTTCAATTTTCAAATAAATTTTAACATACTATTATGTTGCCTCCTGCTAATTCAATGCATCATGGATTTTCACACCCGGGTACAGTTTCACTTAGCAGAGAAAACAGAGGGGCAGGCATCATAAAGGGAAATTCTGCATAATCACTGAACATATGACCAGCCATTTTTATTCTTGGCCCAAGGTGTGGGGGATGGGAGGGTATTCCTACCAACAGAAAACCAGCCTTATGAAGGGTCCACCAAGATACAAGGCTTCACTTTGATATGAAAATCTAAGTAAATTAAATTACAATGGCCCATCTCTAATCTGGCCCACAATTGAAGTTAGAATTGGTAACTCATCTGTAACAGCTGCTCACTCAGCCATTACAGTTCAAATATGAATCACAGGAGGCTAACAGCCAACCCATCTGTCACTAGAGCTCCATTAGTTGCCTGGGGATCAGGCCCCTAAATCTGGACTAGGAAGAAATGCATTAGGCGGGCAACTAGCCATGACAATAACAAATTAGCTATATCCTTCTCGATAATAGACATGAACATGAAAACTGGAAGGAAAGAAGGAAGCAAATGAAATGAAATGCAGAAACTGTGGAACTATTGCTGGGTAAAAGGTGTTTCCAAAACTTTATCTGGTATCCCCCTCACCAGCAACAGAATGAAAATGGGATGCAAGAGTTGGGAATACATCCACACCTTTACCAATACAAGTTAGAGAAGCATGAAATGCTCAAATTAAACTTTGTACGCTTCCTAACTATGTTGAGATAGCTAGGAGAAACCCTGTTTCTTCTGTGGGTGACACCACCCAAGCTCTAAACTGAACATATTTATCAATGAATACTCATTAACAAGGCAAGCTAAGTATGTGTTGTGTTGCGCTGTTACAGTCATGACCAATTCTTCATGACCCCATGTCCATGGAGGTTTCTTGGCAGGAATCCTGGAGTGGCTTGCCAGTTCCTACTCCAGGTGCCTACAGCGCCTCGTATTCCCTGGTGGTCTCCCATCCAAGTACTAGCCAGGACTGACCCTGCTTAGCTTCCAAAATCAGGCAAGATTGGATGTGCTTAGGGCATCTAGGCAGCTTAAAGGTAAGCATAGATAACTCAGTAAGTTGGGTATCTGGCTGTGGGAGTTTGATTTGCCACTGTGCCTGCCAAGCAATGGTGTTAGGCCAGCTACACCATTCCAGGGCATTGGAATTTGCTGGAGAAGTTTTGAAGCCAAGCTGGCCTTGGCTGCAGAAAAAAGGATGAGAACACACACACACACACACACAAGTGCACACAGAAGATGGCTGTGTTCCTCCCAGAATGCTTTGCTTTATTCATCTTACCTATGTTGACAAGCAATAGATTAGAGAACTTACAGACGCAATTGCTCGCATAGGGGGCAGGTGCCTTTTAGCTCTTTGGACCTGCCTCAAAGCAAGAAGGTCAGGGGCAATAGAAGGTCACTTCCCTTTCAGGCATGCAACGTGGGACCAGGAGCGTGTGTGCATCACTGCAGTCCCTCCGAAACACACCCTTCAAAGAAAGGTTCCCACAGGTGGGTTTCTGTAATAGAGCTATACTGAATCTTCAAAAATATTCAGAATTCAGCAAAATTTATAGTCTTGACATTCTGCTTTTATTATGGGAATTCAAAGACTGACAACAACATTAAAATCCAAACATTGACATTTTGGATAGGCAAATTCTGAATAGGTGGTTTTAAATCCAGACATTTTATTTTATTTATTGATGTTTACAACTTATATGCCGCCCACTACCCAATGGTCTCAGGGTGGCTTACAATCAAAAAATTAAAACAGTTAAAACATCAGATATCAATAAATAATTAAAAATAAAAAAAACCTTACACTAAAATCATTACACTAAAATTGCCATCAGTGGACCCACAGTCTATATTGTAGCAATTAAAAATCTTCTGGAACAGGAAGGTTTTTACCTGGTGCCGAGATGTCATCAATGTTGGCGCCAGGCGGATCTCACTTGGGAGGGCATTCCATAGCTTGGGATGAATAGTGGATTTTTTTAAAAAAAATGTGTACAGGTTTCCATAAACTGTTTTAAAAATTGGAAGATTATCAAGCCTCCCCTAAGAAGAGACCCAAGTGTGACCTTCTTTATCTTTGCTGATCCTGTACTTCTCAGCCAGAGTGGGGCATTTAATATGCTTTAGAAATCCTCAGAGTGTCAGTGAAGTATACTAGATGGAGTGTCAGACTGTGATTTAAGGGCCTGGCTCAGATCTCTGCTTGGCCATGGAAACCCATTAGGGTGGGGTAGCAGTGGCAAACCACTCCCTAAACATCTCACATATCCCAAAAAGCCCTATTATGGTTAGCTGAAAATGCACAAAGGTGACTCCAAATTAAACATTTTACTCTGGAACTATTTTTAAGTTTGCTGTGGCTAGAAAACTGTTTCCTGAAGCTAGGATTTGAAAAAAAAATGCTCAGAGATGTAACTGCATATCAATTATCATCATGCTCAAATAAGAATGGCAGTGCGTGGGAGCGATTAAAGGCTGCAAAATATCAGCTGGAAGGTATAAAATGTTGAAACCAAATGTCACTAGATGTCAAACACATACATATGTAGCATTCAGAGAATACTGAGGTGAGACACCTGAAGAATAATTTGCAGAAGAGAATGTTTGGGTGTGTGTTTGTTTCAACTCCCCGTAACATAAAATGTCAGAATTCTGGCAGACCCGATGCATGGAAGTGTTGTATTGAAAGAACTCTCCTGGTGGCTTAAAAAGAATGCAGACTGAAATTAGTAATTGGACAGAATGCAAACAGTACTTCCTTTCCAAGTAGTTTATTAAGCTATCAGCTCTCAGTTTGCTTCAATCCCCATGTATCCAAATACAATTCAAATACAATCTGCAGTTGTGATGTTTGAGCTCCTGAATTGGTAAAAAGACAGAGCCAGGAGATAGGCTCATATACATCAAATATAACAAACAGTACAAAACCGGGGGAGTACAAATTTCTTGAACAATTTGGAACATTTGCAGCAGCACTTTTTCTACCTGTTAGAGTTTTGCACATTTTAAGACATGCATGCCTAGGTTCTCTGGAACAAAATCTAGTGTATCTGAGGCGCCTTGTGGCACAGTGGTCGAATTCATTACTGTAGCCAAAATTCTTTTTATAGCCTGAGTTCAATCCCAAGCAATGAGCTCGAGGTGGTGTTGGTTCACTCAGTCTTCCAGCCTTCCAAGGTTGGTAATTTAAGTACCCAACTGGCTGGAGGAGAGCAATGTGTAGCCTGCATAATTAAAATGTGATTTTAGCACTATGGGGCAGTATATAAGCAGCACACATTAGCACGTTTTTGTTTTTCAGAGTGGACAAGATGAATGACAGCAATGGTATTATATTCTGGGACAGTACTTAATAGCCCTCTGGGACTTTGCTATGAAGTACAGTCAGATCAAACATTTTCCACTCTAACAGAAATAATGCATTCTTAGAGATCAAGGCAGTTTCCCGACTTGCTTGACATATGAAATCCAGAGCTAAAGCATTTTCTTTTACATGGCTGTCTAGCAGAGTGAGAGAGGGGCCATAATTAATCTATCTCATATCTAAATATCTATTCAGGACATTTAAGTTGTTTTTTAATTCTCTAATTTCAGGTTCTTTTGCAGTCTGCCTCATTCATTTCCTTATTAGAATGTGCCATTGCTTTAAATGAAAGAGAAAGCCTCTTCTGGATTTCTGTTCTTGACTCATATTTCTTTAAAACGATGATGAAGGTACAATCTCCTACGATTTCCATCACATTGAATCTTATCTCAGCCAAGCTGAGGGAAAGACCATCACTGTGATATTTTCTTCTTGTTCACTTATGTTGCTCACGTGGACGGCAAGGACATAGAAGGAAGCAAAGCCATTGTCCACCCTCTGACGGATTTTCCAGAAACTTTATTCTATATACTAAATTTGTTTGTAACCATGATAATCCTCACTTTCAGTTCTATATTTTAAAGGAAGGGCAACATTTCAGATGTCCATATAATATAATACAATTAATTACTGCATGGCTCTTATATGAACAAAATTAACACACACAGTGAGCTGTGGCTCTTAAAAGTCAAGGATGTGAATACATAAAAACTGGTACTGCAGTTGATATGCTACAAAACACTGCCATTCAAGGATACTTCAAATGAATGTTGTGGTGCTCTGTGTTGTGTGTTGTGTCATTACAGTCATGACCAACTCTTCGTGATGCCATGACCATGGAGTTTTCTTGACAGGAATACTGGAGTGGTTTGCCAGTTCCTACTCCAGGTGCCTACAGCACCTGGTATTCCCTGGTGGTCTCCCATCCAAGTACTAACCAGGGCCAACCCTGGTTAGCTTCCGAAATTGGGCGAGATCGGATGTGCTTAGGGCATCTAATCATCAATGAACTCTGCTTTGCTTGTCTCAGTCCAGCCTTCTTTCCCAAAATATTAGGAAGCTATATTTAATTTAATTTATTTGCTTTATTCCTGCCTTTCTCCTTTAAAAGAATCCAACATGGTTTGCATCATTAAAAGGCAAAATTTGAAGCTAAAATCAATAAGTACACAAATGCTAGAAAGGAGCAAATGCCACAATAAAAATGGCAGCAAAAGCAACATCAAAACACATTCAAGGCAGTAAAGTTCAACCATCCATTTCAAAACACTGCTCGGGCAGTAAGTCACTACGGGAATGTGTGCCTTATTGCAGAAAGACAGCAAAGACGGGGCCAGTCTGGGCTTATGTGGGAAGGAGTTCCAAAGTCTGGAAGCAGCAACAGAAAAAATCCTCTCCTGTCTCCGTACGCAAAACTACAGTGAATATGATAGAAGTGAAATAAATTCTTCTCCTGATGACCTTAACATCCGAACAAGATCATAATGGCATCTATGACCCTAGAGATATCTTGGACCCAAGCCATTTTAGGAATGTATAGGTTAGGACCAGCACTTTGAACTGTGCCTGTAACCAACCCCCCGTTAGAAGTCTGACTGTAGTGTTTTGGTTCTGCTGAAGCTTCCAGGCTTATGTTTTCGCAGTGAGTGTAGCCCCATCCAGCAGAGGCTATACTCTTATTTTGTATCTGCCTTTTGACTCACCAGGCACACCTCTGTCTTTGTCTGAGTTAAGTTTCTGTTTATTCACCCTCATCCAGTATGTGATTGGTATCAGACAGTGATATACCGACCGGACCATTGGTTAGGTTGACAGATCTCTGAGGGCATCTGAGAAAATCTCAGTGTCCAGCTCATTTTCTGTTGCTCTAAGCATAAGGCAGATCTTTATTTAGCAAAATAATGAATACTAAGCATTTCTGCCACTCCTCTGGTGCCAGCTCTGTCCATTTGAGACCATGTCCTTCAGTTGCCTCTTTCCACTTTTATGAGTCTTGATAGCAAATCTCCATGATGCCATTTCAAACAAAGAGAGCTGCAAACACCCCCCACCCCCCCACCCCGCACACAGAGGGGGGAGAGGGAGACCTTCCTTACAACCCAGGCAATGATTTCTTGATGCTACTCAATCTTTTAATATAATATTTGCTTTATTTTATTTTTTTATTTCAGATTAATTCTGGTAATGGTTTGCATATTTTCCCTGAAAAAGAAAGTACCCATATTCGAACTACCGGTGGCAGCAGGCTGCTGCTGGATCTTCTGTCAGAAATTGTTTCACAGATGACAAACATAAAAGCAAGGTTTTACTAGTTTCTTTTTTAGAATTCCTGGTGAGCCAATTAGTTTTTAATCACTTCAGAGACATCCCAGTGTATGAAACTGGTAACATAACTGGGACCAATATTGGATTCTCCTGCTCAGAGAAAAGCCGTGGATAAGAAGGGAAATGAAATTAAACATAAAGCTCTTTTTGTTCTTCTTAAAAGAACACATAACATTGGAGCCATCTTAACCAGAAGTGAGTTTAGAGAAAAACTCTTTAATATCTTAACAGGGACAATATCCCCACATGGTCATCATCAGTCTGGATGTTGCCAATATACATGTACAATGACTGAGTTTGTAGATCACCAAAGTAGCAAGAAATAAGTTTTGAGAAAATTTACAGATATTTAATATATGCCATTTGGAGATGGGCATTTCATTACATTAGTAACAGATTTTTAAAAAATATTTTAACAGATTTCCATCACAAAACACTTCATAAGGCTATAAATAATGGGGAGCTTTCATTTTTTATTTAACAGGGAACCCACTGCCCTCAAAGCTTCCAATTAATTTGCTTTCAAGCACAGAACCCTCTGTAAACAAGCTAGAAACCTAATGGCTAGCTGCTGCACAGAGAGACCAGAGAGATGTAAGCTCAACAGCTGATCGGCCACACTGTGAGAGAAGGAAGGAAAATATATTTTAAAAAAACTCCATAGTCCTACTTAGTCAGGAAAGGTTAGGAAAACAATCAGTTTAAATCAACTTGCAGACACAGCCAGTAAAGGTAAGAGCTCCGCTCCTGGCTAGCTGCATACAGATCAAGATTGGAGGTAAGCTATCTCAACAGCTGAAACATATTGTTTGCTGTCTCATTTTTTGTAAGATTTCGTAATCTCACAAAACGATGAAACAGTGTACCATTTTTCATAAGGTGCCTGTCCCTAATTCCCATCCCGAATGCCCTGTAACAAATTGTATGTAAGAAAAATGCCTATGGGCCTTCAAGTGCATATAGCAGAGCATCTAGGTAACACTAGGCATGAAAGAGTGGGAACCCCCTTGGTCAGTCATTACATGGCAAATAACCATACTGTGTAAGATTTACAGTTCTTGGCTATAGATGCTGTCCACACATGCTATGGTAGGTAAGGCTCTGTCGAAAAGGGAGGTTGATTGGGTCCACTGCCATCCCCCAGGTTTAAATGAAAAAATAGCTTTCCTCTCTTTTCTTTAACAACATGACTTCTTTCATAGGGTTCTCTGTTAGGCAGAAATCTGTGGATTAAGTAGAGTGACCCTGAACAATAGCTGTCAAAGGTAGCATCCATAAATAGGGGATTTTATCCCCATTGTGCCATAAACAATCTGGTACAATTGGTGTACAGACAAAATCAAAATCAAGGATTTAATAAAGACCAAAATTCCACAAAATGTATGAAATCCAGTGGCTGCATTTGTCAATTAAATGCAAGAACAGATTGGGCAATTATTCTCATGGCAAACAAAGTATAGAGTCTTAGATAGTTATCGCTGGGTTTAGAGTGGCCTTGTAGTCAGATGGGTGGCATACAAATTGCATTAATTAATTAATCATGCAATGTATAATTGTAAAAATAAAGTGTTGTCCCAGTTTTTTGTTCCCCTTATTTGTTTTCACTCTGTTCAAGGCCATACACTCTGAAAGAGGCCATACAATTCAGGCCAAAACACATAGGAAATTTTTAATTGAAATACAGGGAGATTTATACTTCTCCTTCAGAATCAGATGCATTTATATCTTGGAAGTACATTTTGTCCCAAACCTTCTTTTGCATGTCATTATGGATTGAGATTAGAGATGGGCACGACTCAGAAAAATTGTTCATTTTCGTTTTCGTTTTCATCTAGGGGTCCGTTTCGTCTTGTTTCCGTTTTCGTGAGCTAATTTTCAAAATTTTTCGTTTTCGTTTCGTTGCATAACGAAAACGACAAACGAAAATGAAAACAAAAATTTTTTCGTTTCTTCCCATTTAGCTCCATTAAGTGCTTTTCCAGTAACGAAAAACGAAAATTGGCTCGAAATTAGTCATTTTGTTTCCGTTTTCGTTCCAGTTTTGAGCCGTTTTTCGTTTTTCATTTCATTACGTAACGGAAACGAAAAACAGAAACAGAAACGAAAATTCCGCTAAGTCGTACCCATCTCTAATTGAGATAGTTGGTGTTTCTATTCTTCCAAAGCTGGTCCAGAAAGTATCTCCTACACCTCAACTGGAAAAAAAAATCCACCTGAAATGTCACAATATTGGAGTATGTTTTCTATCACAGGAGGCACAGCAGAAATAAAACCACACTAAAGCAAAGCTCACCATCACCATAGGTCTATTTCCAGTAGGTCATTCCGACCAGCATAACAAAGTAAAGAAGAGAATTCCCCCAAAAACATTACGCATGGCTTTTCAATATATACAAACCTCAGCCAACCACAAAGTATTACAACATTACTTTAACTTTAATACATGTGTTAGCCATCCTTCTTAGCACTTTACTCAGCACTTTACACACATGTTCAACATAGCTGTTGATTAACACAAGCTTTGTATTGTTTCAGCTTGTAAATTGTACCTTGACACACAAACAGAGTGACTCGACAAAGGGCAAGAAGTTGTTGGCCCTTGGGGAGGGAAGTTGAAATATGTATGGGTGCAGAAATCAGGAAAAAATGGCTTGAGGTGGCTTTTGTGTCAGTAGATGGGCTTATCAAGCAAGGCCTTTGTGTGAGCACTGGGAGACACAGAAAGGGAAACTGAATCTCACTTGGGCCCTTGTTCTGAGAGAGAGAAAGAACAATAAATAAATGAATTAACAAAAAAAAAAAAAACCAGGTGAAATGTCTACTCTTTAGGGTTCTTGGGCATAGGTCACCTGCTAAAACAAGGACTGGCCTTCTGTTCTCTTAGCTCCCAACCCCTGGAGAGGGGTTAGGGCTGAAGCATGGGATACAAGAGCCCTTAGATTTTATGGGATAGATAGATGGGCCTAAACCAGTGGTTCTCATCCTGTGGGTCCCCAGATGTTCATGGACTGCAACTCCCAGAAGCCTCCACCACTCGCTGTGCTGGAAGGGATTTCTGGGAGTTGCAGTCCAGGAACATCTGGGGACCCACAGGTTGAGAACCACTGGCCTAAACCATAGTTGAGGATTCCATAGAGCTTTAAAAGCCACCAGAAAAAAGGGTAATACAGTGTGTCCAGGAATACCTGGACATAGGCCCAAACAGAAAAAGGGCTTGGTGCACTCTCCTTGGCTCTGTTTCAGGCAGAAATCTTCTGTGGAACATTGCTAGAAGTCTCACAAAGTTAAAACAAAAAGGATAGAAACAGAAGGCTGAAATTGTGTCTTGTTCCCAAACACCCCACATCCAACTAGTCCAAATGAGAATGCACCATGTTTTCCACTCATTCACCGAGTCTGAAGATATCTATCTACTGGTACTTCACAAATAAAGTTCCCCTTGATAAGAGAGGCTGCAGCATAACAGGCAGAGAAACAATGGTTAGAAATGATTTTTGCCTCAGAAGATACTCTGAGTGTCTGCTGAAACAGAAAAAAAAATCAAGTACAGAGTTCCCAAGTGACTCTAGTCAGCAGTATAGCATACCAAAGTATACCCACTCACTGCCTTCAATCTCAAACTGCATCTGTCATATTTGCCACCCACCCAGTCTAGAACATACACAGGCATCCATAATGTGAAAGTCTCCCACTTTCACACAAACATACAGACATAATGGGTGAAATCAGTAATAAATAGTCAAGTCCTCAGCAACCTAAAATAAGAAATAAGAAAATTGTTGAACACCCTCAGTTTAAATAAATGTAAATAGATGCATTATACTCCCATGTCAATATATGGAATGACCACTTGATCAGGGGCCAAAAAGAGATTCCAGAAGTCAAGTCATGGCAAATGCACGCTCCGCGGGTGGCTTGTCCGCCCACGGAGCCGATTTGCCCCTCGCGAGAATGGCGAGGGGCGAGACAGGACTTTGATGTCCTGGGAAGGAGGGGGAGGAGCGCCCCATAAAGGGCGGCTCCTCCCCCCTAGTACCAGCCAGTCTTTTGCCGGCGTTCGGTGGGGAAGACCTCCGAACGCCGGCGGCGCGGCGCACGCCACGAGGCGGGCGCCATGTGGAAGGCCGCAGCGGCGGCAGAATTGGCAGCGAGGCTCCGCTCCCCGGTCCGGGCCTAGCCGGAACAGTTCCTCACCCACCCTCCGCGTTAGGGCTAGTGTGAGGCTGACTGGTCGCCAAGTTTTGGGGCCGGATAGGAATTTTTGACCTGCTCTCTGGATTGGCTATTGAGGGCGGGGATTTTTCGCCTATCCCACACTGGTGCCTTGGAGTTAAAAGTTCGAGTCATTTACACACTGGTCACACTATGGCGGCTAAAAGCTGATGGAGGGCAGCGGTGAGCATAGAATTAACATCTGAACACAAACCTCCTCATCCACAGCACCGCGGGCCAAGAGGTCTCGGTGCTGGGGTGGGAGAGAGGAAACGCCTCCCTGCCCTGGGAATCTCCCAGGTGGGTGACAGAAGGGGCACGGAGGATCAAATAAAGGAACCGGCCTGGGGGGTGCTGTCAAAGACTGCACCACCTGGGGGTTAGTGGCTCGCCCGATGCGGCCTGGTTGGAGGGGTCCCGGGAGACCCCGGGGTTCCAACCAAGCTATGGATGCCTGGCCCCTCCTGTTGTTGTTGATGATGTTTGGATATATGTGTTAATAAAGTGTGGCCCATTTACCCCCAACATACTGTCTCGCCTAGTCATTTCGAGTGGGGGGGGCAATGGACTTCTTTTCTTGTGAAATCAAAATGTTTCACTACTCATCCAAGTAGCTTCAGCAGTCTGTAGTGGACAATGGCCTGAATAGGGTCATTAGATGTACAATGGCCAGGGATGTGTGAAAGACCTAACAAGCCTATTCAGACCAGGGTGGCATGTAACCAAGGTGAACTGTAATTTGGAGGCCTTCCACCAACTTTCCTCAGACTGATGAAGCTACCTGCATAAGTAGTGAAACATTTCAATTTCACAAGAAAAGAAGCCCAGTTGCCATGACTTAACTTCTAGATAACCTCACCTAGATTACTAAAAATCTTCACAGACATGTCCAAAGGGATATAACTTAGTCGACTGGAACAATCCCATGGACTCAGGGACTGGGACTTCTACAAGAAGATTAGCTTTGATTGGTGATAAAGTTGTCAGTCTCCTGCTTTGATTCAATTATACATTCATTTTCTGCTCCACATTAGTTGCTGACTAGCTGGGGCACACCCCTATAAACAGATAAGTTTTAAGCAAGAGTACAAAATATGAAGGTTCAGAGGACCTACCAGATCTCTGGCAAAAGGAATTATCATAATTTGGATGTTGCCTCCAAGAAATGGCCAAATGGACCATGTGGTGATTGCCAGTCAAAGGTTGGTTGCATGCCAAAAGAGACTGGTAAAACAGTTGTGAGTAGAGATGGGCACGGAACGAACATTTTTTCGTTTCCGTTACCGTTTGTTGTTTCTGTTACATAACGAAATGACAAACAAAAATTGTGATGAAAATGCAACGAAATGAACAGAACCACGAAAGTTGTGGTCGTTACGTTTCGTTTCCATTAATGGCGACGCGCAATGAAATGAGCCGTTTTAAATGTTAAAAAACGCCCTGGACATCCGTAAAAACACAGTGATAATTATTTATATTGTCTGATAATACCTACCAGGGGGGTTGGGTCCTTAAAATGTTTGTTTTTGTCTTCTCCCATTGCAATGTATTTTTCTTTCCCCTTTAAAATGGATGTCACCACCAGCCACAAAATGGAGACAAGCCATGTGATGGGATCATGTTCAACCAATAGCATGCCCAGGTTGCAGACTGGGCGGGCAGGTCTGGCAGCCACAGAGGGCATAAAAAGCTCTGGCAGCCCCCATCCTCCTTGCAGTCTCTGGTGGGAGTTAGGGTGGGATTGCTGTCTCTGCGACTTTAGCTTCAGTCCTGCAGCCTCCCTTGTGTGTGCGTGCTGCGTACCTCTCAATGAGTACCCTCCCTTGCCCCGCAGTGCAGTCACTTTGCGGCTGCCTTGCACCCTGGGCAACGCCCGCCGCTGCCTTTGCAGCCTCCCTGCGTACCTAGTCTATACTGTGTCTCTGCCAGCATCCATTTTTTAAAGTGTTTTCCCTCTGGTCTGGGGTGTTGGGGGATGCCTGCGCACGGAAATGCTTTAAAAATCGCACAAAAAGCGGGTAGAAACGACAAACGAAAAAATGAAAAACGGTAACAAAATTTTTCAAAAAATTCGCAACAAACGGAAACGAACTGAAACAGACCTCTCAACGACAAACGAAAAACTGAAATGCCATTTTTTTTTTGTTTTGTGCCCATCTCTAGTTGTGAGATCCAGAAGAGCATTAGTGGGTGGAGCTCTTATGTGTTTCCTGCCTGGACAGATTGTTTTGTATTTACTGTGTGTGTGTGTGTGTGTGTGTGTGTGTGTGTGTGTGTGTGTGTGTGAGAGAGAGAGAGAGAGAGAGAGAGAGAGAGAATATGAGTTCTGGGAAAATTGAAAGAGGAAGAATTGTGTTTAAACTATAAAGAAAGAAGTAAAATGTCTTTATGACTGTATGAAAAGCACCTTGACAACCTGAATATTGTTCTCATACTTTACTGTTACTTGATAACTGAATCATTTTGCTCTTTTTAAAAATAAACTTCCTTTTGGTTTACAAGCCCTATCTATTATTTTTGAAGTTAGCTGTCAGAAGACATTATACCTGTGTGCATACCATTGATCAGTGTCTTGGTTTATATAGCTTCACCAAAGTAACTACAGCTCTTTGTTTCACCAGAAATATTCTTATCTCTTTCCAAAGGACACTGTAAAGTCATCCCTTAGCTATGGCAGTGCTTGAACAACAGTACAAAAGGGAGCACTGGCTGTTTGCCTGTGTTGGTGAGGGGGATCATCCAGAAGAACCAATCTCTATTCACAGGTTAAATGGCCATCCAAATACAGTAGAGGTGACTGGAGGCTGCTTGGGAATATCTCTCTCTCTCTCTCTCTCTCTCTCTCTCTTTCGGGGGAGTGACTCTGCCCACCTAAGTCTGAGGTTCACAGCATCGGCATCTTTCTTGACCCAGCGCTGTCTATGGAAGCTCAGATAATTTTGGTGGTTTGCTTGGCCCACCTCCATCTTCAGCAGATTGACATTGGGAACCTCATTACAATGGTCCATGCATTGGTAGTCTCAAGATTAGACTACTGCAGAGGTCTCTACATGGGACTGCCTATGCTGCAGAAGCTTCAGTTGGTCCAGAACAAGGTGACCAGATTATGGACTAGGGTAAGAAGACACCAACATATTTCTGCCACTCTGGTCACCTTACACTGGTTACCAGTCCGCTTCCGCATCCTTTAAGGTGATTATGATAAAATGCAAAGAACTAAACAGGTTAGTACATTTGTATCTGCCAGAGTGTTTTCTTCCAACAAGAAATGACCATGTTACCTGCTCTTCCCAGGCAGGGCTATTGAGGTCTCTGACCCTGAGGGAAGCCTGGAAAATGAAAACTAAAAAATGGGCCTTCTTGGTGGCAAGCCCTCACTTCTAGAACTCTCTACCTCCCAAAATGTCCATACCCCCCTCATTGGGAACATTTAAATGAATGTTCAGAACTTGGATATTCTGGCAGGCTTAGTTCTCAGTGGTATACTTTTCCTGGAGGTTACAAACCATGATGGAGATGTGTAATCGCCAGGCTTAAAACCAGGGTACTTCAAGGGCCAGGTGCAGGGGAGTGGTATCAAGAGACAGATATCTAGTCTTGTGCACTCCCAGACACATTTGGTGGGGCCACTGTGAGATACAGGAAGCTGGACTCGATGGGCCTTTGGCCCTATCCAGCATGGCTCTTCTTATGTTCTTATACCTTATGTCCTAATCTTTCTACTGCCTCTTCTATTAATTGTTTATTTTTATTCTATTGATTTTACTGTTACTGTTGTGATTTGAACTTCCCAGAGTAACCTTACAGCTAGACCTAAGTCACTCTGTTTGAAGTTTGGGGCTGTAACACAACCCATAACTTCAGATGCAGCTTTACAACATCTCCGCTTCTTGCCCCAACTAAGAGAGTGTCTGGCAATTATTTTCATCCTGCCAAGTACTCTACATCTAAGAACTGACTCCTGAAAAATCCATCTTTTGCCATGCTTGAACTTTTGGTACAACTTTGAAAAAGAGGGTATCACCCTCATTTTTTTAAAAAAAAACAATGCTATTTTACTAGTAGCCTAGTCTAGTCTTGTATTTGGCTTATAGCTAGATGGTAAGTAAGTAAGAAAGTAAGTAAGTAAGTAAGTAAGTAAGTCAGCTGGTAAACTAGAATATATGTCAAGCATGTTGCTTATGGTATTCCATGTCAGTTGGTTTGCTACCATCAACTGCTCAAAATGAAGTCACTACATCCAAAATTCTGAGGTGATTTTTTTTTTTTTTGGAAACAGATAAAGGAATAATGCACCAAAGTAAAAATCATCAACTGTATTTGTGTTCCCTTATTATATTTCAATGAATAAACTAAGCCTGTTTAAATCAAACAACTTTGGACACAAATATGGCCTGAAGGAGATATGGCAGGCAGATTTATGTGCAAATAAGTGAAATTGTGTAAGTCACAATGGCAGATTGTCACTAATTAACATGCTTGTTGAAGTCCTAGATATGTGCCTGCTCGCAAGATGAGCAGATGACTGGAAAGTAACGAGCACTTTGCTAGTTACTTGCACAATTGACATGACACAATCTGGCTTCTGGCTGGGGCATTTAAAAGTGAGAACATTCAAGTGTAAAATGTATTGTTTATTCTTCTGCATAAAATTTCAAGATGCACCCCCAGGTATTTCTTTCCTATAGCCAAATGTCACATTCAAATTGCCATCCATTCAATTATATTACCCTCTGATATTTTTATGTAGAAATCCAGTTCTTTTACATAATCAGGTGCTACTCAGCAGCAGTGCAGGGATCAGAGCAGAATAACTCCAGGTTTCCCAGAGCAGACCACCCATTTTCTCATTAACTGGCACTTACAGTCTCAATAACTGACACTCAGGCATCAGTAGGAGAAAGAATAAAAACAGTTTCCTTAACTTACAGTTGTGAGCAGATCAAAGACCAAACTGAAAAACATGACTGCTTGCTTCAACAGTCTCTAATGAAGGAAAAATACTGAGCAGAGAGGCTGAACTTTATTTTAATTCAGAGGCAGTAGGGAATGATTGATTAGTGCTAGAGAGATTGACAGTCACTCCAGCCCAGAATGGTCCCTCTCAGCCACATCTTCTCCAGGCAGCATGTGAGGCTGCAACAATTCCAGCAACCAATACATATTTAAAATGCCTTGGGGTCTATATCTTCCATCAGCAGTTGGCTTCAAAGCTTAGTTATTTAGAGGTATGGTGGAAGTAGCCAACATTCCTCTCCATTCTTTACCTGGAGATGCTCCCATCTGGTCCCTTCACCTATGCAAGCCTTGAACTGGCATAGGTATCATTTTCTCCCAATAAATTCCCTCTTGATTTTCTTAAAAATCCATGGCAAGTTGGTAGGGTATTGGAATGAATTTATTTATTTATTTATTTATTTATTTATTTATTTATTTATTTATT
>JAHTLZ010000007.1:23400087-23412561 GCA_023846285.1 Phrynocephalus versicolor
ATTTATTTATTTATTTATTTATTTATTTATTTATTTATTTATTTATTGCATTTTTATATTGCACCGATTTCCCAGAAGGGACTCTGGGCGGTTTACATAAATGCAAATAAAAAATAAACAACAATGCAAATTAAATAAACAGTAGAATAAACAAGTAAAATAAGCAAATAAACACAGAATACATGCAAGAATCCAGCAAGAGGCAAAAAGAAAAAAAAGATAAAAATACTAAAAATACTAGAAAGGGGGGAGGGAGAAAGGATAAACAGGGAAAACACAACATAACAAATTACCGAAGACCCTATGCCTCCTTAAAAACCAGGTCTTTAATGCTTTTTTAAAAGCTAGAAGGGACTCATTTTGGTGGATTTGGAGAATCTCTCCTTCACTTTCTCCACCCTTCTTCCTACTCTCCCCCAATACTTGATAATTAGGATTCCTTTTCACATTACTGTATATTCGTATTTTGTTATCGCTATAATTTTGCATCTTCCGTTACTTAAATCAGGAGGAAGGCTTCAAAACATTTGCATGTTCAGCATATTGTCAACAGAGCCACCTGTTCCAAGCATAATTGCATGCAGTCCAGAACAGTGGGACATCATACGTTGGTTTGTTTTTCCCCATTTTTAATATATGAACAGCCTAATGCAACTTGCAATTTAACAGGAAATGGGACCTTGCCTGATAGTGTTTGAACTGTGGGTTTTTCTCACTTCTCTCTTTAGTAAATTAAAATTGTTGAAAAAAGTGAGTGTTGGGATAACTCTGGGCTTCACTGGGGAGGATATGAAAAATAAAAGAAAAAAAATCAAAGTCAAGGCATGCATAGTAATTTATGGTAATAAATCAGGGGCAGTGATACTTACAGCTTAGGGGGACAGCCAGCAGGAAGCCTCAGATTCTGTTCCCAACATTGCCACATGCAGTTGAGAACAACTCATCTCTGAAGTGTTAAGAGAGTTTCTTCCAGTTATTGTGGTGGTAGTATTTCAGCTCTAGGGCACATGAAGCGGTTTCCTTAAAAAATCAAACCATTATGGAAGAATCAGGTGGCCATGCTGAGTTGCCACAGCAGGGAGTCCTTGTAAGTGCCTTCTACTCACTGGTCCTGAGTCACTGGGTCTCACTTAAAACACCCCTGGCAAGCAAGAGAGCATTTGAAAGAGGACAGTGGAGTTGGCCAAAGTGCAGGGTAATTACAATATTAGAGACAGGCTTGGAGGGCAGCTGCTTGAAATACATTTGAGCATCGGGGAAGACATATTATATGACAGCACGTATTCTCCTGGAACGTTTGTCACATTTGCCTTAGTGCGACAAGCTCCACTTTGCTCTAGTTCAGAACTTTCTCTTCTGGCCCTGTGGACTCCCCAACCAAATGTTAGTCTATGACTGCTTTTACACAACCCCTAAAATCTGCTGGCAACTTAAATGCAGATTCCCCCCCCCCCCAACGTGGTTTTTGTTCTGCTTCCTGTGCTCCCACCTCCCACACTCTGGTTTCTATTGCTTCTGTCTGCGGTGAGGGGAGAGAGAGAAAAATGCAGGCTTACCTCCTCCTGCCATTGGCAGCAGCTAATTGTTCCCGTCCATTAGGATTCCTGTCTGTTAAAAGGGGGTGGGGAACCCAACAAAAATCAAACAAAAAGCGGAGGAGGGCCAGGCATGCAATGCTTTAAAACAGCAACAAGGATTTTACCTCCTCCAGACCAAGTACTTGTAAAATGTGCTTAATTGGGCATGGTCGTACTTTTATTTTTTTAAAAAAAGTCCACTGCTGGTGGGAAAACAATTTTATGCTCCGCATCTGCAATCATTTTGCAGCGGATTTTAGGGATTGTGTAAAAGCAGCCTATAGCAACCCTGGATCCAGATTCATATCCTGGAGGCTGAGAGGCAACTGGGCTGGTGAGATGATTATTAGTGCCTAAGAAGCTTCATAGCCAGACAGAGGAAATCCTATTTCCCCTCCCCACAGGCCATGTTTAAAAAACAAAAACAGAACAAAACAGCCACGGTTGCTTGAGAAAGGGTATTTAGGCTTGTTAAGATGTAACTTGAGGAGAGTCTGAACAGTGCAGCTATCTCAGAAGAATATTCAAAAAGGCCTTACTCATTCCCAGCACTCAGATGGGTTCTGTACCTTTTAAATCTGTTTCAAGTTAAAATGTACTGAGTGAAAATAGCCCATTTCTGCAAGGGAGAGGGGGACAACAATAGAGAGAGAGAGAGAGAGAGAGAGAGAGAAGGTGTTTGGGCCAAGAACTGAGAACAGGGGGAAAAACACAGGAATCTAAAAATATCAATGTCAGCAACAAGGAAAAAAATTCTTTTCAGAGACAAAATATTGCTTGAATGATGATGTATATTGGATGCACATTGGGAGCATCAGTAAAGGCAGCAATCTCAGGTGGAAGCTACCAAGATGGTCACTCTTCCATAGGGTCAGAGAACATCTTGAAAGGCCAGAGCAGTTGTAAAAAGAAACACGTGTGTGTGTGTGTGTGTGTGTGTGTGTGTGTGTGTGTGTGTTTGTGTGTGTGTGCAACTTTCCATAGACGGTGTCAGTGATATATCAGCTATTCTTCCTTATACAGAAGGATGCAATGGCTAACCACTTATGAATGCTTTAAAAATTCCAATGAAAATACAATCCAATATATGTGAATGTTTCCAACATAGTACATATTGGGCCTCTGCATCTACTTTATGAATGGCAGCTTTCTGTCTGTGATAGGAATTTATAAACAATTTTAAAACTCCTGTAAATGAGAGAGTTGCCTAGCTATCTTATCCCTGCCACCTTTATAGAAAGTCTGTGTCACCTAGGTGTAATGAGACTGCGTCATTTATACCTCTTGGCATAAATCTCAAGCATAGTTGTAAAATAATTTGTATCAAAAGTTTTGTGCAATTCCCCAAATTATTGGTGTAAAAAGTGGAACAGACTGTTTTCCTCATTTCTATGCTTGAGTGCTCAACCACAGAAACTACAGCTTCTGTCACACCCTGCTGCGCTTCCAATTTAACCTAATTTCAACTTATCCCTCCCTCTCTGCTCCTCCTTTTCTTGAAGGATTATGCTGTGAAACTCCGGTTTACTTAATAAAGGGTTTCTGACTTTCATGGTAGATATCCTGAAAGTCACTCTGCATGTTGTGTAGTGATCATGTTTGCTTGGCCTGCACGTTTAAAACAGATTAAGCTGAATACATGGAGGATATATATTATCAATAGCTGTTCTTCATGATGGCAGAGGTTTGTATTCAGAAATAGCACCAGATGTTGTGGGAGTCCAAAATCAGAGATGGCTTGTTATGTCTATGTATTCCTGTGATGTTTCCAGAAAAAAAAATAAGGATACACATAGTCTTACAAAAAGTAAAAATATAGCTTGTAAGTAACTGATTATACATCGTTAATTTTAATAACTACTTATTAATGACCACCTACTTTTCTTTTCCCTAACAACAAAATCAAGTCTGCATCTACAATTCCAGCTTAATGAGTGATATCTTCAACCCTTTTATACTTGATCTGTAACTAGAGATGGGCACAAAATGATTTTTTTCATTTTGTTATTTGTTATTTGATTTGTTACACAACAAAATGAATAATAAACTGCACTTTCAAACAGAAACGAAATGAAATGAAACAGGCAATTTCATTTTGTTTGTTTCATTTTTGTTAATGGCAATGATCATGGGAAAAGGTCTTAAAACACCTTATAAACGTACTTTAATGCATAAAAAGGATTAGACATTTAATAATTAAGGCTGATACTTTTTAATTACTTTGATAGTATTGCTGTGGTATGTTTGTTGAGCCGATGGACAGCAGTTTGGTATATTTTACATTCAAAGGTTACTAAAAATTAAACTACAAGTGATGTCAAATGGAAAAGTAGAGAATTACTTTTTAGCTAAAATGGGAACTGACAACTTTAGGGAGGCTTTGAAGCTAGAATTTCAACTTAGTTTTAAAAAACAATTTTGCCAGTTCTGTGTCAGACTGTTGTTCTGTTCCAGCTTAGTATTCTTTACTAAGCTGGAACGGCGGCACTCCAGTATTTCTGATTCCCACAGTCAGGAAATGCCAGGGGCCAAACTCATACTGTGTCACAAATCTACAATCCTTCTGGTTGGAAACACATTCTGGAAGTGGATGGGCCCCTACCTGGCATAGTGGGATGTTTTTTGCAACTGTCTGTAAGTCATATGATGCAATATTTCTTAAATACAGTGGTACCTTGTATAATGGAATTAATTCATTCCAAATGAAATTATGTTAAGCAAATTTTCCTTTATACAAATTTCCCATAGGAATGCATTGGAAACAGAGTACTCCCTAATTGCAACCATTTTTATGTTTTACAGATTTGCCACAAAGGTGATTCTGTTAAGCAAATTTCCCCTATCTCCAGAATTGTTTATGGTGTACAGATTTTATGTTATACAAATCATTTGTTATATGAGGGTCCACTTTATTCTTAATGGTAAGTTTCTGAGTGAAAGGCAGAGCAATGTAGTGGCCTGAGTGATAGGTATGAACTCAGGAGATCTGGGTTCAAAACCCTGCTCAGCTATGGAAACTCACATTAAGGGACACTGGGAAAATCACACATTAAGTGTCTCACATCCCTGGAAACCCCTGTGAGACCCATCATAAGTTGGAAGCAATGTGATGGTACAGAACAATACCAAGTTTCTGAGGACAGTTTAGAAAAATCTTTGGTAGGGTCTTTAATTTTTCAAAACCACATCTTCATTGGAGAAACATCAAAGGAACCCTGAAATCTCAAGCACACTTATAACCTCACTGCATTTCCAGCCCAGCTCCTTACTCTAAGGAAATCAGAGACCTGTATATGATTTCCTCCCTCCCATGTTGCCATCACAATTCTGATAGAGAGTAATTGGCCTTGAGGTCACCTAATGAGCATTGTTGCTGAATGATGATCAAGTTTCTCTAGTCTTTATGCAGTCGCCCTGCAGTGGGTAATCAGATGGCCATCACAGCATAATCTGCGCTGTTCTACTTGGCATGTGCGTTTATATTATTTTCAGATATGCACAGGATGCACAGTTTGTTTCATTTGCCCATTCACCTGTTTCCATTGTTCCCTGGCTTTACTCCAAATTGCAAAATAGTCATTGTCCAAAATTTTGTTAGGTTGATTACGCTAGAATAGCCTTTTGTATATAGTCAGAGTACTTGGTTTTGCTCCATGGATATTTTAGAAAAAAATCAAACTCTTAAACTGCTAGACTTTCTCAACATAGATGGCTTTTATTAAAAGAAAAAAGATCAATTTGCACATAGAATGGCATGATGCAACAGATGTCTAACAGGACCCCATTACGAGGACAGCTAGAACAAAGGCAGTGGTACACATTTATAGGCTCAGTACAGACAAATTCAGACTTCTTGTGACTTAGACATGCTCAGGCTTGTTTGTGGCTTCAGAAAATCCACAGTTCCACATTTTTTCTTGCTGACCTTAGATGACACCAGCATTAAATAGCTAAAAATGTCATTATACAAAATAACATGTGCTGTTATACTTTACTGAACTCTGGCCCTGAAGACTTTAGGAAAAGCTTCCTTCCTGGATTGTTTTACTGTCACTCTCTCCTTTCATGAACCAACTTTTTAGGCTTTGCTCTTGCCTAGACCTATGGTTTGCCTTGTGCATTCCAGAATGTTCCCATAGATGGGCATGTGGTCCAGGGGATCGGGATGACAAATGACAGAATTGTAGGTACGCCCTCCCCAAGCCTTTCAATATCTTCCCCTTTCTTGATTCATTTCGCCAAACCCCATTCAAATGTTGCAGTTGTGGTCCTGATGGCCAGGGAGGCAACTTCTGTTCTAAATGCCCCCTCCATTTTCTTTGTTTTTGGAGCACCAAATGCTTCTGTCTTCTCCAGCAGTGCTCTTGCTTCACAGGATGTTGTCTACAAAATCTAGTGGAGTAGTGGTTGCCTTCCAATGTCTAGGGGTGGTTGTTTTCAGCCCTCAGACTTCACGAGGTTCCTTATCAATGCAATAAGGGATGTGGATTTATGATTGACTGTGTGTGGTCAGATGTTCAACTTTTATTTTATTTTATTTTTTGTTGTTAATAAAATCTATGAAAGGATGCCTTTTAAGCTGTGGTGCTGTAGTACCATGCTGTCATCCCACCATGCTCACATTTGAAAGAACTGTGAAAAAAAAAGAGGGAGTGAACCTTCAGCATGCCTAACAGCCTGGAGGTTTCTTGATGTCTTACTGGATCCAGACACATGCACAGAGAGAAGGGGAGAGGGAGGGAGGGAGGGAGGGAGAACTATGAGTCCCAACTATTGTGTCATGTCAGTTCATCCACTGTCTTGAACAAGGAGTGTTGTTGTTATTGTGGTTGTTGTTGTCATCGTCATCGTCATTGCCATTGTCATTGTTGTCATTGTCCATTGCCACTTTCTGTCCTCCAGTCATGCTACCATGGAGTGACATGAGAGCACCATGCTGCCTTGGTTTCTTGATGCCATACCTATATGTTTTTTTATAAAGCTGGATGAGTCTAATGGATCTCTTCTTTTTAACCATCTAATTAATCATGTGTAAATGAATGGGACATTCATATGATTTTATGGATGCATGGGGCATGACTTTTCCCACCCTGAGGTACTGTATGTTTATGTCCTTCCACTGCTACTTTCTATCAGCACTAGAGATGGGCACGACTTAGCGGTATTTCCGTTTCCGTTTCCGTTACTCGGTTCCGTTACTCTACGGAAACGATAACGGGAATTACTCTGCCAGACTTCGAGCTCGAACCGACAAACGAACAATTTGGTCTGATTTGTCGTGCTCGTTACTTGCATCGCGCGATTGCGTGCGATGCCAAGCGGCAGAGAAAAAAAGTTTTTAAAAGTTAAAAAACCCGGTTCCCGGCCAAAAAGCAGGCGGAAATATGTCTCCCGTGCCTCAGGGCACCTACCAGAGGGATGGTTTCTGGAGGTCCCCGCCCGGCCTCCCCCCCCTCCGTCCTGGGATGCTCTGGTGGTGGGACTTGCCCGCCGCAAAAAGCCCAGTCTCGCCGCCGGCATGGGCGGCACAGGAAAAAACTTTTTTTAAACTCTCCCGGGTCTCCCCCCCCCATTCCTGGGCCAAAAAGCAGGCAGAAAAATGCCTGCTTGACTAAGGGCGCAGGGCACCTACCGGAGGGATTGTTTCTGGAGGGGTGGTCCCGCCTCCCCCCCATCCTGGGCAGCCGGACTCGAGTTGCCATGCCATGCGGTGCAGGCGGGGGATCCAAAATGGGGCGGCGAATGCAATATTGTTTTTGAAATCGTGGTCCAAAAACACACAAGCACAACAGAAACACGCGGAAATTTATAAACTGTCAGATTTTTCACAGTAGCAGTGGGTTTTTCTTGCAACAAAATGTCTCTCTCCTCTCCTCCTCTGTCCTCCATTGATTTTATTTTATTTTATTTTATTTACACCTGCGCAGTGCGCAATGATGGGCTGGCCCAGTGGCCTGGCCAGCCATGTGGGAGGGGACGACCATGCAAATTTTTGGAGCCATCCCAATCGCATGGCCACTTGGCCACTGAGACTTCTGGGATGTGCCAAAAAGCCCCCTAAAACCTGCCCTAGCCCCCTAGCCCCCTAACCCTAATCCTTGACTCCTTACCCATACGTCACAGACTGTCTTCTTAGTGGGTCAGAGAGGCACCCAGAGGTGCAACCCAATAGCCCACCGTAACCTTACCCATCATTATTAGCCTAACCCTAGCCCTTGCACTAAGCCACCTTAGCCCATAGCCAGATCTACTTGCATTGCACTACACACGCAAGTACGATTCCCTTCTTTGTGGGACATGGCAGGTGCGACACACTCCTTGGTGGTTCGTACCAGAGGACCAGGTGCTTGAGCTGGTCTCACTGCCTGCAAATGGTATGCATATCCATATGGTTATGCATGCCATTTTGCAGCAGCAGCAGGTGAGGAGGGGAGACCCCCATGTTGAGGGGTCTCTTGGAGCCTGCTGCTGCTGTCCCTTCCAAGTGGTTGAGGATAGGAGGCACCCACGGGTGCCTCCAGGAGCCCACTTTCCCTTTATGGCGGGCCAGAGGAGGCACCCACCCCACAGAGGTGCCTCCAGGAGCCCGCTACCCCCCAAAAAAAACCAGTATAACGATAACGAAAAAACGAAAAAACAAACCGACTAATTTTTGCGAAGTTTCGCGAAAAACGGAAACGAGCCGACACGGGCTGCCTCCGACACACGACAACTCAAAAACATCATTTTCCTGAGTCATGCCCATCTCTAATCAGCACTCCCAATTTTCTGTGTTCCACAATGCACCATACAACACAAGCAAGACTTGCCCATCAGGATGGGGTGAGTGGAAGTTGCCACAGCACTGAAAGGTGAATCAGGATTGTGATGGAGTATTGTAGGGAGACTTCAGTAAATTTTTGGAAACATAAAGGATTATTGGGGACATACGTTTGGAGCAGTGGCAACTGATGATTCAGGTTTTGGAGACAGGGGGATGATATGAAAACATTCAGGGTTTTAGGCTACATTTGGAAGAATAATTCAAGATGCTGAATCTATTTGGGGGATCGGATTTGGTACCTTGAATGACTCTTGCAAATTTTGACTGTTCTGCCACCGACACCCCCAATCAGACATTCTGAACAACTGAACCAGTTCTGGTTAGGACAGAACTACCATAATAAATCACACTAATTCCGATAAAGAACATTAATTTGAAGGTGCTGCTACAGACACCTTGTCTGTTTTTCTTCATGCTGTTCTTTATTAAATCTGACAGATTCCATTGACGAATATTTTCAGGCAAGTCACTATAGTACTGCAATGTTCTGCTGTAACCACTACACCAAACTCGCTTAAATGCATTATTTATGTTTGGGGATCAAGTTTTTGTTGCTGAACAGAGAGAATCATAAAACAGTATGTTTTTTAGAGTTTTTCCTCTAATCCCAATACACTGCATACAGTCAACATTTTTTTTAGAAAAAAATACTGTATTAAGAGAAAAAAAACCATTCTGCACCTGGAAGTGTCCTCCACCCTCACCCTTTTCTTTTTTTAAATGTAAAGTTTTCAGTTCTGCTTCAGGAAGCATCACCTTGGAAACTGCTCATTGAGTAGAAAAGACAATGTAACCAAAAGCAATAAAATAAGAAATGGAGCCAAGAAAATACTTATGCAAACATCATAAACAGGAAAGCCAAGGTCTAGGTCATACCCTTTCCCTCTCTTTCAGAACTAAGCAATACATTTTACATAACGTGCAAATTGATGGGGGTAATTATGCAGATTAAAACATGTTAATTTAGCATGCCTGATTTGTATAATTTCCAACAGGTGTTTTTGCCTTTCCTCCAACAAGAATCAAAAGGCAATAAAACAAGGGACAGTTAACATTATCTTCATTTAATGACGTCGAAATCAGGTTTATCAGCTCAAAGACAGTTCCTTCAATGGGATAAAGGTTGAGAAAATTATGGGACACGTAGTTTCCACACTTAACTCACAGGAGGCCATTAAAGAAGAGAAAAGCTTGAGACTGCAGCATCAACCATTGAGACACATAAAAGTTGCAAACTAAACTTCATATTTCAGTCCTCTGGGCTTTAATAATGCCTTAATAATGCCTTAATTCTACCTAGTGCTAACTATTTTATTAAACTGAAGCTTTATTTTTTCAGAGGATAGAATCCATGTCTATATGTACAGTGATGATATTGCAACAGCAGAGCAAATAAATGAATTAGGACAGCCTAAACAAAAACTTATAATTTTGAAACTAGACTCCAGAAATTTGGCACAGGTGTAGAAGGCAGTCTGCTATATACCTGCACCACATTTAGGGGAGTTTAAGCAATGTTTATGATTTTTTAAAATGTAATATTGTTTTGCCCCAAATAGAAATAAACAACCTTAATTGTCTCCAGATTTGAAACAGATAAAACACATTTTATAAACTAATGTTACATAACTTGAAAGGTAATGATTGGGCCCACCCACATTTTTTAATTTTGAGAGAATCCAGGATTCAGAGGCTGAAATATTGATCCTAAAAACAGGCCTTTCAAAGGGGAAAAACAGCCACTTTGTTATAAGACTGGGCATGTGTGGAACCTGCCTATGAGCAAGGAGGTTGCAAGGTAGATATGTTGCTGCAGCTTCATGTAGGAAGGCTATAGACCAGTGGTGGTTTTGGACCAAAACTCCCAGAATTCCAAGCCTGTATTGCCAATGACAAAGGACTGTGGGAGTTGTGGTCCAAAACATCTGGAGTGCCAAAGGTTTGTCACCACTGCTGTAGGCCAATGAAATATCACAGAGGAAAAAGACATGCTTTCTTTGAAGAGTAAAAAACAACAACAAAAACAGGCCAGATATAAAGAAAGTAATAGAATAACAGTACTCCACAAAGGGGGGAATTTTCCAATGTATCTCCAGGGAATTAGCCTATAATTTTGTATTGCTTCCTCTGAGTGCCACCCAGCAGAGTTATTTCGAGTGGTCCGGGATCTTCTTCAATCAAGTACTCCTGTGGAGGCCCCGGCCCACTCAGTGGCTCGCTGTGATGAATTTGCCACCCACTTCGAGGGGGAAATCGCTCAGATTCGCAGGGAGTTAGACTCCACTGTTGATAGTGAGTCCACGGGTGTGTCCAGTGCTCTGGGCTCATGTCATAATTTATTGGATGAGTTTCAGTTGTTGCGATGATGTGGACAGGGTGCTTGGATCTGTCCGTGCCACCACTACACAACTCGATCCTTGTCCATCATGGCTAATAAAGAAATCTGCCGGGGGGTTCACACCTGGGTCCAGGAGGTCATCAACTCCTCATTAAGAGAGGGAGTGGTCCCTGCACCGTTAAAGGAGGCAGTGATTCGACCACTCCTAAAAAAGCCTAACCTGGACCCAGGGCTGGTGGTTAATTACCGTCCAGTGGCAAACCTCCCTTACTTGGGCAAGGTGTTGGAGTGTGTGGTGGCTGAGCAGCTCCAGGCTCTCCTGGATGAAACAGATTATCTAGATCCATTTCAGTTGGGTTTCAGGCCGGGTTTTGGAACAGAGACTGCCTTGGTCACCCTGTATGACGACCTTTGCCGTGAGAGAGACGGGGGAGTGCATCCCTGTTGATTCTCCTGGACCTCTCAGCGGCTTTCGACACCATCGACCATGGTGTCCTTCTGGACAGATTGGCTGGGACAGGAGTTGGAGGTACTGTTTTACAGTGGTTCTACTCCTACCTGGCTGACCTGGTCCAGAAGGTGGTGCTGGGGGACAGGTGCTCTGGCTCATGGTGGTTACATCATGGGGTTCCCAAGGGCTATATACTGTCTCCCATGTTATTCAATATATACATAAAACCGCTGGGAGAGGTCATTAGGAGGTTTGGGCTGAGGAGTCAGCAATATGCAGATGACACTCAGCTCTACCTCTCGTTCTCCACCAATCCAGGTGTGGCAGTCTCTCTTCTGAACTCGTGCTTGGACTCGATAATGGACTGGATGAGGGTCAATAAACTGAAACTCAATCCAGACAAGTCGGAAGTGTTGTTGGTGGGTGCTCTGCCTGACAGACTTGTGTTTATAAGCACTTATAACTTTGTGCCTGTATCTCTCCTTGTGTGATTACATTGACACTATGTTATCAATTGTTAGTTCCCATCCCTCATAGCTTTTAGATGGTCTACTGTACGTAATTACATGGCATCTATCCTCTTTTCTTAACTGCTCAAATTCTCTTTTAGCATTAATGTTGTCTTCTAATGCTGTAAGATACCCCTCAGTTCCCTCAATTCATTTTCTTAAACATGAATATGTCTTAAATGTACTGGACTGCATATTGCCCCTCCATACTATGGGTCCCTTAGATGGGGTAAAAATACTCATTAACAACAACAAACAACAACAAAAACAAAAACAAAGAACTAAGTGCACCCAACAACCCATTGATCATGGTGAAATATAATCAAAAGAACCCTATACCAGCTCAGTCACTGCCTGGGTTAACAAGGACTGTGATGGGTGTTGATGAACCTGGACCTCTGCAAATAAATGGCCTACAGGTCACTGGTTACTGGAAGATGAACAATCTCAAAAGTGGCAGAAATATACTTTACCAGAGAACCGGGCAATCATGAAATGCTATTATAGAGAAGAACCTAAACAATGAGGCTACCAAAAGCAGATGCATCAGTTATGGAAACAAGAATATACGATAACTGAATTACGATTAGCTGACCAGTGAATATATATTATACCTGAAAACTGAATTTCAGAGACTCTGGCATAAACTGGTACAGGTGGTCCCAGTGGTAATCGGCACACTGGGTGCAGTGCCTACAGACCTAAGCAACTAGAAATTGGAGTTGACAAAGTCACCATCAGTCAGCTGCAGAAAGCCACCTTACTGGGATTTGCTC
>JAHTLZ010000007.1:23412571-23436562 GCA_023846285.1 Phrynocephalus versicolor
TAATAATAATAATAATAATAATAATAATAATAATAATAATAATAATATATCTTGGATTGACTATAAAAAAGCCTTTGACTCAGTACCACAGAGGTGGATTAAGTTCCTGGATGTCATTGGAATATGTAAAAGTATTGGTGCCCTAGTTGAAAATGCGATGAAAAACAGAATTTTTTGTCAGGGACAAAAGCTACGGATTTGTTAGCATTAAATGAGAGATTTTTCAAGGTGACTATTTGTCACCTCTGCTATCTCAATAATTTTGCAGAATTTAGAGTACCAAACTGCTAAAAAATAAGGGAAATTTTATCATCTACTGTATATGGATGACTTAAAGTTGTATGGAAAATCAGAAACTGAAATACACTCACTGACCAACGCAGCCTGAATATTCAGTATTGATGTTAGTATTGAGTTTTGACTAAACAAATGTGCCACAGCGGTACTGAGAAAAGGAACAATCACGGAGAGTGAAGGAAGTGAAATGCCAAATGGACAAACCATTAAGAATCATCAGTTTGAAGCCTATAAAATCTGGGCATACTGCAATTAGATAACATCAAGCATGGGCAGGTGAAAAATGTAGTCAGTAAAGAATGTATCCAAAGGGTTAGAAAAGTATTAAAAAGTAAGCTGAATGGCAGTAACACCATGAAGGCCATTAATAGCTGGGCCATACCAGTCATCAGGTATACCGCTGGCATTATATACTGGACTCAGATGGTGCTAGATAGTCCAGATAGGAAACCAAGGAAACTTATGACCATTCACTATGCATTACATCCACACAGTGATGTTGACAGGCTGCATTTACCTAGAAAATTAGGTGGTAGAGGTCTTTTGCAAGTGAAGCAGACAGTTGAAGAAGAGAAGTATGTGTTGGTAGATTATGTAAAAAATAGTACAGCCAGCGTTATCGGAGGTAAAGAACAAGGAGGTGTTTAAAGTAAATCAAACAAAGGGTCAATACAGGAAAACAATGATACAAATGTCTAGCTGATAGCTGGCATAATAAAGCACTGCGTGGGCAGTTCCTCAAAAAATCAAAGGAAAAGTAGATGAGGAAAAGACTTGGCCATGTCACCAATGGAACACTGAAAAAGGAGACAGAAGCCCTGATTCCCCCCCCCCCGGACCAAAATTGGTGGTGTACCTTCATTTGAAGGACAAAGGAGACTCATTCAAAGATTAGGATGTACACATATTAGACATAGAAGATAGGGGGTTTGATAGTGGGGTCAGGAAAGCCATTGGTGTGTACATTGAAATCCCTCTCTCAACAGAGGTGGGAGACTCAGGCACAATTTGTCTGCTACTTACCATGCTGCCCTTTCGTCAATCCCCTGATAAATCAGAAGCAGTTCTCACCTCCATGACGAAGGCCACAGCTAACGACCCACACTTAATGGGTGTTGGGAAGGGTTGCATAGGCAGACCATTCACGCACCCCAAGCTATTGTACACTTAACAAGTCTATTCAGGCCATTGTCTGCCTAATGAGCAAGTGTGATATGAATTCAAGCTCAACTATAAATTGGAGGCCTTGCCAGTAACTTTACTCAGACTGATGAATCTGCTTGGATGAGCAGTGAAACATTTCAATCTCACAAGAAAAGAAGTCCAGTTGCCATGACTCAACTTTCAGGTATCCAGATAAGAAAGTTCAGAAAAACATGGCTACTCCTATGTAGTGGGGAGATATATAATAGAAGGGAAACACACATCACCCTATGTAGTGGGGAGGCAGTGGAAGGTAGGAAGGCCTGGTGAGCTCTGGTTCATGGGGTCACGAAGAGTCGGTCATGACTGAACGACTGAACAACAACATATAATAGAAGGGAAACAAACATCACTGCAGTAAACTCTAGTGTGCTCAAAACACCAACACAGTAAGCTCAAGTAAATTCAAAAATTCCACCCAAAGGAACTCTGAAGACATCCTACGGTGTCCGGAGAATAAGGCAGGAAAAGGAGACCAATTACTTGGGGTGATAAGACATCCAAGAAATTGGAGGCCACCTCTAAACACAGTATTCTACTTCCTCCTCAGAGCTGCCTCTTCTCACGTCCACTCCAGAGCTTACAAGGAGCGAGTATATATTATAAGCATCTGTCTTGGAAACAAGATGTTTCGGTCACACTTCAAAAATTCACATTTCTGAGACTCTGTGAAAGTACTGAAGCCTGAAGAATGACAACTGTTGCTGAGGAATTTTTTTTTCAGAAGATCTTTTTTCTTCTTCCTGAGGGTGAAGAAGTTTTGAGTTTCTTTTCCCCTTTGCACTTCTAGAATTAGAAGGTCATTGTAAAGAAATTTATCCAGACTTTCTATCTAGTTAATTTTATGGTGGCTCCAGTATTTCAGAATGATGGTGCATATAGTGGGCATTGAGAAGGATGCAAAATGGCAGCCGGAGCCTCAAAACAATGGCTGTCCAGTTGCAGTGGCAGTACTAATAACAAAGGCACTGGGAGTGGGGATGGGCAGGGAATAGAGGAGCTGTATCACAGCTACAGCTAATGGACGGCTTCAAATCTAAGCAGGAGACTTCCCCAGATAGAACAGACTCTCCTATTCAGACCTGTTACACTCCATGCACCTAAGATGGTAAAACTAGAGGTATCTACAGGGTTATATCACTTCCCCAAATGAACAAGAGGCATTCCTTAATATTAATGCCTGAATAGAGTTGGAGCTGAGGAATCATGTAAATAGAAAATTACTTCTGCAACCAAGAGCAGAGGTTATATATTGAATTTATTCACATCAAATCAGTTACAATGTGTGTGGGTCACTTCCGGGAGAAGTGTGGCATAAAAATAAAGTTGTTGTTGTTGTTGTTGTTGTTGTTGTTGTTGTTGTTGTTGTTGTTGTTGTTCTTGTTGTTGTTGTTGTTGTTGTTGTTTAAAAATAAAATAACCCAGCTACACAGTTTTCAACTCTCACACATTTTTTGCAATTGCCAAAGTGAACAAGTATTCTGCAAGTTGTTGCAGTATCACTTTCATACATGAAGAACTGAGAAATGTGCTGTATGGAAGATGAAGCTAGCTTGCCTTTCACTGCTTCAGGACCCCAACCAAGGTAAACCAGAATACAAGAAACATAGAAAGATAGAGAAAGATATTCTTGTTCTATTATTGTACCTAACAATGAGACCCAAAAATAACCACAACCAATGCTATTTAAATGTAATGCCTTTAGATATATGAGTGGGTCTATGAGCCTTTTTTTTAAAAAAAACATCCTCAGTGATAAAGGTAAGCCAGAGTATTCAGAGAAACCTAGTTTGGGCTTGGGTTGCTGTTGTTCACAATGGAATTGAATTCCAGCTACTGATATCAGCTTTTTCCTTGCTTTCCTCTGTTTTTCTGCCCCCCACATTTCTATTTATCCATCTGGGCACCCTTTCTTGAATCCTACATGCATGCAATTGTGTATACACACACACACACACACAGAGAGAGAGAGAGAGAGAGAGAGAGAGCCTTTCTTCCCTGAAAAGCAAAATGTCATAATGACATCAGGGGTGTGTGGGAACACACATATTTTGAAGTCCACAACCATATTGGGCTGTCATGCACCCCACAGACAGCTTCAAAGCGAGTGAATGCACCATCTGTAGACAATTCCATTTACCACTCTCCAACTTTCTCCAGCCATCTGCTAACTTCTCACTTTACCTGTGCTGTAAAAATAAAGAGACAATTTCCCAGAATTCCCAGAGAAACTCACTTTCCCTCTGGCTTAGGCTGGGGATTGTTTTAAAAAAAAAGGACAAACAGCCCCTGAAAAATATATATCTGGTGAGAAGCTCTTTTTTGCATTCACACTGAACAGTAATTTTGGCAACAGAAAAGATAAATTCTGATGCACATAATCATAAAATTCTGATGCACATGATCATAAAAGAATGTTGCATCCTGCATTAGCAGGGAGTAGTACATTTTGCCATTTATCAGTTTGGGGCCAGATGATTCCTTGCTGGACATGGCAAGGTGCCTGATGTCCAGCCACTGTCACTGGTGCTCAGTGTCATTCTAACAGAGACATGAAGCACAGCCTGTCTTGGATGAGTGGTGAATTCATCACACAGCCTGAGATGTTGGCTGATAAAGCTGAGCTGTTCTAGAGGGACAGGGCACATTTGTCTATTTTGTATTGTGAGCTATGCCTTGCTGACACCCATCCTGGTATGGCATGTATTTTACCTTCCTTTACCAAAGATGTTAGGTTGAGTTGGATCTTTTCCCACACCAAAACTGGGTCTGCTGGTTGGGTTGGCCTGGATGAACATGACTGGGCCTGGCATTCAGGATTTGCACAGTGACCTTTTGACTCCAAGGGGTAAGTCTTCTGATGCCAGTGAGCAGTGGGTCCTGTACGTTCAGATAATTCACCCTTCAAGTGCATTCATTCTGTTTGTAAGCCCTGAACAAAGCTTAACAGTTTCTTACCCCACCTCCAAGATATTCTTGTCTGTCCTCTATCATTGCAACAAGCATAGTTTCTCATTGACTTCTAAATTGGAGGAATTTTAAAAGAAGCCCCAAATCCTATAAAAAAAAACTGTCCATAAGAAGTACTTCTTGCACTGCTTTGTAAATAGAATGAAAGATGGTAAATACAGAAAAGTGCTATTTTGCTGTTTTGAGGGATGGGTGGGGGAACCTGACTCTCACCTTTCCACAAGGCATCAGCAAAGAATAGCATCTTCTCCCATGTGTCATTATTCCTTGAATTTCCAAATGTTACAATTCAAATGTATCTTTTAGAGATGGGCACGAAATGAGCAATTTTTGTTTTTGTTTTCGTTTTTTCATTTCATTACGTAACGAAATGAAAAATGACTTTTGTCTCCAAAATGAAACGAAATGAACCGAAACACCAGAAATTTTGTCGTGTGTTTCATTTTCGTTGCAGCAAATACATTGAACTGTAATGAATGCTAATGAAACAGCAATTTTTCATTTTCGTTTTCATTTTTTCATTTCATTACGTAACGAAACGAGAACAAATTTTTTGCAAAAATTCACAAAAAACGAAAACGAACCAAAACGGACCCCCTAAACGACAAACGACAAACGAAACACCATTTTTTGAGTCGTGCCCATCTCTAGTATCTATTTCTGCTCTTCCTTAAATTGAGAGACAGGTGTCACTAGTCTTAATGTGGACCACTGTGCAAACTATGGAAGGAGAATAGATGACCGAGTTCTGAATTCTGGTTCAAATTCCTACTCAGTCATAGGTTTACTGGGGCCAAGTAAGATGCCTGAACATAACCCACCTCATTTAATGATTTTCAGGATGAAAATAAGGAAGAGAACCATGTATGATTCCTTGAACTCTCTGGTGGAGGGGAGGAATGGGTTCTAATTTTAAATGTCATCAGTAAAACGAGTAGTGTACCTTTTCTCCAATTCTCTGTCAGATGGGGAGCCAAACTGTGTCTTGAAAGCAACAATTTTTTCCAAGTCTGTTTTTTCCTCCTTGATTTTTAATTTTGAAAAGGATCCTGAAGCTCTCGCAGAGGCACTAGTGGTGTTGCTTTCTACTCTATAGCTGCACTTTTGTCTTCTTCAGCATGATGGGCCCTGCTTTTGTAGTGGGTGGTTAATTGTAATCTCAGTCAGGAGCATATAAGGGAAGACCTGTACACATTTAAACACACTATAACACACTTCTCACAGTTAAAATTCCACTGATAGAGATCATAATTACTGAGTCAAAGAGACCTCAACTGTTCTCATTTCACCACGAACCCATGGCTAGAGATTTTTGGAATTTTATGGCATAATTTGACATACTTAAAAAGAGGATGGATTTCCATATACACAAACATTTTGCCACTTGTAGTGTCTGGAATGCAGGACTGACTTTTTTTCTGTGAATCACAGAATGATAGAATTGTTGAGCTGGACGGCACACCGAGGGTGATCTAGTGCAACTCTCGGACAATGAAGGCTATCAACAGCGAAAGCATCCTCGATAGCTAACAATTTAATTTCTGTTTTTTAAAAAATCCAACAAAATGCACCATGTTCTGAAGCACTTCATTCCACTGTTGAACAGTTCTGATCATCAGCCCATGAAGGCTAGATGCCTACAACTTGGCAGAAAGCTAAAGGAGTATAATTATTTAGTTTTTTAAAAAAAGCATATCAATTTACATGTGTCCCTGAATTTGAAGCTGTAAATACTTTATTCCAGGGCTGTCCAAACTTTTTGCAAGGAGGGCCAGATTTGGTGGCTGAGAATGTTTCGGGGGCCGGCTGTTCCCCGACCCTGCCCCCCACTCCAAGCCCCACCCCCTGACCCCTAAGACCCACCCTGACCCCTTGCAAGCCCCACCCACAGGAAGGAAGGAAGGTGTGGACCAAGGAAGGGAGGAAGGAAGGAAGGGGGGAACAAGGAAGGAAGGAAGGGAGGGACCAAGGGAGGAAGGAAGAAAGAAAACTGGGGACCAAGGAAGGAATGTGGGGACCAAGGGAGGGAGGGGGAGGGTAAGAACAGACAAAAGAAAATATTTTTTTCACCCAGTGCATTGAGTCTGTGGAACTTCCTGCCACAGGAGGTGGTGATGGCATCTGGCCTGGATGCCTTCAAAAGGGGATTGGACAGATTCCTGGAGGAATAATCCATCACAGGTTACAAACCATGATGGAGATGTGTAATCTCCAGTCTTAAAACCGGGGTACTTCAAGGGCCAGATGCAGGGGAGTGGTATCACGAAACAGATATCTAGTCTCGTGCACTCCCAGACGCATCTGGTGGGGCCACTGTAAGATACAGGAAGCTGGACTAGAAGGGCCTTTGGCCTGATCCAGCATGGCTCTTTTTATGTTCTTATGGAAGGAAGGAATGTGGGGACCAAGGGAGGGTGGGAGGACAGAATGTAGGGACGAAGGAAGGAAGGAAGGAAGGAAGGAAGGAAGGAAGGAAGGAATGTGGGGAACAAGGGGGGAGGGAGGGAAGAAGGAATGTGGGAACAAAGGAAGGAAGGAAGGAAGGAAGGAGGGAAGGTGGGGACCAAGGAAGGCATTCTACAGGTCGCCTCTGTCACCAGCGAATTGGGGGAGGTAGCTTCACAGCACCTGCTGGCTGTCACTCCATAGACATCCTGCCCATGTCAGGGCAAGATGGGGGAAGCCATGCCTACCTTGGACATGTCAGTAAGGCAGGCTTTGTCGTGGCCAGCCAGGGCAAAATGCAGGGAAGGGCAGAAGCCCTTCCACTGGCCCTGACAGGCGAACCTGCCCAACACACACACTTGTGGGCCAAGGAATGAGGTGTAAAGAGCGCCCGAGTTGGACAATTTCAGTGGCTGCTGTGGGGCATCTGCCAACGCTCGTGCCTCCTGCCTGGCCTAGCCACCATTTCTGCCCACAGCTAAAGGAAAAAATTCATGGCCTCGCAGAGCAACTGCTTCCCAGGCTGCTCCGGAGGCCGCCAGCTCCTTCTCCAATGGCACCTTCGCTACTCAGAATGAGTGCATCAGCGGAGGTGCCTACAACTCCCAGAAATCATTGAGAGTAAACAACCGCCCCTTGACAGGGACGGGGGAGAGGAGAGCAGTGTTTGGGCAGTGCAGAATCGGGAAGGGACTGAGGGAAGCCATCCACCCCCCACAAGCCCGGCGACGGACCAAGGGCCCCCTCCCCCTTGCCTTTTTGTCATAAGCACAAGCCTAGCTCGAAACTCTCTACATGCCCACACATGAACTCGACCCTCCTCCTTACATGGAGAGGCGTCCTGCCTTGCCGGACTCGCCTCTTGTTCGGAATGAGCTTTCTCGAGCCGGTCAGAGAGGTGGGGGCTGGGAGACAAAGAGCGCTTCCCTCCCCCCATACACAGACACACACGTGGCCACCCCTCGCCCACAAAGGTGCCCTTTTCCATGCATCTCCCTGCGCATTCGGCCCCCAAAAGGAGGCGAACTGAGGCTCCCGTGGCAGCCCTCCTGGGAGCTGGACCAAGCCCCAGCCGTCCTGCAGCTGTCAGCACTGCCCCCCTCCTCAGCCGCTGCCTCCGCCGCCCCGCTCTGCCCCGCTTTCGCCTCCATATCCCGGCCATGACGGGGTGTGCATGGGTTTGAGGGGAGACCGACTGAAGCACGGCGAGAGACCCGCCCATGACAGCGGCAGCAGGCAATGCCCCAAGTCCCTGGAGTCAGCCGCCCTGCAGTGGCGGCGGTGGCAGCAAATGAGGCCCTCCTGCACCCCGCACCCATCTCACAAGCCCTGCAGCGGCGGTGGCAAAGGAGGCATGCCAGAACACCCCCCCCACCCTCCCCACATGAGCCCGGCGAAGGAGGCCTGCCTGAACCCCTACCCACCCACCTCACAAGCTCCTGCCGCTTGGTTGAAGCCTTCTCTGCAAGGAGCGCTGAGGCGGGATATTTTCAAAAAAGCATGGAGCGAAGGAGCGGGGGAGGTAGGGGCCAGCCAGCCAGATGGTGGCCAATGACTATGGCCTGGCGGGCTGGATTAGGCCCGCGGGCCGGACTTTGGGCAGGCCTGCTTTATTCAGTCTCAACATGGTAGACCTCCCTTATCAGTGCATTTTTCCCCAGTTGAAACAGTTTGAGTGGTGGGCATCCATACAAGGACTATCCTTTTCTGCATTCAGTAAGCCTCCCCCATCATGGGTGCTGAGTGGGCCAAACCTTCCTCCAAGGGCTGTAGCGATGCTCTGTGGGAGGTTACCTACAGGTCAGAATTGTCATGGTTTCTCACAGGATTGACTGGGGTACAATGATTCCAAGTCTGAGAGTTTCATAACTTGGTGTGCCAACTGGGAAGAGGACAGTTTGGCTAGTGGTACCTACTCTGTGCTGCCTAGATGCCCTAAACACATCCAATCTCGCCTGATTTCGGAAGCTAAGCAGGGTCGGTTAGTACTTGGGTGGGCAACCACCAGGGAATACCAGGTGCTGTAGGCACCTGGAGCAGGAACTATCAAAGCACTCCAGTATTCCTGCCAAGAAAACTCCATGGACATGGGGTCATGAAGAGTCAGTCATGACTCTAATGACACAACACACACCTACTCTGTAGAACTCAGTTTTGCCTGAAGTAAAAGATACAGTGTTTCTGTTGTGATTCAGGACATATTGAAAAGTTCTTTATTCATGGAGGCACATATTCACTTACTTAAAACACCATGTCATATCAATTCTTCACTGCTATCTCCTGATAATACAGTATATCTGGGTTTTGTTTATATAATGTATCATTTTATTATGTTTATCATTGTTCATCACCTAGCTATATTGTATATGACAGGCAGTATATGTATTTTTAAATAAATACATCATATATGCTGTGATCTGTATCTGTAACAGTGTAGTCACTGTAGACTAATGTGCAGTTTTCAGTGCTTGAACTGGTTCACACAAGTTAATTTTATTATTTTAATTCAATCCAAAATACCTACTGAATATAGTATGTGAGAGCTAAGTTGATATTATTTTATTCAAATTAACCATGCACCCCATCTCTTAAATACACCCCTGTACTCACTTTAATTTTAAATAGAATTAGAGATGGGTATGAACCACACTTCAGCAATGTTTGCTGGATCAGGTCCACAGGGGTTACCTGGGAACCCTGGATTCTCTGCCCTTGCCTCAAGCCTCCTCCTCTTCCTCCTCTTCCTCCTCCTCCTCCTCCTCCTCCTTCCAAAAGAGAAAATAGCACCCTGGGTGGAACTGGTGGTCCTCAATGCCAATGATCATTGGAAGCCTCACATGTATACAGATGACATTACAGAAGGCATGGAAGGACCTAAAATTGGCAATTGAATTTGACCCCCAAACACTTGAAGCCTTCATATTATAAGAGAACCCCAACATAAAAATCAGAGGCAGACCAGTTATATAGCAAGACTGGGTTAACATGAAATACAGCACCTTAGCATAATCCATAAGAAGAATGACACGTGGAGCAGTACTGTGCAGATACCCTGACCCATGAGAAAGATGAATAAGTAAGTCCTGAAGCATCTCTGGAACCAAATGTTACAAAACTACTTTGGATACATCCTGAGTAGAGATGGGCACGACTCAGAAAAAAATTTTCGTTTTCGTTTTCGGCTAGGGTCCGTTTCGTTTCGTTTCCGTTTTCGTGAGCTAATTTTCAAAATTTTTCGTTTTCGTTTCGTTACGTAACGAAAACAAAAACCGAAAACGAAAATGAAAAATTTTTCGTTTCTCCCCATTTAGCTCCATTGAGTGCTTTTCCAGTAACGAAAAATGAAAACTGGCTCAAAATTAGTCGTTTCGTTTCCGTTTTCGGTCCATTTTTGAACCGTTTTTCGTTTTCGTTTCGTTACGTAATGAAAACGAAAAAACGAAAATGAAAACGAAAATTGCGCTAAGTCGTGCCCATCTCTAATCCTGAGATGTCTGGGAAAAGTTGACAGCAAGAGAAGAGGAAGAAGAACAACTTTCAGATGGGTCAACTTCATAAAGGAAGCCACCACCTTTAAGAACATAAGAAGATAAGAAGAGCCCTGCTGGATCAGGCCAACGGCCCATCTAGTCCAGCTTCATGGATCTCGCAGTGGCCCCACCAGATGCGTCTGGGAGCGTATGAGACTAGTTAGTGACTTTAAGTTAGTGGAGCCGAGAAGGGCTGTTGAAGACAGGACATTTTGGAGGCCACTCATGCATCAGGAAGACACCGTAAGTTGGAGGTGACTTGATGGCAATAGCAACCAAAACATGCCTTTTAATGACATTACAACACAGGCACTGTTCAGGGACTAGGTTTGGCCTCAATTCCTTGGCAGTGCCAGAATCTCCAGGAACACCCCTGGGGGATATTTTAAAAAGCACACCGGCTGAAGCTTCCCTATTCATAGTAAAAAACGTATAGGAAACTCCCCCTGCACATGTGTGCTAGTTGGTCCGACCCTCGGGCAGTGCTTATCTCTGTTTCCAAGCCAAATAGCCAGTGTTGTGCAATTCTGCTCTGGTCAGACACCACCTGGAGTACTGTGTCCAGTTCTGTGTGCCTCAATTTAAAAAGGATGTTGACAACCTCAAGCAGGTACAAAGGAGGGCGACCAGGATGGTTGAAGATCTGGAAGAAATGTCTTATGAGGAACAGCTTAGGGAGCTGGTAATGTTTAGCTTTTTCATAAAGAAGGCTAAGGGGATATATGATAGCTATGTTTAAATATTTGAAAGGATGTCATATTGAAGAGGGAACAGGTTTGTTTTCCATGGCTTCAGAGACTAGGACTCGGGGCAATGGTTTCAAACTACAGGAAAAGAGATTCCATTTGAACATTAAGAAAAACCTCATGACAGAGCTGTTTGGCAATGGAATATGCTGCCACGGAGGGTGGTGGAGTCTCCTTCTTTGGAGGTTTTTAAGCAGAGACTGGATGGCCCTCTGTCGAAAATACTGTGATGGGGGTTCCTGCATGGCAGGGGGTGGACTGGATGGCCCTTGAGGACTCTTCCAACTCTATGATTCTATGATCTATAATTCTATGGCTGCATGGAACACTGTTTACCTTCCTGCTTTTTACAGTGGTACCTATTTTTCTACTTAGTATGCTTTCAAATTGCTAGGTCGGCAGGAGCTGGGGTTAACAGTGGGAGATCGCTCTGCTGTGTGGCACTCAGGATTCAAACCACCGAGCTGCCAATTTTTCAGCCAACCATTTCAGCACTCTAGCCTGCTGAGCCAGCTCACCCCATTTCATAGTAAAGCTACCTAAAAGGAGGGGGAAGGAGAAAAGAGATTAGGAAAACCCTCATGGCTGTTACAAAGTCTGGTTTCAGATTTTGTGACACTTTTGCAGTTGGTGATGAAACACAAAAAAACACTTACAACCTTCTATGAGTGTTCTACAAAAGAAATAAAAACAAAGTGTGTGGAAAGAAAACAGAGATTCTTTGATGCAAATAAAAATTATATCTGTTTCCCTCTTCAAAACAAGAGTAAACAATAGCAAAAACAAATGCATGACTTAAATATACAAGGGTATTGCAGTAGCTGTTTAAGAGGAGTAACAAAGGAAACTGAAGTAAAGACTCTTTACGTTCCCTTCTTTGTTTCTTTTTCCTGACACGGCAGCAAAAGTATGAGCTTTAAATAGCTAAGTGCAGAAGCCATAGCGGAGGGAAAGATACAGGGAGAAAGATGAATCGCCAAATCTGCAAGAAGAGAAAAGATGTATCAGATAGTATGTGTATTTTATGCATATTATTATTCACAGGGGCTCTTTTTCTTTCTCCTTAGGCTGCACGTGGTACTTGGTTCATCCATCCTGCTTCAAAACTGAGATGGATTTCTCAGTTCTTTCCTCTCTGGCACAGTTAACCTGGAGTTGAGGAATCTGCTCCTTTGCTCAGCATTATATGCAAACATCTGCAGCTGAGCGAGGGCAACCAAAACACTCAGTTCTGAATGACAAATTCTTATCAGAAGCACTGGTGGTACTTTCTACAGTCTCAGAACCAGAATTTAGAAGGAGAAAAAAATTACAAGTCATTCAGGTGCCTGTAAATAGTTACACACTGGCTTTGCCAAAAGTAACTGAATTGCATTCCAAAAGTAATTGTGTTACAAAGTTATTTTATTTATTTCTTTTATTTATTTACAAGATGTTTTAGCTCTCCCACTACCAAGAGGTCTCTGAGCAGCATACAACAAGTATTAAAAACTATAAAACAATAAAATTATTAAAACTATAAAATACAATACACTGAAAACAACATACAGTACAATTATAAATTATAAAACCCTGCTGCTCATGTGTCCAACCAAATAATCTGATTAAAATGCTGGGCAAACAGGAAAGTCTTTGCCTGGTGCCGAAAAGCTAAAAGTGTTGGTGCCAGGCAGATCTCCGTAGGGAGGGCATTCCAGAGTTGGGGGGGGGGCAACCACCAAGAAGGCCCTGCTTCAACATGCCACGCCCCTTATCTCTTTGAGGGGGCACCTTCAGCAGGGCATGGAAGAAGGCAGTCCTTTAGGTACCCAGGTCCTGAGCAACAACATACTTTCTACTCCTCTACAAAAAAGGTGCCTTTTAAGGACATTAAATATCTTTTCAAAAGCATTACAACAGAATATGATTCTATTTTATATTATTCTTTTGTTACTTTTAAGTGCAAGGGAGGTGTTAGTTTGTTCCACATTTTTTATTTTTCTATTTTCAAGGTGCAGTATCAGACAAAACCATTAGGGAAAGCTAAAAAGTATTCCTTCTAATAGCTAGTTCTGATACTGCACCTTGAAAATATTCCAAGCCTACTTCTAATGGCCATGCATTTTTTTAAATGCAATAAATTTAAAAATAAAACACAGTTCAATGGACTGCTTTTGCAAACTAAGAACCTTTGTGCCTCAAAGTAATGGATAATGACGTTCCTTTTAAAATTGTTCCAAGCTATGCTCTGAGTAGGTTATAACAAACCAAACATTTTATTCTGAATAATTTCCATTCCAAATAATGGTGCTATTTTATAGCCCTAATACTATCAGATCAGGGTGTTCACTAAATATGTTGATTTTATATACAGATTTCCTTAGTCGTTTGATTCCTCCATCACCTGGATACCATAAATTTACATGATGGCTGTTAGGAGTAGGGTCTTTTCTATGACCCTCTTTTGTAGGCATCCTCCTTGGGGAAATAACTTAAACCTTCTTCCTTTAGGAAATATGTTAAGATCCCAATATCCCATGGCTTTCATTACTAACTGCTGATTTTGGAGAGTATGGCTTCTTCTTTCTTCCTGTCTCAGCTAACATGGTTCCTGAAGGACATGGAAAGCAACTTTCAGATGTTTAGTCTTTTTATACTACAGGAACTTGGAGGATGGCCTCTGCCTCCTAACAACCCCAATCTTCTCTTAACTCTGAAGACCTCCCTCAAATCCTCATATTCTCAGTAGGGACCATATGCCCCTTGGGGACATTTGTGAAGGGAGCCACAGAATGACCAATGTCAGATGTTTCTGAAAGATACCCGTGTTGGAATCTTGCTTGACAGGGGCCCCTGGAACCAAAGAAGTGCTCTAAAAGGGCCACGAGAACGGCTTCTTTAAAGGACACGGGAAACCATTTTACTGTGTTTCCAAAAGTATGTGACAAGTTGTAGTGTGTGGTGCTATTTGTATCTTTCAGAACGCTGGCAGTGAACTGTTAAGACCCTTATGACTCACTTTGAGTCAGGTGGGCTAGAATTGAGAAGAGCGGAAGGTCGAAAACATTGGTAGGACTTCAGGTGCCCCACTTCTTGCCGATATACAGACTACAACAGGATAAAGAATGGAACAACTACTTTGATCACTTTTAAACATCAGCCTCATGAAGTGAAGGAAGTGACATTCTCTGGAAAACATACTTTTCTGCTTTAAGGGAAAAGGTGGGGAGTTTGAAGTTTCTACAGAAGCCCAAACAGCAACATTTTTATGCTGTTCACAAGAAGCTCATTGATTTTCCTTAATCTGGTGGGGGCCGAAAATACATTCGCATGCTTGAAAGAATGATGTTTCCCTCAAGAGCTGAGTGTATGTGCTATGAAGACTTGATTGAAGCACATAAAAGGCATCATGTACCCCAAACAAACTTCACACCTGAGCTGAAAATGAACAGTTTTGCTTAAGGAAGCACAAGAGGAGAGGAAAGAATAACAGCATTGCTGCTGGAGCATTAATAAAAGGGCTCTCAAACTGTTGTTCTAACATATATCTGCAGGGTGACAACTACTGAGGCGGCTTTGTATATGTGAGGTGGTCAGTGGAGGATAAAAACCCATGTGCAGTATAAGAATTTGCCTCTAGCTAAACTCCACCCCGCTAGGATTGCAGCAGCCATTTATTTACAAGCTGAGATGAACATTCAAAGCACTAAACCAAAAAAGTCAGGAGGAGGAAGAGAGATGGCTGGGACACCATTTGTGGACCTGGATCGTCATGCATGTCATCCTAATGCAGTGTAAAAGGAGATCTTTTAATGACTATGTAGAAGAGATGGGCATTTCATTTTGGAAAGGGACTGGTTCCAAAACAAACGCACCAGCACAGCTGGTGTTCAAAACCCAGTTAGAACCTCTGGAACAAAATCAACCACTGTCTTACCTCATGCTATGGCAAAATTCCAACCAGGAATCAGCCTCCAGTACATCATATATCCCTCTTCCTGGCACTGGCCAATCAGACCAGGGAGGCGGGATGATGTATGTCTTTGCACAGCTCCTGATTGGCCAGCACCAGGGACAAGGAAAGATGATGCATTGGAGACTGCTCCCTGATTGGAATTTCACCCAGCATTAGCTAAGACAGTTGTTGATTTTGTTCCAGAGGGTGGGACTAGGTTCTGAATGCCACCTGTGCTGCCACGTTTCATTTCAGAGCCAGTCTCCTTCCAAAACAAAACATCCATCTCTATGTAGAGATCTGCAAGAGGGTTCATAGCTGTCCATCCTTCAGAGTCTTTAGATTAATTTAGCTCAAGTTGCTCCTCGTGCAGGACAGGCTACTATTAAGTGTTAAATGGAACAGCCCAATGCATATATTACATTATTGCTCCCTTAGCCAGGGAAAAACAGAAGTGTACAAAAGACATGTCAAAGTCTGCTGTGGGTCAGTCAGTTTCAACCATGCCACGTCACCCCAAACCTTGGAGGGGTTCTCACATGAAACTCCTACTAGCTGTATTCTGGAAGCCAAATGTTACTTGGAGTGTTTGGCGCCTCTTCAGCAAGAATCCTGTTTAGAATCACTGAATTATAAAATAAATGAGTTGGAAGGGGTATATATGCCGCGTTTTCCCCCAAAATAAGACAGTGTCTTATATTGAGCCTCGTGGCGCAGTGGTTAAATGCCTGTACTGCAGGTAAAACTGTGCTCACGACCTGGGTTCAATCCCCGGTAGCAGGCTCAAGGTTCACTCAGCCTTCCATCCTTCCGAGGTCGGTAAAATGAGTACCCAGCTTGCTGGGGGGGGCAGTGTGTAGCCTGCACACTGTAATTAAAATTGTAAACCGCCCAGAGACTACTTGTAGTAGTATGGGGCGGTATATAAGCAGAACACTTTTTGCTTTTGCTTTTGCTTTTTGTTCCCAAAGATGCACTAAGTCTTATTTTCTGGGGATGTCTTATTTTTCCACGAAGAAGAATACAGTACACATTTATTATTATCTTATTATCAGGGAGGCCTTAGTTTTAGGGGGATGCCTTATATTTCTGTGAGAGGCAAAACTGTAAGTAGGTCTTATTTTCGGGGGATGTCTTATTTTTGGGAAAACAGGGTATATGTCCATCAAATCCAATCCCCTCTTCAGTGTAGGAATCTAAATCAAAGCAGATCTGGCAATGGGTTGCCCACTTCTCTCTTGAATGCCTCCAACGTTGGGAGGACTCACCACCTCCTGAGGTAATTGCTTCCATTGTCACACTTCTCTAACAGTTAATAAGCTTTTCCTGATCATCAGCCTAGATCTGACTTCCAGTAGCTTGAACCCCTGTACTCCAGGATGATCAAGAACAGATCCTGTTTCTCCTCTGTATGGAAGCCGTTCAAGTATTTGAAAAGTGCTATCTCTCTCCCCACCGCCGCCACCACCACCCCAGTCTCCTTTTCTCAAGGCTAAACATGCCAATTTTTTTCGTCTTTGCTACATTGATCAAGTGCTGCAAAATGAACATATATTTTAGCTAAAAGAGAAAGAAAAATGAAGCCCCCTTTAAAAAATTCACTACCCTCCCTCCAAAACTAGCAATATCATTGTGAACTTGAGACGTTCTTCTACCCCTCAAGAATGCCTTAATCATTCTAGTTTAACCAACCAGTTTCTACACACTATGCATTTGTGTCCACAGAGGCCAAAGAATGAAAAGTCAGAAGAATGACAAATAGCTAGTTTTCACCCAGGATGGAAAAACTAGACCACCACCACCACTAATACTACTACCAATACCTATAAAACAACAAAATGCTAATGTTGATGAAGGTGATCTTTCACTATGTGTTTGTCAGTCAATCAGTTCTGCCCTCCTTAACACCCAGTTTTAGACCTTGAACTCCCCTGTATGGAAACTCTGCCCTTTGATGAATATTAGGAAATGCCTTTATAATTTCATCCTGTCAATATTAGAGAGACATACTAACACATCAGTTCTGTTGCAACCTAATCCACGGCAAGAATGAGACACTTCCATGTTTTTGATAAGAGAAGAGGGTTGAAGAGGGACTGGGCTGGCTGCTACTTCTGTTGCTTCCCTTTGGAAGCTCCTAAGATCCTCTCCTCTCTGATTACATTCCAAGAGCCTGGTTTTGCTGGCTTGACTCTCTGCCAAGAAAATCCCTCTTCTGTGTCTTTGAGATTTCAGTGCTTTGGGGCAAAGAAAAATAGAACAACGAGACCAATAGGAAGGGCCTGAAAGGCTGGGAGAGGAGAGAGGCTTGCAAGCTGAATTTTGTAAGATACCACCAGGCTGAAGACAGCGAAGTCCCAGTAACAGGATTAGGAATAGGAAAGCAAGGCAACAGGTTTTAATTAAATTCTCTCCTGAGACAGGAATGCGTCTCCAGCGAAGCAGAATGAAGAAGAGCAACTCTCTGTTGAAAAGTTCACACCTGTCACCACTCTGTTAATTCAACATGGATCTGATTAGCCCCAATGGAGCTGAGTTCATCATTAGGACACAGGTGGGAATGCCATAAGCCATTGTGCTAAGTAGGCTGCAAAGGAGTGCTGTAGCCAGGGTGGTAGGTATTCAGCCCACTTGTGCGTTATCTGCATCAAATAACATGTTTACAAACATGGGACCCCCACTGTGTGTGACTGGGCTTTCTCGGAGTCTATAACTAGTTACTTTGTAATAATGTAATTATGGCCAGAGTCTTATTAGTAAAGTGCCTTGTATGTCAAAAAGTGTTCAAGATTTTCTCAATATCTACTATGAAATCAAGTGCATCATTGAGTGTGCAACATCCACAACAATTTAAAAGCAATTTTCATGTGTAATAGACATATTGGTTCAAATCCAGTAGTAAGTTGAAACTAGGCCTGATTAGGCCTCATCCTTAGTTTGGTGTCCAGTTCTGACCACCACAATTCAAGAAAACCCCATCATATTGAAACTGATTCAGGGGAGGGTAACAAAGGTGACTGGAAACTAGGAAACCAAGGCCTAGAAACCAAGGCCTATGAGGACAGACTGAAAGCCCATGTTTATGCCTGAGAAAAGAAGACTGGCCAGATGTATAATAGCATTTTTCAAATATGTGAAAGATTGTCATACAGAGGAGGGGCAAGAACCAATTCTCAATCCTAGAACATATAATAATGAGCTCAAGTTACATTTTGGTTTAATATTATAAAAAACATCCTAATTGCATTAGCAGTCTAACAATTACCTCAGGAGATAGTGAGCTTTGCAATTCTAGAGGTATTTAGGATAAAGCTAGACCATCATATGTCAGATATACTTTAATTTGGATTTTTGCAGTGAGGAGGAGCTTTATTCAATACTAGTATTCTATTATTCTATGAATTACTTCTCCATAGAGACCCCCCGCTCCTACTACAATCACCATCAGTAGAAACTGTGGCTACAGTGTCATATTTACCAGTTATTTTATCTGGCAGCAACCAGAATAAGGGCATTATGTCTGGTGCCGCACTCTCTTCCTCCAAAACTAGAAGATGTGTTGGTTCAGATGAAATCTCAAGGCATGTTGACAACTTTTTAATTCATTTACCTCAGCATTTATCTGTTTATTTATCAGGAGTTCACTGATGTCCAATGATTATTTCTTTGTATATTCCCTGAGGATTTTTCTTTAATTTGATGCTCTGTTGCTAATGGCAAGGCAACATGTTAATAACATGCACAGTAATGAAGCACTTGCCTAATTGCTGTATTAATAATGGGAGCAGAAGCTGCGTTGCCTAGAAATAATGAGTAATACTGTGAGTGGATTTTAAAATGTAATGTTTGGAGCTCAGCACTCACGCCCTAGTAAGCATGTTTCAGATGGCACCCGCAGTGTAATGTAACTATCGCTCAGCACCTTCATGTCAAGAAAGTATATGTTTTGCTTTATGTATTGGATTGCACTGAAATTCCATATGGCTCAGATGCTTCAACAAAAGCGGTTGCCATGATTCAGTGGTGAGTGAATTTACTCATGAATTTTGTGACTGTATGATATAGGCTGCTTTTAGTCCCCACCTATCCTATCCACCAAATCATGAAGTAGCTAATGCATTTCTCCCCATCGGCTATTTGCAGTGGTGTGGTGGCTCAGTGGACTCAGGCTTCCGAAAACTGTCAGCTGCAAAGTTGGCAGCTCGGTGGTTCAAATCCCGGGTGCCACACAGCGGAGTGAGCTCCCACTGATAACCCCAGCTCCTGCCAACCTAGCAGTTCAAAAGCATGTAAAATGTAAGTAGATAAATAGATACTGCCGTAAAAAGTGGGAAGGTAAAACAGTGTTTCCTTGTAGACATGCTGGCCATGTGGCCATAGACTTGCACAACACTGGCTCTTCAGCTTGAATACAGAGATGAGCACTGCTCCTAGAGTCAGACACAATTACCAAGCATCTGCAGGGAAAACCTTTACCTTTACCTTTTACCAGAAGCTCCCCCCCACCCGCCTGTGTATGTTCATATTAAGGAAGCTGCCATGAACAACATTGCTGCATGGCCCTGCACATTCTTACAATGAAGTTCTTTTCAATGGAATGTTTTATAATGCAAAGAGCCATCACTTACATACACAATCCTGGTAAAGAGGAAAATGCCAGACGAAAAGGATATCGGTTCAGGTTACAATATTTGAAAACAAACACAACTGGAACAAGAGAGGAGCCCTAACGCATGGGTTGCCCTTCAGCAACAAAACTAAGTAATTGCAAATGTCTCGGGTGACATATAGAGGGGAAGAATTTTAGCAGCATCTAAAAATGTCAGAAAATAGTACACTGATGGTTAACCATAAGGAGCAGAACGGTTCTTCTCACAATAATAATTGCAACTTTAGTTGTGGGGAATTCACAAGCAAAACAAATGTGGATCTCTGTTTGCACAGGGAAGGGGGAGCAAGAAGGCAGGAAGAAGAGAGAACTCAACAAACAGTTCAAGGAACTTTCTGGACCACTACAGCCCAGGTCAATTTCCCACTCTGGGTCCTGTTGACAAACTCATTCATTCATTCATTCATTAGACTTTTATTCCTCCCGTCTGACAGCTATGGACATTCTGAGCAGTTCACAACACATTGGCAATTACAAAAATACAAAGATAACAAGAAATTAATGGAATACAATACATTATCACATAAATCCCAGGCAATAAAACAAAAATAAAGTAAAATAATCCCAACATGCTAAGTAAATCATTGTCATAACATTTAAACTCACATAAAGGATATGGGGCCATGAAGAGTCAGTCGTGACTGTAAGGACACAAAAACAAAAGGATTAAAATTATTGTCATTGTTATTGGCGGACAAGTTAAAATAAAGGATTTTATTTAATAAGTGTTACTGTAATGGGTGAAGGCTGGAGCTATGTTACATGCTTAAACATCCAAGTTTTAAGTGATGTTTAAAGACTGCCAAAGAGCGGTCTAGGCATATATCAGGTGAACGGTTGTTTCATAGGCATGGGGCAATAGCAGAGAATACCCCACTTCTTGTTTTTTTGCTTTTGGGCCTCATGCAGTGTTAGCTGCCTCAAACACCTAGCCTGGGAAGATCGGGTATTATGGGCAGATGTCACTGGGCAAGAGAGATCTGACAAGTAGCCAGATCCTAAACCATTTAGGGTTTTGTACTTGCACAACATTGACTCTTTGGCTTGAAAACTGAGATGAGCACCACCCCTAGAGTCGGACACGACTAGCATGCATGTGCGGGGGGGGGGGGAACCTTGACCTTTTTATGTCATAATTAATACCTTGAAGTAGATGCAGAACTGAACTGGAAGCCAGTGCGGGGTGGCCAGTGCTGGGGATATATGGTCATATTTTCTAGTCCCAGGTAGCAGTCTGGCCACCATGTTCTGGATAAGCTAGAGTCTCTGTATCAGCCCCAAGGGCAGCCCATGTAGAGAGCATTGCAATAGTCTAGTCTCGAGACTACCAATGCATGGACCAACATAGTGAGAACCCCAGTGTCCAGATAGTGGATAATCCACTGTAGGTGGAAGTGGGTGGAGCAGACCACTGACACTACCTGAGATTCCATAGATAGTGCCAAGTCCAACAGGATACCTAATCTGTGCACCTCATCCTAAACAGGGAGAGTCACACCCCCAGATGAAAGGATGCTTCCCAACCTACTCAATCGGGGGCCCCACCCACAGGACTTCCATCTTGCCTGGGTTCAACCTCATTCCAGGAGGGCTTGAAGCTGATCTGACACCACGTTCTCCAGAACCTTACTTATAAAGGGAATATTGGTGACTGGCCAATAGGTGTTATTATTATCAGCTACTAGATTCATAAAACCTGTTTATGAAATTTATCATGGGGCAAAGTTTCTGTACTTGATAGGAATCTCAGTAAGATTGGAGCACCTGATTGTGGCACTAGAGGTTAGGATTCCATTTACCAGTGTCTCTGCCTGCCCAAGATTCAGAAGTTAAGAAGCAGGTGGAGGTATGTGTGCACTCACGTACAGGCACACTGTCAATCCATGTGAATATTCCTCTGGAGGGACCATACCTAGGAAGAAATGAGAAGCCAGCTCATTAACATTTCTGTTAAAACAGCCAACAGATGAGATCATTAGCACTAATTGTGAGAGCAGAGTATAACATTCAGACACTTCCTTCTCCACTGGGAGAAGTCACAAGTTCCTAGCTAGTGTATCAGGTTTTAGTGCAGATTCATCAACAGGTCTAAGTGACTCTGTAGATCAGTTTCTCATTTTCTTGACTTTATGTTTACTTCATCTTACTTCTCGACTACATCATTGGAATCTGTTTCCTAGTGTACATAGTTTCTCAAGTACAACCACAATACTTTTCATGTAGACTTCTCACTAATATAGATGTTTTTATGCCCGTGTTTCCTTCTGATACATACTTCTGAGTAGTGAACCATATCACAAAATGTTGATACCAGCCTGCACTTTTCATTCTGATTCACATACAGATTTTACAGCTGCAAGTTTATATTAAAAATTGTTCAAATCAAGGTATTTTCTACTCCTACTCAAGACTCCAGAAATTCTATTTCTTAACTGTGTATAACATTCAGTTCATAACTCATAAGAACACAGACAAGAAACTCATTGGAATAGAATATAGACCAAATGTGTGAGATGCAAATAGAATAAGCATAGGGAACATGTGGGGAGTAGGGATGGGCACCAAACAAAAAACAAAATGCTGATTTGCCAATTTGTTATGTAAGCTCCAAAGGGGCTGGGGGGGGGGCTTAATTGAAGGATTGTGGATCAGCACAATGAGGGGAAGCTGTCAATTAACCCTATAATGTTAAAGCATGCCAAAGACACTGGCTGACTCCTTCCATTAAGCACCCCCTCCTTTGGATCTTAATATCTCTGCTCCCAGAAACCTTAACTTTTCCAAATTTCAAGGGATCCCCTAAAATTTCTTGGGGAAGAGAAGCCTGCCAAATATTTTTAAAAATAATATTTTTTTTAAAAAAAATTCAATTGAAATTACTGATCTTGGGAATGCAAAAAGCAGACATTGCTCCCCTAAGCAATTTTAGGGGATCCCTTGAAATTTGGAAAAGCTAGAGTTTCTGGGGGCAGAGATGTTAAACTCCAAAGGAGTTGGAGGTGCTTATGCTTAATGGAAAGAAGGACTGTGTCTGGCATGCTTCACCAATTTAAGGGTTAATTGACAGCTTCCCCTCAGCACGCCGATCCACAGTCCTTCAATTAAGTTTTCCCTGCAGCCCCTTTGGGGCTCAATAACTCTGTTCCCTGTACCACAAACCTCTCCAAATTGAGGGTGCTTCAAGAGGAGAGCTTGAGGAAGCTCCACTGTAATTTCCTTGCTTGCTGCTAGCTGCCTGGGATCACTATTTTCAAGCACATAACATTGCAATTCTAATTTTTTTCCTGGGGGCATCCCCTTTGAAGTTGAATAACTCAACTGCCTGAAACCCAAAACTTTCCAAATTTAGAGGGCTTAAAGGGGAGAGTCAAAGGAAGGTTCACACCAAATTTGGTGTATCTAGGTCTTATTTTATAGAGTAACAAATCAGTTCATTACTGGTTCATTTTTGTGTGAATATTTTTAATATATGTATTTCTAATGAAACAAAATGAATCACGGGGCAATGAAACAAAACAAAATGAATCTCAATTTTTCCATTTTGTGCCAATCCCTAGTGGGGAGACATTGAGAAAGAGAAATGTAGTAGCAACCTCTTCTCGGGTGGATCAAAAATGTCAGGAAAATTGATGTGCTAATTAAGGAAGAAATATGTAGATATGCTTATGTTAAGGTTAGGTCATGGGAACCAGTTTGCCACCAGGACAAATATTTTGGAAAATGAAATTATACAACATAGTATATGCTTATATCAAAAGGACTAGCATATGACATTTGTGTGATAGAGCATTATAACCAAGAAGAATGTGTTTGGCATTAACCAATAGAGGCTGGGAAGGTTAACAGTCAGATACACCAAGAGGCAATTGGTTGTCTGTTGGCCAGATAGGTTGTTATTTCTATGTTAGAGAGAATATTTGTTAGCTAGTCTGGAAGATATGTTAGTTAGAGATAGTATATAAGAAAAAAGAAGAAAGGGTAATACTGCTTGTCAAGTTTAAAGATAACATACCAATATAAATAAATTAAGCACTACGTACCAAATGACGAAGCACTGTTTTTATTCTATTCTACATGTTATATATCTGCAAACCACCCAAAGTGGCCTGTTTGCCCAATGGATGATCTAAAAGTTAAATAAATTCACATACATACATACATACATACATACATACATACATACATACATACATACAT
>JAHTLZ010000007.1:23440138-23450471 GCA_023846285.1 Phrynocephalus versicolor
AAGAGAAGAGAAGAGAAGAGAAGAGAAGAGAAGAGAAGAGAAGAGAAGAGAGAATGGTGCAGCTTGAAACACAGACCCACCCACCCACCCCCGCAGCCTCACAACTCATGCAGCATGATTGGCAATGCAGTGGTTGCCAGCTGCTTCCCATGGACAGCAATGTATCAGGAGAAAAGGAACCAGCCCCTGAAATCTGTGTTTAGACAGCATTGACATTTTGTCAATAAGTTGCTGTCTCCCTCTCATTTTTAAAAGGGGTGACGGGTAACAGGAAGTGACATTTGTGAAGCCAGTATGTTGCACAGTGGCCATGTGAATGAATAATTGCAGGTCAATTCATGTTAAATAATGCGAGACAGCACAAAAAGGTTTGGACTCTTGCCACATAATATCAGTCATGCAACCTTCTGTGAAACAGAAAATGTGAGAAAGTGGAGCGAGATCTTGGATGTGTAAACAATACAATTAGATGTACACAGAGATCCTGATTGAGGCCACTTCTCTTCTTTCCCTGCTGATGATTATAACAGATACATTTTTAAAGGGATTCAAAAAATGTAGGAATGGGTGGTATGAAAGATTTCTCCTGAGAAGATAACTTTCAACTGTTCACAAATCTGTTGAACACTTATTTTTGGAGGGAGGGCAGTATCTCCATCTCCAGAAGATGAAATGGTGAGATCATGGGCACAACCATTGTTAGAGTCAACTATCTTGGGGTGTCATAAACCAGTTTCTAACCTTCCTTTTCCCAGTAATGCCCTAAACTGGGAGTGGAGGCAATGCAATTCTATGTTTTCCTAGGTGAGGTGGGGTGCTTGGAAATTTATGATTTGAGTTCAAGCCTACTTTTGAATCAGAACTACCTTGAAAGAGAACTGCACCGGGAACGGTATGGGGGATGTGATGAACCATCATATGCTTCCAGGATATTTAGCTAGTATGGGACTAGATAGCAGCTTTTTACTCTGATCCTATTATGGCTACAGGTTTCCGGAATGCAGTACATTGTGATTAGAGATGGGCACGACTTGGAAAAAAATTTTTCGAGTTGTCATTTTTCGGGACGGTTCCGTTTCGGCTCGTTTCCGTTTTTCGTGAAAATTTGCAAAAATTAGTCGTTTCGTTTTTTGTTTTTTCATTTCTCATTACCGCCGCGATTTAGCATGACTTGACTTTCCAGAGCATGGGGTAGGGGGTAAGGGCTAGGCTTAGGGTAACGGTTAAGGTTAGGGTGGGTTAGTGGGCTGTACCTCTGGGTGCCTCTGGCCCACTAAGAAGGACAGTGTACTGGCGTATGGGTTCGGGTTCAGGTTAGGGTTAGGGTTTAGGGTTCGGGTTTGTGGGCTTTTAATGCCCTCTCTGGCACACCCAGAAGTCTCAGCAAAACCTGGCCATGCGATTGGTGGAATGGCTCCAAAAATTTGCATGGTCCCATCCCATGGCCAGCCCATCATTGCGCGTGCGAAGGTGTAAAAAAATAAAAATAAAAATAAAATAAAATAAAATAAACGGAGACGTTTTGTTGCAAGAAAAACCCACTGCTGCTACTGTAAAAATTCTGGCAGTTAAAATACCTAATTTTCGCATGTTTCTGTGGTGCTTTGGTGGGTTTTTGGACCACAATTTCAAAAAAAATATTGTGGTCGCCATTTTAGATCCCCCCGCACTGCATGGCAAATGGAGACGCCGAGGATGCGCCCTCCCAGCCTGGTACAGTCTCAGCAAAACCTGGCCATGCAATTGGTGGAATGGCTCCAAAAATTTGCATGGTCCCATCCCATGGCCAGCCCATCATTGCGCATGAGCAGGTGTAAAAAAATAAAAATAAAATAAAATAAAATAAAATCAACGGAGATGTATTTTGGCAAGACAAACTCACTGCTGCTACTGTAAAAATTCAAGCATTTAAAATAGCTAATTTTCGCATGTTTCTGTGGTGCTTTGGTGTGTTTTTGGACCACAATTTCAAAAAAAAATTATTGTGGTCGCCATTTTGGATCCCCCCGCCCGCAAACCGCATGGCAAAGGCAGACGAGACAATGCCCCCCGCCTGGTACCAGCAGCGCAGCAGTAGCACCAGCCAAGGAGAGGGGGGCGGGGAAACCCCCCCCAAATAAAACACCCTTCTGGCCTGGTAGGTGCCCTCAGACAGTTTTCGCCTGCTTTTAGGGCCGGGAATCGGGTTTTTTTTTAACTTTTACAAACTTTTTTTCTGTGCCGCTTGGCATCGCGGGATCGCCGCGATGCCAGGAACGACAACGACAAATCAGACCCAATTATTCATTTGTCGGTTGGAGTTCAAGTTCTGGCGGAGTAATTGTCGTTACCATTTCCATTCCATAACGGAAACGAGTAACGGAAACGGAAACGGGAATTCCGCTAAGTCGTGCCCATCTCTATTTGTGATTATTGGTTTGTGGTTGTTGACCCATATATTTCCTTGGGCCCCTTTTTATCTTCCATACTTTTTAACATATATGTGAAAACACACTAGAAGTTCAAGATTGGAGCTCATCTTATTGTATATAAAATCCAGTACAACAACATATTGCTGTCCCGAATTTTATATTGTTTTGTGTTATTTTTTTTTGTGAACCGCCCGGAGTTCCTCTGGGAAGACGGGCGGTTTAAAAATGAATGAATGAATGAATGAATGAATGAATGAATGAATAAATAAATCATGATGTTTTGGGCATACCATGATGTCAAAAGCTAAGAGGGTTACAGATGAGCTGTGTGAAGCATAGACCTTTAATGCTAGTGAATAGTTACTTGAATAGGACCTATTCAGCTGTGAGTTGTGGTCAAGCAACATGGTAACAGCCACACTTTGTTGACACCATCTTGGCCTAGGCTTTTATCTCCACTCAACCCAGGTGGTGCCATCATAGCCACTTGTACAAGTACATGTTGTGCTTACTTTGCCTCCAGTCCCTACCTGCCATATCTCTGCGACATCACAGGGATCTTTTAGGCATGGAATCTCAGATCATGGTGTGCTACTGATCTGGCAACTCTTTTTTTATTACTCATCCCAATGAGGTCACAAACCTGAATACAGTAATAGATTGAATCTGGGTTACTAAGCTGATACTCACTTCTGACAAAGAGATTCTATAAACAGAGTTGTATTTTCTCTGAAGCATCAAGTATACAGTTAGCAGATGTCTCTGTGTCCAGAATTGCTCCCAGCTGACCAGATGGCATTGGCAACTATAGCTGAGACTTTGCCTAATTTTGATTTGCACAGATTTTTCTCTTCCTGCCAGGAGTTTTTTAGACCATATTATGTTGTAGAAAAGGGCACGGAATGAACATTTTTTCATTTCCGTTTCCGTTTTTGTTTCCGTTACGTAACGAAATGACAAACGAAAATTGTGATGAAAATGAAACGAAACAAACAGAACCACGAAAATTGTGGTCGTTACGTTTTGTTTCCATTAATGGCAACGTGCAATGAAATGAGCTGTTTTAAATGTTAAAAAACGCCCTGGACATCCATAAAAACGCAGCAATAATTATTTATATTGTCTGATAATATGTACCAGGGGGGTTGGGGGCCTTAAAACGTTTGTTTTTGTCTTCTCCCATTGCGATGTATTTTTCTTTTCCCTTTAAAATGGATGTCGCCACCAGCCACAAAATGGAGGCAAGCCATGTGATGAGGGATCATGCTCAAGCAATAGCATGCCCAGATTGCAGACTGGGTGGGCAGGTCTGGCAGCTACAGAGGGCATAAAAAGCTCTGGCAGCCCCCATCCTCCTTGCAGTCTCTGGTGGGAGTTAGGGTGGGATTGCTGTCTCTGCGACTCTAGCTTCAGTCCTGCAGCCTCCCTGTGTGCGTGCGTGCTGCGTACCTCTCGGTGAGTACACTCCCTTGCCCTGCAGTACAGTCACTCTGCGGCTGCCTTGCACCCCGGGCAACGCCCGGCGCTGCCTTTGCAGCCTCCCTGCATACCTAATCTATACTGTGTCTCTGCCAGCATCCATTTTTTTAGTGTTTTCCCTCTGGTCTGGCGTTGGGGGATGCCTGCGCACAGAAATGCTTTAAAAATCATGCAAAAAGTGGGTAGAAACAACAAACGAAAAAATGAAAAACGGTAACAATTTTTTTTCAAAAAAATTGCGACAAACGGAAACAAACCAAAACAGACCTCTCAACGACAAACGAAAAACTGAAACACCTTTTTTGTTTTGTGCCCATCTCTATTATGTTGGTTTTACATCAGTTGAACTGGCTCTTGTTTTTGTTTCCAAACGTGATTCAAGATGTTCATTCTTACGTATAAAACACAATGCAAAGGAAAGACAGAGCCACAAGGTTATATAAAATGTTTGTTGTTGTTGTTGTTTTGCAGTTTGCCGTTTATGAAATTTAGATACACATTTCTTTGAAATCCCTGCAGGCCAAACTTGACACTGTTTTCCCCTGAAGAATGATAGACATTCCTTACAATGGGAACAGGTCAGAGTTGGGCTCTGTTATAAGAATACAGATGCAAAGAAGCCAAGTACAGGTGTCAGTAGGATATGCTTATTGTACACAAAGTGGCAACCATATACCGTAATCCCATTAAAACCAAGAGGCTAGAATACATTCAGTGCTGTAACATTCAACAGCAAACACTAGTTATTATCCACTTTGGCTGAATTTTTCATCAGCTTCTAGAAGAATCAATTAAGGCTGCAGCCCTGTGCATACTCACTTCAGATGAAAGCTTGTTGCATTCCACATTCTCATAGAAAGTACCATTTTTCCACATCCCAAGGCTCATAATTAGAAGACACAATGAGAAAACATTTTCAAGGCTTGCGAGATGTAGCAAAGAAAAAATATTTATGCAAATGAAATTATGTGTACATTTTGGAATAAGAATGGCTAAAGTTCACACAAGTGTAAAAATGTATAAACATAATTCAGACAGTGGAGAGATACACATAAATAAAAAATGTTATCAGTAAATAGGTACATTAGATCAACTGCATAAATAAATGCACATAAGCAAAAGTGCACAAATGTATGTATATGAATTTCAATGTAGGAAAAAAATTTAAAATCTCACAACCAGATATGAAACAAGGATAAGATAAAAATACAGAGGAGAGTCACACCAATGACATGCATATTTCCTCAAGAATACATTCTACCATATTCAACGGGGCTTACTCCCTAGTGTGTTTAAGACTATAATCTTTTTCAATTCTTCAAAAAATGATTTATAAATGTGGGGTATTTGTGCCTCTGTGCCCACCATACAAAACACCAGATAGTGGCATGATATTTCAACACAATATCATGTCTGCATTATTGCTGACAAGATGTGATGAAGCCCGACTACATTGGTATGGACACATCTTGCATGCTGATAACTAGGAAACTCTGGGATAAAAAGGTCTCGCCTTGAAGGTCAGCAGATCCCAAGTGTCCCTCTATCCACTTTACTCCTGCCTTGCATTATTTTGTACGTCTCAATCATATCCCCTCTCAGGCACCTTTTTTTCCAGACTAAAGAGCCCCAACTGTTTTAGCCTTTCCTCATAAGGGAGCTCCCCCAGCCCAGTAATCATTTTAGTTGCTCTCTTTTGTACCTTTTTCCAGTTCCACTATGTCTTTCTTGAGATGTGGTGACCAGATTTGTACACAATACTCCAAGTGCGGCCTTACTATAGTTTTGTACAATGGCATTATAATGTTGGCTGTTTTATTTTCAATCCCCTTTTTGATAATCCGTAGCATGGAATTGGCCTCCTTCACCACTGCTACACATTGTGTAGACACCTTCATTGAGCTGTCCACCAGCTGTGTAGCTTTACTCTTAAAAAACAACACAGGAAAATAAAACAATATTTCTTTTGAATGTTACTGTGACCTTTCATTGCCTCCCAAGCATCTCCTTCCAACAATAAGTAAGCCTGCATTCGACCCAAACTAGCCTTTGCTTTTGTTTTAGAATATTAAGAGAACAGTTATAATAACATAGGGCACACACAAGGGGCGGGGAGAGAGAGAAATACTAGAGCTTTACAGAGTTTAGCAAAACCTTTTATGCACTTACCTATTTCAGTTAATCATACTTTGTATCACCTTTTTAATGGCTAAATGTTTATCACTTTATTCAAGACTAGGAAATGAAGCAATGTATAAGTGTATAGGCTTACCAACTAGTTTATGGAGCATTGTGTATGTGGCAAAGGATAAACTGAGGGAGAACTGACTTGTTCTTTTTCTCTTCCCCTTCCTCATGGTCAAAAGTGTTGCATACTTGCTGGGCCTTTTGTATCACTTCCATTTCTCTTTCATTATGTTCAGTGCTTGGAAAAAGTTTCATTTGCTTCCCTGGGGGATATGCATGCACAGCTGGAAATGCCCAGAAGGGCGAACCAGAAAGACAGCCAAGATAGTTATGATGTCCAAAATAGAAAGCAATTTACATGGACAATTAAGACGGAATCACCAGGGACCTGGGGGAAGGAAGAGAGCTTGGATTGTGAAGCCAGGAAATTCTACATGGTATATATATTAAGGATAGTTTCACCTGAGATCAGGAAGAACAGAATGGCAAAATGACATTGTCTCTCTGTTTCTCTATAGCCTTCTACATATAGATGGTTGCCTGATTAATGGCCACACTTTGATTTGACAGATTAGAGCTATGTTAGGTATATTATTCCTTACTTCCTCATTCATACACATGACCACATGTGTGTGTGCAGGTACACACAGACACACATGCACAATACTAACACACTTTATTAAGACATGAAGAAACTAGTCGCAGCACTGTCTTTGCTCATCATCAATTTTGGATTACTTGGGAAATAGACAAATATACCCACTCCCTACACGTGAAGAGCACAGTGTCTGAAGAGAAACACGGACACTGCTTTTCTTTTCTTTTTTTGGTGGTGTGTCTTTGTGTGATCAGGTCCATATAATATCAAGATTTCAGCTCTTCAGAAGAATGATCAGAAGTAGCAGAGCTCTCCCTCTTCCACTTTGTTACCTTTAACATGAAGGAAGGTGATGAAAGTAGAGACTGAGGCAGCAAGGCAACTAATCCTGTTGTCATTGTTTAAGGGGAAGGGATGGGAAACAGGTCTAACTGTCATGACGTTCTTCCTAATGTTCAAATGGAATCCCTTCTCCTGTAGTTTGAAACCATTGCCCTGAGACCTACACTCTGAAGCCATGGAAAACAAACCTGTTCCCTCTTCAATATGACAATCCTTTCAAATATTTAAACATAGCTATCATATCCCCTCTCAGCCTTCTTTTTTGAAAGGCTAAACATTCCCAGATCCCTAAGTCTTTCCTCATAAGACATTTCTTCCAGATCCTCAGTCATCCTGGTCATGCTCTTCTGTACCCGCTTGAGTTTGTCAACATCATTTTGAAATTGAGGTGCACACAACTGGACACAGTACTCCAGATGGGGTCTGATCAGAGCAGAATAGAGTGGTACTGTCACTTCCCTTGATCTTCTAGACCCGATGGTTCTGTTGATGCAACCAAGAATCACATTGGCTTTCCTGGCTGACTCTTGTTCAATTTGTGGTCCACCAAGACTCCCAGATCCCTTTCACATGTACTATTTTCCAGCCATGTAGCTCCCATCCTATATCTGTGCAATTCATTCTTTTTACCTAGATACAGCACCCTACATTTCCCTCTGTTGAAATCCATTCCATTAGCTTTGGCCCAGCACACTAATTTGTCAAGGTCATTCTGGATTTTCACCCTATCATCTAGGGAATTAGCAAGCCCTCCCTATTTGGTATCATCTGCAAATTTAATTAGCATTCTATTCCTTCCTCCAAGTCATTAATAAAGATATTGAACAGCACTGGACCCGGAACAGAACCCTGGGGCACCCCACTAGTCACATCTCTCTAAGCTGAAGAGAGGCCATTTATGATCACCCTTTGGGTGTGATCAGTCAACCAATGACAATTCTACCTAACGGTAGCGCTATCTATCCGACTTTCTATTAACTCCTTAGCAAGAATACCATGGGGAAACTTATTGAAGGCCTTAGTGAAGCCCAGATAAGCAATATCCCCAGCATTCCCCTCATCCACCAATCATGTGATTCTATCAAAGAAAGATCAAATTAGTCTGGCATGACATATTTTTAAGAAACCTGTGTTGTAATGACAGCATTGTTTGCTAAATAATTAGAGACTGCCTGTTTAAAAATCTGCTCTAGGGTCTTTCCAGGAACTGAAGGTAAACTGACTGGCTGGTAATTATTTGGGTCCTCTTTTCCCCCCTTTTTGAAGATGTGGACAACATTAGCCCTCCTCCAATCGATGGGGACTGTCCCTTCACATAAACTTTGGTCTAGATTTCTCCCACATAGAGGGTAGGTTGTGAGGTGGGGGGAAAAACTGCTGCTATGTCTCCCACTGTGGTCAAGTCCCAAGAAAGGTCAATAGAGATGGGCACGACCAGGATTTTTTTTTTTGAGTTACGGGTCCGTTTCGGCTCGTTTCCATTTTTCGTGAAATTTCGCAAAAAATTGTCGTTTTGTGGTGTCGTTTTTTCGTCTGTCGTTATACTGGTTTAGGGGGGGTAACGGGCTCCTGGAGGCACCTCTGTGGGGTGGGTGCCTCCTCTGGCCCACTATAAAGGGAAAGCGGACTCCTGGAGGCACCCGTGGGTGCCTCCTATCCTCACCCGCTGCAAAAGGGCATGCATAGCCAATTGGATATGCATACCAAGTTGCAGACACAGCAGACTGGCAGAGGCACCCCTCTTTTTGGGGTGCCTTCCCTGCATCAGTCAGGCCTCAGGGGCATGGTTTGCATGTCACACATGCTGCCGAGCCAAGCCTGCAGGAGTCACCCAGAGCCAGACTGGTGGACTCTCTGCACCTGCTGTGTCTCACTAAGAAGGGAAAGGTACTTGCGTGTAGTGTAATGCAAGTAGATCTGGCTTAGGGTTAAGACGGGTTAGCGCAAGGGCTAGGGTTAGGCTAGTTACGGGTGAGGCTAGGGTGAGTATTGGGGTGCACCTCTGGGTGCCTCTCTGACCCACTTAGAAGGACAGTGTACTGGCGTATGGGTTAGACTTAGGCTTCGGGTTCGGGTTCGGGCTACGGTTAGTGGGCTTTTTATGCCCGATTGGCATATCCCAGAAGTCTCTGTGGTCAACCTGGCCAAGTGGCCATGTGATTGGTGGAATGGCTCCAAAAAATTGCATGGTCACTCCCATGGCCAGCCCATCATTGCGCAGGTGTAAAAAAATAAAATAAAATAAAATAAAATAAATGGAGAGAGGACAGAGGAGACATTTTGTTGCAAGAAAAACCCACTGCTACTGTAAAAATTCTGGCAGTTTTAAAATAGCAATTTCTGCATGTTTCTGTGGTGCTTGTGTTGGCTTGTGTGTTTTTGTTTTTTGGACCACGATTTCAAAAAAAATATTGCGGTCGCCGCCCCATTTTCGATCCCCCGCCCGCACCGCATGGCATGGCTAGATGAGAGCAGCCCAGGAGGACAGGAGAGGGGGGGAAGCCGGGGACACCCCCCAGAAACCACCCCTCCTCTGGTAGGTGCCCTCACTCAGGCAGGCATATTTCCGCCTGCTTTTTGGGCCGGGAATCGGGGCAGCGGGGGGTTTAAAACATTTTTTTCTGTGCCGCTTGAATTGCGGCGGGCGGCGGAGAGTCCAGTGCTTGTTGCGACTTGCGAGCGACTGCGAGACGACGAGGATTTCCCCCATCACAGCAGCCCAGGACAGGAGAGGGGGGAGGCCGGGGACCCCCCCCCAGAAACCACCCCTCTGGTAGGTGCCCTGCCCTGAGCCCTCACTCAGGCAGGCATATTTTCGCCTGCTTTTGGGGCCGGGAATCGGGGGTTTTAAAACTTTTTTTCTGTGCCGCTTGAATTGCGGCGGCCGGCGACGAGTCCGGCTTGTTGAGAGCGACTACGACGAGGATTTCCCCCACCACCAGAGCAGCCTAGGACAGGAGAGGGGGGGTCAACCACCCCTCTGGTAGGTGCCCTGAGCCCTCACTCAGGCAGGCATATTTTCGCCTGCTTTTTGGCCGGGAATCGGGTTTTTTTTAACTTTTAAAAACTTTTTTCTGTGCCACTTGGCATCGCGGGATCACCGCGATGCCAGGAACGACAACGACAAATCAGACCCAATTTTTCTTTAGTCGGTTCGAGTTCGAGTTCTGGCGGAGTAATTGTCGTTTCCTTTTCCGTTCCGTAACGGAAACGAGTAACGGAAACGGAAACAAGAATTTCGTCAAGTCGTGCCCATCTCTAAAGGTCAAATCTTAGAATGAATGGGAACCTCCAGACACTGGGAAATCTGGTCTTC
>JAHTLZ010000007.1:23450481-23460487 GCA_023846285.1 Phrynocephalus versicolor
ACACACACACACACACTATCATAGTGCAAGGAGGATGAGAACATCAGCTCTGTGCACATACGTGTCTCAAGTGCTGCAGGCTTCTACAGGTTCTGGCCTAATATGTACAGCAGCAATTCTTGTTTTTTATTTGAAAATGCTCACTGCATAGTTTAGAACTAGGGCTGTGTGAATACCATCCATTGATTTGATTGGAATGATATGTTTTCATATTGCAGCCAATTTGCATCAAGCTTATCTGTAGTTCCCCTGCTTCCATCTGTATCAGAGTACTGCATTCCAAAGTGTTTGTAGGTATTTGTATATATCTCAATAATTTTAAAGGAAATGGGAAAAATAAAAAGCTCTAATGTGAGATGGGGGCGGGGAAAAACTCAGTGACATCAGCTACTGTTCAACCTCCAGTTTACAGTCAATGCTCTTGATCATTTCCTTCCTTTCTTAACCTCCTTCTGCCAGGAGCCATGCAATTGAGATAGCCAGTCCTACTCTTAACAAAGTGGCACACATTCCACATGCACAGACACACAGCTGATTTGACTTAAGATCTGCAGTTTCAAAAGGAAGAATATCTTCCAATTCCCCAGGAAATAAAAGCATTATGACTTTTTCCTTCTTCTGAGCCTGCAGCACTTGCAAAATGGCTACTGATTACAGTAGGACCCCCCGTATCCATGGGGGATTTGTTCCAAGCTGCCCTGGATACTGAAATCCGCAGGTAAGAGCAAACACTCTTATCCAAGGGTGACAGTGGTGACAGCGGTGGTAGGGTGCCTGGGGTGAAAGCTTCAGTTATTCATGGTTGGTAATCAGTGGGGTGGGAGTGGTGTACCTACAGCTATTCAAGCTTCCCAGGCATTGGACCTGCTGTATCACACATGCTGTTGCACTGCCCAGTAAGCTTGAATGGCCAAGGGTGTCCCTATCTGTTTGATCTTCCTGGGCAGCAGACTAGGCAATGCAGTAGTGTACCTCAGTGGAGACGCATGGAGATCCCCCTTGGCAGACATAGCAGCAGCAGAAACAACAGCTGCAGTGGCAGGTGGCAAAACTCATCCTCTCTGCCAATCCTCCGGCCTTCTTGCTTGCTTGCCTGCCTGCTTGCTTGCCTTCCTAGCTAGCAGCCCTACCTCTCACCTCTCTTTCCCCTTCCTTTCCTTCCAGCAACGCCTCTTGCGATAACCGAGAGCCCCAGCACCCTGCCTGTCTCAGGCCGCCAATTCTGCTTGGTCTTGCCCCTTCGCCCCCGAGTGCCTGCATGGCTCTCATTTGCTCACTCTCAGCTACCTGCTCTCTCCATCCTGCAGCAACTGAAACATGAGAGTGTGGGTGGGGGTTGTTCTCAGGAGGGAGAGAGCAGGTAGCTAAGAGTGAGAAAGCGAGAGCCAGGGAGGCGCTGGGGCCGGAAGTGGCAAGACTGAGATGGGTCAGCCGCTTGAGATGGGTAGGCCCCCAGGGCTCCCAGTTTTCACAAGAGGCGCCAGTGGGAGAGGAAGGGAGGGAAAGAGAGGCAAGAGTTAAGTCTGTTAGCTAGCAAGGCAAGCAAGCAAAAGGGTAGGGGGATTGAGGGACAGTGGGTGAGTTTTGCTGCCTGCCACTGCGGCTGCTGTTTCTGCTGCTACTGCGGCTACCAAGGGGGATCTCCATGCCTTTCTACGAAGGTGTGGTACTGCAGCATCCGGTCTGCCACCTGGGAAGCTTGAACGACCAAGGACACCATTCAAGCTTACCAGGCGGTGCAGCAGGGCGGATGGTGCAACAGGTCCACCACCTGGGAAGCTTGAATGGCTGCAGGCACCCCACTCTCACCCCGCTGATCGCCAACTACAGATAACTGAATCTGCAGGCAGTGAATCAGCAGACATGGGGGTGCTACTGTACATAGGAATTTCCTGCCAGGGATGCCCATGAGGGCAGTTTCTAGAAGAGTTAGAGATTTTCATTGTCACTTGAGTTATCAACCTCCTTCTGCTTTAGCTTTCCCAGTTCTATTACACACCTAATTTCATTATCCATAGTAAAATAATTTGGGAAAAATATCCTGAAGAGCCAAAGCAATATCTGGTCCTAAAGAGAGACCTATTTCAATTCTGAGTTCCATTTTACCTTCCCTCACTTCACTTTGGAACACAGTGTTCCCCAACCCTTTCGTGATTCATATACTGCAGTCCCAGTATATTGAGAGACCACTGTATAAGAAAGGCAATCCCAACTCCCTACTCACATAATAAGGACATAAAATGGCTATCCCTTTGAGGGTTTTTCACATCTCACCATGACACTGTGATTCAAAACCCACTAATTTTCCGCAAAGTGCGAATACAGCAATTTGACCTGAATATAGGTGGCTGTGAAGGGGTGATGATGTTGGGTGCCCAAAGGGCTCTGAGTGCCACCTTTGGCACCCATGCCATATATTTGCCAACACTGCTGTAGGTATAGAACTTTGCACTTATCCCTATTAAATTTCATTCTGTTATTTTCAATCCAGTGCTCAAGCTTATCAATATCTTTTTTTCCAATTTTGTTTCTGTCTTCCAGGGTATTAACTATTATATCCAATTGTGTATCATTTGCAAATTTGATAAGCATCCCTTGCATGCCTTCATCCAAAATGTTAAAAACTACTGGGACAAGGCCAAGCCTGGTGGTACCCTGCTAGTTACCTCCTCCCAGTCTGAGAAGGAGCCAGTGACAAGCACTCTCTGAGTATGACTCTGTAACCAACCGGGTATCCACCGGGTAGTTGCTCGAATCCACCCCAGATCTAGTGTTCTGATCAGAATATCATGAGACATTTTCTCAAAAGCTTTGCTGATGCCAAGATATATTATGCCTATTTATTTATTTATTTATTTATTTATTTATTTATTTATTTATTTATTTATTTATTTATTTATTATTCATGCCTTTCTCCATAAAACAGGGCTCATCATTAAACAGCAGCCTGTAAAGCTAACAGGAAGTATAAACTACTAAAGAGATCAAACAAAGGCCACATTAAAACACAATAAGCCAAAGCAACTGCAAAACATATTCAACACAGACAAGTACAACACACCATTTAAAAACTCCATTCAGGCAGCCAGTCACTCAGAGAAAGCTCAGCTGCCTGAAGAAGGACAGCAAAGATAGGGCCAGCCTGGCCTCCTGTAGGAGAACATTCCAAAGTCTGGGAACAGCAACAGAGAAGGACCCCTTCCATGTCATTTCAGTGAAAGTACCTGTGAAGATGGTGGGATTGAGAGAAAGACATCCCCTTTTGATCTTCATATCTAGGCAGGTTTATAAAGGGAGGGACAGTCCTGGAGATAGCTTGGTCCCAAGCACTGTAAGGGTTTATAGATTAAAACCAGAACACTGAATTGTGTGCAGAAACAGTTTGGCACCCAGCAGAGTTGCTGTAACAAGGGGGTTGTGTGTTCCCCATGACCAACCCAAGTCAGCAATCTGGCTGCGGTGTTTTGGACCTTTTGAAGTTTGCTGACACCTTCCAGAGATAGCTCCAGGTACAACATGTTACAGTAATCCATTTTGGATAGAACTTAGGCATTTTCACTCTTCTAAATGCAGTTTCACAATGTCAGTGAATTTTGAAGTGGTAAGGCATCAAATTGCATCATTGAGTGTATTTACATTTTATTTCATCATGAGTATAGAATAATTCACAACAGCTAGTGGAGGAGGAATTAATATGGGGAATGTACATTTGAATTTTTGCAAATAAATTTGGACTAAAATTGGTACTTGTTTTCTTTAGTTTTGACATATATTATCCTCGCCAAATCTTTCTGACTCTGTTTATTGCGGATTTCCTACTTGTTTCCTCTCTTCCAATGCCTTTATATATGCATTTATATGAATTGACACTGTTGGAAACAATCAGAGTTTTTTCATTGCTTTGACTGTGATTCAAATGTCCAGAAGGCTGTGGTCTTCATCGTGGTACAGTGATTAAATTGCAGCATTGCAGTGAAGACTCTGCCCATTACTTCAGTATGATCCTGATGGGATCAGGTAGCTGGCTCCAGGTTAACGCAGCCTCTCATCCTTCCAAGGTTATTAAATTGTGTGCCTAGCTTGCTGAAGGGGGAGAGGGGAATGTGTAGTCTGCTGCATAATTACAGTATTTTCCATGTATAAGACTATATTTTGGTCTAAAATTGTCAAACTAATAATTGAGGGCCTTCTTATACATTGAGAGAACCACTTGATTGCAAAATTGTATGTTTGGGTTTTATACATGGATTTTTATGCATGGGTTTTATACATGAGGGGTGTCTTACAGACAGGAAAATGCAGTAAATTGTAATCTACTATTAAGCACTATTGGTAGTATATAAGCAACACACTTTACTTTTTGCTTTGTTCATGTATACGTGCGTAGGATTGTTCCATAACTCTTCGTTATTGCCATTGTATGAATAAATCATTACTTTCCCTGCTCCCTTATTATAAGGAAAGCTCTGGTACATTGTTTACAAGCTGGAGTGTGGCTTAACTTCATTAACCTTTCAAGGTGCTATTAAGGGGCAGAAACTTTAAGATGGAGCAAATCTGTATATCTTTTTATCATCTCTTATTTTTGCTATTGGTTCACAACCCTAGGGTAGTGACAAACACTATTTGGATGAAGTTGCTGGATCAGCTCATTTCCTTCATTTGTCAAATTACGCATGCGTTTTCCCCTCCATCACATTTCCCCTTGTGATTTTGTGATATATATTTTTAAAAAATTAAATATTCCAGAAAATTGGTGCTTAAGTACATACTGAAGTATGTGAATTGCTCTCAGTTTAATTGCTATATTTTCCTAACTATGTTTTATCTCTCTGAGTGCATTTTGAAATGTGTTTTGATTGATGGACTGATTGATTGATGGCCAAGAACTGAAAATCTGGAATTCTAGAATTCATAGCTATGTGCCAGTCCTCACATTTGTGAGGTTGTCTAATTTCACATGAAAACTTACAAAACTGACTTCCTGAACCATCCCTGTAGACCTGGGTTTGTAAATTTGTGAGCCAAAGGGGCACATGAAGTACGGTGGTACCTCTGATAATGAATTTAATTCGTTCTCAGAGGCAATTTGTTATCTGAAAAATTCGTTATCCAAAACGTGGTTTCCCACGTTTCTGAGGTCCGAAAAAAGGCAAAAAACCGGGGGGGGGGGTCCAGACCTCTTTACAAAATGAACTTCAAAGGCTTGCAGTGCTGGAACACCCCCATCCCAGAACAGCCCATTGCAGTGCAATGCAAACATGGACAAGAGAAACCAGCAAGACTACTCCAATCTTTTCCCACCCAAAGTGCAATGGGGAAAAAATGCAACCAAACTAACATAAGCAGGAAGAAAAATCCAGCCTGTTTTTGCATGGAGAGCAATGAAAAAAGACTGCAAAAACAGAGAAATGAAAGCACCAAGCCTCTTCCAGCCAAAAATGCAAAGAAAAACAGTGCCAATGTTAATAAAAGCTAGCTCCCTATCTTACCAAGTTCAAAATCCTTCAGCAAAACATGTCCAGAAAGGTTCCAAAACACCATAAAAATGCTCTAACTCCTCCCACCCCTCCACAAACTATGCATCCTGCAATGCATGCAGGGTACACATTTTTTTGCAAGGTATTATGAAACATTTGTTATCCGAGGCAGCCCGTAGGGAATATTCGATAATCCAAGGCAGCCCTATACCTGGACATTTCCATTTGTTATCCAGAAAATTTGTTATCCGAGGCATTCTTTATCTGAGGTATTACTGTATATTAAGACTGTTGTAGGCTTCTTTGTTTCTTTCAGATATTGTGTTCTTAAATATATTTATTTAATTTATTTAAAATACGTTTATCAAGCTTTTCTCCTCTTTCTACTTAGAAAGGACCCAACATAGTCTACACAGTCGCCTCAGCCAAGAAAAGTCCCTCCTAGCCACAGAAACGACAGAGGGCATATTTTATACACCCACAGCCTACTTCCACACTACCTTCATACACCGTCAGTTGCGGTGTTGGGATTGGAGGCATAAGATACCTTCCATACTTAGCACCCGGATCAGGATTCTACCTTGCCAGTGATGGGTTTGCCTACAAAACAAACCATTTGAGGTCACTGGCAGAAGGGGGATGCTTAAGTCTCTTAGTACCCTGAGCCCCCAAAGTCTTGTTTATGACCACCATTAATAGATGCTTGTTAGAAAGACAGAAGCATGGTGGGGGCTTTTGTTCTGCCATTGGACAGAATTCTTTTAGACAAGCTCTGGTGAACTGCTAACTAAACATCATTCCATGGAGTGCGGTAGTAGGAGGGGGCATGGAAATGCTGTTCCAATTTCTCTGAGGCTGATTTGCTCACTATGGCTGCGAGCAGCTGGGGAGTGACTCTAAAATCAGTTCTCTCTCTCTTTCTCTGTCTCTGAAACAGAGCTTTAGATGTCGGAGGCAAGATTTCTGCCAAGCGATACGGCTCCAGGAAACAGTAAGAATTCTGATAGATTTGGTAAATATGAAAGTCTTGTTCATTCAGATTGGGCTTTTAGAATGTTTGGGCTACAGCTCCTCAAATCCCCCAGTATCTGGAGGCAGTAATCCCCCAAAAGTAACTTTCTCGAGTTGTATCTGGTATCCTGGCATTAAAAGGATATTATTGCTATGTTGTGGCACTAAAAGAGAGAGAGAGAGAGAGAGAGAGAAATGTTCAGTCTACTCCTCTGTCTTTGTAGGACTAGGCACCATCTGCTCTTCCTCCCTTTGCTGCAGCGGCCTGGCCTTTCCTAAAAAGAAACGAATCCAGCAGATCTGGAAGGATGGCCAGGGGAAAGAGGATTTCTAATTATTCTCTTCCTGCCATGGCACCCTGCTGGCACCAGAACAATTTCCCTTTCAAATCCAGACACACAGACGTTTTTGAAGAGACCTCTGTTGGAGTGTGTTACAGGACTGTTGGGAATAGGGGTGGCAGCTTCTTTGTTCAAATGATATCATCATTTCTTTTCCCCACACAGCTTGTGTTAATGCTGGCGGTGAATGTCAGGTTCCAAAAACACAAGACTCCTAGTTGCTCTACAACGAGATAGGTGCAAAAGTGATCATTATTTGCAGCTCATTGGCTTATATGTATTTGCTATTAACATTATAATGTTATATAATGGTTCACAGTGGCCTCAGCATCTCTGTTTAAAATAGCTTTAGATAAAAACAGATCATGCTACTGATTGCTAACTTTCTACGAGGACATGGCACTTGACGAAGACGATTAATATCATTAATATTGTTATTGTTAAATAAGTCATCCTTTGGCATATCATCCTGACATAAATGTGTTTTTCAGATTTCAGTACTTGTAGGCAAGTTCTAGCAGGCTACCTATGACTAAACTTTAAGTATGACGGTGAGGGGGATACGCCAGCTGTGTCCAGCAAACTGTCTAACTCCGACCCCTGCCCACCAGCCGAGCACTTGGAGAACCCAGTGGCAGGTGGGCCAAGTAATGCAGAGTAACATCAAGAGTGCAATTGATAGAGCTTCTGGTTGAGGAGACCCTCACATCCAACCCACACTGGACAGCTGTAGTGGTTGTCGCAATGGCCCTGGCACCAGACTATGGGTTTGAGACCTGAATAGGCATGTAGAAGCTTCCCACTAGAATGCTGAGAAAAGGTGATCATGGGCTATCTAAGGGCTTCTTTACATTAAGAAACAAGCTGAAATATGTGCTGGTGTAAAAATAAAAGCAAGCTAAATGAAAATATAACAGCCAACATTATAATGCCATTGTACAAAATGATAGTAAGGCCACACCTGGAGTATTGTGTGCAATTCTGGTCACCACATTTCAAAAAAGACATAGTGGAACTGGAATAGGTGCAAAAGAGAGCGACTAAAATGATTACTGGGCTGGGAGACCTCCCTTATGAGGAAACGCTAAAACATTTGGGGCTCTGTAGTTTGGAAAAAAGGTGCCTGAGGGAGGATATGATTGAGACATACAAAATAATGCAGGGCATGAGTAAAGTGGCTAGAGGAACACTCTTCTCCCTCTCACAAAATACCAGAACTAGGGGACATCCACTCAAATTGTGGGCTGGGAGAGTAAGAACAGACAAAATAAAATATTTTTTTTACCCAGCATGTTGTTAGTCTGTAGGACTCCCTACCACAGGATGTGATGATGGGCTCTGGCCTGGATGCCTTCAAAAGGGGATTGGACAGATTCCTGGAGGAAAAGTCCATCACAGGTTACTAACCATGATGGAGATGTGAACTTAAAGGACCAGATGCAGGGGAGTGGTATCAGGAGACAGATATCTAGTCTTGTGGCTCCCAGATACATTTGGTGGGGTCACTGTGAGATACAGGAAGCTGGACTAGATGGGTCTTTGTCCTGATCCAACATGGTTCTTCTTATGTTCTTATGTTCTTACTTAATTCTGTGTCACATGGTGTTTGAAAAACAGTTTGAGTTCCCTTGAGATAAAAATTTAAACTGGTGTCTTCGAAGAGATACCAGACACTTGCACTAACTCTTGCCCAGTTCAGAGAGGCAGGCAGGTGGATGCATGTTTGTGCACACCCAGAAAACGGAACTGCATTAGGAACAGCCAAGCAGGCACAGCAATGACTTGTGAGTGCTGATGCTTGCAGGAGTGTCCGGTGCAGATGCTTGCAAGTGATAGACGTGATGACAGCATTTTGTTTGTCTGCCTGACTCTGGGCTGCTGGGTCCAGGTTTTGTGCACCAGCTTGGTGAAGAGGTACAGTACCTCTTTCATTTGATTTTGCCTTCTCCATGCCACTCTGGGACTGGAAGAAGACTTGGATGAGTGAACAAGTGGCAGAGGGCTCCTGAAGGCTTCTTGGTGGCCAGAGGGCTTCCTCACCCCCTACTTTTAACTCAACCTCAGCAAGTGGCTGTGAGAGTCAGACAGTGAGAGAGCTACTCAGACATTAATGGGGATGGGGCAGTCACATGAGGGAGAATCAATGTAAATGAATCAATTCCACATTGGTGTTAAAAAGAAATGGCTATCTAGTTTATATGTTAAAAGAAAACTTGATGCCTCTCTAAAAGGCACAACTCCCTGCCAAGTTAAACTCCCCTTTGAAATACAATGTGTATACAGCCATTTTTACAGCAATTCAGAATGGGCAAAACTCAATTTAAATTTGGCTTTTTAGCCATGTAACTGCCTTCTTATTTATTTATTTATTTATTTATTAGGCTTATCTACCTACTTATATTCTAAGACTACAATAATATACAATATATACCTACTTATATTCTAAGACTACAATAATAGTGTAGAATCATTGCAATCTCTGCTGGTAGAGAGATTACCCACAACAATGTAATCACAGCTCTACAAGGTAGTCAAGAAACTATCCTAATCATATGTAATACACTTGTTTTCTACCTTTCTTCTATCGTGGATCTAAAGTCAGTTTACATGGTTTTTTCAGTGGTTCTCATAGTGAGATATTGACCTGTTTAGCTTCATTAAGACAACAGCATCATGTACCCTGAGATCACACTCTGAGACCACCTGGTGACTGATCCACACGGCATCATAGCCATGCATTGCATATACTCAATATAGTACTAGATATCAACAAAAAAAGCAAGTCTATAAATCTAGCCACACATATTCAGTGTTCAGTGTTTGCTACTGAATGGCCATTTTGCCTGCTGTTAAGAGTACAATGGCTCTGGTGAATTCTTGACCCATAAAAGTGTATTTTAAAATGATGGCTTTATTACAGTCACCCCCGTATTTTCAGTAAAGGTATATAATACAAATTTGTACAAAGGAAGTATATTCAGATAAAATCATGTGTTGGAAAGAAATTATCAGAAATAACATTGACTTCAATGAAGCCCTTCTGTCTGCTTAGGTATTTTGGAAATTGAAGAGATAGACTGAGATCCCACAATGGTATTTCTTTGAGGAAGTGCTGAAATAATACCCTATGTTCAGTGAGGATTTAACATTGGAAGTTTAAACCTGAACTGTGGA
>JAHTLZ010000007.1:23460497-23477425 GCA_023846285.1 Phrynocephalus versicolor
ATGTTCAGTGAGGATTTAACATTGGAAGTTTAAACCTGAACTGTGGAAGATGTAGCTGAAAAAAAAAAAGGCACCCGTGCGCTGGAGTTTTCAAAGGATTTGGCAATTCCACATACGGGACCATTTTGGAAACATTAACCTTTGTTACTGTGACGATCCCCCTTTCAGAGGCTGAATTGTGATGGGATTGGTACTGCTGCCACCTTTTATTTACTTAATAATGCTGCCACCTTTTAAACTCGTCGCCTCATGAATTGGGACTGACTCAGAGATATATAATAAAACAATGATGAAGTTTATTGAGAAGATAATAACTATAACAATATCTGATGTTGGTATGCGTTGCCTTTAACATATACTGTAACAGATCTAATCAGCTCCACAAGCCTCCCTGCCTTAAATAGCTAGTAAACAGTGTAGCCCTCCCTGCCTGACAGAACTCTCAGAGAGCAGTGCCCTCCCAGCACTCACTCTCAACTTAACTGCACTTCTCTCTTCTTAACTGCCTAGGCTCCACCCTTTTATATCATACCATTCCCCGCCCTCCTGCTGGGATTGGCTGATGATTTGCATATTCATCACTCCTGTCGGCAGAGTTTGTCACAGTTACACATAGAGTTGGCACTGCTTTTGCACCATATGATAAACCAGCACATAAGAAAGTTCATTTGTTTTAGAGGGCTATAAGCCTTTGTATGGTTATTCAAAAGCAACAGACCAGGAACACATGGAATGGAAATGGGATCATGTTTCCCAAGTAGGACCTATGTGCCTCAAAGTGCCATGTGGATTGGGGTGTGGGTGTGAACTTGTGTATATGACCTACATGCTACTGTGTTTGGAGTACCGGGGCTTTAACACAACCCGTAACTTCAGATGCAGCTTGACAACATCTCTGCTTCTTGCCTCAGCTAAGAGACTGCATGACAATTATTTTCATCTTGTCAAGAACTCTAAATCTAAGAACTAACTCCTGGCAAAACCATCTTTGAACTTTTGGTACAGCTTTGAAAAAGAGGGCATTGCCCTTGAAATATTAACAACATTTTTTTGTTATTTTACTAGTAGGCTAAAGGTATCACCTAGTCTCTTCTTGTATTTGGTTTCTGTGACGGAGACACGGCTCCCCAACTTGGAGCTCTTTTTTCTAACAATGGGAGGCCACTGACAAATTTTGCTGCCTTCTTCAGGTCTCACCCTCTCTTTTTTTTTCTTTCACTCTCTTCCATCCCTGCCACTGTATCACCTTGGATCCAGTTGAGCCACATACTGATTTTGCAGATGGACACTCCATCTAATGATGTTGCTAATTGGCTAGTGGCCATGGAATTCAATTTCAGAGGCAGTACATCTCAGAGTACAGAAAGTGGGACAAAAAAATGGGAGGGCTAAAAAAGTCTGATGCAATTCTAGGTTGTGTTAAGATAAGTCTTGATCGAGGGGGAATAATGGTTCCACTGTGTTTTGTTTTGATCAGATATCACCTGGAGAAATCGGTCCAGTTCTAGACTTTATAATTTAGGGTGGATCCACTGGGATGTCCCTGGAGGAGAGAGACAATGGTGAAGAATCTGGGAAAAAGTTAGCAGATGAAAAGTTAAAGGAGTTTGGCATATTTATCCTGGATCAGCAGGAATAGCAGGATTTGGGTGCCTTGATGTGGGACTGTGTAGCTAAACACTACAGGAGTTGCCACTTAGTTTCCTAAGGGGACTGCACAGACAGGTAGAAAAGAAGAGAACTGCTGGATAGCTCAGTGGTTTGTTGGAAATGTGATTATGACATTGGTACCTTTTATCATTTGTGGTGGGAATGTAAAAAGATACAGAAAGTTTGGAAAAGTATTTTTAAAGAACTGACATACTAGAAATGACTATAGAGCCCAAATCTGATATTGCTTTGTTATCAATATTTGTGGATCATAGTTATGATGTTAAAACTAAAGAGTTGATTACAAATTTGTTGACAACAGCTAGATTAATAATTGCTAGAAATTGGAAATCTAAATATGAACTATGTTTAGAAGAATGGTATAATGAAGTATGGAATATTGCTTTAAATGATAAATTGACTTGTTCTCTCAAGGTTAAAAAAGGAGAGTTAAAAAGATATATTTTCTATGATACATGGGGTAGATTTATTGAATATGTGCTTGTACGGGATAAGGGTAAGGTTTCCGCGCAACCATCAATTTTGTTCTGGAGGGGAGGATGACGAATGTAAATATGAAGAGTGATCCTGTTGGTGAAGGGGTGCACTGTTGTTGATGTTTGTCTTTTTTATGTAATTTGTATATGTTTTTTTTAAATAATAATAAAAAATAATTAAAATGAATAAATAAATATCTGGCTGTGGAGCCAGATGTTGGGAGTCAAATTCTCCACTGTGCCTCCAGGAGGGGGGGCGGATGTCAGGGGATGGCGACGGGCACGGGGGCGGCGGGCGGGTGGCAGCAGGCGGCTGGCGGGTGGTGGGGGGACGGACAGCGGTGGCCCACGTGGGGGGGCAGAGGGGGGCGGCAGGCTGTCCAGCACCCTCTCTCCATATTGGCGCCCTAGGCAACTGCCTAGTTTGCCTTAATGGAAGTGCCGGCCCTGACTGCAAGCCATAAAAGAAGTCATAAAAGAGGTCTCTCCAGGATGCAAGACATTCTAGGGCAGTGTTTTGCCCAGGCTTGCTCTAGGACAGTGTTGGTGAACCTATGACATGGGTGCCAAAGGTGGCACTTGGAGCCCTTTCTGTGGGCACCGAACATCACCCCATCACAGCCACCTGTATTCAGGTTAAATTACTGTATCGGCACTTCACAAAAAGATGAGTAAGTTTTGAATCGTAGTTTGGGCACTTGGTCTCTAAAAGCTTTGCCATCACTGCTCTAGGATGACAAAGAAGTGGATCTATTAAGACAGATTTCTGAAAATGTCTTTATTGTCAAGTAATAATGTTCCATTCATTACTCACTGGCCTGGTCAGAGAAACACCAACCGTATATAAGCACAAAAGCAGGGCATCAACTTGAAATTGTTGTTGGCTTGTTCATTTGATTTGTATTCCATCTTTTCTCCCCCAAACAACTCAAAGCAGCTTCCTAGATAAAAGATAAAGGTAACGATAAGTAAAGATAAAAACAAGTAGTGATACAAACATAACTGTTAAAATTCAATAGCACCACAAATCTGTTAGAAACAATTTATAACCCATCAGTGTGCTCACTACCATTTCTAGGCATTTTGATTACTTTGTGGCTCCAAGTAATAGATACCTAGATAACCTGTTGAAAAACATCCCTAGTAGTGGCTTTGTGTGTTGGGTGAGATGTGGTTAACTTCAACCAGTTGACATATTTTCCACTGCCGGCTCAGACTTTGTTGGGAACCCATGCTGGACCCCAAAAAAGGTCTGCAGCAGGGCTCACAGATGTGGAGGTGCTGAGGTTCATATTTATGGGTTTAGCCCATCTACACCACATGTTCAGCTGCCTCACCCTCAGGTCTTTAAAAAAAGAAAGAAAGAAAGCTAATAAGGTGGATTGGTCCCAGATGGCATGTAGGGCAACCCAAGCAATTGTACTGTGAAAATTAAATTCAATTTTGCCCCCTCTATTCATGTAGTAACACTGCCGAACCCACAGTATCCTTGCCATCGCTATCTCACCTGGGGGAAGATCCAGATATTGTGAAATGCTGGCTTTTCTTCTTTCTTGGTCACATTATTGAAGATGTGTTCTCCGTTCCCACTACAAGGAAGTATTTTTTTATAAAAGTGTCGGCCAGCCCCAGGACAAGCTGGTCGGTGGTAGGAAAAAAACAAAAACAAAAAAGTGCTGACAGCCCAAAGGCCACCTGGTCAGTGCTGGAGGGGGGAGGGGAAATTAAAAATAAAAATAAAGTGCCAACCACCCCCAAGACAAGCTGATAAGTGCTTGGGGGGGGGCGGGGAAGCAGAATACTGGAACATATGCGAGCTCCCATGGACTTCTGGCTCACATTTTTTACCAGAGGAAAAATTCCCAGCTTCTCTGGTAGGTCTTGGAAAACTCGCTAAAGAGGGCATAACCTTTTTTTAAAAAAAGCCCAGTGCTGGTGGGGACAAGTTTTTTGGAAAAGCTTTATCTTGAAATCTAACCAGCATTTTAAAGGACATGTGATAGAGCCCTAAGTAAAGCTGTGTGGCAAAGAAGGGGTGTGCTTGTACATGGATTTCTCAACACTGGATTTGATCTAGGATTTTGTGGCAATAATTTCAAGCCTTAGCAAACTATTCTTCCATGTACTAGACTTGCTATACATAGCTCTCTGTCTCTGGGAATTGTTCTGATGTATATGTGGACCTGCCATGTGCAAGGTAGAACATTGGCCCATTGGGCATCACAGTGTTTGCTCTGCCTGCAGCATCTGGTAGTCAGAGCAGACACCGCTTCGTGGAGCCATCCTTTGCCCGTGTCTGCTTCCCTTTGGAGCTGTTGTTCTTCAACTCTCATCATCCGAGCCATCATGGCCAGGAGAGTCATAGTCTAACACAGGTATGTCCAAACTATGGCCCTCCTGATGTTTTGGAGCACAACTCCCAGAATTCTAAGCCTGTATTTCCATTGGCAAAGGACTGTGGGAGTTGTGGTCCAAAACATCTGGAGGGTCAAAGTTTGGATGTGCCTGGTCTAACACATCCAAAAGGGAATCAACTGGGGAAGGCTGCCTTTTTAAGGAAAAAGGCAGAGTATGAGTGAGTGAGTGAATGAATGAATGAATAAATGAATGAATGAATGAATGAAGTCTACACTAATTGTGTTTTCTGGCTAAGGACTGGGATATCTGTGCAGAGTGACAATTGGCCAGATGGTGCAGTATAAAAATCAAATAAAAATTATCAGGGTCTCTCTCTCTCTCTCTCTCTCTTTCAGGGTTTTTTCAGGTGCTGAGGTTGTCTATCATCATGATATCTCTCCACTTGCTTACTGTGTACATCCCCAAATAGAGAACAAAGGCAGAAAATGACATGCCTGAAATTGTATATGCTAATTAGAGATCAATTTTATGGCTTGAATCAGTTTGCAAAAAGCATTACCCAAACAAGAGAAGACTGTAACCATACATCTACTCTGCTGGCTGTCCAGATGCTGTTAACTGTGGACAGGCAATTTCAAGATCCCTAATCCCATCCTTTGGGTTCTCTGCCTTTAAATCAAAATTGGACTGCATGGTCCTTGAAACAGAGGTCATCCTCAAAAAAGACAATTGTCCCCCAGTAGCTCTTGCAATAGAGGACTGTAATCTGCAAAAGAAGACAGACATCCACTCTGGGGCTGCAGGCAGAACATAGTGTATACCGGTGAGCGATGGCTCCCTCCATTGAGAGAGAGATGCACTGAACAGGGAATCCAGATAGTAACAGACTGCATAAGTTGGGAGGAAGATATGGTGGGAGAGGTCATCCATGTTTCTGGCCCTTGTGATGGTACTAATTTGTTTCAAAATTTATAAGTTGCAAATTCAAAATCATTGTTCACTGCTTCAAGTTCTAGTCCTCTCTTCCTCTCTCGTACAACTGAAAATATGCAATGGTAATAATGTACAGTAAGATAAAATGTTGATTTTCTTTAATGATAAATGAAATGGTAGATTTTAAATTGGTATGATGGATGTAGGAAGTCAGAAATCTTCCTTCTACAGCAGCCAAAGCCTCTTTTAAGCACCCAACTCATAAAAGTGTCGAGGATATTTAAAAGAGAAATATGCTAAAATTAAAATGGAGTAGAAAAAAAGGTTATTTCACATCCCTAATGACATAATGAAGTCTTTTCTATGTAATTTTCTTTACTCTTCTGCTTACACATTCCAGAAGAGATTCTTAACTTCTTTCTCTATTAGGTGGAATGTTTGTCATCATTATGGCTTAAGTATTTTCATAAACATTTGACAAATATTAACCAGTTAAAGTTAAAAAAAAATAATAGCTCTACTCTCACTCTAATGACTGCTGGATATGAAAATATTAATATCAAAGCAGAGACAAGATGCTTGTGAAGTACATAATCTGCAGCCCATATATGAGATTTGTACCAAAGCCGAAAGGTTAAGTGGCTGAACAATGGGACATTTATTCATGTAGCAGTGAAATCCCATGCACAAGTGAACTGAGTGGGTTCTGCTCAGAGGGGAATGCCTATTTCACATGTGTGAGTGTACAAGATTGCCACAGTCTCCTCTGGCCCTGTCTCAGGCAGAAAACGGAAATACAGTGGACCCTCGTATAACAAACAGTTTATATAACATAAAATCTGTACAATATAAAAAGTTCCGGAGATAGGGGAAATTTGCTTAACAGAATCACTTATGGGGCGAATCCGCACAACATAAAATTGTCGCGATTAGGGATTACTTCATTTTCAATGCATTGCTATGGAAAATTTGTATAAAGGAAATTTTGCTTAACATAATTTCATTCAAAATTAATTAATTCCTTTCTACAAGGTACCACTGTAACTTTTTTTTTTTTTTTACATAACCTGTATCATGTTACTTTTGGAGTGATTAAGGGTTTAAGAATATGGCCAAAATCCTATTGCAAAATGTCACACAGGCAAGGACGACTGCTCAAAATACTTTCACAATATTCTGGCTACTTTTTCTGTGCCAGACATGGAACTGAAGGTTCCCATTTCAAAATTCCACACCATGAATGCAATAGGATTCGTCTTGTGTTTTCATTTTAGGAAAGTCACTTTTAGTTATTGTATCTTCTAAAAAAATACTTTCTGAATAGAAAGTAGGAAGCATTATTTAGCCAGATTTTTAAAATAAAATATGTGTATTATTTAAAAAAAAACTTTAAAAATCAAATGTGATGTGATGGCAGAAACTCTGATTCATGGAAGTTCTGGGTGTAGTCTAGCAGTGCTGCAGCTGCACCTCCTAAAGCTCTCCTTCCTCTCAGCTAAAGAAAAGAAGCAAATGGTATCACTTCTCTCTTTCATTAGAGCACCGGCTGCATTCAAGGGCCGGTCATTAACTTTAGAATGATAAAGCAGATCACTGGAAATGGACAGTTTCGAAGACCCAGTGGAGCTGGCTGCTGCATCCGGAATAGATGTGCCATTCTCTGCCAGATAAATTGTATCAACAGCATTATTTCTATAAGTGAGGAACAGATTGACTGGACTGGAAAATCCATGCCTATTTCCAAAGGAGCAGGCAGCATCTTTAGAAGCAGTCCTGCTGACCTGTTGAACACAGGAAACACATTGGATGCCCTTAAACAGATCTAAGCATTTTGCATGGGACTAGCTGGTGTTTTTTTTTTTTTTTTTTTGTTTTTGAGGCACCGCCACTGGAGAGCTGGAAGGAAGAGCAGACACACAGCGAGCAGGACAACAAATTGCACCTGCCCGGCCTGGCTGCCACCTACGGCACCATCCTGGACACCCTGGGCGAGGACCCGCAGCATCCAGGGCTGCTCAAGACCCCCATGGCGGGCCACTACTACCATGCAGTTCTTCACCAAGGGCTACCAGAAGACCATCACAGATGTGCTGATTGATGCCATATTTGATGAAGACCACAATGAGATTATGAAAGACATTGACATGTTCTCAATGTGCGAACATCACTTGGTCCCATTTGTTGGAAAGGTATACGTTGGATACCTTCTGAACAAGCAGGTGCTTGGGCTCAGTCAACTTGTGAGTTTTATTACAGTTTATTTTTGTTGATTTATATAGTAATATACTGTTTATACTGTGTTTGTATTTTGGTTCTTTAAATGTGTTACTTTCCTATATTGCAATTTTATGTTGTAACTTGTAAACATCCCAGAGTAGCTCTAGAGCTAGATGGGTGGTATAAAAGTTGAATGAATGAATGAATGAATGAATGAATGAATGAATGATGAGTAGAGACTAGCAGTCCTCTAATCCTTGGGGTTCCCATGCACCAACATCCTTAAAATTGGATAACCATAATATGTTCTATGTGGTCCTTCCCTAGAGGTTGATCCAGAGGTGACAGCTGGTGAAAAATTCAAGGGCTTGATTGTTGTGTGGAGCCACTTATGCCCACCTGTAACAATTCCATTCAATATGTTACACTGGCTGCCTATATGCTACCAGGTATTCATAGCAGTGTGCAATGCCCCAAATCAACCTTCCCCTTCCATGTGATCTGTGTTCTCCTCAGGGAAGGAGCTAGTGTTCTTCTGAACAATCTGGTGGTCCCTCAGAAATTTACCCTTTGTTTCAGTTGCTCTCACCCTATGGAATTCTTTGCTCCTGGAAGTTAATCTAGGAATTAAAAACTGCAGCTCCTCAAGACATTAGCTGAACCCTTGGGAAATTGCTATGTGTGTCTAGTTTCCAGCTGGAAGACATACCTCAGGTGAGAAGTGCTGGAAGAGGAAGTTTGGTGTGTGTGTGTGTGTGTGTGTACAAGTAATTCTTAAACCCTGGACTGTTGTCCCTGTCTAATCCTCATTGGTACCAGAACTCAGTAGGTCACCTCCATCAGGCTTATGTGTATTTTCTGCATATGTCCACCTCAACTCTAAACTGCTTTGACACTATGACATCATCATCATCATCATCATCATCATCATCATCATCTGGAAATGCTATAAGGAAGGGAAAAGAGTTCTCAAAACATTTGGCATAAGTTGTGTTTCAATATCTCATTACAAGAAGAAATACAGTACACAAGACTCTGTAACATTTCCAAAACTTGATGGGGCCTTTTTGTAAAACTGATCTGCACACAGATCTGTACACAGTTTGTGAATATCTAAGAGGCATACAGTTTTAAAAAAGCTCACAAATCTCTTTTATTAGTGGGGGAAACTTTCTTAGGTAGCGGGCTCAGGGTTGACTCAGCCTTTCATCCTTCCGAGGTCGGTAAAAGGAGTACCCAGCTTGCTGGGGGTGGAGGCAGCGTGTAGCCTGCATAATTAAACTGTAAACCGCCCACAGACTATTGAAGTGGCATGGGGTGGTATATAAGCAGACCACTTTGCTTTTGCTTTAGCTGAACATGCACAAATCAATGTGCACTTTGTGGTATACACATTTAAAGGCAGGAACAGAATGGCTCATAACCAAGTCAATAGGGGGAAAGGACATGGGAAAATGGCAGTGGAATTCAGGAAGAAATGAAGAAGCTTGAAATGAATGCATTGTTGTATATCTAACGTAGGGACCTGAGGTTTTGGCACATGCTTTTCACATAGGGTTCCCACCCTATATTGCTTTTACATTTCATGTCTATTGCATTAGATAAGAGGGAAGCAAAGCAGATGCATAGGTTAAGGAATGTGTGCAACAGGAAGGTTATTTAATGCAGATGGATCATGATTTGACTTGTAAATCTTCAGCTGAAGCCAAAACAAAGCTAGAGCAAAGGAACGCAAATCCGAAGAGGATAATTTCTTTGCAGCTAAATCTCAGGGGAGGAAATCTTCTAGGAATTCACAGCTCTTGCAGCTCTTACTAATCACAACAGAAAATTATGAATGGTGTGACCACACAGAAGTTTGTAGTAGGTTAAGGTATACTTATCTACACCACACCCTGGCATTTCACTTGCTATGATGCTTCACAGAGAGAGGTTTAATTGTCCAGGGAAGGTGTGTTTGGTGTCTACATCTCACACAGCTTGCCCTCATCCTTTTCTTGTGCACTTTTTTGTGAATATTGAAATCCTCTCTCTCTCTTTTTCATGTTTAGCAAGGGAAAGAGTGTGAGATGACAAGGCACAGTAAGCATTTGAATTAAGTTTAGCACTATAATGGTTACTATAGCTATACCAGAGGTGTTTTTTTTTAAAAAAATAGAATTTCCAGATTTTACCACTGAGTAGAAGGCAAACAAAAGAAGTTGCAGGGTTCACTTGTATGCCACACTTGACTCACCATCATCAGAACTGTCATTTGGACATGCATACCATCACCTAAAAGACGAACATGGGTGATCACAAAAATCAACAACATGACTGAATAATGTAAGTGAAAATTTTACCCAAAAAAGAGGTGGTGGTGGGGAAATAGGTCATCTCTACCAAATGAAATATCAGCATATTCATTCAAAGACTGGATTTACCTGTGTTTAGTGCTAGATTATAGTCAATGGAATAAATATTGAAAGGGGCAGTGAGAAACATGGTATGAATCATAGAAGCATAGAATCATAGAGTTGGAAGAGACCTCAAAGGCTATCCAGTCGAACCCCCCATCTTGCAGGAACCCCCATCAAAGTACCCCCGACAGATGGCCATCCAGCCTCTGCTTAAAAGCCTCCAAAGAAGGAGACTCCACCGCCCTCTGTGGCAGCATATTCCACGGCCGAACAGCTCTTACCATCAGGAAGTTATTCCTAATGTTCAAATGGAATCTCTTTTCCTGTAATTTGAAACCATTGTTCTGAGTTCTAGTCTCTGAAGCCATGGAAGACAAGCCAGTTCCCTCTTTGATATGTCATCCTTTCAAATATTTAAACACGACTATCATATCCCCTCTCAGCCTTCTCTTTTTAAGATCCCTAATCCACTCCTCATAAGACATTTCTTCCAGACCTTTAACCATACTGGCCACCCTCTTCTGGACCAGCTCGTAGTTGTCAACAGCCTTTTTAAACTGTGGAGGAACTGTCAGATAAATACCCATCTAGTTGCTTGCTTAATCAGGCAGTTGGTGTTAAATCTAATTTTGAGCTCCAACTAAAATGAAATAAGTGGGACTGGGAAGTCAATGCCAACTAAAATTTGACTTTCCTTTAAACTCAAGCTGACAAAGGGCTACAAAAGTAGCCTATAGTTCTGCATGAAAAGGGCATGAGCCATACTGAATTTAGAAAACACAGTAATGTGGTTCAGCTTTCACTAGTGCTTCTGCAATATTGCTTCTGCAAAAGTTAGACAAATTGTTTAGATTCCTTTGTAACTGTCAAGAAACATGTGGATAGGACCGATCAGATAGACATTATTCCTGTGAATGTCCTGGAGGTCTTTGACAGAAAACCTAATAGTAATGGGATAAGAGGAGTTTTACCAGCCCACCTAAAGATTGGCTTCTGATTAAAGAACAAAAGCTTCCTTAGATGAGGAAGAGATGACTTCTCAGTTCTCCCAGTGCAGAAATATAGACAGTGGTCTCCCACATGGATCTGTAGTTCAAGCATTGCTTTCAGCATAAATTAGCAGGCATTAGGACTGAGTAGCCAGGTGGCTGGGTTTGTGGATGACACAGATTTCATTCAACAGATGGAATGAAAATGGATTTTGTAGATCTCCACAATAATCTCATCAAACGTGGGCAGGAAAGACTGGCATGACACAAGGAGTCCCGAGGCAGCCTGAGCCAGTAAGAGTTTGATTCTCTGCAAAGAGTCCCAGGAGAAGAGCCAGTGTTCATAGCCTTTGGTATGGCCACACATTCCCAGGACAGAAGAAGGGAATGGTAAACACTTTTGAGTACTACATCCTTAAAAAACCCTCAAAAAGGGGTCGCCATAACTCTGAATTGACTTGACAGCATATAATTAATTATCATTTTATAGTGCCAGTATAGGCAGTATATATTGTATAGTGCAGGGGTGTCCAAACCTTTTGCAAGGAGGACCAGATTTGGTGAAATGAAATGAAATGAAAATGTGTGTGTGTGGGGGGGGCGACCATTCAGCAGCATTTGGCCACCGGGCTAGACATTGGACTAGTCTCTATAACAAGCAAGGAGGTGGGGAGGATGCAGCAACGGAGCTGGGAGGGGGGGGCAGGTAGGCTGGGCAGGTGGGGGTGGGGTGGGGGGATGGACAGAAGCATGGAGGGCAGGCAACCCATAAAACTGCAAGCTGATGTCTCCATCTGGTATGGGGAGGGGCCAGTTGGTGGGGATGCGTGACAGGCTGAGCCGGTGGGGAGAAGAGGCTGTGGACCGCTCAAAATTTTAAAACGGGCCACATTTGGCCCCCGGGCCTGACTTTGGACTTGCCTGGTATAGTGTATTGGCTGTATGTTCTCACCAGCAACGGAGGGAGTATAGCTCTGAGAATGGGTTTTATACACCACAGGTGAGAGGGTTGTATTGTACCTGCATCCTGCTTGTGAGTTTCCCAAAGGGTCCTGGCTAGCTACTGTACAAATACTGGCCTGGTCTAGCATAGTTCTTCTTGTGTCTTTCTTTTAGAACTCTGCAAGGAAGGTGGTGCCTTCATATTTATTCATGCTTGTCCTCCTCCCCTCTTTGGTCACCATTTGGTTCTGATAGCTAAGAATACCCAGTCTTGATACGTGTGACTGTAAGCAAGTATTAAGTTTATCTTTAATTCTTTTATTCTGTTTGACTTCTGCCTTTAAGATAGGCTTTGCCGTTAAAACTCTGCACCATATCCTAAAATCATCTTCTCTGTAAAGCACCCCCTCCCTTTTGACCTTTGAATCAGCTTACATGTGGAAAGCCCCTAAATGACAGGATGTGCTCACCACATAACCACATGCCTGACACTTCGCTACATCTCTCTGTAGAAATAGACTTTATTTACTTTTCAGCTATTGGAACGTGCTATCAAGGTAGAGAGAATAACAGGAAATTAAGAAATTAGTGACCTTTAATCTTCCTAATACAGATGGAAATGTATCACTGATTTTTAAGTTTGGTTGAGTTAGGGAAAATGAATATATATGTAATGAAGTCACATGCTTTCCCCTGCAGCAAATTGTAACCAATCCTGAGTTTGTTCTTTGTTTCGGTATGCTGAAGACTATTTAAGACTGGACATTCTGTACAGGAAGTTGTCCCTGTGTTCAGGCACCACTTGTGCACAAGGAATTGTGAAAGGTTCCTCTGAAAATAAATCTGCATTCCCAGGAGTCTGGTTTGTCTGTTGTCCATTTTATAATGCTTATCATTGAGGATCAGCCACATTCAAATGTTTGGTGACATGACATGCTTCCAGGGTAACATGTTAAATATGCATGGAATAAGACCTGCCAAGGGCAAGAACCAATGATCAGTTCTTACCTTGCAAAAATCCAGTCACCGTTTCCCGCTGGACATTCAGTCGTCTTGCCATCTTATATCAGTGCACTTGCTCACTTTCTCATCTCCTTTTCTCTGAGATGAAGCAGATTGCCCACCCGCTCCCACCATCCACACACTCCCCCTTCAACTCACAGAGCAGTTTATCAGAACTCACAGCTTCATCTATCAGTTGGATTCATCTCCCTTTTCAGCCTTTGAGGAGAACAAGGGGGAGGGGGAGCCACAAGCTGCTTTTCCAAAAGAAACTGGTGGTAGCCATAGGCGTTGATATGAGAAACTAGGAAGGTGTCGGCTTTCGCTCAAGATGACATTTAAGCTGCTCCATAAATGTAAAATCAAACCCATGAGGCCAGACCAACTGCCATCCCTTCCTCCTCTAAGGAAGAATGGCTGTGGTTTTGTAAAGGTGCAGCGTGGAGGATCACTTGTGTGTCAAAAAGGGGTCTAGTGGAGCCATGGAGGGTGTATCAGGAGCCACCTTGGCCCTTCTATGTGTTCAGAGGGATGAGGAGGCACCCAAAAGCCTGACAATAAGCCTGTCCTCAGAAATGTGTACTCTCACATGTGGTGGTGGGCAGCAGACTTGCATTCACTCGTGCCAATGGTGGCGCTGATGCACATGCTGGCTAGGTTGCCTTGAAGCAGCACAAAAGAAGCTTGCCCACTTACAGATGGACATGTGTCAAGCTCTACCACACAAGAAGCAACTCAGATTAGCTCATGTGGAGGAGCCCTGTTTGCAGTTGCTGTAGATTCCAGTGACCGAACACAGAGCAGCTGCAAACAGACATGAGTTATTTAAAGACTACTATGCCTCCACTGTTACAAAACCCTCTTATTCTCACAGACATAGCTGCCTTAGTTTAGACTTGCTATTCCTTAAGATAGCTCAGCCTTACCTCAGGTCTGATTCCACTACATCTGCTGATGTTTTCCTGAAGTACAGCTGCAAGGCCCTATCCTTCTCATGCATCGTCTCCAAAGGCAGCAAAGTTATTTTGGCACCTGAGGCCAAGAAAACTAGAAGTATTTCTCTCCCTTCTCCCAAGTAAATTAAATTAATAACGAAACAAATAATAAAATGCTGCCTGTTCAGGATAACGATGGTCAACTACCCGAGACAGCCATTCCACTCTGTTTTGCTCTCTCTGTTGCTAGGTAGTTTGCAGCTGATCTGGTGTTACAAAAGGACCATTATAGACTTCACTTGATCATTTACTGGGCTTGGGCCTCTCTGGGTAAATGCATTAAGGAACGCTTCCCTCTCTGCCCTGCCTCCCAGGCTGGTGGAAAAGTCTGTGGGAAGAAGAAATGGTTTCTGCTCCCTTCCCAAGTCATTTCACATTGCCAGGAAAGCCTGCTGAGTGAGGTGTAGGTACAGTCTGAAACATTTGCTGTGGGTAGGTGGCACCCAAAAGGTTTCCCAGTCTGCCAGCAATTTGAGAAGGATTCGAGACATACTGGAGCACCAGTACGTCCCAAGTGCAGGCTTCAGGAGGACACAGCAGAGAAGTGGCAGTCTGGCCCACGGAAGACCACCTGGAAAAGGCCTGAGAAAGCTTTGTGTCATGTCACCCAGTCCTACTGCACAGATGGAGGCGGTGTGTGTGTGTGTGGGGGGGGGAATCATATGTAGAAAATTAAAACAGCAGAGGCAGTTAGAAAGGGGGATTCAAACGGCTCATATCTCAAGTTCCTGAGCCATAATTGAAATGGGAGCCCCCAGAAAGGAGCAGCAGGCACAGACCACTTAAACAATTGCAAAAGAGAGTAGGGGGCGAGAGAAACAGAGGTTGTTGCTGTGATTTTTCACACATAATATCCATCAGGATGGTGCAACACCCAAAAGATGATGAGTTTAATTCCCCATTGCTTTTAATCATTCACACTTTTCAATAGGGCATGAAACTCCACATTCTGAACTGGTAATATACAAGGGTAACAAATGACATCTGCTTATGCTTTCACTGGTGGATATTGAAGCTGTAATTGCATTGACAGCACCAGCTGCTACCACTTGGGTTCAAATGCCTAATACCCTAAGGTTGCAATGTGTGACACACTCTGTCATTGTTCAGGTCCTCCACGAGAGGGAGCCATCATTACAGGTACTATAATGACAATTTGCAGAAATAGTCTGTGAAGAATAAAGTCACTGTTACTTGTCATAGTCAACTCTTGGAATGCAGGATTCATTAGCAAGCTTTAGCTTTCACAAATAGGAAAAGGGAAGACAGATAAGCAAGAGAAGTTCAGGTTAGAGACATCTGAGGCTTAGAGGTGACCCCCAACATGCAAAGTTTACCGTTAATGGTTTCACATTTGAAATCAATTGCCGTAAAAGCAACCCGTTCATTACATTTAGATTCTAGCTCTCCCCACCCCACCCTCACACCATTATTTTGAACGGCAGTGCATGCCAATATTGTAAAAAGAGGAAAGAAGGGTGGAGAAAAGACACTATGGTTCAAAATCCAGAGCTAAAATACCAGACCTATGAGAAGAATTAACAGAAGGATATCTGGGAAGATTCTCAGTCATCCGGGTGAGTCTATCTGGAAGTTGAGTCATGGCTAGAGATGGGCACGACTCAAAAAAATAATTTTTCGTTTTTCGTTTGTCGTTTTGGGGTCCATTTCGGTTCGTTTTCGTTTTTTGGGTTTTTTGCGCATTTTTCGTTTTTGTTTTTGTTACGAAACGAAATGGAAAAAACAAAACGAAAACGAAAATTTTCCGTTTTCGTTAGCATGTTTTTCATTGGGGTGTGCCTGCCATAACAAAAACGAAAAACAGGGCAAAAATTTTCGTTTCGTTTTTGTTTTCGTTTTGTTTTCTGGAAAATTTTTGTTTTCATTTTCATTGCATAACTGAAACGAAAAACTAAAACAAAAATGAAAATTTCGCTGAGTCGTGCCCATCTCTAGTCATGGCAACTGGACGTCTTTTTCTTGAGAGATTGAAACTTTTCACTGCTCATCCAAACAGCTTCATAAGTCTGATGAAGCTGTTTGGATGAGCAGCAAAACATTTCTTCAATCTCTCAAGAAAAAGAAGTTCAGTTGCCATGGCTCAACTTCCAGATAACAGAAGTATAGCATCAAAATCCCATGAGTAGCAGGTTCCCTCTATTTAACATGGATTAGGTCTTGTTTTCAGTACTGTGTCCAGTTCTGGACACTTCACTTTAAGAAATATGCAAAAAAACAAACAAACTGGAGCAAGTCCAATTCAATTAATCTATGATTCTATGATTCTAGGTACCTCATCCTCCAAGAACCCATTACAGTTTTAAATGTACACATTTTTTAAAAAATTAGAATTTCTAAACTCATTTTTATTGTCCAGACTCCATCTAGGACATTGATCAATGAAAAAAAATGTGAGGTGAAATGCACTTTACACCACTGTCAATCTGGAAGGTGCAAAATGGATATGGTCAAAAGTCAGTGGGAATCCAGTAAATGTCATTCATTCATTCATTCACTCACTCACTCATTCATTCATTCATTCATTCATTCATTCATTGCACATTATAACTAGTGCTCTCTGGCCCCTATAGAGCAAGTGAAATAACTGCTGGAAAATACAGATTACTCTGTAGCAATAGAACCTATGGTAAAAGACAGCAGCATTGCAAAACATTTCCATTCTGAGGGTTGAGTTTTCCCATTCTGAGGGTTGGAGAAAAATGAGCTTGGTGGCCAGGAAAGAGAAAAAAAGAATTGGGCACCTGCATCTTCAACTGGGTTTGAATCCACAATAGTCTGTGAAAAGATACCCCACCCCACCCCACCCCACCCCCCCCCAACAGACGGGCCTGCGGGATATTATAAAGCTGTATAATCTGATAGATACTGTAAGGGTAGACATGGGAGCCCGCCAGAGACTGGGGAGGGGAGGGGGGGGAGAGAAGG
>JAHTLZ010000007.1:23477435-23529086 GCA_023846285.1 Phrynocephalus versicolor
AAAAAGAATTGGGCACCTGCATCTTCAAGTGGGTTTGAATCCACAATAGTCTGTGAAAAGATACCCCACCCCACCCCTAGGTGATCTTGGGCAAGTTACACACATTGTAACTTCAACTGCTTCCGAGAGCTGTAGAAAAATACAAGACAAAAGTCAGTGGCATCTTGAAGACTAGCAGATGTGTTTCCCTGTGGGCTAGCTCAACATCTACTGTGCCTGAGATGTCCCTGCATTTTACATTTTTAACACCCTGCGTACTGTTCAGAGAACACAGCTTAATATATGGCTTATAAAGGCAACAAATAAGAGGAATGACTCAAACCTCATGCAATTAATTATGTGTGATCAACTTTGCTTGTTGTGACTTGGATAACCCTTTCCCAAGGTTTTCTGGAAAGAAAGTGATTTACCAGACCCTCCTTTTGGCCACACTCTGGGTGCATGCAGCTTACTCCAGCCTACATACAGGCTGTCTCTTCCCCAGTGAGGCACAGAGGAGAGTCAATGCATGATGCCTCATTCCACAGCCAGGTGCTTCATCCCACAAGCTCTCCGGAGAGCTAGTTGTGCCAAAGGGATGATTTCAGCTGGGGATGGTTCCATGCTGAAATTCCCTTTTTGATACCTCTTCAAATGTTGCCCACATGCTGCCCTCTTTTTGCTTGCCATCCTAGCCATCAACGTTACGCCTGCTTTCTCTCTCCCTCCCTCCCTCTCTCTCATCCTGCTCTGGCATTGGTTAAGGCATGTCCACACAGCACCACATGGGAAGGGCTAAAGAGAACACAAAGATGGCAAAAAAGGTAAGATGCCAGCTTCTAATGCTGATACTTCACATCCATCTCATTGCTGTTCACGGTCCTGCTGGGGACCGGTATGAAGAAATCTAACCACAAGTTAGATTGCGGGATGAAGGGAGTTTGTCCCGACCATGCCCCCTGAACTGCAATCTAAGCGGGATGAGAGATCCCCCTCCCTGGCCTCGGGAATCTCCTCATCTCACTTCTTGTTCCGATATGAGTGCCTGTGAGGTAAGGCTCATCACGCAATGTGCCATTCTCCATCTAGTGGCAGGAGTGTGAAGTGCCATTCACCAGTACATTCCCTATGGAGTCAGCAACACAGTGCAGAGAGATTAAAAGACAAGTGCCTCAAACTTAGCTCTGTAACACATTGAAGGCAAGGCTTCAGAGAATTGAAACATCATAAAATGGAAGGTCGGGCCGAAAAAAAAAAACAAAGAACAAAGTCATGGAATTTCACATCTCATCACGGAACGAGGATGTGCGGAAACAGTCATGCCGGTATCATCAATCATGCCCATGCGTACATGGGATCAGGGACATAACTGCAACAAGATCACGTGACCGTGACAAATATCAACATGCAACGAACTTTCTCCCGGGACGAGAGTGGAAGGGAAGTAACCTTCTAAGTGAGCCAGAACCATCACATAGCAAAATCCAGCTCAACGCATGCTGCTGAATGACAGCTGCCATGCACCCGTGTGCTCCTGCGCATTGAGTCTGGAAAGCTGCCTGTTCCGTTAACTGGCTTCTTGAAAACCATACCCCCTGCATAGGGCTTGTTTTAAATTGGTGTCTTTCACACAACAGTGAGACAGGGGGAAAGAGAATTAACCCCCACCTCCCATTCATTGCTCCCACTTTCCTTGTAACATGAAAGTAGCCTGGCAAAGTAGCGGTAACACTTTTCAAGTTATAAAAGCCTTCTGTGTGGCTGCTTTCGTGCTTTTCAAACAAAAAGAATAATTATTCTCCCACTGAAACAAAATGCTACCATTTCGTAATTCTTTTCAAGCCATATTTGTCTTTAGCTTGCTCTCTCCTAAAAGGAACCTTTAAAAAAATAAACCCAAATTGCTGCAAACAAAATAATTGGAAAGGCGTGAAAATACCAACCGTATCTTAGAGACAGGCTGTGTTGGCGGTCCTTTCTTAATTTTTCACTGTATTAAGGTAATTTCCTGTGACTGGCTTTTCCTGCAGCCTTTCACACATGCTGCCATTTCTGGCTTTCTTGCACAGGCTTTTATAAATATACATAACATATACCTTAAATTTGCACTCAGTTAAAGGGAGAGAGAGAAACAGAAGTGAAGTAAACAGAGCAAAGTTTTAAAAGTCTTTCTTTTACTTTTTACTCTCTGCTTAGTAATTGATTTTTTTTTTCGGAGCCTAACTCAAATGTATGGAAAATAATGGATGGTAAAAATAAAAAATGGTTTTATTGCTATTTGTGGGATAGTCTGTAGACATAATAATAACTTTATTGAAGCAAAGCAATGAAGGGGGGGAGTCAACCTGTGTTCTCTCTGTGTTGCTGCAGCTGCCACCTGTGTGGTATAAAGCAAAGGAAAGTGTTCTGCTTATATACTACCTCATACCACTACAAGTAGTCTCTAGGCAGTTTACAGTTTAATTATGCAGGCTACACATTGCCCCCCCAGCAAGCTGGGTACTCATTTTACCGACCTCGGAAGGATGGAAGGCTGAGTCAACCACGAGCCTGCTACCTAGGATTGAACCTCAAGTCATGAGCACAGTTTTAGCTGCAGTACAGACATTTAACCACTGCACCATGAGAAGAACCTGGAATGAACCATATTTTTGGAAAGTTATATTTTAAGGCAGCACCCTATCAAAAATTCACTGAGCAGATAGTCCCGTACTGCAGAATCACCCACTTGCTCAGACATTTCCATTAAGGGGAGAGTAAGTTTTCCTTGGGGAAAGCAATACTTGCAGAATCAATGTGATCCTTTGTTATTATGTGGCTGTAAATCTATGTACAATAGAAATTATGCTGGTGCAAATTTCTGTACAATCAGGTATATCATAGATGCATGGAATAGTGAAGTTTGAAGGAGCCTAAAAGGCCAACCCCTCCTTGCAAGAATCCCAAACAAAGGATATCTGCCAGATATTTGTCCAGATTTCTCTTGATTGCCTCCAGTGTTGGAGCACTCATCACCTCTTCAGGTTACTGGTTCCATTGGCATACTGCTCTAACAGTTAGGAAGTTTTTCCTGATGTTCAGCCAGAAGCTGGGTTCTCTTAACTTGAGCCCATTGTTGCACATCCTGCACTCTGAGATGACTGAGAACAGATCCTGCACCTCTTCTGTATGACAGCCCTTCTAATATTCAAATATCATATCACCTCTCAGTCTTTTTTTTCCTCTAGGCTAAACATACCCAGTTCTTTTGGTCTTTCCTCACAGGGTTTGGTTTCCAGTCCCCTGATCATCCTTGTTCCAATTCATCAGCATCTTTCTTGAACTGTGGTGTCCAGAACTGGACACAATACTCAAGGGGAGGCCTAGCCAGTGCCGAACAGAGGAAACTGAGCACCTCACGGAATATGGAAATTATATTTCTGTTAATCCAGCCTAAAATAGCATTTGCCTCTTGTAGGATCATATTCAACTTCATAATACAGTTTTCAGGCTCCTCAGAGTAGTTGGTTACTATTATGGGCATGATGCTTAAAATCAACTCTTTTATTTCTTACTATTCAGAAATAACTGAAAGAGCTACACTTTTAACATTTAGAATAGTGTAACATTTATAATAGTGTAAACCTCTGGCCTATGGGACCATCTTTATTCATTTAATCATTCCACTTTTATACTGCCTGATTAGTGTGAGTCACTGCTCTGGATGACTGACAACAATAAAGCCAATGCATTCATAAACTGGAAAGGGAAAATAATAAGAAAAAAATAAGAGCAAAAAAAATCAACAAAACAACATAAACAGCATTACAAGCGCAGCACAAATGGTCAAACAGTAGGACAGATTTGATAGGTTCATTAGAGGTTGCAAGTAAAAGCTTGTTTTAAAAGCTCCATTTTAATCGACCTCATGAAGATACTGAGTGAGGGACCAAACGCCCCTTCCAGAAGGCTGGTGCCAGAACCGAGAAGGCACAGTTTCTGCTGGGTGCCTTTCTGGGCTCCCTTGGCATGACAACCTATAGGTCCATTGCCTGTAAAGATCTGGTGGCGTGGGTAGATATTCTGGGGAAAGGCACTGTGAGCTGAGTGATCCGCCTCAGTTGACTAAAGACTAACCTGGTCACAGCTGCAATATGGGCATTTCATGCCAGAGCTAGGAATATGCCCAGATTCCAAACTTGATCCTTAAGTGAAAGCAAAGCACCTAAATACTGATGTAAATAGCCTCACTATAGCAAGAAAGGTAATTGGGACATAAATACCATATATTTTGTCTTCTGATTTGTTTTGTTTCTTGGAATATTGACTAGAAAGAAGTGAATCTCTCTCCTCTCCTGTGTGATCTAAAGTGGCTAGCCTCCAGACCTGCCTACCACATTTTCAGAAAGCGAAAACACATTTTTAATGAAATGACTTCTGATCACTTTTAGGGGTAGGGGTGAGTTCCCTTCATTTTCCCCTACTGGAACATCCATGTAACCACACATACCCCAGAAGCGGAATAACAAGTTGCCTACTTTGCAATAAAACAATGTGTGTAATGAAAGATACTGTACATACATTTATCTAACTCTCAATGGAAATTAGACCAGCTGTCCATCTCAGAAGGAACCACAGTGTGATTTGTTCCCATGTGTCCTTCAGAGGAAAAACTCAGCACTGATGTATTCATATCTGGTAAGAATCCTCCTTAGAAATGGTGGCATTTTTAGACTGTTGTGTTACCCAATGACAGGTACAAATGAAGCTTTCTATGCCTTTCTCTCAGACTGGAAAGTGGAAGAAAAATGAGAGCTATCCATCTTTAGACATTGTTTTTGAGATTTATAGATGAACAGCTCTAAATATTAATATGTTTTCAACCATATGTCTGCTATTTACCCTTCTGCTTATGGTGTCATCTTAAGTGTGTTATGCTTTCTCTTTGTATTCAACAGAACTAAACTAATCGGCCTACAAAGTCTCTCCCTTGTCAAGAGCACAAAATCTGTCTGTGGGTGGCTCTGTAGTTTCAGAAAGATTGGTTTTTATTTTGCATGTTTTGGTAAGGATGACAATGAAAGTTTACTGCTTTATCTTCAAGTCTAACTCCCAACAAATGTCATTCTGTAAACCACCCAGAGTGACCTTTGGTCAGATGGTGCAGGATATAAATCAAATAAATAAATAAATAAAATATCATTTTATTTGGAATTTAGCCCGAAATTATCCTAAAGAATAGAACCATGTTGCTGGGGAAAAGGGAAATAGTCGAGTTAAGAAATAATGAACAGTTTTCTATTAGCAAGGCCACCTCTTATATCAAATTTGGAGCCTAAAAAGATAAGTGCAATTATGGGTGTAAATATATATCACTGGAGACTAAGACGAAGATCATCCACACTCTTGTATTTCCAATCACCATGGATGGGTGCGAATTCTGGGCAGTAAAGAAAGCTTTCAGGAAAGACATCATTCATTTAAAATGTGATGTTGGAGAGCTGTGCAGATACCTGGACTGCAGAAAAGTCAAACAACAGGGTCCTATAGCAAATCAATATTTATTATTTATTATTTATTTGTTTGTTTCATTTCTATTCCACCCATTTTCCAGCAGGAACTCTGGGTGGTTTACAGCAAAGTTAAAAACAGTGGTACAAAATAGGAACAGAGGGAAAACTCTCAGCAAGAGGTGTCACGGGAGCGGGAGAGGAGAGAGAAAAAGAAAAAACTAAATTAAAGGTCGCCAAACGCCTCCCTAAAAAGCATAGTTTTCAAAGCATTTTTAGACTGTGCCAGGGCAGGGACTGTGCCAGGCAAAATTCACTCAGAAGATGGTTCCACAACAAGGGGTCCAACAAAGAGAAGGTGCGGTTGCGCGTAACCGACTTCCGCACCTCCCTGGGTGTGGCCACCCTGAGTGAGCGCGCCTGCGACATTCGAGTGGGCCTGGCCTCAGTTGACCTCTGGGAGATACGCTCTGACAGGTATTCAAGACCCAAGCCGTGGAGGCATTTGAAAACCAAAACCAAGACCTTGAACCTTCTCCGGAGAGCCATGAGCAGCCAGTGCAGGCATGCCAGAACTGGGGTGATGTGATCGTATCTACGAGCACCCACCACCAGTCTGGCCACTGCTTTCTGCACCCGTTGGAGTCTCCGAACAAGAGTCCCCAAGCCTTGACTCTCTCTGGAAACAAAAAATGTTGAATCTGAAGCTGTCCTACCAGTCCCACAAGAAGACTGGATTCCCTGAAAAAGACAATAATGCTGTGCAATGCAGAGGGAGCAGGGAAAGAGGAAGAGAAAAAAATGAGATGAACTGACTCCCTAAAAGAAGCCACAAGCTTGAGTCTATAAGAAGAACAGGATGGCTGAGGGGCAGACATTCTGGAGAGGGCTCCTTCATAGGGTCACCATAAATCAAAGGTAATGTGATGGCATATAGAGCAGCAACAAAAACAGAGAGGCATAGACACACAGAGGCATGTGAAAAGTTCTGCAGTGTCTCATTGGTCCACATAAGTATTAATCATAGTATAGCATCAGAATAAACTAAATATATAAAATAAATGTATTGTTATCCACATGGTACAACTCTCAGAAGAATCTTTTCAGAAAATGATTGCTACAGCAGGATGTATCTGGAACTGATCTAGGATACAACGTGAAAGCTGTGATCTCCAGCACTGTCTCTCTTTTCAACACAGGTGTAACAAAATATGTCTATCAGCAGGACATCCTACTTAGAACAACCATTCTTCCTTATTTCGTCTGTACAGGTGTGTCCTCCAGTCTGAGGGATAAACATTACATGTCTCTGCAAGTCAATGATAAAATGATTTGCTTAAAATAGGGTTGGGAATAGTACCTAATGCTCAGAATTGCCACTCATAGGGAAGTTTGGAAGACCTCTACTAGAAACTGTGCATTTTCTGTTGCTGGTCCCTTCTGGTGGAACCAGATCCCTAGTGAAATTAGGATGGTGGAGCCCCTCTTGGTGTTTAGAAAACCATTAAAACATGGCTGTTCAAGGCTGCATTGGGTGACTTGGAGGTGGATTTTTTTTGTTGCTTATTTTTATGTTTTATTTTGCCACCATCTTATAACTCTTATACCTTTTATGATATTCTTTTGTGCCTTGTTTTATTCTTTGGTCTATTTGTTGTTTGTTCTACTTGGATTCACTTTATTTGTTTGTTTTGCTATGCCCTGCCCAGTGTTCCTCACAGAAAATCAGGCAGTCTATAAATAAATAAATAAATAAATAAATAAATAAATAAATAAATAAATAAATGCCCAATGTTTTCTTTCGTATCACTGTAGGTTTCTTGATGCAATGAGACACATTAACTTTTTTTTTAATTCTTCAAGATTCCTGGCCTCCCAGTAAAAATAAGACTAGGGGCTCATTCTCCCCCCCCCCCATCAAATTCATACAAGTCATCTTTTTGCAAAATAAGGAATGTTTGAAAGCAAAGCACACACATGCATGCAGGAACCACAGCTATTACAGTACTTTAGTTACGTACAACTTGCATTATTTGCACAAAACCTGCTTTTGTGAATCTAAATGTAGTCAAGACGGGCAGTAAACACATTGTCCCTTTTTCATAGAGGTCGAAGACTATTGTGGTTTCCATTTCTTGCACAGACAGGTGGGACTCATGAGGACTTACACCCCTCGTTTAAAATAAAATCATGTTCGGGTGTCTTGTCTGAGCCACACCCATTTTGGGAGAATAGGAACAGGTTGGATGCCCATCTTATCTGAAGCAGTGCCAATGTAGTCTAGTCAGAATAATCTTTCCCTTTCCAAGGCAGGCATGGTGAAATGTCAACTGGTTGCTAAAAAATAGTTACACTTCATGCTTTTCGAAGTGAAGCATCCATTCATCAGCCATTTCAATGAGGGTAGCAGAAGATAAACAGAGAGTCAATGCTGGTCCATAAGGGGCACTGGGAATCAATAGTCAGACAATACTGTACTTTAACCAGCCAAAGCATTCCAAATTATCAATCAAGCATTTGAAATCTCTAAATTGTTGCAAAAGGCTGAATCATGAGTGAAGTGGAGGAACAAAGGGAGAGAGGAGTATTCGTTTCAGGGTAACCATCACAGCACACAATCCTTCATCAAAGAATTACTGGCTGTAGGGATTCAAAATAGGCAGAAGCCTAATCTGCCCAAAGACATCCCATACTGCTGGGAAAGCCCAGAGATGGCTCTGCTTACAGAATTGTTCTGCTACCAAACATCTGATGAGAACAAGAGCAAGACAGAGAGAAGTGGGAAAAAGGTGGGCAGGTTCTGTCTGATGCAAACCTCCTCCAGCCCAGGGACATAAACACTGTGATAGAATGGCATTCAGTGGGAGCAAGGGTAGTCTTAAATCATTTCTGGCACTCATGAACTGGAAGTTATTTGGCTTTTTCAAGCTTTAGATGGTCCAATTTCGGCTCGGTTGGGTGTTGGTCATCTTGGCTACTTAGAATAACTCTCAAAGTCTGCATTTAGAAGGAGATATAACATACAATCGGATTATGCCTGACTAGGTAACCTAGTGGCCACCCTGGGTTATTTGGGACATCATTATCACTGTCCATCGAGTGCCTAGAGTTTATAGGAACTGTAGTCTAAACCATCTGGAGGACAAGTTTCCTAGCTCTGTATCAAGTTTATCTAGGTATTATAAATGTTACACATTGGCCTAGGATTGATGAGATGAAGAACTACCCAATGGCTTATGCTCCGCTTTTGGAAATGCAGGATTGAGCAGGTCCATCCCCAGGCTTAAGAGATATGTGTGAATAAATTGTAAAAATCAAAGATGAGAACTCAAGAGAAATATGGCCATTTTCCGACTAGCAGAACGAAGGAGTGGTTTATTAGATTAAAGAAAAAGGCAAGATTCTCCCCAAAATCTTCCAACCCTATTTATGTGCCAAAAGGCAACTATCTGTGAGAGAGTCAGCTTTTGTACCCCTAGTGAGCAGTCTGATCTCACCCCAGGCTTCCCGGAGAGCCTGTCAAAGTCACTTCTGCCAGGCCTCGGTGAGACGGTGAGTACTGAGCCTAGCTGGATGACATGGGGCTGAGAGGGACAGCTAGATGATGAAAGGCACCTGAGTGATAGGGTAGGGATGGAGCTCTGCACCCAGCCAACAGGAAAAAAGCTGGAGGGGGGACAGAAGGGGGAGAGCACAGGGACATCAGTGCTAGCTGGAGAAAAGGAGTCAGGAGTAGGAGTGACCCAGTTTGGACATGAGACTGTTTGGGAAGACACCATGGGAGTGGCTCTGCAGCTAGGTCTTTAACTATGCTAACCTTGTCAAGGACCTGTGGAAAAGCATTCATGTTGTGCTCTGGCTCCTGCATGATAAGGGTCAAGGCAAAGGCATCGAGTTCGTCTCTTGGCACCCCTCAATTCGACACCAACCCAGGAGAGACATCTGAGGCACAAGCATAAAGAAAGGAAGATAGTGGTGCCTCCAGGAGAGCTTGTGGGGTGGGGTTTCTACATTACGGTTGCTTGCTGGTATCATCCATTACAGAGGAGCATGGAATGGGGACTGTGCCAGCCCCAGTGGCGCTGAGGATTTCCAGAGAAGGGAAAGTCTTCAGACTAGTGAAGGTAACTGAGAATCAGGGTGGACCAAGTGAAGGTGATATGAACCCTTTGTTAGAAGTGACTAGCTTGTCAATAAAATCTCCTTTGAACTTTACACAGAGTCTTGATCCAATGGGTCACCCCAGCTGACCCTTGCTTCACCACCCCACACCCATCTGGGGACAGTGGGCCACATATCATCCCAAAGCAAAAGGACTTTCAAGAGAGATGCCAGAGGGAAATGGCTCAACAAGAATTTTCCAAACGTTTCTGTGGTTTTAAATACGTACAAAGACTATTTTCATTTCAGATGTGTTAAGCAGTCCGTCAATTCACAGAGGACTGCATTACCACACAATTTTGTTGTTAAATGACCACATTTTCCACTGCCTGTAATGTTTTGCATTTCTGTTCCTTCTGGCCCATTGGTTGCAATCCCTCATCCAAAAGAGTTCAGCTAAAGGTTGCACTAGATTTGTTAGAGTTAAGCACTCATCACCCTTGTGTCTGGATTGATAAATATGCCAGTTTGGGTTTTCCCCATCTTCAGTTTTTCAAAGTTTTAGTCCTGCTCTTCCCAAATGCAAAGAATACTGCTAAATGTGCCAGATTAATCAAAAGGACACTCTTCTATTATTAGTATTAATTTTCATGTGTGTGCACATGCACATTAATGTTTTTCCAGCTATATAGAAAGAATATAAATCACGTTTTTTCTTTTCCTCCATTTACACTTGATAAGACACCTTTATTAGCAAGACCTTCAAGCTTCCTCATTTTGCCTCCTGAAGCTCTACACGTAGTGTGCACAAACTATCAGTGCAAAACTAGTGCCCTTTTCTTTTGAGAAGTAAGGGGCACACGTACACTCACACCGTGAGCACAGGACTGTAGGATGATCAGAGAAATGGAAACCAAGACCTGGGAGGAAAGACTAGAAGAATTGGGCATGTTTAGTCTTGAGCAAAGAAGGGTGATTGAAGATATGATAGCATTCTTCAAATCCTTAAAAGGTAGACCGACATACAGAGGAGCCATATCTGTGTTCCATCATCCCAGACTGTAGGCCACATAACAATGGGCTCAAGCTGGAGAACGACAGACTTTGGCTGAATACCAGGAAGAACATCTTAACGGTTAAAGCAGTGCAACATGGGAACTAATAACCTTGAGAGATGGTGAGTGCCCCATTGCTGGTGGCATCAAAGAGGTCACTGAACAACCATCTGTCAAATCTGCTTTGATTTGGGTTCCTGCATTGAACAGAAGGTTGAACTCAGTGGCCTTATGGGTCTCTTCTAACTCAATTATTCTATGATTCAATGATTATTGGTAAGACCGAGGTACCCTTCTAATTTTTCTAGTACTGTACTTTGAAGCCCACGCAATAAAGCAGCAACCATAATTATTTCTTGTGTTATTTGTGTGAATGATCTTGTGTGAATTGGTGTAGCAAGAGCTGAAATTGCAAAAAACTGGAGAAATGCTCGAGATCTCGCAATAGAAAAATAGGCAAGCAGAATCTGGCAAATGGCCCTTATGGAAAAGTTGACCTATCAAATTAAAATATATAGAGGGAAATAAAACATGATACATTTATGAAAACCTGGAAACCTTTATTAACATATGGAATTAGCACAAGAAATGAAGAATGTGTTATTGGGAATAATTTGGACTGCTGGAATGGAAAATTTTAAAAGAATTAATTTATTTGTGTGTGTGTCACAATTAACCATGTTAGAAGATGAATTGGTGGGTGTATCTAGACATGGATATTGTACTTACAGAATGTATAAGTAAGGAGCTGCTATTTTACTAAATTCTTAACTTGCCTTGTAAATAAATATTTTCATAATTAATAAACAATTAAAAAAAGAAAATGTGTGAGTGCTCTTTCACTTTCTTCCCTTCTTCTGTTGAGAGTCCCTCAAAATACAGTGGACCCTCGTATAACAAGTGGTTTGTTAAATGGAAAATCTGCTTAAAGGAAAAAATCTGGAGATAGGGGAAATTTGCTTAACAGACTTGCCTACGGGGGCAAATCCATACAACAGAAAAACAGTTGCAATTCGGGATTAATCCGTTTTCAATGGATTGCTATAGAAAATCTGTACAAAGGAAAATTTGCTTAACAGAATTTCATTTGGAATGAATTAATTCCTTTATACAAGGTACCACTGTACTTCCACCTCAGGTGGAATGAGGAGGGGGAAAATGCAGCTTCTCATTCAAACCCATGAAGGAAAGATATATGGCACCACCAGTCTTAGTGCCAACATGGTTACATTCGTTTTGGTCTGACTATAGTGATTTCTTTTGTGTTGCCTGACAGTGACTCACATAGTTCTGGGGAAAGCAATGTCCCATCTGCTGACAGAAGGGCAATAGACAGCACTTGAAAAGCCTTCATAAGCACTTGCCCTTTTCCTGCTGCACAAGATTACTCAACACTAGTACCCTGTGCTATCAGAGACTGGCGAAAGAAAATTAAAGGAACCTGGCATTAGTTCACCTGTGCAAACGCAAGTCATGATAGGGCAGGAAGGAGATGTCCTTTTGTCTTGTGATTTAAATTCAAATTAGCTTTGAAATCTACAAGTACAACGCATCCCATTTCTAAGGCAGCAAAACATCATCCACATCCAGTACCTGACACATCCTGGACAGATAACCTTTCGTTTAGAGCCAGGACAAGGGAGTCAGGATGAGTGCAGGAGAAAAACAGCTCGGTAACTTAATCTAAGGAGTTAATTACCTGTGTCAGGGAAATAGACCACACAGAATGGAAATGTCTAATTTGTCAGAACTGATTGAAGAATAAAGATTTTTCTGAAAAACTTGCAAATTTATATACTTTTGCAAAATAAAGACAAAAGATTCCATCTGACCCCTTCTGTTGCGGACTGGTAGATTTATTATGAAGCCTGTGCATTTCATTTTTGAGTTTCACTCCTTGTCTTAAAAAACGATGACTTTCATCTCAAGTATGCTTAGTAAAAATAGGTAGGGTTATGCAGAGACACGATGGAATTTTCCCTTGAGATTGTCAACAGTTTGGCTAACAATAATCCACGTTGCTTCTAATAGTGATATAGAAAATGATATTTTCCCATCACACCATTGTATGTTGACAGCAAACTGAAACAAATTACTTGGTAATTAAAGTAACTATTTTTATATCTATTCTACACTAAAATAGTAATTGTTGCTTTAAGTGCTCACTTAACATATTTTACAGCTTTTACATTTCAAGATGGCTTTCCAAGATTATCTTGGATTGATTTATATACTTGTTTCCACATGTGTTTTTTCCTTTTTCCTTCTACACTGTTCTTTTTAAATCTCTGTTAAAACGTCAATTTCTGCCAAAATCTTTTCCAAGAACTCTTCTTTCTTTGGGACATATGCCTTCTTCCATTCTCTTGCATATAGTATCCTTGCAGCAGCAACTGGATGTAATATTACATGTTTATGGTAATGAAAGTAACTATTGAAAAGAGAAGTTTGATATATGGTCTACTTGTCCCTTAAAAGACCTATTAATGTTGCCACAAAATATATATGATTTGACTGCAGAACAGTCTTATATATTAGGATAATTTTAACAGCTCATTTTGTAGTTATACCTGGTTACCAAACAAACCTACATTCCTTCTTTTTTGCATTGTGCATGTCCATCAGTTGCCAAAGCTTGAGATATATCAGGCCAATAAGAAGTACTTTGTGGTGGAACAGTATATGGGCCACCATCCCTTGCCATAACAATTATTGGCTAAAATCCTGTTAGGCTCTGATTGCACATTGGATATGATGTCATTGACAGTGGCAGATTGCCATTGCCAATGGCAAGTAATTGCCACTGACTAATAATAATAATAACTTTACAACTGCAGAACTGGAAGGACACTCCATAGATCATCAAGTCCGCCCCTACCAAGGATGTCCACAGGGGAATAGAAATCCAACCCATGCCTAAGCCACTGAGCTGTCCAGTAGTTCTGAGACTTCTTTTTGCAATTTTGAAATCCACACCACTTTGTCACATTGCGTGCTTGCTGTGTGCACCCCAGAATCACAAAAGTAAGCCTTTATTCTGAGAATTCTTCCACGGCTAGAAACATCATTCCCATTGAGCAGGTAGAGCTGTGCAACAGGATTTCAGGCACCGCATGTGGCATTACAGCTCCATGCAGAGGTCCTCTGATCTATCAGGACCAGCCCTGCTCTTAAGCAAAGTAAGGCATCCTACCCAGAAAACAGTCGCTGGGGAAGAGAGGAATGGCAGTTTTTTTGTCAAACTGTGTGGGTCACACGTTCTGTCTTGTGTCTCAAAAACTAGCTTGCTGCCCCCAGAAGTGGCATTGACATAAGATTCAGTTCCAGCCCAGTCAGTTTTTGTACATAGAACGTGAAGAGGAAACATCTTATTCTGCACTTTGGCCAGCAAAATAACTTGAAAAGCCACCAGTGAACTTGACAAGGGAGAAACAAGGTCACACTTGGCAGTAACTCCAAGGAAAGAGGAACTGCGTTCCTTCAGTGTAAAGAATCTAGACTCCAGTAAATGTCTAAACCAGGCATGTCCAAACTTCAGCCCTCCTTATGTTTTGGACCACAACTCCCAGAATTCTAAGCTTAGATTGCCAATGGCAAAGGACTAGAGATGGGCACGACTCAAAAAAATTGTTTTTCGTTTGGTTGTTTACGGGTCCGTTTCGGTTCGTTTTCGTTTTCGTTGGGTTTTTCTGCAAATTTTTCATTTTCGTTTCGTTACCTAACGAAAACGGAAAATGAAAACGGAAACGAAAAATTTCTGTTTCGTTAGCATTCTTTTCAGTTCAATGTGTTTGCCGCAACGAAAACGAAAAACACGGCAAAAATTTTCGTTTCGTTTCCGTTTCCGTTTTGTTTTTGAAAAATTTTCGTTTTTGTTTTGTTACCTAATGAATATGAAAAAACGAAAACGGAAACAAAAATTTCGCTGAGTCGTGCCCATCTCTACAAAGGACTGTGGAAGTTGCAGTCCAAAACATCTGGAGGGCCAAAGTTTAGACATGCCTGGTCTAAACTGAGGGCAGGAAGCTGTATTGGGACAAGGGGCTCCATAGATTCTGGCACTGAGCAGCCACTGAACAGCCACTGCAATGGCTCTTTATAGTACAAGAGGATGCGAGGATTCCTTCTGTAACTTATAGTACTGTTAGTCAGGACAGCAGAGCATCCCCTTCCCCTATCAAGACCAGGAAGACAATTTTTTAAATATTTTTATTTTTTGCATGACTGTTGCCATGGTTTTGTTGACGGTAGGCCTGAGCTCAGCCCTGGCAGCAGCCAATGGGGCAGAGGGGATTCAAAGAGAGGTCAGCGGCCTGCTGTCCATTTCTGTCCTTGTTCACTTTGCTCCCGTCCTATTGTTCAGATCCACAGCCTTCCAAATGAAAGATTCGCAAATCCAAAGTATAGATGACAGCAGTGGCCAGAGGAGGATGTCAAGGATCATCTTTGTCATGAGAGAACTAAGATGAGAGACGCTTTGATTTATGGCAAGCTACAATGTTAAGAAGCTCTCTGAGGTTCATTGAGGATCCCCACCCCCACCCCTGCGGCTCCCCTTTTGTCGGAGATTATTTTTATATGTCAATAGATGACATTTTTCTGCATCAGCCCAGTGTATCTGACATTGTGGCTTTGAAGTTAGTCCAGTCCGGAAGAAGAAAAGTATCCTAATGTCCCAAAGCAGACAGGCATATACTTAAGAGCCATAGGCTCCAAAGCTTGGAATCTTTCTGCTTCAGCTGATATATTGTTTAAATCTGAAACTTATTTAAAAACCTGTCTGGATGCAATGGCTTTTAATTAATCTTCTCTTAGTTTTTATACCATATAGTACCTTGAAGACGCAAGATCAATCACAGCAGTATTGTAATGTAGAGCGGGGAGACAGAAAGATAAATGAGCTATCAGGTTTAGCATTTTGATAGCTAAGTTTAATTTTAACTAGCTCATGAACATACTGTAGATCAGAGGATGGAGTCAGGAAACTGAGCATTCATCTCCGCAGCCCAGACTGGCGTCTGTTCATAAAAGAGGTTTGCCAACCTCTTCCTGATGGTCTTTGCCTGGTGTAGCCAGTGACACAGTATGCGAACCCAGACAGGAATGACTTAAGCCAAGGACTGTAATGTGAGCCTTCTTCATGCCATAAACAAGACATTTTTAAAGGCTTTGATGGGGGCCAACAGATCAAATTACTTTCAAGGACTTGTAGAGGTGAATCCCAGGCAAAATAAAAATCAAAAAGACACAAAACATGTGGCACCTTAAAGACTAACTTTCATATTTTAATGCGATGTTTCATGGGCATGTCCATTTCTTCAGACATATAGCAGCAGAATGAGGTGTGCAATATAATATGTAATGGGCTAGAAGTGGACGTTTCCATGAAAAGTTACATTAAAATATGAAAGTTAGTTTTTAAGGTGCCACATGTTTTTGTCTTTTTTTATTTCGTTTTTCTTTGATTTTCTTTTGCCTGAAATTCTTGCACAAACTAACACGGCTACCTTCTCCAAAACTTTTAGTGGAGAGTTAGTCTATGGCTGATACTTCACGTCCCTCTCGCTGCAGTTCGCAGCCCCGCTGGAGACCGGTTCGAAGGAACGTAACCTCACGTCCTTGTGGGGTCAATCCGAGCTCACCCCGACCATGCCCCCTGAACTGTGCTCCAAGCGGGGTGAGAGATTCCCATCCTGGAGCTCGGGAATCTTTTCAATCCACTTCTCGATCCGTGTTGAAAACCGATTTCAACACGGAGGCAAGTTCACCTCGGCTTGAGGAAGGACGTGAAGTGTAACCACCTATGAGAGAATGTTCACAGTTTTTGAAGGTTTTGCACATGTCTGTGAAGAATCTCAGCCATCCAGGTGAGCTTATCTGGTGATGTAAGGAATGACCAAGTTCTTCCATCACCTCTGGTTATCAGACTATTCCATTGTTCTGCTGGTCATTCTTTACATGGCTTGTGTGTCTGAGAAGCTCGTTGTGTAAACATCACATACACATTAACTTCAAACCCACAAACACACTAAGGCATAGTCTTGTCCACCCCAAAGGCCATACACTAAAACACAAAGAGGAGCAATATGGTATATGTGGTTCAATGCAATAAGGAGTGTTCTACACTGGAAAATCTAAACAGCCATTAAATTGGAGGATGGCCCAGCATAGGAGAGGAAATAGCTCAGGACCAGATTCAGTGGTATACTTTTGTTTGAACGACAAAGGACATTCATTCAATGATGAAAATGTACACATCTTGGACAGAGAAGATAAGTGGTTTAAGAGAAGATCAAGAAGGCCATTCATGTGTGTTTAAAATATCCCTTCTCAACAGGGGTAGAGGAATTAGACACAATCTGTCCCCTATTTATCATGCTGTCCTTTCCTCTATCCCCAGGAAAATCAGCACCACTTCATACATCCACCAAGGAAACTACTACTAATGACCCAGGCTTAATTGGTATTGAGAGGGGCTGCAAAGGGGTGACTTTCATACACCCCTGGCCATTGTCCATCTAATGAGCCTTTTCAGATGAGGGTGACATGAAACCAATGTGGAAGATAAATTGGTGGTCTCCTACCAACCTTCGCCAGACGGAAGAAGATACAGTGGTATCTTGTATAAAGGAATTAATTCGTTCCAAATGAAATTATGTTAAGCAAATTTTCCTTTATACAAATTTCCTATAAGAATGCATTGAAAACAGAGTAATCCCTAATCGCAACCACTTTTATGTTGTACGGATTTGTCCCATAGACAATTCTGTTAAGCAAATTTCCCCGATCTCCAGAATTTTTTATGTTGTACAGATTTTATGTTACACAAACTGTTATACAAGGTACCACTGTACTTGGATGAGTAACGAAAGTTTTCAATATAACAACAACAAGAAGAAGAAGTCTTGTTTCCATAACTCAACTTCCTGATAAGTTTTGTACATTTTTACAAAATGTGCAGTAGTGAAAAATGAGAGAAGCTTTGTCTAGGAGTAAGCGTTGTCTTCTAGTAGATGTCAGAGTATTAGATGTGACTTTGTCATCAACCAACCTATCCTGTTATTCTGGCCAGTGTGTGTGCAGGCATATTTAGATTCCCAAAGTATAGAAGACACATGTTAAGCAAAGACAAAGAGTTATGCAAAGTTTGTTTTGCACAAATTACAAGGAACCATGGTAGGAATAATTGTTTGGCATCTCAGTCTTGCGCTGAACAAATAATTTGGCAGATCAGTACTAGGGAAATGATATATCAGACAGGGTCCCCCCCCCATTTGTCCTTAAGTATCTGCCTTTTCACTGTCAGTGTCCTTCAACTAAACCCCTTGGGTAAGCCAAGAAAATAGCAAGAGGAATTGTTCATAACACTTCTATATTTTGCTTACATTAGGTACACATGTGCACATATGGATCATGAGAATAATTATGAACCATATCTGTTGAAGTCCAAATTCAGTTGAATACCACTAGCATAATTATGCATTTGAGTTTTGAAAAGAAAATTTTAGATATAGTACCACCCTCCCCTCAAACTGAACTGAGACCTGGGCATGTATGGGTGTTAAAAGAATTAAATTTTCTGCTCCCCAATTTGAATCACATGCACCTATATTTTTAATGGGAGTTCTTCGCATCCCCCAGCCCCCAAATCACATTTTGTAGGTGCAGTTGGTTCTATGCAGACTTGGACTATGGGATGACCAATGAGTTCAAGCTTCTTACTTAATTACTAGCTCCTAACTCAGGACTAAACAAAGATTAGTGGAGTGGCTCTGATTTATTCACTCATCTTTGTTCATTCGTTCATTCGTTCGTTCATTCATTTGTTCATTCGTTTGTTTGTTCATTCAATCATTCATTCATCTATTTATCTATCTGGTAACAAGACCACTCTGGCCAGTTTATAACAGCCTGACAAATACTAACAAAGTAATGAAACAGGTAAACAACAACTAAAATCAACATATTAATAAAAAGACAATAATATCTAAACTCAAAATAACAGTACTGTATTAAAGTTACACATTTATGTAAGGCCAACAATTGTAGTATCTGGAAAATCCTGCTATTGGTACCACTGAAGGATTATAGGCTTATACCACTCTTGCTGATTCTCTGTTAACAAAAATGTATGCCAGCTTTTGAGTTCTACAGAACTCTTCATCACAGTGAATGAGAAAAAGCTAATTCTCAGCTAAGCAAAGCACCCGGGTGGCAGCGCAAATATATTAGTCACTTCAAGTATATAGTAGCCTAAGAAGAAAAAGTTTTAGCACTTCAAACACTTGCAATACAAACAAAGTTAATGGAAAGTAAATTTCAGGCCAATAGCCGAGAACCATTTATAATGAAACTAAATTAGTGCCTGGCAGAAGTAATTAACAAAGGCTTAGTCATTCAGGAAGCAGTTTCAACATTGAGCCACCTTGGTGACGAGTTTTTACAGCAGAAAGGTTGAATAGCCAATAATCAAGGATCAAAGAAATACTGAATATCCTGGTGGTTTGTAAATATCTCATAGCAGGTTTCTATAAGTCATTTGGAAAAATAAATTTTCACACAATCATTTATTAGGGGATAGGGATGGAATTGGGATTCTGCTGGTGTATCGTGCTCTCTGCAACTCAGTGCAGCCCCTTCTGGAGTTGGCGGCCTTCGTTTCTGTGGCACTGCTGAGGTCCCCCAGGCTTATTGTCTTGGGGGACTTCAACATTAATGCAGAGCTGCAGGTCACAGGGCTGGCTCTTGAGTTCTTGGAGACCATGGCCTCCCTAGACTTATCCCAACTTATCAATGGTCCCACACACATGGGGGGTCATACTCTAGACCTGGTGTTTTCTAACGTACAGAGAGAGAGTGGCCCAATGGTGACGGACCTTGTGTTGGTCCCCTTGTTGTGCTTGGACCACCACCTTTTGAAATGCAGCTTTACAGTGGCACCTCCTCTCCACGGGTGGAGATGGTCCACCTAGGTAGACTTATGGATCCTTTGTGATTTCAGGAGGTCACAGGATTCCCAATGAACTGGTTGGTGTGCCTGTTGATGCCTTGGTGGAAGGATGGTACTCCACTGCCTCAGGGCATTTGACATGCTCGCTTCTGAATGCCTCCTTTGCCGCCTGGCCCATGGAGCACCTTGGTTTAACCTGGACCTTTGGGCCCTAAAGAAGGAGGCTAGAGACCATTTAGAGGTGGGCCCCAATGGTAGGTAATTTAGCTGCCTTCAAGATCGCATTGACTAGTTACTCAGCCAAGATTAGAACTTCAAGATCTCACTTCGTTATCCGGATAAGCAAAGCACAGAACTATCAGGCTGAGCTTTTCTGTATAGTCCTTGATCTATCCAGGGTTGATTGCAGTGATAGGCCTCACCCTAGTATTTCCTGCAACCAATTTGTGCCATTTTTTAAATCTAAAGTGGAGGCCATCTGCTGGGACCTAGACCTTCAGTTGACAGTGGTAGATTGAGCAGATATGTCCAGTGCTCTGCCTTGCCTGGCCACTCTGACCATCTTTCAAACTGTGACATCCTCTCGAGTGGACAGGGTCCTTGATTGTTGCCATGCCACCACCTCGTTCCTTGATCTTTGCCTGTTCTGGCTTATAAAAAAGGCCAGGGTGGTTACCACTGAATGGGCCACAGCAATAATTAATGGGTCTCTCCAGCAGGGCAGAGAAACTCATTAGGCCCATTCTGAAGATGCCAAAGCTGGCGATGGAACAAATTGGCAACTATAGGCCTGTCACCAATTTACCATTGAATTGTGCACCTTGAATTGTGCCCAATAGCTGATTGGCAGACAGTGGAGGTGCTTTAATAGGGGTGTAATGTGATCCCTGTATCCCTCCCCAGTCAGAAGTCTGGCTGCTGTGTTTTGGACCCATTGAAGCTTCCTGAGGCCTTTCATCAGTAGCCCTGCATACAGCGCCTTACAGTGGTCTAGCCGGGACATCAATAGGGCACGTGTCACCATGGCCAGAGCTGGTTTCTCAAGAAACAGGTGTAACTTGCATACTAGCTTTAATTGTGTAAATGCGCTCCTGGCCACAACTGTGACCTGGGCATCCAAGCTCAAGGATCAGTCCAAGAGCACTACCAAGCTGTGTGCCTCTTTTTTCAATTGGAGGGTGGCCCCATCCAGTACAGGTTACATCCCTATTAGAGATGGGCACAAAATGAATTTTTTCATTGTTTTATTTTTCATTTCATTCCCTAACAAAACAAAAAATGAAGTGACCCATCAAAGAAAAAAATGAAACGAAATGAAAAGTTTTGTTTTGTTCTATTTTCTTTTTTGTTTTCCCATAGGAATGCATTGAAGCAATGCATTCCTATGGAAAACTGATCAAGCCTGTGAAACGGTGGGCTTTTTGTCCCTGCGTGCCTGCTGATTGGTGCTTGGGTGAGAAAAAAGTTTTAAAAGCCTGCAGTAGGAAAAACAACCCAACCCACCCCACCCCAGCACCAATAAGCTGGTGTGAAGAGCTTAGAGGGAGTTTAAAAAGCCCTGGGCCTTAAAAACCTTTTTCCCTCCCCCAAGCCCCGGCATTGGGTAGCTTTTTAAACTTTATTTCCTCCCCTAAGCCCTGGGCACCAGTTGATTGGTGCTGGGGGGGGAGAACTTCCCCCACCCCAGTGCCAACAGCTGGCATGTGGGGCTTGGGGGGAGGTTAAAAAGTCCAGGGGGTGGGGGAAAAGTTGTACCAGCACTACAAACAAAAAAGGTGCACAAGCACCACACACAGACAAACACAGTACACACACATGCACATGTTAAAAAAATGAAAAATGAAACAAAACGAAAAATGAAACAATTTTTAAAAAAATGTTTAAAACAAAACAAAATGGAAGGGAACAGAATGAAATAAAAACCAAAATGAAACACTATTTTTGCATTTTGTGCCTATCTCTAATCCCTATCTCTTGTTCTCCCTTTTGATTGACCAGGAGCACCTCTGTCTTGTCTGGGTTTAATTTCATTTTGTTCATCCTCATCCAGTTCATTCCTGCAGCTAAACACTCATGTAAAATTGAAATAGCAGCTCTCATAGAATCCATAGGTGATGAGAGGTAGAACTGGTTATCATTGTCATACTGGTATCACTTAACCCTAAATGTCCTGATACTCTCCCCCAGTGGTTTTGTATAAATATTAAATAACATAGGAGACAGAAGCCTGGGGAACTCCACAGGTCAGTGGTGATTCCTTATTGAGATTTACACTGATGGAGTTATGCCAGAAGAGATCAGTAATAGGATTCAATTCCATCTCTGAAGTACAGCAGGAAATATACTGCTTTTTCCTGCTCTAAATAGAAGTTGGACAAAATCACTATTCAGTACTATAGGACCATTCCCGCTAGAATAGATTAAGCAGAAAGGGCAACTATGAAGTGGGAAATAGCTAAGTTGTCAGCCAGTGTTATGTATCACGACAGGAAGGTCAACAGTAGAGCTAGAAATAGGAGGAAGAGCATGAGATTGCTACAGAACATAGTAATTTACATACTGGATCAAAGCAATAATCTATCTAGAGCAATAACCCATCTCTGACAGTAGCATCTAGCAGAAACATCAAGAGACATAAAACACCCATAACAGACAATTATGTGCTAATAATCTTGGAGTGGAAGTTTCTATTCAACTTCAGTCCGTCAGTGCTTAGATTTATGTCCTGAGACACAAAAGCTGCTCTAGCTTATACATTTTTAAAGCAACTTAATGACTCTTGTTCATGTGAGCCATGCAACTGGCCAGGCCACGTCTGATATACAAAACACAGACGTTTCTTTGTGGAGTCAGTTTCATAGGTACAATTAATGCCCCTTAATGTCACACGTTTGCTTTTCTCTATTTTCTTTTCTTTTCTTTACGGGTTGCCTTTGTCCAAATAAGCAGATTCAGAAACTTCCTGACTGTTAGAACAATATGACAATGGAACCAATTACCACTAGAGAAGGTGAGAGCACTCCAGCATTGGTTGGGGGCATTCAGGAGAAAGCTACACTCCATCTGATTTGCTTTGGTTGGGATTAATGCAGGGCTGGGGCTTGATGGCCTTATAGGCCCCTACCATCTCCATTATTCTATAGTTCTATGCTTCTGTGGTTCCGTACCGGAGTGGTCCTGGATCTATCTGAGCAGAAATTGCGGAAGAGAAGCTCTTTTTCACATATAGAGCCAACATGCGAGCAGAATTGTCTCTGCTACTTTTCACATCATGCAAGGGATATCAGGAAAGATGTATGCCCCCTCCCTTGTAGTATTGTGTGAAACAGGGTGAGCGGCATTGGAACAGGATTCAAACAATTATCACTTGTCTATTCTGAATCTCTTGGCTTCTTCCTGTAGTAGTTTGTATTTCATATGCAGTATGAGCAAGCAGCATCAGAACTACTCCTCTATCCCAGATTGGGATATATGGAGCAAGGTATATGTCTCTCCTGCTTCTCCCCCGGTTTCACAATCTGCAGAAGCCAAACATTGAGTGTTACACAAGCATTCATTTTTTTAAAAAAGAAAATACATCTTTAGTTCCCTTCAGTTACTTATGGAAACTCTGATCATCTTGTCTTCATGCACATTACTTGGCTAGCTTTCCAACTGGGATTATCTTTCAAGGAATCACTCCCACCCCTGAGTGATATCTTACCCAGCTTTTATCAAGGGGGTGTATGAAAACCTTTTAAGGTATTTCGTAAATGGTACTTTGTAATCTCCTCATTAACTTTAATGTCCTGATTGAGTGACTATCTATAGCCATTTGGGGAATGCCTTTATAAAGCAAAAGGAGGAGAAAGCCTTTTAGTGGAGGTGGGAGTTGGAATTATCTTGAATGTACACCTTGTCTTGGTCCATAGGTAGGTATTGTCAGCATGGAGGATTTCATTTATGTTTAGCTACAAACACTGAACTATTCCAACTGGCACAACATCCTTCCTGGATAAGAGATTAGCTAAGTATATACTGCTGTCAAAAGAGAAAATAAATGTACAATAAAATTATGGAATAATACACAGAAAGATTTCCCCCCTCCTCCTCACCCCTCCCTGCACAAACATGTCATTTTCAGGTATTTCTGAGTTAGAAGAGGTTTGGCTGAAGCTGTCATAGGCTTTAGAACATCTTAATTTATCTGCTGTGTTCTTCTTGGTTGTTGTTTGGTGTTTTTAAAGCCAGCCAACCAGCCATTGGCTGGATCTTCAGCACTCCAGTATGTGTGTTTCTTCTTTGGAACACCATCTCCTGCTTTTCACAGATAAACACCTCACACCTACGAGACAGGAACCTCTAATTAGTATTAAAACCTGAATTATTTTCTCTGTCCAGCTTTGAAGCTTTCCAGGGTGCCTTTCAATGAATAATAATGTCTTCGATTCCACATTACACAGTGTTCATTCAAAGGCTGGTTTAGGGCATAGATTCCTCCAAAAGTATCAATTTCTTCAACTTCCTTAATGGAAGATAGAGGTGGGCATGAACTGCAGGAAATGCCTTCTGCCTAAATTCCACTGAAAGGCAGAAGGTGCACAAATGTACAGGTCTGCTGGGTGCTCAGAATGGTGAGAATCACTAAGTTTATCAGCTGCAGGTAATACTGAGACATCCCCTTCATTCTGGTGATAATCTGTTTAGAGGTGCAAGGTAATAGTGTCAAGTTAAGATATTTAGCTAGCTGTACTTATAACTTTTTGTTATAAATTATGGCACAGTGGTTAAATGCCTATACTTCAGGTAAAACTGCTCACAACCTGGGGTTCAATCCCAGGTAGCTGGGTCATGGTTGACTCAGCCTTCCATCCTTCCGAGGTCGGTAAAAGGAGTACCTAGCTTGCTGTGGGTGGGGGGGGGCGCAATGTGTAGTCTGCATACTCTAATTAAAACTGTAAACTGCCCAGAGACTACTTGAAGTGGTATGGGGTGGAATATAAGCAGACCACTTTGCTTTGCTTTTTTGTTTGTTAACTACATTAGTGACAGTAATGGTGGTCTCTAGAGAGGGGCACGAAACGAACAATTTTTCGTTTCCGTTTCCATTTTTTCATTTCATTATGCAACGAAATGACAAACAAATTTTGTCTCCAAAATGAAACGAACAAAAACACCGGAAATTTTGTCGTGCATTTCATTTTCGTTACGGCAATACAGTGAATTGCTTTTAAAAAATCACAAAAATCACAAAAACTTGAAATAAATGGTAACGAAACGGTAACAAAATGGATGAAAATGAAAATGATTTTTTGCAAAAATTCACGAAAAACAGAAACAAACCGAAATGGACCCCCTAAACGACAAATGACAAACAAAATGCCATTTTTTAAATTAGTGCCCATCTGGTCTCATTTGAGTGTGGACTGAGAAAGCCTCATGTGGACAAGATTCTACATCGCAAGCCAGGCGAACCTGACGATTCTGGGATCCCTAATTTAAAAAAAGTCATGCCTCAAATATTGAAATATTTTTTCCGCATCAAGCACAGTGGTCCAACTATTACATTGTTTTTTACTGTTTTATTTCAGTGGCCTTTCACTGCAACTCACTTGCCTGCTGTTACCCCATCTCCTTGGTTGACTGCTTTATAGCTCTGTACTGTTTTGTTGTATCAAACAGGAATTTGCAAATGCAGTGGGTTGCTATGAATTACCTGAAAGGTAGGATATAAATGTTTTAATAAACTAAATAGCAAAATGTGAGAGTTGGGATGCTGTTGGAGGGAAAAACAGAAAAAACTGAAGTGAACGCCTTTTTTCATCAATCAAGAAAAGGTGTGTATTGGAAAGGGAGTTTTATTTCAACTTCTGGTTAATTTAGACGGGGTCCTCATTATGCTGAGCCACAAAAAGAACAATCTTTTATTCAAGAAAAATAATAGTGCTTCCACCCAAAGCCTCTCATTCTTCCAACTGCAGTATGCGCCTGGGTATTCTTCAATGATATACATATTGCTGTTGATTTTGTCAAGGAAAATTAATAGCTATATTTGCATTACACATTCAGTGTTCTCCTCAAATGTTTAACTCCAGAGTAACGATTGTATTGCAATTAAGAATGATAAACATTTCCTTCAGCTCCACATAATCAATATTCATACACTTGTTTAAACAGCCATTGTCCAAATGGGGCTGACCGGCAGACTCTTTTCAGCAATTAAATGAACATTCGTTTTATGGAATGTATATGCTGTGTGGAATTCCCTCCTGATCTATACTCAGAGATGGAAATTTCCCTAGGAGACAAGAATTTCAATTCTAATTTATCTTCTACAATATCAACATAAGTTGAGGACATTTTTCAAATATGTCACTGAACATGCGAACTCTTAATGAATTAAGAGTGAATCGATATGATAGATTATCACATCTAGAGACTTCCTATGGACAATAAAGAACAAGAAACCTCACAGGACTGCTTCAAACATTATGGATGCCAAACAAAGGTCATGTTAAAGATGTCTGTGGTACCTATTACCATGAGATAAATGGCACGTGAGTTCCCTGTATGGGTCAAAGGATTCTCATTCTATAGATATTAACAAAGTGGGCACCATGTGGTTACCAGATGTTGTTAGACTGTAACTCCCCTTTATCCCTTATTTATCTTATGTTATACTGCTGGAATCAGTACAGTGGAAGTTGCCCTACAATGTTGTGGGGGGTACATGTCTCCCAGCCCTGATAAAAACCTGTCAGGGGTATAGGGTTGATCAATTAGTAAAAATTGGACACCGTTGAGTAGCCAATGTGATTATCAAGAACTTTGGCAGATGAATCTGCTGGTTTTGTGCAAACCCATTCATAAGTATACTCTCAAGATTCTTATGCTACCACAATATATGGTTGCAAAAAAAAAGTGAATGCAATTTTAGGCAGTATTATCTGACATATAATTTCCAAATCCTGTAAGGAACCAGTCCCCTTCTATTCAGCATTGGTTAGGGTTGTTGTTGTTGTTGTTCAGTCGTTCAGTCATGTCCGACTTTTTGTGACCCCATGGACCAGAGCTCGCCAGGCCTTCCTATCCTACACTGCCTCCCAGAGTTTGGTCAGATCCATATGGGTTGCATCGATGACACCGTCCAACAATCTCATTCTCTGCTCTCCTCTTTTCCTTTTGCCTTCAATCTTCCCCAACATCAGGGACTTTTCCAAGGAGTCCTCTCTCCTCATGAGGTGGCCAAAGTACTGATGCCTCCGCTTCAAAATCTGTCCTTCCAGTGAACATTCAGGGTTGAATTCTTTCAGGATGGATAGGTTTGATCTCCTTGCAGTCCAGGGGACTCTCAAGACTCTCCTCCAGCACCACAACTCAAAAGCATCGATTCTGCGGCGATCAGCCTTCTTTATAGTCCATCTCTCACTTCCATACATCATTACTGGAAAAACCATAGCTTTGACTATCCTGACCTTAGTTGTCAAAATGATGTGTCTGCTCTTTAGGATGCTATCTAGGTTTGCAATTGCTTTCCTCCCAAGAAACAGGCGTCTTTTTATTTCATTGCTGCAGGCGCCATCTGCAGTGATCAAGGAGCCCAAGAAAATAAACTCTGACATTGCCTCCATTTCTTCCCCTTCTATTTGCCAGGAGGTGATGGGACCGGTGGCCATGATTTTAGTTTTTTTTATGTTGAGCTTCAGCCCATTTTTTTTTCAGTCTCCTCTTTCACCCTCATTAAAAGGTTCATTAATTCCTCCTCACTCTCTGCTATCAGAGTAGTATCATCTGCGTATCTGAGGTTGTTGATATTTCTTCCGGCAATCTTAATTCTGGCTTGTGATTCATCCAGACCTGCCTTTCTCATGATGTACTCTGCATATAAATTAAATAGGCAAGGTGACAGTATACAGCCTTGTCGTACTCCTTTCCCAAGCACCTTTACAGCATCCTCTTTTAAGATTTTAAAGAGTTCAATTGGAATGCCGTCACCTCCACTGGCCTTGTTGTTTGCAATGCTTTCTAAGGCCCACTTGACTTCACTTTCCAGGATGTCTGGCTCCAGGTCAGCAACTACGCTATCTTGGTTATCAGGGACATCCAGATCTTTCTGATATAATTCTTCTTTATATTCTTTCCATCTCTTCTTGATCTCTTCGGCTTCAGTTAGGTCCCTACCATTTTTGTCCTTTATCATATCCATCTTTGCATGAAATGCCTCCTGTACTATTCTATGACCACATCCAGGCAGGAGTCGAGGGTCTGCACCGCCTCCGCTGCAAAGGTGGTAAAGGACAGATAGAGCTGCATGTCATCTGCATACTGATGATAGCAGACTCTAAATCCCCTAATGACCTCAGCCAGTGTCCTCATGTAGATGTTGAACAGCATGGGGGAGATTGCCGACCTGTGGGGTACCCCACAAGGGAGTGTCCAAGGAGCCGACAACTCTTCCCCCAACTGAACAGGCTGGGAACTCCACCAAGGAAGGACCAGAGCCAGCTATTATTCCAATCCCCGCCTTGGAAAACCAACCCATCAAGATACCATGGTCAATGGTATCAAACTCCACTGACAAATCCAGGAGGACCAACAGGGTACAGCAATCCCTGTCAGCTGCCCTGAGGAGGTCATCTTGCAGCATGACCAGGGCAGTCTGAACCCAGACTAGAATGGATCCAGCACCTGATCCTCCTCCAGGAACATCTGCAGCTTGATGGCGGCCACCCTCTCAATCACCTTGCCCAAGAAAGGAACATTGCCAATTGGACGATAGTTGGACAAATCATCTGATGCCAAGCCAGGCTTCTTTAATATGGGCTTCACCACTGTCTGCTTCAGGCGAGAAGGAAAAATCCAAGCTCCCATAAACCCATCCTGGCTCCAGTCAGTCCCACTCTCCAGATGTGGCTCCCCTATTTCAAGACTCCCACTTGGGCCCCATCCTTGCCTACCGTGTCCTCAGGTTGCTGGGGTCTCTGGGAAGTCCAGTGTGTATGCGTGTATGGGGGGGAGTATGGATCAGAAGCAGGTGGCCCAAGATGATCTGGGAGAAAGAATCAGTAGTCCTCTTTTCTTGGGCAACTTGCTACCTTTTAGGTTGCTCAAGGACACATCACAGTGGTGGGGCTACCAAGCACATTTTATCACTGCTTAGAGCAGCACACACCTCTTAAGTTAAATCAAAGAAAAGAATGGCCAGCTTGTATCATAAGCCATAAGCTTACGTTTTAGAAATTTCTGCTGAAATTGCCTTCCGTTTGTTTTTGTTTTCCCCGACTTGGGACCATTTTCACCAATCCCACACAAATACATGTGCCTTCTCCATACTCCAAAGTCTAGGTGAGCCACACATTTAGCCCAGCCTAAATTATTTGTTTGTTTGTTTAAAATATTTTGAACATGTTTTTCTCCTTTAAAAGGACCCAAGGTGACTTACATCATTGAAAAACAGTAATTAAAGCAACAGTCAGCTAGTAAACAAATGCTAGAAAGGAACAACATCCACAGCAGAATTAAAAAAGCAGTAAAGAAAACAATTCAAGAAGTTCATTCAAAGCAATAACACATAATAATCCATTTTTAAAACCCACTAAAGATAGACAGTCACTAATGGAAATCTTGGCTGAAAAGAAAGGTCTTTGTCCAATTATGGAAATACAACAAAGATGGAGGCAGTATGTTCTCCTGTGGGAAGGAGTTCCAAAGTCTGGGACAAGCAATCAAGAAGGCCCTCTCACGTATACCTGTCAAATGTACCTGTCAAGGTGGCAGGATTGAGAGAAAGGCTTCACTTTATATTCTTACAGCCAGGTAAGCTCATAAGGGCAGACACGGTGCGTGACATAGCTTGTACCCACAACTAGCATTTTGAATTGTGTCTGGAAACAAATGGGTAATAATCCATTATCTAATGATTACAGGCTTCTATGTTTTGTCTCCCCCTGTCCAGTCTGCACTGGTGAGAAACTAGTCAGACAACCTCAGGTTAACCATCACCAATCTCTTACAGTTGCCGATTCTGTATCTGAACCACTCTGCGTCCCAAGCTCCCAGCATTAAACTGAAAAACAAAACATGTTGTTTTGCTTCCTTTTGTATTTTTCCTCTTCTAACAAAGTGTGCAAATCCATACTTAAGGCTACAATGAGTCTTCACCTAGAGTAGGATTAAAATCCTTCTGTTTTGTGATTTAATGACTGAATTACATTTCTAAATTTAGTACCATAATTCTTCCAAGGACAATTGGATTTTCTGTGTTATTGTTTCATTGCGAGACGCAGCCCTTAACTGTTGCTGATGCTGAATAGCAGCAAAATTGCAATGTGATCTGCTTTTTGAATGAAAACCTGTTTATTTAACATTTCCTAGGGAACATTCAGTGTGTATTTCAACCCTGAATAGATAGGCTTCAAATGTCACACACTAAGTAGGCTATGTTTGCAATCTTACAAATTCAAGACGAGACAGAAAAGCTGCAGGTGCAGATGGGAGCCTTCGCAAAGACTAGGGAACTCCTTCAGCATCCTAAACCAATGCCACTGCAGGACAAAAGTGTGTGGTGGCAAAGTAGCAAGTTATGGCTCAAGGAGAATTCAGGAAGAGACTTCAGCCACTTGGTGTGACTACAGGACCTCCTGGGAGGTCTCAACCTCTATTACTGAAGGAACATCTCTGTCTACATCAGTGTTTCCCAACCTTGGGTCCCCAGATGCTGCCAAACTAAAACTCTTGGATGTCCTGGCCAGCTCAGCTAATGGTGAAGGCTTCTTGGAGTTTTAGGCCAAGAACATCCGGGGAACCAAGGTTGGGAACCATTGCTCTCTCTATATCTGCTGAAGGTACCCATCTCTGTTTTCAACAGTCAGAAGTTACATTCAATAACCTCAGAACTGTGGGGCTGGGAGGGACCCTATGGATCATAATGGAGACCCAAGAGTTAACCTTCCTCCTTGTGGCACCCTGACTCTTGAACGATCCTCATCAGGTATTTACGTATTTCTCCCTTCGATTATCTAGGCAATCCCAGCCAACAAGAATGGCTTTGGGCCAAAGACAGAGATGTTGATCATGGGTGAACCAAACAAGACATTGTTTTTGTTCTTAGCATCAAGATATGACATTTGAAAGGATGTCACATTGAAGAAGGGACTGGTGTGTTTTCCATGGCTTCAGAGACTAGGACGCGGGGCAATGGTCTCAAACTACAGGAAAAGATATTCAATTTAAACATTAGGAAGAACTTCATGACAGTTAGGTTGCCACAGAAGGTGGTGGTGTCTCCTTCTTTGGAGGTTTTTAAGCAGAGACTGGATGGCCATCTATTGGAATCACTGTGATGGGGGTTCCTTCATGGCAGCGGTTTGGAATGGATGGCCCTTGAGGTCTCTTCCAGCTCTATGATTCTATGATTCTATGATTCTGTGATGCAGTCCAGTCAAAGGGCAGTCGTGCCAGCTTGTCAGGCCAGTCCTACTTGCCTGTAAAAATGCAGAAGACAGCAGTCTCAAGATAAGTGCTGACCTTAAATTTTAATAATAACTCGTGTTTCACTTTGCTTCTCAGCAGCTACGTTGCCATTATCATTATCACTCTAACACAAGCAGTTCGTTGTGTTACACATTAATATCCTGTGTTGCTGCTGCTACCAGCTGGGCAGAAAGATTCAGGGAAATACTCTCTGATTCCCTCTAGTGGTTAATCTTTTTTGGAAATGTAAGAAGTTTAATGGCAGCAGCCAGCATCTTCTAGTCTAAAAATTAACCCAAAGGGCAGCCTTGTAAGTAACAGGCCTTTCTCCTGCAGGCTGTCTATCACATGCCCATTTTTGTTCTCATTGCACGATCAATCACACAAGTGGTTGCATGACAAGAAGCCTGCCAGAGTACAGAGAGCAGTTATGTGATTTCCCGTCTGCCTCATGTTTAGGCAATGGGATGCTGAACAAAATTTCTCTTGCTCTTTGAAACTGATGGGAACCTAAGAATTTCCTGTCAAGTGCCACTGGAAGGACCTTAAAATGACCATTAAAAGTAAAATTTGAAAGCAGCTAGGTGCTATATTTTCAGTCTAAGTAATGTAGTTATTGTTACTTGCTGTATCTATGAAGAAACTTTTTAATTCTTAATTACTTTAAACATGACCCAAACATAATTGGCCACATATTAATGTGCTGTTTGTAACTAACTGCATCCAGGTTTAGCGTATATGGGACAAAATGTGAAAAAAAAAATAAGGCTGGTGCTTCACACAGGGAAAAATGAAATATTCAAAATCTGACATGTATATATAAAAGAGCGGGAAGCTGTGAAATGGCATCTGGAAGGAAGCTCATGCAAGAAATAGTTGCTAGCCAGATGACAGCAGAACAAGCAAAAGCCAAATCAGGAAGAGCTGCTGAAGGGGGATACTATGCTGATGGGGGCATGTTTTTCCTGGGACAGAGAGTGTGATAGTTCAAACGCATGGCTCTTCAGCTGAAACAGTAATAATTAATAATAAGGAAATTATTCTTACCCCGTGCTGGTCACCTTATTAAAAGAAGGATATTGGGGAAATGGAAAAATCACAGCTGGACTGTTCCTGCCATGATGGATGGATGGGATGCAATTAAAGAGAGCTCACTGCATTTCAGAGTAGAAGAGATCTTTTTTTTTAAAGGGGGGGCAACTCTCGAAATACCTGCAAGATTCATAAGACATAAACAACACCTGTATTTTCACTCCTAGCACTTCCTTTATTTTCTCCTTCTTCTTATCAGACCTGAAACATAGTGATTGCAAACCAGGAAAGAGGTAAAGGGGCTTCCTAACCTTTCACATCTTCTTTCTTCCCCTTTTCAAAATGCCCCCCGCTACTTCTTGCCCCTCAGCTCCCTCCAACCCAGCCTGTTCTTCTCCTTCTAGATCCTAATAATATGCTTGTGGACAAAAATGAGGAATCTCTCCCTGCCCCCAAGCTGTTGTTGGGATTGGGCTTCTATCAGATCCACTCAGGATGGACTGTGATTGGGAATCAATGTAATCTAAGGAAAAATAGCTTCTCCTGATTCTTCATCATTTGCTCAGCTGCTAAAGAAAAGAACCCTGACAAATGAAGATCTTGACTATACTTAACACTTGTGATAAATGCCCACTATATATAATATATAAACCTCTTCTTAATGATTTTTTCTGTTTTAATTCCATTATCTATCAACTCAACAAATTCTTGATTCTCTCTCTCTCTCTCTCTCTCTCTCTCTCTCTCTCACACACACACACACACACACACACACACACAACAACAACAACAACAACAACACACACACACACACACACACAGCCTAGAGATTAGCACATGGACATCTCTGCTACTAAGACAGCAAGTCTCATCAGTTTTTCATTGCATTTTTTTCATGAGATCACAAAAAAAAGAAAAAGAAAAAAAGAGTGAAGAAGAAAAACATCTGCTTAAGGGTGGAAGAGAAAGAGCACTGTAATTTCAAACATATAAAATGAAACCTCCAATAGATGCTACTGTCAACAGTGAATTGCAAGACTCTCAAGAAAGCAGTTTTTCCTCTTTGTTCTCATTTTGCTCAGGACAATGCATAGCCAAAGTAAACAGGGAAAAGTGGTGCAGGCCATTCATTATTGTGTCTATCTTCTGTCTTCTCTTCCCCAAAATGGAATAGTATATGCTTACCTGTTCCTCTTCTACACATGATCAGTGACACAGAGGGGTTTCCCATCACAAATCAATATTTACTGAACCTTCCCCGCAAGTGAAGATTGCAGAGAAGCTCAACAGAATATCAACAAAGGGCTGAATTCCTCGCCCCAATTCATGCTTGCTACAACATCGTTTATTGTGATCTACTAAACATAGAATTATTCACCAGGGAAGGAAGGCTTTCACCCACTGGAGTTTTCTAAGGTGGTTGTAGTCCCAATGCAGGTACCCATTAAGATCCTAAACCAAAATATGTACAGGATCTCATCTTGCGCCAGCCACTTCCTCAGAAAGTGGGGGGTTAATGCTTGTTTGAAGGAAAGATTTTCCAGATACCATGGAGAAGCTTTGCATAGAAAGAGATAGAAGCATTCTACTTACAACACGCCAAATATTTACAGCTTTTAATGTCTGGCACTGACAGCTCCACCTTTGCAATAGTGACGGTCTTCCCCCAGTGGGAAATGAAGCCTTTTCCTGCTTCCAAAAAGTTCACCGCCACTTCCTTCGTGGTCCACAGTTGCTGCCTCTTCTTCATTTCCCCTCCAAGGAAACTTATCCTTATTAGGGTCCCTTTATCTGGAGGAATTCAACTTGACAAGCTGGAGCACTTATGCAGCCGGAAACGGAAGTCTCTGTACAAATTTCTCTTGATTGCCTCCAATGTTTGAGGTCATTGAGCTCCATTGTTGTACTGCTCTAACAGTTAAGAAGTTTTTCCTGATGTTCCACCGAAACCTGGGTTCTTGTAATGTGAGCCCATTGTTATGAGTCCTGCACTCTGGGATGACTGAGAACAAATCCTGCCCCTCCTCCTTACAACAAGCCTTTCAAATATTTGAAAAAAACTAGCATATCACCCCTCAGTCTTCTTTTTTTTCAGGCTAAACATTCCCAGTTCTTTCAGTCTTTTCTGATAGGACTTGGCTTCAAGCCCCCTGTTTATCCTTGTCACCTCCTCTGAGCTTGTTTCAATTTGTCAGCTTCGTTGTTGGCATGTGAGCTGTGCCACTATTTCTTTCCCTTTTCTATTGTTTCCTACCAAGATTCCGAGGAATGAGGATCTCAATGCATGATGTTTACTAAAGCTGGGTCAGGTAGCCTCTGGGACTCCAGTTGTTTTGGACTTGAACTCCTAGGACAGTGTTGGCGAACCTATGACATGGGTGCCAAAGGTGGCACTCGGAGCCCTTTTTGCGGACACCCAACATCGCCCCTTCACAGCCACCTGTATTCAGGTCAAATTGCTGTTTTGGCAGTTTGCGAAAAATTAGCAGGTTTTGAATCGCAGTTTGGGCACCCGGTCTCTAAAAGGTTCACCCTCACTGTCCTAGGATCTCCAGGATGCAGGGCCAATGATAAATAACTGTGGGAATTTTATTTTATCTAGAGTGCTAAAGGTTTGCCACCCACTTCCTAAGTTCTCCCTGCTCGGTGTATGAATCCTAGGTCAGTTTGCCATAATCAGGGTTTAAAATTTTCCAGACAGTTAGCCAATGGAGGGCAAGATGCCAGGTAGAAGACCAGTGGGATCCAGGTCTGATCCTCTGTTGGAGCTGTTTCTCATTCCACTCAAGAACTCATGTCTTTGAAGTGAATGAATTCCTCTCCTGTTTTTCTTGGATGTTTATCTAAGCTACACCTCGAGAAGCTACAGCTTGTCATCTAAAAGCTTGGTTGTTTTCTTAACCCATCAGTAATCCATAAGGCACAACCTTCAAGATCAAATCAATCCCCTAGAGAAAAGCCTACCTTTACCTTTGTTTGTTTTATTATAGGTAAGATTTTCACTCTGTTCTTGTGTTGTCCTTCATTCTTTAGGTTATTTTTGCCTGCCTCACGTCTCCCTAAGCTGTCTGACCATTGTGATTTCTGTATCTACCTCTGTGCTGCTTTTCACATATCTATCTGACATCTTTTGTAGACCCTTTCTTTTTGTTAATGTTTTTTGTTTTTTCTCAGAATATTGCTCCTCATAGGACATTCCATCATTTAAAAATAAAAACAAAGCCCATATTTTAGTTCCACCAAATTCTGACCTGTTATTTCTCGTCTAGTACCTTATCTTAGAATATTACAGAACACACAGTGATAGTTCTTTTGCTTTGAGTGATCAGATCAGTACCATCCATTTCCCTCGAATTTCAGGGTCCAAACATGAGACCAGGTGGCAAGTCTATGAGATGTCACAGGACTGGACAGGAACAGAAGAACTTCTGTTCTGTTGACTGGGGAAACCACCCAGAAGAAAATTGGGGTAACCGGGCCCAAACTTTTCATTGACCAGACAGAGGGCAAAATAGGCCCATAAGCTGCAGCATTTGCTACCATTCCCACTAGAGATTGTCTGACTTGCATCAGAGAACCCTTCCATGACAAGTGGGAGGGTTTCCATGCCCTCAACTGCTGCTGGGGCTTGTAGGCTTGCCCACAAGTAGATTTTTCCAATTCCTGTTCCAATGCCACCAAAATACATACAACAGGGATGCTCATAAGTTGCAGTCCTGGGCCTTCACCCTTTGTTCTCCTCCAAATGGTATGCTGGGGCCATGTGCACCCATTACAGCTGATCTCAGCACTCTCCCTCATGCCTGATTTTTCCCCTCCTCCAGTGCAACTTACCCTTGGATTTTTGGGGAAGCATAAAAATCCCCCAAACCTGGACCTGGTAGCTTGAAACACAGCCAGTCTTCTTGTGCCTCATGGGTAGCTGTGGTCAATGTTCTTCTTCTTCAAGTGCCATGTCCTCATAGAACATTGGTGATCAGTAGCCTGAACTGGTCTCTATCTAAAGCTATTCTAAATAGAGCAGCTGTGTTTACTGCAACCATTGGCTTAAGTTCTTAAGCCAGAATGTTCTTCTACGCCCCGGGCCAGCTTCTCATTTATTTTTCCTTGAAGAATAACCTGCAGCAGATCATATGTCCAAAATATTGCAATTTTCTTCTCTTTATGGTATTGAGGATTTCTAGCTTTTTATTCATGCGCTGCAATACAGACACATTAGTGACTCTAGCTGTCCAAGGTATCTTCATAATTTGTCTGTACATCCACATTTTGAATGCTTCCAGCTTCCTGCATAATGTGTCTGTAAGGGCCCAAGTTTCAACACCATGGGGAAGTATACTGAATACATAGGATCGAAGAATTCGAGTATGAAGTCTGATAGATAAGTCCTGGTTTGTCAAGACTTTTTTGTCATTTCTTGGAAGGAATTTCTAGCTTGTTCAATTCTACAACAGATTTTGCATGAAGGGTCCCAGTTATCCTTGACAAAGTACCTCAAGTATTTATTAGATGATATTCTCTCAATAATATCACCATCGATCTTGAGAAGGTTCTGTGAACCATTTTTTTTTTTACTGATAACCATCCATTTTGTCTTCTTCATGTTAAGTTGCATGGGACTGCTTCATGTTAAGTTGCATGGGACTGCTTTCTGCAGCCACAGAATCCTTGCAAATCTGCCAGACTTGTTTCAAGCAGGACAGTGTCATCAGCATACTTTATGTTCTTAACAAGAACTCCATTCACCTTCACACCTTGGTTCTTTCCTCCAAGAACATCCTGGAAAATTACTTCTGAATAAATATTAAAAAGTAGAGGTGAATTGTTTCTTCTTGACATACTTGAATTAAACAGTCATCTCACTCATTTCCAATTCCTAATCCATAATTACCTACTACTTCAGCCCTTTGGCCTTGTCCTACCTTTGCAATGAAAACACCCATTACTATGGTAACTTCCATTGATTTGGTAAATTATAAAGCAGTCTTTAATTGAGTGTACAATTGTTCTATATCATCATCTGATGAATCACATGTTGGTGCATACACCTGGATAACATATACAAAGATAGGTTTTGCATTAAGTTAGAGAAAATTGACTTTGTTGGACACTGGCACAAACTTTCTTACAGTCTTGCTGATGTTTGGATAGACTATGAATCTCACTCCGTTAAAATGATGAGGTTTGTTGTTACCAGCATAGTATACATGATATATCAGCTGCCCATTGGGATCAGATGCTGTTTGAAGACGCCCACTCTGGATCAGACGCATCAGGGGTGGACACCATTAGTCTGATTTCTCCACCGAGACCTGTCTGGCCTGGGAGACCCTTCTGGTAGCAATACCACCAGCAGCATAGCTCTCAGTTTCACTGAAGCATGCAGCCCCCCCACCACCACCATGTCAAGGCATGTGTCCATGGAGGAGGTTGTGGTCGTTTTAACTAAATTAATTTCAACTTCTATAGTGGCTCTCATGTGAGCACAGGTTTGAAATAGAGAGGGGGGATGAAGAGAAGGATCCAGACATGCATTGATTAAAATTATACTTCTTACAATGATGCTGAAGAAATAAAGATAAGGAGTGTTGTTACATCTTTTGAAATGACAAAGTTAGATTAGCTTGGATTCTTTCATTTTCACTCATTCCTTGTCCGACATGGAGGAGAGCTGATAAAAGATGTTGGATCCATGCAGAATCCCTGACTCAGCAAGAGGCAAGTGAATGGAGGAGCGACAGCCACCACTTCCACCAGTGTTAGGACAACTGCTTCGCGGTTTGCGATAATGGAAAGGCACAGCGAAGGTGGGAGGCAGATTGGCTCCAGCAGAAGGCATGAGGTCACCAGTAATGAGCAACTGTGAGGAAGAATGCAAATTGCATAAGGATTTATGGAGCCATTTATGCTCGGTGAGCAGATTCCTGATAAGTTGAGTGTTAATAAGGCAAGCAAGTTTTTCAGCTGTGCCAGCTGTTATAAAGATGCTGGCACACTTTCCGTTTGGTGCTTACAGACGGCGAGGCTTGCCATGGCGTAACACATAAACAAGTGCACACATGTTTCTGTCTCAGCATGTGGGCACACAGCTGTTTGCCAAGAATATACACCTCTTCCCCCTCTCTCCCTCTCTCCCTCTCCCTCTCCCTCTCCCTCTCCCTCTCTCCCTCCCTCCCCCCCCTCTCTCTCTCACACACACACAAACAATACCAGCAGATATTGCATTCAGAGAACTGGAAGAAGAAATAAGGGGAATTGGAGGGCAAGAGGGAAATTAAGGAAGGATCAAGGCATGTAAGATAATAATCAGCAGGGATGGAAACATGGGGAGAGATGTCATTGATAGGAGGGATGAATCAATAGAGGATGCAGCATGGTACTCATGCCTTTGTATACTTACAAAGATGAGTGTATAATATAACCTGCTCTGTACTTCCTAAGCTAGCTTGCTGCCTCCAGATCCTTGTAAACTGCCCAGAGCAGTGGCCAATGAATGAATGAATGAATGAATGAATCCTGAAGAGTTCTAGATGTCCTTCAAACTGTGTGAGAGAAAGTGGAGATGGATGTGTTAAATCCACCTGTTGTGTATCCTCCCCTCGTTCCATTATCCATGTGCTATCTAGAAACATCTGTTCCGGGAGGAGCTTTTCTGCTCATATAATCTCCTCCAAATACCTTCCATTTTGCAAGTTAGACACCGTTTATATAAAAAACACACCAGTTTTTGGAAAGAAATACAAAAAGATGCTGTCTTGGGTCTCATATGTTTATTAACAACTTACATCAAGGAAATTGAAAACCACAAGTACTCTTTTGTCATATATTTTTATTTATTTATTTATTTATTAAATTTATATGCCGCTCCATCTAGCTGCACGGCTACTCTGGGGCGGTTTACAAAACTGAACAGAAATGAAAAGGTGTGGTGTGTTCTTACTGCCAGCACACTGGGAGTGAATCCATCCAAGCACAGTCTAAAGGTCTATGCCTTGGTAAGACAGCAAGAAAGGAATCATTTTTCTCTGCCATAGTCATCCAACAGAACTTTCTCAAATAGTCAAAGGACTAATTCATGCTCGCTCTCTCGCTCTCTCGCTCTCTCGCTCTCTCTCTCTCTTTCCCTCCCCCCCGGTTAATAGATTAAGGTTATTTTTTTCAGTGCAGGCATGTGGGCAGGAGAAAGAAAACAAGGGCAACTGCAGAAGAGCTGGCAAGCAACTTTCCATGAAGACCTTAATGTAGTGAACGTTGCATGAGAAAATGCAGAAACAGAAGCTGTAGACTGGACCCACTGGAAAGCATTTGTTGACCAATGTGCCCAGGAGTGTGGGAGGAACTAAGTCTAAGTCTAAGTCATGCAGACAGGACCTTGAAGATGTGGGAGCCACTACATGTGTATTAGATCCTTGCATGTTACCAGGTAATGTGTCTGAATGGTTCTCAGTCATCCATGTGAGTTTATGTGGAAGTTGAGTCATGGCAACTGGACTTCTTTTTCTTGAGAGATCGAACCGTTTTGCTGCTCATGCAAACAGCTTAATCCAAACCAGCTGAACAAACGTTCCAATTTTATTGATAAAATACAAAATAGAGTCAGCTAGGACTTCTCGTAAGCACACTGAAGACCCTGAAAATACAGAGCATAGAAGTTTTATACATGTCAGACAAAGAGCCATAAAATTAAATAATCCTATTGGTCAGAATTTGGACATTATTTGGATATGGGTTCTAACTGGGTCATTAGAATGAAGAGTGGGTAGGGAGGCCAGGTTATTGCTTCCCCTATAGATATTGTAGGATGCTTGCCTCCTCTCAATGGTCTTCCTCTTAGATGCACCACATTGTCTGGTAGAGAATGTACCTCTATCTCCTTATCTGTGTTGATATTATTTTCGTTTTGTGGCTAGGCCTACATCTATGGCCTTCAGCCCCCAGCTTCCCTGCTGAGTTTCCAGTTGTCACTATCTGTGTTACGCCCTGATTACAAAAGTGTTGATGGTGTGAAGTATGGATATTTTGCTAATTCTAAGGTCAAGAATTCTAAGGGAGGGTCTGGGGAAGGAAGCAGGGTAGAAAGGAATGTGGTTCCTCAACTACAAGAAAAATGTACCAAGGATATATGGATATCATGTCCTTCCTGGCTTACTGAAATGATCAGAGGGAGAATGGCCAAGTGAGTAGGAGTGATGAACACTAGACATGGGCACGACTTGGTGAAATTCTCGTTTCCGTTTCCGTTCCTCGTTTCCATTACGTAACAGAAACGGTAACGACAATTACTTCGCCAGAACTCGAACTCGAACCGATAAAAGAAAAATTTGGTCTGATTTGTCGTTGTCGTTCCTGGCATCGCAGCGATCATGCGATGCCAAGCGGCACAGAAAAAAAGTTTTAAAAATAAAAAACCCCGATTCCCGGCCAAAAAAGCAGGTGAAAATATGCCTGCCTGAGTGAGGGCACCTACCAGAGGGGTGGTTTCTGGAGGGGGGTGTCCCCGGCCTCCCCCCTCTCCTGTCCTGGGCTGCTCTGGTGGGGGGCATCCTCGTCGTCTTGCCAACTTGCCAAGCGGCGGCACAGAAAAAAAGTTAAAAAAACCCGATTCCCGGCCAAAAATATGCCTGCCTGAGTGAGGGCACCTACCAGAGGGGTGGTTTCTGGGGGGGGGGTCCCTGGCCTCCCCCCCTCTCCTGTCCTGGGCTGCTCTGGTGGGGGGCATCCTCGTCGTCTCGCCATGCCATGCGGTGCGGAGGGATCCAAAATGACGACTGCAATATTTTTTTTGAAATCGTGCTCCAAAAACCCACCAAAGCACCACACAGAAACATGTGAAAATTAGGTATTTTAACTGCCTGAATTTTTACAGTAGCAGCAGTGGGTTTTTCTTGCAACAAAACGTCTCCATTGATTTTATTTTATTTTATTTTATTTTTATTTTTATTTTTTTACACCTGCGCACGCGCAATGATGGGCTGGCCATGGGATGGGACCATGCAATTTTTTGGAGCCATTCCACCAATCACATGGCCACTTGGCCAGGTTTTGACTGAGACTTCTGGGATGTGCCAGAGAGGGCATAGAAAGCCCATCAACCCTAAGCCTAAGCCTAACCCTAACCGTAACCCATACGCCAGTACACTGTCCTTCTTAGTGGGTCAGAGGCACCCAGAGGTGCAGCCCACTAACCCACCCTAACCTTACCCGTAACCCTAAGCCTAGCCCTTGCCCTAACCCCAACCCTAAGGCAGATCTGTACTCGCATTGCACTATACGCAAGTACACTTCCCTTCTTAGTGAGCCATAGGGCACCCAGCAGAGAGACATTCCTCGCTCACCAGCCCAAAGTTCCAAAACCTGTACGCCAGTATGCTGTCCTTCTTAGTGAGTCAGAGTAGAGGCACCCAAAAGAGAGGTGCCTCTGCCAGTGCCACTTGGTACGCAATGGCTACACGGTCATGTACCCTTCCTTTTCCCTTTGTAGCGCGCCAGAGGAGGCATCCATCCCAGAGAGGTGCCTCCAGGAGCCCGCTAAATGCCTTCCCTTCATAGCGGGCCAGAGGAGGCACCCACCCCAGAGAGCTGCCTCCAGGAGCCCGCTACCCTACCCCCCCTAAACCAGTACTAACGACAGACGACAAACAAAATGACAAATTTTTGAAAAATTTCGCAACAAATGGAAACAAGCCGAAACGGGCCGGCTTCGACACACGACAACTCGAAACGTCATTTTTCCTGGTCATGCCCATCTCTATTAAATACTTTAACTGTTTATTTCAATTTTGTAACCTACCTTGGATTTACTTGAGGAGACATGCAGTTGGCAAAAATAAAAATGGACGGATGGATTGATTGATCAATCGACCAACCAACCAACCAACCAACCAACCAACCAACCAACCAACCAACCAACCAACCAAACAAACAAACAAACAAACAAACAAACAAACAAACAAACAAACAAACAAACAAACAAACAAACAAACAAACAAACAAACAAACAAACAAACAAACAAACAAACAGAGTGTCCCCTAAGCATGTGTTTTGCTAAGTTTGAAACAGATTTCTAGACTAGATAGGATAGACAGGGAAGAGAAACGAGAGGCAGTAATGAGATGCATTTTCCCTTGCAGTTTGACTACAGAATATATAGTGATTGAGGACTCATTTCCTTTGGTCAATCCAGCCACTGGGTAGGAACATATTGTAGCACCCAGATTGTCTCTGGAATTTTCCTTTTCAAAGCCAGCAATTGAAAGCTTCTGGCATAGGTGAGATATTTTTATTTGCCCAGGCTTTCCTGGATTAATTTTGCTGATCAAATATAGGACCAGTTACTCTTTCTGGTAAAGGTACCATGGAGTGACTAATTTAAAAATCTTCCTGTATCATGTGTAACCCCACCTGCCTTGGTATGTGACAGTATTCTTTATTGTACATTGCATTTTTAAGCAGGATACAAAACTGTAAAATAAATAAAGAAGTAAGAGCTAAAAGCCGGTCGAAACAGTGAAGGGTTATGATCTGCTGTAGTTTTGAAGCCAGGTTTTGTCACAGCTGGGAGTAATGATCTTAGCTCACCTTGTTCATGGAAGAGGAACATGAAAGATATTTTGCTCACCATCTGAAAACTCAGACACAGACTAGTTGTCTGGCAGATAGGTACATATGGCATCAATTCTCTCTATGTATTCTGTAACAAGCAAACCCATATGATACTTACACACATTCCTATTGGATTATGGGGAAAATGTGTATGAGGAAGTCACTCTGGGCATCCCTTTTGGGCGATCTGTCAGGAGGCCACAGAAGGGTAAATGAAGGCTCCAGGTAGAAGAAAGGAACTTGGAGAAGACAAGAATATCTGGACAAGGAGGCAGGGGCCAGGCACAGCTGGCAGGAACCCAATAAAACAGAAAAGGGGAAAGAGAGGAGAAAGACCATTCACAGGATCCACAGGAGATGAGTGGACCCAATACTTTTTGCCTTGGGGAAGAAGGAACCAGTGGTTGTCCAGAGCCCCTGAATAGGGACTGGATCCAAGTGCAAGTGGCCAAGGAGAAGGACACGGTGGGGGCATGACAATCTTTAGCTAACCATCAAGTCCTGCCCTCTCCCAAACTTTGTGAAGCCTGCATTGACTAGAAGAGCAACCACATCTCACCCTAATCCAAAGGAAAAGCTAGAAGGCGCACCATAATTGTCAGCAGGAGGGATTTGGGATTCCCAGGCATCCAGTCAGCAGCCCAAGCCCTTCTTGAAGAGAGTAAGGCTCTTTTGAGGACTCAGACACACCAACAAACTACGAGAAACCAGAAGCCAGTGAACAGATCTGGGATTTAGGCAAAGATCAGATGGGGCACTTAGTGAAGCTAATTCACCCCACCTCACTCTAGCATGTGTTTGTGTGTGCGCGCACACACACACACACACACACACACACACAAAACCTCATAGGATGTGATGCTGCCAGCACCTCCGTCCCCTTACACTATAAAATCCAGTTCTAAACAGCTCAAGAAATATTGATATCATGGAAGCCATGGCCAAGAAAGACTTCCCCCCACCACCCAAGGTTGGGGAGCAGTCCTCATAAGTGTGCTAACAGAGGCTCCAACATGCCAGCTTTTTCCTCCAGTCAGATAATTTGCAGACTGAGCCAGTCATCAACTAATAAACTGTCCATCCACCAACCTGTGTAACCCGAAAAACAGGCAGTCGCTTTAGCATGCAATTTCCTTTTAGCTTTGGTTGCTGTGACCATTTCTTTGCTGTGTGATTTTTGTTTTTGGGAGCTCCAGTTTTGTGGGATATGAGATCATTGCCTCCCCCATCTGATCAGTAGTAGGGGTCCTCAACATGGCTTGAACTCCTCCCCTCTCCCCCAAATTGCTGATGGTCTTTGAAAAAGCTCTGAGACAGATATTTTTGAACCGCCAACACCCTGGAAATGTTATTAAACCAGCAGCTGGTAGCTACCTGCTGGCTTTGACCTTCTGTCCAGTTAAACATTCACCCCATCCCCATTCTACCACAGCTATGCACAGATGGTCATCACCCTACATTTATACCTATCTTGGCTGACTTCAGAAGGTAAATGGGGTTTGATCCAGCTGCTACTTGAATTGGACAATACCAGAAAATTGCTTGTCTAGAATAGGTTAGGAACTAATAGCTGTTATGAGTTTTTCAGCCTGTTTCACTGTGTTCTGGAAGTTTTTCTTCCAGAACATGGCCAAACAGCCCAAAAAACTCCCAACAGCTATCAGATCCCAGCCCTGAATGCCTTCGAGAATACTTAGGAAAGAATGCTGCATGAAGCTCTGGAAAGGCACACAGCAAGCTACGTGGACCAAGGATGTGACTCAGGCTGATACTTCACATCTATCTCATCGCTGTTCGTGGTCCCGATTGGCACCGGTACAAAGAAATCTAACCGCACATCTATTGCTGGATGAGGGGAGTTCATCCCAACCACGCCCCTGAACTGCTATCTAAGCAGGATGAGAGATTCCCCTCCCTGGCCTCGGGAATCTCCTTGTCTCACTTCTCATTCCGAGACGAGTGCCCGTGAGGTAAGGCTCGTCACACAACATTCCATTCTCCATCTAGTGGCAGGACTGCGAAGTGCCATTCGCCAGTACTTTCCCTATGGAGTCAGCAATGCAGTACAGAGAGATTAAAAGACAAATGCCTCAAACTTTGCTCCATAATGCATTGAAGGCAAGGCTTCGGAGGAACATTGAAAAACAGAAGGTGGGGTCGAAAAAAATGGAGAACAAAGGCATGGAATTCCACATCTCATCACGGAATGAGGACGTGCAGAAACAGTCATGCCGTCATCATCAATCACGCCCTTGCGTACACCGGAACAGGGACAGAACCGCCAGAAGACCACGTGACCGCGACCGACATCAACACACAATGAACTTCCTCCCGGGACAAGAGTGGATGTGAAGTAACCGTCTCAGTGTGTGGCAGCTGTCTGCGTTCATGTCTTTCAAATGGAGAATGGAGGAACAGGTTTGCCCTCTATGTGATGTTCACCCAATGGTGAGCTTTGAAAAGAAATACATGGAAGACTGATGCTCATGGAACACATCCCCACCTTTTTGACTTTGCACTAGCATATGCATAACTATGTATAGCATATTCATAGGACTTTCAATCCTCAGATGTAAATACCATCCTCATTATAGAGGCTGATAGACAGAGGCTATAAACAAAGCTTTCTTTTCTTGTTTTGGTTTCCTTTTTTCCCCCTTTTCTTTCAGCAACCATTTCCGTTCCTTTTTCAGGAGAAGAAAACATACTGAGCTCTCAGCATGTGCCAATCTGATGGTCCATTTGTCACTTTTCTTCTCCGTTTTTTGGACAAATTCACAACTATCCTTCTGTATCTATTCCCTGCCATAGCAATAATAATGATGAAATTACCGCAGGAGGTAGGAAACCCTCTGGTTTCATTGAATCCTTCCCTGAAGTCACTCCACAAATGCCTATAGAATAATAACAGGTGCTGAAATTGGCCCGACAAATTGTCTTAACAACCCATCCAATTAATTAGCAACTATCTATCCTGGAGATCTCTCTTGGCATCTAAGCGTGTAAGATTCATGCATATCAGACCCAACATAAGTGTTTCTGAGACGGTCCCCGTCATTAGATGCCAAAAGATAGCATCTAATTATTACGATGGCAAACATTAGACTCAAATTCCTCTACATATTGTGTACATAGCCCAAAACTGACAAAACGAATCTGAGCGCTGTATCCTCCTAATCCACAAACTAATCCACAAACTTCAGCGATTTAAGCAGGTGCATTCTAATCACAGGCTCAGCATAGCCATATTTAAAATGCAAAGTGGGTCATTCTGTTCTCTAAGGCAGGATATAGCCACATCTATATAAACATCAGACAGGAGGAGCTGGAACTCAGAAGAATAAGGTATGTTTTGCATACCAAGATCCCAAGTTCAGCCTCATCCAGCAACTTGGTTAAAAGAGCCAAGCAGAAGGTGATGAAGACAGCTTCTGCTTGAGGTCCTAGAAGACTTTTTGAATGAACAGATGGAGAAAGCGTCATGACAAAATAGACATGATCTCCTACTGTTGGCCATGATATGTAGGGTTGACTGAATGTGTAGCTGAAAGTTCAGGAGTGCCAAAGATTCCCTGCCCCTGGATTTGAATATACCGGATTAGATGGATACAGAGTTAGCCTACAATAATGCATACTCTGGTGTTTCTACACGTGGAGTGACAGCGAGTAGATCAACATGGGTGGTGGATTATGCACTGTATTTGATGGTTCCCCATAGAAAGGCACTCTGCAATGGAAAACTAATGCAGCAGAGTGTCCCAAAATAATATTTACTCTTTTCCACCAGGATCAATATTGTGCACTGTGACCATTTAGGATTCCACTATCTTATTATACTGCAAAGGCCCAGCATTCATTGTGGAATGTGGAGTGGAATGTGGAGTAGGGCTTCCCATTTCTGAAGAACTAATGCATTATGCTGGTCTGGAACTTCTTGTGCTTATTGATTGGAGATAATTACTTGAATCTCTTTGCTGCTTGGTGAATCTATTCAACTTAATTTGGGACTTACCGTATCAGACTGGATTCTGGGCAGTCAATGAGCTTTACAGTGCACACAGCCTTATTAGTCTAAGGACTTGTTCAACCCTTGAGACTTGCCCAAGGGCAGCTCCCCTGCCATTCGAGTTGTGTGGAGGCTGAACCAGGCCCTTTGGGAGCAGCTAAATGTGACTGCAATGTTCAATTATGAGCAGTGGAACAGTGATGCATTTTTTTTTCAAAGCAGGCATACATTCTGAGAATCTCTGTAGCTACTCTCTCCTAGGAAAGTCCATGGGCTGTATTCAGTAGTATGACTTCAGTAGCACCAGGTTTGCCACACTACCTGTTGTGCATGTTTTAATTTATTTTTAGTTCAAGAGCAAGGCCCAATATGTAAACACATCTGGCTGAACAAGTAATTGCATAAATCAGCGTTCCAATAACTGTACATGTACTTGGTTGTGAAACTATTTGGGCCGCATCTACAGCAACTCTTTTCATGAATCTTGGAGCAAGAGTGAAATGCAGTGCTAGCGGTGATTTATTTTCTCCCATTATATTGCATTTAGGCTCAAAACTGCAATCAGCTGTTAATTCAGACTCCAAAACCCAATCCTTTCCTTTTGGAACGGGTCTTGGTAAAATTAATGCACCTCAATGGCTTGCTCAGGACCACACCACACTAAATTGTACCATGCCAAATCAAAATACAGTGGCACCTTTTATAAAGGAATTAATTGGTTCCAAATGAAATTATGTTATGCAAATTTTCCTTTATACAAATTTCCCATAAGAATGCATTGTAAACAGAGTACTCCCTAATCGTGACCATTTTTATGTTGTACAGATTCGCCCCATAGATGATTCTGTTAAGCAAATTTCCCCTATCTCCTGAATGTTTTATGTTGAACAGATTTTATGTTATACAAACCGTATGTTATACGAGGGTCCACTGTACTCGTCTAGAAATTTATTGTTGCTCGAGGGGGGGGGAGCTCTTTCTTTGCTTCTGACACAGTGAGGTGTTCCTGCAGAAGTCAACATTTCTCTCTTTCCTTAGTTCACCCTAGTCTATTCATCAGGACCAAAGTCAGCATGTATCTTAATACCAGCTGCAAGGTAACAGAGAGAGAAGGATATTCTTCTGCTTGCTGAGAAAGTTGAGCAGTAGATATACATTGCTTATGGGCTTCCCACAGGGAAACTAGTTGGCCACAACAGGTATTTTCAGGTTTCGGTGTATGTAGCAAAGAGGAGAATGGAGCGGGAGTAACCTATTATTCCATGTCCCATTATCCCTGTGTCCCACAATCAAACTCATAATCCTCCACACTGTGAGCTAGCATTCAGAAAAACAGAAACCTACTATTGTCTATTGTGCAGAGCTTCTGGCTAGCCATGGTTTGGCAAGATGCTGAGTTAGCTACACTTTTGTCCTTGTCCAATAAGGCTCCTCTCGTCTTTTCAAGTTATTTTCTTTTCTTTGTTCTGATTTTAATCTTACTGAATTCATTTGTGGGTAGAGGGGTTAAATCTTGAAGTCACTGTTTATCTTACAAAAACATTTTCCCCCCCTTGGGCCTTCAGAAGATAGCAATCTTAGCAAGATAATGAAACAACCTGAGTGACGATTCGGTCTGAGATCTTATTTTTGCTTTCATGCTGCTACAGCCTACGTCCTGGGTTTTACATCTAGATTGCACTATTTTCATAAAGCAGCACCGCCAACTTGGCATGCCGTGGTTCGGAGTGAATTATTAGCAACTGTTCATCAAACTGCTTTGAAACCAGTTATGTCATTTTAAAATACACATTTGTTTATTATACTTAAATCGTGCACAGGACTTTGAAGACCTGAGAGTGACAATACAATTGGCACCCAACAGATACTCCTCTACACACTCATTAGACCTACACACATGGCTGGCCTATGTAATCATGGTCGTTGAATGAAACACAGTGTGATGCTGGAGTTTCCCATAGTACCGTGCCTTTGGCATTTCATACATGCATGTTTTCAGCCTCCAATCCTTTTAGCCTCACCTAACATGGGAAAGGCTTATGGGAATAGTTGGCTAGGTATTTTGAAGGGCCAAAGTTTCCCCAGCTCTGTCACTGCAAACAGTAAACTGTGGCTGTAATCCAGGCAAAAGCATGTATCTGCAAATCCCTGTAAGCGTACATCTGAACATTCTGGCTAAGTCAGCAGCATTGGCAGGAGCATGTGCACAGATGGTTTTGTTGTGCATACACCAGACATACAGCATGCACAGGACCCCTGGTTCAATTCAAATGCTGATTCAGCGTGTCAGATCAGGACCGGGTAGAATTTGGAGTGATCCAGACCCACCCAATCTGAATCTCAAGTATAAACCACAGTTTGGAAACCCACAGTTTACTGCCGCATAGAGAAATCCAAAGAGTTATAATCTAGGGGTAGATAACCTTTTGCCATGGAACTTGGTATTGAGGTACACCGCAAAGCAAGGATTCTTTGCATGAAATGGAGGCATGCACCTCCTTAAATTGTTGTGCTGGAGGACTCCAAGGTATGCGAACACTTGATAGGAATGTTTCCCCAAGCGCAAAGAAGAGTGAGGAAGAAGTAGACTAAGCCAGAGCACTTGCACATTTTCTTTTTCTGTATACAGGGAAAAGCAGGGTTCAACCAGTGGCACAGTTTGTGCAATTTGCTGTAGTAAATGTCAGCAAGATTATCCCCCCCCATCCCCCTCATTATTCAGTAGAGTGTGGAAGAAGGAACATAGAACTGGAAAGTTTTTCTATTCAAGTAGGGTAGGTGAATTTTGGTTATTTATTTATTTATTTATTGCATTTATATCCCACCCATCTTCCCGGGGGAACTCTGGGCGGCTTACAGAGTGGCGACAAAGCGCTATCAAATACAATATTACAACAATAGCAATTAAAAACAATTTTAAAACACATTAGCGCCCTAGTGGCTGATACTGATGGCGGGATAGAGGGGGGGGAAGATGGTAAATTAATGCTCGCCAAAGGCCTCGCGAAAGAGAAGCGTTTTTAGGGCTTTGTGAAAGGCCAGCAGGGACTCTGCAGAGTGCACATCGGTCAGTAAGGTGTTCCAGAGTAAGGGGGCCACCACCGAGAAGGCCCCCGAGAGGCCCAGAAGACATGTGAGCGTCTTCCGGGCCTCTCGGGGGGTGGCGACCTGGAGCGTGTGTGCTCGCAACTGCCGAACAGGTCGGGCCGAGGTTGATCGCTGGACGATACGCTCTGACAGGTAGTCCGGGCCCAAGCCATGGAGGGTTTTATAAACTAAAACCAGGACCTTGAATCTAATCTGGGATGCAACGGGCAACCAATGCAGGCGAGCCAGGACTGGGGTGATGTGTTCATAGCGACGCACACCCGCCACCAGCCTGGCGGCCGCATTTTATACCCACTGCAAGCGCCAGAGAAGAGTCAAGGGCAACCCCATGTAGAGAGCGTTGCAGTAGTCCAGCCTCGAGATCACCAGCGCTTGGACCACTGTTCTCAGAGAGTCGCCATCCAGGTACGGGCGGATCTGGGCCATCTGGCGAAGATGGTAATAAGCGGATCTGGTCGCGGCTGCCACCTGGGCTTCCAAGGTAAGCGCCGGATCCAGAACCATGCCGAGATTCCACACCCTCTCTGCAAGTTGGAGGGAAACCCCATCCAAACAGGGGAGGGGGCCTCCGTACCCAGATGGCGAGTTCCCATCTCGTTGAGCTGTCTTGCTCAGAAGCCACCGTTCTGATCTGTTCTTCACAATCTCAATCCCATGCCTGGAAGACATGCTGGAATGTTCTTATCTGGGACTTTTTTTTGTGGATGGTTTTATCTAATCCCTCTAGTTTAATGGAGCAGATGAATGTTGTTGTGCCGTTCTACTCAGAAATCACATTCTGAGATTTTTTTTCACAATATTGATTTTCTGCCAAGAATGGGTACTGAAATATTATTCCTGGGGTCATTTTGTGGTTATGGAGCATCAACCCTCTTTATTTGGATGGGATGAGTGAATTTGGTTGGGCTGCCCTACTCAGAAGTCTTTATGCTAGGATGTTTTTCACATTATTGGTTTTCTGCCCAGAACACATACTGCAGTGTTGTTCCTGGGATTGATTTGTGGTTTGTTGCATCCACTTCATTTAATCACATATGTGTCAATATTTGTTTTTGGAAATTGACATTCTGGGTCATTGTGCCCTGTTTGGTGGAATAATAAAGGGTTAAATAAGACTGGTTTTTATTGGATTTAAGGTCCAAAATATTGTTTGCATACCTGTCCATCACCTCCCACTATTTTGGCATAATTTTTTAAAATTAAAAAGTACCCAATGTTATAGCACATCGTTCCATCTTTTACCCAGACCCAAAGAAAACAAGGGAGAGATTCTAATCTAATTAACCCTAGACAAGAATGCCACCACCCAGTGCAGTTACATTTAAGCTAAAGAAAGAGCTCAATCACACATGCCAAAATTATCCCAATTAAATAGATTCTGCTGTTTTTAGATTGTTTTATAAATTTTCATTCAGATGATGCACAGGTAAAGCCTATTCAGATGATGCACAGGTAAGACCTATTCATTTGGCCGGACAATCTTTTTTTTCTCTCTCTCCCCAGCAGGGTTGTTTCAAAATGTACTGATTATCATTTCAGTGCATGTGAGCATTGCTATTGATTTATTTACTTCGTGAAGGGATTGGGTTTGGGAGCACTTTGGCCACTTCATGTCCATTGGACTTGTACCCTTTCAAAAAAGAAAAGAGTTAAGGGATATCAATAAATTGCTAATAGCAGCAGCTGCAGCAGCCATTGCCATAAAAACAACATGGATATATTACTAAGGAGACAGACTTTCCCCACTCCCTTGTGGGTGTAATGAATTTAAGGGAAAAGAGGACTTGAATAGAAACATGGACATTTCCTGCTTTGAATTGTACTTACTTACTTACTTACTTACTTACTTACTTACTTACTTACTTACTTACTTACTT
>JAHTLZ010000007.1:23538853-23555413 GCA_023846285.1 Phrynocephalus versicolor
GTATAGCATTTGTTAGGTTGGAACACTGCACCATGCTCTTCAAAAAATTATATGAACCTGTCTCCTCATTTTTAAGTTAGAATAAATTCTTAAGAAATGAACTGTCAAATGTGCTTTCTATGCAGAATGTTTATGTATTTATTCATTGATTTTGCTGAAAACTGGATTAAAGGCAAGATAATACACTGGAGTATAAAGGATCAGAATGAACAACAACCTGACAATTGTTTTAGGGGGTAGGAAGCAAGTTGTCTCTGGCTTTTTAAAGATTTCTAAATTGAATTGGAAAGGACCATGTAAACCACAGATTTTAGCTGTTCAGAGATTTGCATTTGAGTGTACATATTTTTGTTTTCATACCAGTATTCTGGTGGGAAAGAGTTGTGCTTTACCCCTGAGGTTTGATGGTTTACTGCTGAGGTTTGTCAGGTGGCCACATAACTGGAAGCAGAAATATGTTATTACAAACAAAACAAAACAGAAAAAAATCTCTAAAAAATTCCAGTCTACACTAATTACATTTTGATTTGTTTCTTCATATTGCTTTTGGTTTCCTGCCTAAGCCTCCAATAGGAACCTTTGTCACATTTATGGGCACCTCTACCTCCTTGGAATGTTTAAGATGGTTGTTCCTATTATTGGTGGTACAGATGCAGCAATGAAGATTTGGGATGGGCACAAAATGGAAAAATTGAGTTTGATTTTGTTCCGTTTTGTTTCGTATTGTAAGTAACAATATTTTTCAAAGAATTTTGTAACTTAAGAAATGAGATGAAAGGAAATGAGGCAAGGGAATTCCCCCCAGCAGGGGGCTGAGAGGGTAGCGCTGATGTTAGCACTCCCCTCTCACTCCCCTGCCGGGGGATTCCCCACTACATCCCAGCTGCAGAAGAGAAGAGTGTCCGAGGAGGACTTGCCACTGCTGAGCCTGCCTTCACTGCTATGGAGCTTCACCGAGGCAGGCAAAGGAGCTGAGATGGAGGTGAGTCCTCCTCCAACACTCTTCTCCGCTGCCGCTGCCATGGAGCCTGTATAAAATGGCAACAATGGCGGAGAATAGTGTTGGAGGAGGACTTACCCTCCTACTTCAGCTCCTTTGCCTGCCTTGGCGAGGCTCCACAGCAGCAGAATGAGCTGACCTAGGAGGTGAGTCCTCCTCAGACACTGTTCTCGATGCTGCCATGGGAAATTTCCTGGCAGGATTCCGTGGGTAATCCCAGGGGGATGAGAAGGGAGTGCTGAACTGAAGTCAGCACTCTTTGGCAGTGGGCCTCTTTGGCAACAGCAGCAGTGGAAGTGACAGGGCCTCTCACCAGGACCGGTTGCCCTCTCTGGCTGGGCCGGGTGGCTGGTGGCGGCTCTTCAGCAGTGGGCCTCTTTGTCGGCTTGCAAGCCCAGCAAGTAAGAGATCCATCTTAAAGCAGAACGAAATGGTTCATTTAAAAAAATCATTTTGTTTATAATGAAATGTTTCATTTTGTTAGCTAACGAAACAGCAAAACAGCATTTTGTGGAATGCTTTCCCTCTTTCACAGAGAAGAAAGGGAAATCAGGCATTGACTTAGCTGTGTTTGCAACAAAACCCAAGTAGTGAAGATGCTCAAACACTGGTGTAACTTCGGAGGGGCAGAAGAGTGCATTTGCCCTGGGGAGCTCAGCAATCTGGGGTTACCTGGAAGGGGATCAGGAGTAGGAAGCCACGAGCAATCCCACCAAAAGTCTTCATTTCACCCTGCTAAGGCTTGGCAATCCTTAGTTGGGGGAAAATAGGAGAGGGAAGAAGGTGATTTTTCCCCCAAGCAGCACTTTTGTCGATTGCTCCCCCTCCTCCTCCTTCCCGCTAAGGCTTGGCGATCCTTAGCCAGGAGAAAGGAGGAGGGGGGATTGTGCAACGGAGGTGCTGCTTGGAAAAAAAAACCCATTGCCTGCTTTCCTCTCCTCCTTTACCCAGGCTAATGATCTCCAAGCCTTACCCGGGGGAAAGGAGGAAGGGGAAGCGTGCTACAAAGGCGATGCTTGGTGCTATCCACATGCTGTGTGGTTTGCACAGGAGAACCTTAACTAGAAAGGAGACCCAAAGAGGGCATGAGGAGAGACCCTTCTTCCCCTCTCCCACTGTTCCCCCCAGATCTGTCCCCCCTTGCGGGGTGGGTGAGACACAGTTGTGGGGATGAGAGGGCACAAAAATTGACTTTGTCCCCGGGTGCTCCAAATTTTAGCTATGCCATTGTGATCAAAGCATGGTTTAGAAGTATAACTTGGTGCTTACCATGTATGCTTCAAATTGCCAAACAGGGAAAGAACACATACAAGGGGGAAAGGGGGAGTACATAGCAGTCTGTTCTCCACATGCAAAGACTGGTGTCATGGGATATTTTCAAAATATGAATGTGTATTTTAACAATGAAACTGACACTGTTCTCTAAGTTGCTTCTGACACAGGCTGAGAAACACTTGGCTTTGCAGCTTCCTCAGGAGGTAGTGCTTACCTAGAGAGAACTCCCACAAACTGGGCCCAGCCAAGCATAGGGTAGAAGCTGCTTTTTCCAATTATCCGCCAGCCTAATCATAAAAACATCAAGCCGCATGCTCCATATGTCATATTTATTGAATTCATCCAGGAGTTTCTTGATTAATCCTTTATTATTCCCTTGCAAATCCCAAGATTCCCCTAAATTTGTGTGTACTTGGATATGTGAGTGCACACCAGTGTGATTATCAAAATCAATTCTAATGCAAAAGCATCTGCAGGAATTATTTCAGACTCATCTTCCTTATTTGTCTCCTTAGACACACTAACACTAAAGAAGAGTTAGAATAGTTTGCAATTCCTCTTTCAGGAGGAGACTGAAAATGAAAATTGCACCAGAGCTTTACTTAGAAGCCACATGTGTTACATTTTCCAGACTGAGCTTTGGGCTGACAGAGACTTAGAGGAGCTCTCACAGTCAGTTGTCCAGAGATCCTGCACTATTTGATAAAGCTATAATCTGCTGTAAGGAACCATATTAGGACACTACTGAGTCAAGGAGTTGAGTCAACAGCTGGGCTCTTCTTGAACAATGTTATTCCAAGACATTGTTCAAGAAGAGCCCAGCAGATAAGATCCATCCAGAGAGAGAAGGGGGGGGGGAGGTTAAACAGAAGACATTGGAAAATGTCACTGTTAGCTAATAGAGAGCTAAATTCAATTGCTATCCCAGCCACAATAGATCAATCACATCAATAGGCCTTTTGGCAAGTCAATACTAGGGATGGGCACGAAACGGAAAATCAGTGTTTTGTTTCATTCCATTTCATCCCCATCCACATTTCATTTTGTTCCATTTCATATGACTTTTTTTAAAAAATCGTACGAAATGAAACAATAACAAAATGTTTTGTTTCTCTGGGGGCTTGTACTCACCCCTCCTCCTCCTTCTCCTTCGGGGCTCCTTGGGTTTCGGGGCTCTGGCGGGGCTCCAGCGGTGTCACTAGGCAGCCCTGCACTGGATTGTTGGCGGCACCAGGGACAGTGGGTGTCAAGAAGCCTCCCTGCTGCCTCACAAGGCAGCCCCGCACTGGTGCTTTCACTTAAAAAAAAAAGTTTAAAAGGCCTGCTGCTTTTTCCGCTATGCTCCCCATTGAGGGGAGGAGAAGTGGTGGGTCATGGTGGCAAGCACAGGGCCTCCTGGCGGCCCCGCTGGCCCTCTCCAGCCTGTATCCTCAGCGGCAGCAGCACCAGCAGTAGGTGCAGGGCCTCCTGGCAGCCCCATGGTTTTTTTTCGGTGCAAAGGCTGCAGCAGCAGTGGAGGCAGCACTTCCCATAGCCTGCTCACCCTCTCCAGCTGGGGTCTTCAGTGCCAGCAGGAGTGGCAGCGATCCCAGCAAGTTAGGGCCCGTTTTACAGACTGAACAAAATGGTTTGTTTTAATGGGGGAAAATGACTGTTTTGTTTTATCTGTAATGAAATGCTGCATCATCATTTCATTTCATTTCATTTTGGTTCGTTACAGAACAAAACAATGAAACAGCATTTTATTTTTGTTTTTGTTTTTGTGCCCATCCCTAGTCAATACCTATGTATGACCCTTCAGCAAAGTGGATTTCTTTTAGCTTAAAACTAACAATTGGGTCTATTTTACAGTAAGAGATTTTATAATGTAGTCACAAAAGCCAGATGTTGGGTATTGGGAGCAAGAAAAATAGCAGGAGTACATCAGAAACACTTGTCCTTGCATGCAGCCTTTGACAGGAGGCAAAAGGATGGTGTAGTAGGGCTGAATCGGGCTGATCAAGTAGAAATGAACCATGCACAGTGATCTGCAAACTTTGTGTACTATCATGTATGTTTATAAAATATATTATAGCTGGTTGCCTTGTTAGTCTGTTGCACAAAAGAGAAGCTAGAGGTCTTGTAGAACTTTTAAGATTAGCTAGGTTTAATTCTCCATCATCTTGCATGTTGAAATACACATCTTCCAATCACTGGAGTGAATACGTCTCTGAAGTGAGTCTAAATTTTGTCAGCAAGGATGGTGTCTCGAGGAGGACAGCAATGGGGTGTGTTGGTCTGGGGTGAGGCACGGAATGTTTCCAAGCCTCATAGGCTGGGGATGGGACTGTAGGTAGAAGGGGTACATTGTTTCAGTACAAAGGAAGACAAAGAACATAATGTATTCATGCATAGGAATGACAGCCTATAAACAAAGCAAGTGAGCAAGCAACCATTGCCCAGGGATTTTTGCAGAGATAAAGAGTTAATCCTTTGTCTCTCCCCAGGTTTCCATGAGCTGGAAAAGAAAGATGTTGCTATTCCTCTCCTGATCTATCTACAACTCTAGCTTTTGGATAGATGGCAGGTGAAATCCCATGTTAATCCAAATGCATATTCCCCGCTATTATAACATTTTTTTCCTCCAGACATGCAATTCTTTTGAAGTGCTGGGCCTGAGCAGTCACACTTGTGAATACAACCTTGTTTACCATCTGATAAGCAGCCACAAAATAAAAGCGAGAAAATCTGCAGCCGGGAGAGAGAGAGAGAGAGAAAAAACTTGTGCTCAGAGAAACAGACATCTGTTTTTTTCTTGAGGGAACTCTGCAGTGCTGTGCTGCCCTGTATTGTCTAGCATAAGCCTTAGGTGGCAAAGAACAGGCAAAGACCACATCTGAAGTTCTAGTTTGTAGAACAAATTGTCTCGAACTATCACAGAGCTATCATAGATCTGGTGGTGAGACTCCCTCTAGTTCACATTACAAACCATTTGCTGAACCTGGTTTGAGGTTTTTCAGAAATGTGGTCTTTTTTACGTGGCACAACAAATACACAAGGAATTTTCTATTTTTCCTTTATCTAAACATCTTGCATTGCCGACTCACCCACTTTCTTTCTAGATCTGGAGCTTTGGACTACAAATTGCACAATCTACCTCCAGACAGTACCAATAGCTGGGGTAGTCATGGCCACACACTCAATATACACATACTCTATGTCTGTGTGTGCATTCTTGATTTTCCTTGATAAAATATTGTAAAACAAACAAATAAATCTTGCAGTGAATGCATGCAGAGTTGCATCCAGATTCTTCTTGCATGCATGTAATGCTTTACCATGGTTTCTGCATATTGATATGCACTGATGCATCTTGAACAGATACATGCAGCAAGTTAAGCAGCGATCATTTTTGGTAGCAACACCGGGAAAGAGAGAAAATCACAGGAGGAGAAATGTAATATGTTATCTCCAAGGGATCCTTGTCTTGCCCAAGTAACCCCTTTGGCATCTTCCTCTGCCTAATGTCTCCACCTCATTAAAGCTTTAGTTGATGAATTAAATATTTAATAGATTAAGCGGGCTTCTTTTGTGTGTAGAGGAACGACGTTCTTGTTCCCAGCATATGTGTAGCTGTGTATCCTCTCGGGAAGCTCCAATTTGCTACACTAATTGTGCACAGATTCTTCACAACCAGGGTAATTTCCTTAGCAGCCCAATTGCAGCAGTACGAAAGGAGCAGTAGCCAGGCTGACTAAGGACAATTGGCTGCTCATAATGTCACCCAGTTGGCTAAATGGTAGCCATCCATCCCTGCAAAGGTTGCATTTGTGCAGCACATGACTCAGGGTAGTGACTTGAAGCTACTCCAACAGGTCTTGCAGGACCAGTTTCACATGGCATTTAAAATGAACGCAGCAATATAATACTGCAATGTGGGAGTTTGAAAAACAAAACACCCAAAATACAAGGGCATGGCAAAATACCTAGAAACCTGGTCTATGGATGTGAGAGTCAAAGCAAGACATTTCTCTCTCTCTCTCTCTCTCTCTCTCTCTCTCTCTCACACACACACACACACACACACACACACACACAGGGTGGGGGGGGAGAGAGAGAGAGTTTGAAGAAAAGTACCTGTTGCTTCCTGTCTCATTCCCACCCTCAACGTAGACTACCAACCTAAGCAGTGAGGGCTATGCATACCATATGGCCACATGCTACTAGCCACAGGATGGCAGCATGCAGAGGACAGCAAAGGTGGCCAAAGATGTTTTGCTGTGAAGGTAAAGCAGTGATGCTATCTCCAGCTCACACAAAGCAAAGCAAAATGTGTTTATATCATGATTGTAACACTTAATCACTATCCGGGCATGTAACAGTTTAATCACATTGAGACACACCCAGGAAGCTTGGTACTCACTTACTCACTTGAATGAGCTCCAAAGGATGGAAGGCTAAGACATGAGCCAGCTACCTGAGCCCATCAGGATCAAACTCAAGCTGTTAACAGTCTTGACTGCAGTACTGCAGTTTAAGCACTGCACCACCAGGGTCCCAGGTCAAGTTGCACCATCAATCTCCAAGTTATTTCTGCACATAAGGCAGAAATTCCCACAAGCACCTCTCCCTTTTCTTAGCAGTGCAAACATGATGAAAACTAACTAAATGGCTATGGATTTGTGTCTGTTTCCTTACACCTGGAAAAAGTCCTCACACCCTGCATTTAAGGCATTCTACTTTTTTCTAGAGGTGGCAAAACACTTTGGAACAGAGGAACAGAAATTGAAAGTGCACTCATTTGAAAAAGATCTCACCTCATTTTGCTGCGGGTCTCACTCTCTCCAGTGACATTTTCACCCTGTCCTTTTTCAACCCTGCTTGCTATTACGCTACCTCCCACCTTTCTGCCCAATACCTTTATCATATGAAAGAGATAGCAGGTGATGGATGCTTACTCCAAAAAAGGAGGGAATCTGCAAGATGTCTCTTCAGCTTGGACTGAGCCATCCCTGCTCCTTCAATTTTCCACTGACCTATGATAGTTTTTTATTTGCCTGGGGATTGCAGAACTGGAACGGAACTGGAAAAATCCTGGTTCAAACAATTGGCCACTTAAATATTCTTTTTTTTATGATTTCACCCCATAGGAAGAGATGTTTAGTTTTTCAAGTATCTGGCATGTGAAAAGCCCCCAACTTGCTTGTGGAAAAGAGGCTCGAGTGTCACTAGCAGAAAATGACCCCACCGAAGCACCTCTGCTACGGTGCCATTTGTCAGAGTCTTCAGGATAGTATCTGTTGCTCTGTCTCTCTTCCCTCTTGATGTATCTTCTCATGAGGTGACACCAGAGAAAATTCAGGAATGCTAATTTAATGACACATTCCAAACCACAAAGATGTAGCAATGTGTCTGAGAGAATAAATAATATCCAGCTGCTACGACTGTCTTTTTATACCACTACAAACAAAGGAGGGAGTGAAACATCAAATAAAGGGGAAATAATATGTGAGTAAGTCCCTTTTTGTGGAATTCAGACTCTCATGTAATTGGCCTCCCATTTTCTGACCTGTGTTTTGGCACAGATGAAAAATGTGAGCTCTGTTGATCTCGTATTTATTTGGAGTGCATGACAAAGTCCAGGAGGAATTGAGTTGCCACCTTCCCTCTGGTTTCTTGTCCCCTGGCTCTTTTCATTACACAAACTGGAACACAGTGCTGAGTGCTCAGTTTGGGCATCAAGGGCTCCCAGACAGACTCATGCTAAAGATCAGTGCATCTGAACATTTCTAACCAAGACTATGCACAGAATTCAAATGGAAGTAAGAGAGATCGGCACACTTCTTCCTTCACTTTCTCTTCCCTTTGCACTACATTTTGTTTCATGACCAAATGAAAGAGGTATATAAAATAAAATGGCAAGAGATAGGTAAAATATTGGAAGCTGCTCGAGCGGCAAAGGCAAGGCTGATTTTCTGCTGTGACCAAGAAGCTATGGAGTGGAACACTATTTTACTTTAACTAGGAGGAGGGGACAGAGCGCAGCAATCCAGGAGTAATACCTGAACTTTGTCTATCATGTAATGTCTGAAATCCTGCTGTTTAGTGTAAAAAAAAAGTATATCATTCAGTCCCCCTGCAATTCTCAGAGTGGGGAGCATATTGCATGCATCAAACCCATATACAGTACATGTGTACCTCCAAGAATCACAGCAGGTTTTCTTTCTTTGCTGGCTGAGAATGAACTCAAAGTGAGTCGTTTTCCTTATGCTAAGTCACAGAATTTCAGCCATTCTGTATGGGACAGAGATACTTCAGCTATCAATTCTGGAGAACTACTCTCTGTACAATATTCCTAGTAAAATAGAATTCCATTCCATGCTTTCTTGGTTACTGTGTAAGAGACTATTCTAAGCCAGGCCTGTACAACACATCGACCGCACGCTACCAGTCAACCATGGGCCCATTTGACGTAGCCCCCAAGGTCTCAGGCCTCCCAATCAGCATGGTTTTTTAAAGGCATGCCCAGCCTTGCAGAGCACCAGGAAGGGAACCAAGGAGGGTCAGAGGAGGGAGGGAGGAAGAGGAGCAGGAGGAGGGCAAACCACCCTCCTTGGGTCCCCACCAGATTCGGTCCACCACCATGGCTGTGGGTGGGGGGCGATGGGGGAGGAGAGCTGGTAGCTGCCACCACAATTTGCATGCACACAATTAAGGTTGACTGTGGGGGACATTTGTCATAGTCAGGTAAGGCTGTGGGCTGTTCAAACTTGGACAGCCCTGTTCTAAGCCATCTTAAACAGCTTTGCATATCTAAACTTTATCCTGCTCTGAAATGAGATATAATTGCTGCCAGTTGAAGAGAGAGATGGGAAAGGGGGTATTTTTTATTAAAGGAAAGGTAGGGTCAGTCAAAAGATGGTGCTACATATGAAGCCAATTGAACTCCCCGGTGTTGCATAACACCCCATGCACAGAGCCAGGTCAGCAATGAAACATCCACAGCACATCTTCATAGTGGAGATGATGTCTTAATTGCCTTTTCCTCATACAGAAGGCTATGGAAGTGATAATTATTTTTCATACCCCATGAGAGGGCAAGGTCTTTGGTTAAGATGTGAGCAAGGGAAGTGAACATTTGTGTTTGTTTCTTTGTGAAAATTAAGCTTGACTCTGCAAACAAAGCTTTAACACAGATTTTATGTTAATGCATATTAATACACAAAATGATATTTTTTGCAGGGTCTTTTAAGGATTAAAGTCTCATTCCAAATTCTAAACATTGGAAGCATTACAGGGGGTTTAAAGTTCTTATTTTAGTTTTTTTTAGTCAGCCTGTATCTCTGTGCTTGCTGTGTGTGCTTTCTTTATTAGTAAAGCAGAAAATATGGTAATTTTTGCACAAACTGAGGGCAAATTATGGCAGCCCTCTATGACAAAAAAAAAAAAATCTATTCTTGCCAACATGTGGTGGCAAAGAATCAGAGGGGCTTGGACATTTCTAACTGATGTGATGCTGAGTTGTGATTGCCTAAATCAAGAAGAGCTAAGGCTTTAGTGAGTTGTCTTTACATTCTTAACTGCTCAACGGGCTCTCATTGGCTGTGACTGTGGCTACCAACTTTGTTTCCCCAAAATACAATCCCATCAACCTTATGTTTACCTGTAGCATTAAGGGTAAAAAAAAAGATGTAATCACTCTTAGAAAAAATAGAATCTGTTGTGTTTTTGTAATGGCAATCCATTTAAAAAAATCTGCAATACTGTGAAGCCACAGACATTTCAGAGTGGAGCTCTTCATTCCACCAGCAACCACTGTTACTGGGAACTCAAGCAGAAGCTCTGATAGGATTCATTGCTTGAGGAGGTCCAACAGCTGTCCATGCAAAAGACAAAAATGGCCTGTAGAGTGGGGCCTACGGGAACTTGAGAAGGTTGTGCTGAGAGCTGTTCATGTACAATGTGTCCTGTTTCCAGGGTTTTTCCATTCACTTGATATTCTTTTCCTCAGGGGAAGAGGGGCGGCAGTACCAGCAGGCCAGCTGAGTGGGATGATAACAATCCAAATACAGTATGTGGTGGGACAGGCAAAATTGTGACAGGCAAATGGATATGTTTTGTACAGAACAAGCATAGGAAAGGGGTACTCCGGGAACTGGTGCTGGTGGATGGAGGGGAGAGGAGGCTTTTCACATGATCCTTACCTTCTTCTTGGTTCTGACAAGCTTTAAAAGTCTTGTTTTGCCATTTCCCAAGCTCATTCTACCCTAGTGGCATATGGGGACAGAGTTCTGCATATACTAAGTGTAAGCCAAGGGTGTGTTTTTTCTCCAGCCAAAAATAAGGGCTGAAAAACTTGTCATATACTCAAGTAAATACGGTAACTTCTCATGTATTGCTACAGTATGTCAATTTTTCCAGCTATGTACATTTTTGGTCACATTGCATCCCCATCCCACCCCCAGGTTAACACAAGGGTCGAATTGTTGCAGCCTCTGTCCATTCCTGCACTTCTGGTGGTGTTTCCCTCACCTCCGTGGAAGTATCTTAAGACTTGTTTTTCTTAAGACATTGTGTGCAGTCCTTGTGCCTTAAGGAAAAACTAAGTGCCTTTTAAAAAGAACCGAAGTCGATTTCCAATAGCTTCCACTCGTGATTTTTGATTTTGCCTGCCAGGGGCTGGGCTTCCCATGGTGGACTCCCAGAGTGACCAAAGGGAAATCTGTATGTATGTCTTCAGAACTGCCAAGGATTTCAGTGCCAAAAGTTAGTTCACTAGATAACCCCTAAAATCAGCTTCTAGGGAGAAGCCAAAAAGGCATGCACTGCCCTCACATTTTTCTTTATGCATTCTTATAATATTGATATGTAATCCTGTGTGTGTGTGTGTGTGTGTGTGTGTGTGTGTGTGTGCGCGCGCGCGTGCGTGCGTGCGTGCGTGCGTGCATGTGTGCATGTGCTTGCATGCATGTGCAGACACCCCCCATGGAATTCATCATAAAATGATAAATGTATGTATTACAACTATTCCTTATATCTTGACCTCTAGGAAATTTGCAAAAGACAAATCTGTTTTCTAACAAAGGATTGCCTCACTGGAGTGCATTTCTCACACTTCCCCCAAACACAGAGGCTGCCTTCAAAGAGATTTTTCCCCCCACTGATTAGGATCTCTCCCATCTCTCTCTTCTTCTTCTTAGTGGTGAGGTCCATTATGCTGTATTAGTGGTCAAATCCATTGTTTGACATGACTTTGAATAAATCAGCCAGCCTGTCACAGGAACCTGTTACCTATTTGGTCTGAGTTTGTCTCACCTGTTTGGGACAGGGAGTTTCCAGTGGCACTTTGAGGAGAGTTGGATCTTGCCAGCCCCCTGTCAACTGCTTCAGGATAAGGACAACCTCCGGGTTGGAGAGACAGGCAGGATATCTCTCAATGCCATTTGCAAGGAATTGTAAGCAGGTGAAGACATCTGCTTGGGAATACCCTGAAACAAATGGTGAGCCACTGTGTGAGACAGAATGCTGGACTGAATGGGCTGTAGCCTGTTCCAGCAAGGCTGTCCTTATGTTCTTATGTTTTTAGGTAAAATGTGAACCCTTCCTCTGATCATCTGTGGAAGGTAAGGGGAAACAAATACTTTTTTACATCTGCTAGATTGTTGCTAATGCAATGGATCACTTCAGTTATTTATTTATTTTAATTATTTTCTGTCTCCGTGTTGACATTCAAAACCACAGCTGTGGGCAGTTTCTTGATCAGAAATACAAAGGCAGGAAATATTTTCTTCAATTTTTTAAAAAAATAAATTACCATTGAAACAAAGTTATCCATTGCATCTGTGATGATCTAGCAGACAGAAACAAAATATTTTCACTTTAATCCACCACAGACAATCAGAGGAAGCACTTAATTGACAGTGGATAGGGTTATAAAAGATAATTTTTCATTTCGATGGAAGGGCCACATCAAATGTCCTTTCTTCCCTTGATCCCAGTCAATCCTTTGCAGCGGCCAGGAAAGCCAATGCAATCCTTGGTTGCATCAACAGAACCATAGTGTCTAGATCAAGGGAAATGATAATACCACTCTATTCTGCTCTGGTCAGACCCCACCGGGAGTACTGTGTCCAGTTCTGTGCACCTCAATTTAAAAATGATGTTGACAACCTTGAGCAGGTGCAGAGGAGGGCAACCAGGATGGCTGAGGGTCTAGAGTAAATGTATTCTGAGGAATGGCTTAGGGAACTGGAAATGTTTAGCCTTTCAAAAAGAAGGCTGAGGGGGAGGAATATGATAGCTATGCTTAAATATTTGAAAGGATGTCATATTGAAGAGGGAACAGGTTTGTTTTCCATGGTTTCAGAGACTAGGACTCGGGGCAATAGTTTCAAACTACAGGAAAAGAGATTCCATTTGAACATTAGGAAGAACATCATGACAGTTAGAGCTGTTTGGCAGTGGAATATGCTGCCACGAAAGGGTGGTGGAGTCTCCTTCCTTGGAGGTTTTTAAGCAGAGGTTGGATGGCCATCTGTTGGAAATATTGTGATGGGGTTCCTGCATGGCAGGGGGTTGGACTAGATGGCCCTTGAGGTCTCTTCCAACTCTATGATTCTATGATTCTGTGATTCTCTGCCTCATCCAGCCCACATCAAAATGGCCAATCTGAACAGGCACTCAGTCTCAGAAATGAGTTGCTGGCAATGGGTAGGGGCTGGCTTCTGGATTGGATGAAACATTGGTCTCATCCTATGGAGTTTATAACATGTTCAAATGTGATCACGATGGATGTCTTTTTCTATTTTTTCCCTAGAAAATGTGTTCAGATTATCTAGTGGGTTAAATCTTGGCACAGAATGTAAAACCATTCTATCCCAGACTGCCAGCCTTTAATCAGTCAACATTTTTCAATGCTGTTATTGACTTTGAAGCAGTGATTAACATTTTCTGTACCTATGAAAGGGTTCTTTTTGAATATTTCTGTAGGGTTTTTAATTGTCCAAATCCTTTGATTCTTTTTTTTAAAAAAATATTTCCAACAAAATTTGCAAATTGTAGCCTAAGTGTTCATTTCTCCTAGAAAACAACAAAAGCCCAATTTTTCTGATTGCCTTTGCTTTCACTCAGTAATTACATGCATCCTGTCAAGAGAAAAGAAGATAACAACTTATGTCCTAAGAAGATTAATGAGACTGTAACAATATTCTGGCATGTATAACATTCTTTGAATAGAATGTACCGTAATAGGACAGGAAAATGTGTGCCACTGATGCTACAACTGGGGCACACATTTTCTTTGCCACAACCAGGTACGCTACTTGGAACTACGGAGGGGCACAAAATGGAAAATTTGTGTTTTGTTGCATTTCATGTCCCCTTTGTTTTGTTTTTTTATAAATGCATTTTTACAAAAAAATAACAAAATGCAACAATAACAAAACAATTTGTTACACTGTAAAATGGCTCACTTGGGTCCTAGAGGCATCAAATTTGGTGCCCCTAGGACCCAGCAGAGCCATTCTACAGAGTAACAAAACAGTTCATTTTAAAATGGAAAAATGACATTTCATTTTATAACAAAACGCTGCCTGTTGTTTCATTTCATTACAAAATGATTTGTAAGCTTACAAAATGACAAAACAGCATTTTTTTTGTAAGGTGCCCATCCCTACTTGGAATTGACATGATTTACTATCCAACAACCTCTGGACAAATCACACAATCACCTGCCTCTACAATGGTGAAAGAAGGACTGTAGCCACAGATGGGCTGTCGGACAGAGAGGTGGCAAGAGGAATAAATGGGTGGGTAGACTGATATTTGGATAATACTCTCTCAACTTTGACAGCTCCATCTACAGAAAAATCAATGAAGTCAATTTCTAGAAGCTGGAGCTTGGCTGGCAATGGAAATGAGGCATCTGCAGCCACCCCATGTCCACTGGTGTGATCTGCCTTCATGGATTTCAATCAGAGTGCAATTGAGTGACTTCAATAATTTCATGCCAGGTTGTAGGAAGGAGGGAAGGCGGAAGGGTGACTTCCCTAATACCTAATCAGTTTTTAACAGCTTCATAATTGGCCGATCCCATGGGCGATTAAGGACGAAAATAACAATTTCCACTTATCCTACCGATTAATCAGATCACCTTTGCCGTCCCCTCTCCCTTTTGCTCAGCTGCTAAAAAAAACACCACCACTTTCTTTCTCATCCTGGCAATGAGAGATGTAGAATGTGATAATTAGGCAGTGAAAAAGAGTTTTGTTTTTATTTCAAAAAATCCCACTGGGACAGAATGATGAGGTCTGAGTCGCATGTGCCTGTAGCACCGAATGGGCTATCCTCAAGCAACACAACCCTTTTGCCCTTGTCAACACATGAAAGGGGCCTGTAGAAACACTCCCCTTCCCAAAACGCCTTCATTCCAATTTCTTTAGACCTAAGGTAGGGAAACTTCAGATAACCAGAGATTCATGAACTGCTGTTCCCATCATAATTTATTGTTAGCCGGACTGCTTAGGGATTATGAGAAGTACAGGCTAGCAACATTCGGACACCTAATGATTACCTATTTGGGAAGTTGGTCCTGAGTTCCCCTCTGGCCAACATTTGTCAGCTGCCTCAGATCCCCTGAACAATTAAGACTCAAGAAGTCCTTTTCTCTATTGGGCAAGTCAGCTATAATGATTGTTTGGCTAACAGTCTGGAATAAATTGGGAGTTTTTGTCATTATTTATTAAAATGTGAAATTCTGAGGCTCACAGAACTATAAGGAAAATAAAAACTAAAATGGAATAAAAGTAGAAGAAAATTGTGATTTCTGATTTCTTTATACCTCTAATGGATCAAGATTTTTTATTACATTCCACCCCACATTGATTGCAAACTATGCACATTTCTGTGGGCAATTGAAGTAGATGGGCTTTTTGTTGTAACAAACAGTCAAAAATTTTCTTGACCTTGTTGTAAAAAATCCTTTTGACCCAGTCAGGACATCTTGTTCAAAAATAAGGGAACAGGAAGGAAAGGGCTGCCACCATTACTGAGTTTTTTAGTTTGCTACATTAGAGGGAAAAGACTTATGCTTTTTATTAACAAAATTTTCAAACAAAATGGGGGAAATTGCATTTTCAATGGTTTTTAAAATACTGGATTTTGTGCAATACTTGGCAAAGGTTTCTTCACCAGATACATTTTTGTAGACAGAAAAAAGCCACTGCTGCTATTTTCAAAAATTCTCATAAACTCACCTAGATATTTTGAAAGACAGTGACTGAGTGAGGTTTCCACAACTTACACAAAATGTCTTTGTCCTTTCATTTTGACAAGCAAAGAACATGCAAGGCAAGTCCTGCAAGGCTGTCTGAGTGTTCAGAAGGATGCAGTCATCTGATTCTTCTATTCGTTAACTGACTCTGCAACGAAGCAGCTGCGACTATCATTCTGTGCATTTTGAGATAAAAGTGAAATACTGTGTTCACAATTTGGCTTACTTTACCCACCTAAAACATTGCTTGTTCTCACTGTTGAGAGCACCACATAGAATTATAAAATAATGCAGTTGGGCGAGGCCCATAAGACCATCGAGTCCAACATGCTGTTCAATGTAGGACTCACAAAACAGCTCACCCTCTCATGGAATGAGGAGAAATGATTCTGTGCTGCTTTGTCTTCATGTGAGGCAGGATTGGCGTCATTATGTAAAAGCTCTCATTGGCTATTTCCCCGAGTGTTTCACAAAAAATGTATATTTTTTAATGGTTTCCAAAACTGAGAGGTGCCATTTTAACCCCAGGAATGTCCTGAAATGTTGTAAGGGCTTGGTCTTTCAGTGAAAATCAAATGGTGGCAGTAGCGAGAATGGCTGCTGAGGTGAGCTTTCCTGATGCTGCCACCATTACTGAGAGGGCCAAAAACAGGAAACCCCAAGAAAGAAAAACAGAGCACACAAAGAATATGAATGCAAGTAATGAAGCAGAACACATTTAAATGAGCAGATAATGAAAAACGCTGAAATATGTTATTATTTACAAATATCTGACACAACAAATGCCATTTATATTTATAGAAATGAATGTAGTCACAAAATGAAACTTCAGTTCTGCTAGTACAACTGAATAATATGTAGGCATACCTGCTGCACTAGCTGAGCCTAGATACAAGAGAAGCTCCCTCCGGAACACACACAAAATGGGATGAAGAAGGGGAAGAGTGAAGTTACACCAGATCCAAGCCCCTCTCAGTCTAAACTCAAGGTCTTTCTTTCTTTCTTTCTTTCTTTCTTTCTTTCTTTCTTTCTTTCT
>JAHTLZ010000007.1:23556940-23581053 GCA_023846285.1 Phrynocephalus versicolor
ATAATAATAATAATAATAATAATAATAATAATAATAATAATAATAATTGTCATGGTACAACCAGTGTACAGTGAAATTGGCTGAGCCTCCCTCCCTCCCCCCAACACCATCCCACTAAAAAGCCATTCAGTCTGATATCACACTGTGTGCTTGCTGCACAACTCGCCAGCCCCACGAGTCTATCACGAGTTATCACATCTCGTATAACAGTCAAAGAGCCCACGGATAAAAACTGGTTTTTAGCCTCTTGGTACAACTTGCTATACTTCTGTATCTCCTACCCGAGGGTAGGAGAGTAAAGAAGTGCTGACTGGGGAGTGAGTCATCCCTGATGATCTTCCTTGCTCTCCTAAGTCAGCGGTCCCTGGCGATGTCATCCAGTGGACTCAGACGACAGCCCATGATGTTTTGTGCTGTGTTCACTACCCTCTGTAAAGTTTTTCTGTCCGCAGCTGTCAAACCAGCATACCAGACTGTAATGCAGTACGTAAGGACACTTTATATTGTAGACCGGGAGAAGGAGGTCATCAATTGTTGTTTCACGTTGTTCTTCTGCAAGAGCCTGAGGAAATGGAGTCTCTGTTGAGCCTTCCTGGCCACCTGGGTTGTATTAATTTTCCAGGTAAGATCTTCACTGAAATGAACTCCCAGGAATTTGAAGGAGGAGACTCTCTCCACCCGTCCTCCCATGATGTACAGTGGAGCAGGTTCCTCTCTTTTCCTCCAGAAGTCCAACACCATCTCCTTAGTTTTGCTGATATTTAGGTGCAAATTATTTTCTAGGCACCATGTGAATAATTTTTGGACCTCCCCCCCATATACTGATTCATCTCCACCTGTTATAAGACCCATTATGGTAGTGTCATCTGCAAATGTAATTATTACAGTGGATGGGTCAGATGCTATAAAAATTTGTGAGCATTCTGTAATTTAGAATCAAAATTATTAACGATAGGCACGAAACACAAAAATAGTGTTTTGTTTCATTTTTCATTTTATTTATCTTTGTTTCATTTCATTTAGTTTGAAATGATTTTTTTCAGTTTTCATTTTGTTTCATTTTTCATTTTTATGTGTTTTATGTGTTTTATGTGCCTGTTCTATGTAACTACTGTGTGTGTGTTTATGTGTTTTTATGTTTTTTACCTTTGTTTTATGTGTTTCTGGGGGTGGGGGAGTGCTGGCTTTTTAAACTTTTTATTAGTCCCCGAGACCAGCGCCGATCAGCTGGCGTGCGGGGCTTGCTTCAGGGACTAAAGCTTTTAAAAGCCCACACTTTCCCTCACCTGATTGGGTGTGTTGGGTAGAATGTGGGGGGTTAAAACATTTTTAAAGTCTCTAAGCAAGCCTCGCATGCCAGCTGATCGGCGCTTGCTTTGGGGACTTAAAACAAATTTTAAAAGGCCCTGCTTTCCCCCACCCGATTAGGTGCATTAGCAGTGAAGCAGGGGCTTTTAAAACTTTTTTTAGACCCCCAAGCAAGCCCTGTGCACCAGCTGATTGGTGTGTGCTTTGGAGACTAAACATTTTTTTTAAAGCCTGTGCTTTCCCCCATCTGATCAGGCACATGGGGGGGGGGAGTGGAGGCTTTTAAAACTTTTTTTTGTCCCTATGCAAGCCCCATGCACCAGCTGATCGGCACTTGCTTTGGGAACTAAAAAATGTTTAGTCAAAGCGGTTTCACATAGGAAGCCACACATTTCTTTGGGAAACCACTTTAAAAACCAGCCTGGGATCTTGTGAGAGGAAGTTTCAAAGTATGTGAGTAGCAACAAAGAACACCCTCTCCTATGTTTCCGCAAATGTACCTGTGCAGATGATGTGACTAACAGAAAGGCCTCTCCAGGTTATCATAATAGCTGAGTAGACTCATATAGGGCGGCAGAGTCCTTGGGCTAACATGAACCAAAGGTATTTGGGTATGTAAATAAAATATGGTAAATAAATAAGTATGAATTGTAATATTCAACAAATATAGCTCATTTTATTTTATATATTTGCATACAGCACACCGGTTTCCCTCAAATGTCCCTTCTTATATGTTGGGTCCAGAGACCCGAATGAATATGAAGGGATAGATATTATAGATATTTTCCCCTTTTATTCGTCACCCTGTTGTTGTTTTTCTAGACATCACATGGCTGATGCACTCAAAAACTGATCCCAGCCATGTTTCAGCACGAAAGTGGCAGGGGTATCTTCTTCAAGCAATTCTAGGCAACCCCCTGAAATTAGGAAAGGTTTTGGGGTTAGGGAGCTGAGTTATGAAGCTCTAAACGGGGTCTTGGTAGTTAATTGAGAGGGCGTGCAGCACAAATTTCAGCAATTTAGGAGTTAATAGGAGTTAAGCTGGTGGCTAAATTAACTCCTAAGTTGCTGGCACGCGCACTACACACTATGTAAATTAACTACCCAGACCCCCTTTGGAGCTTCGTAACTCAGCTCCCTGACCCACAAACCTTTTCAAATGTTGGGGGCTTACAGGGAAGTTCCCCTAAATTTCCTTTAGAACAAAGCCTTTCATCCCAAAGGAAAAAATGGCATTTCATTTCATTATTGTCAGTTTCATAACCTAACAACACAATGAAACAGTGTATCATTTTTTTTATTTGTGCCAATCTCTAATTGAAACAGTTCGCTACTCATCCAAGCAGCTTTGTCAGTCTGAGGAAAGTAAGTGGTGAGTCCTCCATTTTATACTTTACCTTGGTTTCACTCGGCCCTGGTCTGAATAGGCTCCTACGCTGGACAAAGGCCTGAATAGGCTTGTTAGGTGGACAATAGCCTGAAGAGGTTATCTGTCTGCTACTTATCAAGCAGTACTTTTATCAATCCCCAGACAAATCAAATGAGTTTCTAATGAAACAAAATGGGGGAATCATGAGGGAACGAAATGAAATGAAATGAATCACAATTTTTCCTATTTTATGTCCATCCCTAATTCTCAGTCATCCAGGGGAGATTATCTGGAAGGTGAGACATAGCAACTGGACTTCTTTTCATGTGGGATTGAAACATCTTGCTACTCATCCTAGTACAGTAGCTTATTCAGTGTGAGAAAAGTTGGTGGAAGGGTTCCAATTCATAGTTCACCTTCGTTTCACCCCACCCTGGTCTAAATAGGCTTGTTAGGTGGACAGTGTCCTACATAGGGTCATTAGATGGACAATGGCCTAGGTTTCTTGAAAATCCCACCTATGCAACCCTTCCCAACACCCATTAAGTATTACTGTATAATTCATTTATAACACCAGTCACAGCTTTGTTTTAGCTCTTTTGGGGTATAAATCTTTTGTTGAGTTTCCTTGAGCTTTTGGAAAACAGTCAGTATACTGTAAATAAAATATATACTTTTAATATAAGTATACCATCTATCTCTCTTTTTAATAGTTGCATGTAAATTGTGGTAGGCAAAGTACAAATATCCTCTAGGCCAGTGATGGCGAACCTTCGGCACTCCAGATGTTTTGGACCACAACTCCCACAGTCCTTTGTCAATATAGCCTTGGGATTCTGGGAATCGTGGTCCAAAACATCTGGACTGCCGAAGGTTCGCCACCACTGCTCTAGGCTATTTTTGTGGGATCAAGTTCCTCCAGACTCCCTCCTCCCTTAACAAAGCATCACACTCACACTCACACACACTTTACCATGTCTGGAATCCCCTGGGAGCTCTAATTTTCTTCTTTTTAGGGGGTGGGGGAGGTTGGGGAATAACATATCCTGCATATCATGCAAGCTTTCCCTAACTGATGGACTACCAGTTATGTGACTTTTATATGGATCTACCTTACATAATCACATCAACTCATAGATTATGTGATTATATTGACACTATGTTTTCAATGTTAGTTTCCATCACTCATAACGCCTGTTAATGTTGTAAGATGTCCCTCAATTTCTGGTTCTCATTACTTGAATATGTCTTAATTGTACTGGGCTGTGTATTGTCCCTCATTACTGTAAGCCGCCTTGGGTCCTTTTCCAAGGAGAAAGATGGGGTAAAATACTCCAAAATAAAACAAATGAAAACAAATATTTAACTTTTTTTTTTAAAAAAAGGCACACTTTTCAAAGCTGGAGGTGGACTTTGATATAGTTCCTCTTCTTTTAATTTCTTTCTTCCTCCACCTTCTGGTATAGTTGGTGATGGCCCATGTAGGCTGCTGATGACACTGCGAGCAGAACATTTGCTGCAGGAAAGTGGTTCTCTGATCAAAGAAACAAGATTCAAACTAATATCTCCAACTCATCAAGTTTGCTTAACACACTTTCTTGGGCATTTAACGTGCTGCCTCTTGGCCTGGGAGGAAGACAGGAGGCAGAAAAATCTGAAGAGAGAAAGAGTAAGCATTTGAGGAAATTGCATCAAAGTTACTACAAAGAGATAGTGAATGGTTCCACATAATGAAATGGTAGAAAATTTATGTGTAGATAACTATAGATTAAGCTACACAGGAACCTAATTGAGGCGGTACACAATAGGGAGTTCCAAATTAGCTGTTGTTATGACTCAGAAAGGAGAACTCTCTGTCATTGTTTCTGGAAATGCTGAAAGTGGCTTAATGTGTTGCAGCCGTTGTTAAACTCAGAAAAGATAAGCAGAGCACCAGCTGCAAGGGCCTATAATGAAAAGGACTGAACACAACACAAGGGTGACATTGTATAATTCTATGGCACGAGTATGTACAGTTACACTCTCTACATGTCTATCCAATTGTCCCTAATTGAAATTGTTAGCTACCAAAATTTCTCCTTGGGGGATTAGTAAGTTGAGTCTGTGGGATCAGGGAAACAGGATCAAGGATCAGTTGCATATTTTATGGGCTTTGTAATTCTTGCAGCCAACTGTCACCAGAAGTAGTCTTCTCCATAGCTGGCAACTCACCAATGCATTTTGATTTTTTAAAAAAGTTTGTACATCCTCTGCCCCCTGGCTTCTCCACTTCCCACAGTGCATGCCTGTCAGCTGTCAAGTGTGCTCATGGGGGGAGACAGCAGCCTGGCTTCCACAAGCTGGGCCTGATATCTCTGTGCACATGCATGTGCATACTTTGCACATGTGCTGGGATTCTTGACACATGTGCAGAAGACAGCACCTGGGCTCTTGGAAAGCTGTGCTGCCAAAGGGATGACAGTGGAGGAAGAGAAGGAAGAGGAACTGCCAGGTAGGGGTTATAGGCAGCAGTATGGTTGAGGAGTCAATAGAAATGGGAAAGAATTGAGAAAATGGGCAAAATTGAATCACCGAGCCCAAAATTGCTTTAAAAGTTCATTTGCCTGGTTGATTTCGTCTTGTTGTTTTTGAAGAACCTGAACTGACCTGAACCAACAGATCAGCAATTTTTGATGAACTTCCTGGTACATTTTTTGGTTCATGCCTATCTCTAGTTGTGACTGTAGTACAAATATATTGACAAACAAGGTAATGTTAGGCTCTGATTTGTTTCTTGACAACCTTGCCAAAACAAATCTTTTTTAGATTTGCATATGCAGTTGTATATCCAGTGGGTGACATCTATTATTTGGAGACACATGAAAATTTAGAGTTCCCCATCACACTGGAATCTCCACATAAAAAGGAAGCTCTCTTCAATACACCATACATTTAAACACCCTGTGCCATTTCTCCACCCGATCGGGCACATTTAAAGTGGTTTCCGATAGGAATACATCTAACAATGTGATGAATGCTATTATATCCCCCAAACAAATAACCTGAGACTGCATTGAGATAGGCGAAGAAGGCATGCCAGCTGGGATATTGTACCTCTCAGTGAATAGAAACCGGGGGGGGGGGGGGGAATAAATGGAGCTTCTAATATAATATTTATGGTGAACATGTCCATGATACAAAGTCATCTGACATTGTCTTCTATCCACATTGGGCTCATAGACTAGACAGCCCATCAACAATTATGATGGAACACTAGTTATTTTCAGGCAACTGAATGTGTGATCAAGCTCTGTCAAGGATATAACACCTGTGACGATAGATAGCAACAAAACATTTTTGTGGCAACACTCCAGGGCAGTTGTTTCAAGGACTCAGAGGAATACAGAAGTACAGAGCTGAATCACAGTGACAATTTTAACAGGGCTGAGAAATAAAAACAGTTTTAAATTCCCATTTGAAATGCAGAGCAATTTCTCAACAAAACTAAAACACATGAAAACTGGGTTTTTTGTTTTTGGCAGATGGGTGAAAGGCTATTACTAATAGAAAAAAACTCACAATCCACAATAGTAATGGAAAAGGCAACCCGCTCTCACAGCTATTAAATTAACTGCAGTAATGAACTGGATGAGGATGAACAAAATGAAACTAAACCCACACAAGACAGAGGTGCTCAAGGGATAGGGATGCAACCTGTACTTGAGGGGGTCACCCTCCAACTGAAAAAAAAAAACAGGTATGCAGCTTGGGGGTGCTCTTGGAATCATCCTTGAGCTTGGATGCCCAGGTCACAACTGTGGCCAGGAGGGCATTTGCACATTAAAGCTAGTATGCATGCTACACCTGTTTCTTGAGAAATCAGCTCTGGCCATGGTGACATATGCCCACGTGATGTCCCAGCTAGGCTACTGTAAGGTGCTGTATGTGGGGCTACCAATGAAAAGCCTCAGGAAACTTCAGTGGGTCCAAAATGCAGCAACCAGACTTCTGATTGGGGTGGGGTACAGAGATCACAATACACCCGTATTAAAGCAGCTCCACTGGCTGCCAATCAGCATATCTGCAATATGTCCCTCAGTTCCATGTTCTCAATAACTGAACATGTCTTAATTATACTGAACTGTATATTATCCCTCATTACTATAAGCTGCCTTTGGTCCTTTTCCAAGGAGAAAGGCAGGGTAAAAATACTCTAAAATAAATAAAATAATGAGAATGCTGTTATCCTATTTGTACATTCAGGCTTGCTATGTTACACTGATGAGAGAAGTAATGCTGCCCATCTCAGATCACTTCACTACTTCTTGTGAGAGTTATTTTTTTAAAAAAGCACTTGACTTGTGGTGCCATAAAGGCTAATACATTCATAATGGTATCTAGAGGGGGTTGTGGGCCAGAGTTCATTTCATTGTAATGCTTAGGACAGAATAGAGATGGGCACAAATTTAAAAAAATGGCATTTTGTTTGTTGTTTGTCATTTAGGGGGTCCGTTTTCGTTCGTTTCCGTTTTTCACGAATTTTTGCAAAAAATTTGTTTTCATTTTCATTTGTTTCATTACCGTTTCATTACCATTTATTTCAATTTTTGTGCTTTTTTTTTCAGCATTTAAAGCAGTTCACTGTATTGCCATAACGAAAATGAAACACACAACAAAATTTCCGGTGTTTCTGTTCATTTCGTTTCATTTTAGAGACAAAATTTGTTTGTCATTTTGTTGCGTAACGAAACGAAAAAATGAAAACGGAAACAAAAAATTGTTTGTTTCGTGCCCATCTCTAAGACAGAATCATGTCATTACTGCTGGATAGCTCAACACTTCACTCCTTGACGGGAGTCAGACTCGTTGATCCGTGAGGTCCCTTCCAGCTCTGCAATTCTGGTTGTTACAGTTTTTAAACTGCCGTAACCTAGACTATGAGTCTCCTTTTGCAAATAACTGTACATGTAAGCACATAAGCCTTCCTTCTCAAGAGGGGAAGAGAGGGAATGCCATGCCACAGGGGTGGCATCACTGAAGTGATGCTTTGTGGCAACACTAGAATACTTCCAACTTTTTTATTATTTTTGCTTAAATGTCTCATCTGTGAAAAACCACACACTCCTAGGCATTTGATGAATTCTTCAAATGTGCAAATTGCCTGAATGTTTCACAGTTCTTTCCCCGCATTTGCCTGGAATCCCAAGTAAAGAAGCTTAGGCACCATTCACTAATGATATTACCGAATGGAGATTGCTTCTGGTTTGTTTTTGACTGTAAGGCAAAAGACAATCTGTCTTTATGTGCTCATCCAACTGCAGACGTTTTTCACTTCTATGTGTATTCTGTAAAGTATCCTTTGAGCAGAAAGTGTGGTATATAAATCAATCAATCAAACAAACAAACAAACAAATAAATAAATAAATAAATAAATATTCTAAGTTAAAGATTTGGATTCCAAACTGTAGATTTAGAACCTGAAGAAAACCCTCTTCATAGGGTTTTCTTGGTGTCAGGAATCAGTTTTGCAGCTTGCTATTAGCAGGTGAGAAGAGTGTGTGTTAGAGTCTATACACAATTACAGAGAACATTTTATCCATCACTATGAATTTCTCCTACAATTATATTCTTTGTAAATCTGGCAGATACTGCTTTAGGCAAAACATCTGTTCGGATTCAAAGAGAAATTACCACAATTTAGGTTGTTATTAGGAAATTTCTTGCTGTAGGGGATGTCACACATGTCTATCAGTATTTCTGTCTTGCATTGACAGAGGGCCACCAGAGGACTTTCTGGAGAACATAAAATAATTTTCACACCTGTAACTGTGGTTTCATAACAGGACAAAGCAGCTACCAAAGTATCTTCACTAAAAATTCATATGAGAGAGTTGTGTGGTTTGCCTGTGGCCCTGTATGGGCAACCTCTTTCCTCAGGTGGAAACAGTGTGAAAGGGGAGTGTATATTCCCAATGACTGCCCCCATGCTCATTATAATATTTCATCTGTCAATAGTCCCAATTTACGCACTATGTAAAGAATAATAGATTCATAGAATGATGAAGTTAGAAAGGGCCTATCAGGTCATTGAGTACTACCCCCTGCTCAATACAGGAATATAAATCAAAGGTTATCTGTTGGGTGGTTGCTCAAATTTCTCTTGAATGCCTCCAGTGATGAAACAATCACAGTATCTCACTGCACATGCCATTAGTGAAATTGTGACCACTGCATAAACAGGATTCCTTTGCATACAGTGCAGGTTACTCTTTACAAACCTCTCCTATTTGCTTTTATATGTTTCAACATCCCAGTTCCAGTCATGGTGAGAAGTATGCCCAGATAAGTATGATATGATGGGAAGATGGAACCATGTAGGGAGATGTACTTTCTCCTCTGGGGGATTCTGGGAGCTGTAGTCCCCGAAAAGCCACGTTTTCAAATCCTGGTGCTCTGATAGGTACATGGCTCAGAATTATCCATTTATCTCAATTTTTTCCAAGGCCAGCCATGCCATTAGGCAAAGTGAGGGAGCCAGCAGATTTTGAGAGTTCTAAACAAGTACTACTGAATAGTTATTCATCATTCTTTTGTTTTGTTATTGTATATTTAATGGCAGGGTTCAGAAACACTGTTTATCAGACCCTGTACAGTGGTACCTTGACTAATAGTTGCTTCGACAACTGAATAATTTGACTTACGAATGCTGCTCTCCGCTCCGCATGACAGCTGACTTTGATAGGTCTGAACTGTCAAAGTGTCACACCACCCCCTTCTTCTTGGTTGTTTCCATCTCTGCAAAAAAGATCAAAGTAACCAAGAAGAGGGAGGAGGTGGCCATCATGCCTCCCTTCCAAACCACCCGGGCTGTCCGACAATCACAGGGACCATGAATCTTCAGCCAGCCTGGGCAACTTGCAAAACAAGCAGTGGCAGTGGATCACCATTTCCACTTCCTTTGCAAGCCTCCCAGGCTGGGAGAAGATCAATGGTGAGCAGAGCATGGACCCATTGATCTTTGTGTAGCCCAAGGAAGTTTGCAAGGGAAGCATCAGTGGCAATTCACCACCACCACCACTTGCCTTCCAAGCTGAGCAACCATGAATCTGCTGCAGGATATCCCTGGGTCAGATGCATCTTCCCGCAGCCCAGGCAGTTTGGACCGGAGGTGCACTTCCTTTCCAAACAGCCTGGGCTATGGGAAGATGCATCTGCCCCAGTGATCTTCTTGGGCAGATGCATCTTCGCCCAGCCCGGGTGCATTGCAAGGGAAGTGTTTATCACTGGGCAAGCACTTCCCTTGCAAGGTACTTGGGCTTCTCCCTCAACAAAGGGCAGCCAAAGACTGCTCTCCAAACACATACACACACCCCAAGCTGACAGGTCCAACCTATCAAAGTCAGCTGTCTGATGGGAAAGTGGAAAGCAGCCTTCGGGGGATCAGAACAGCCTTCCCATAGGAATGCATAGAAAACCTATTAAATCTGTTTCCTCTGGAATGGATCAATTGATTTTCAATTCATTCCTATGGGAAACTGCTGTTCGACTTTTGACTTGATCGACTTCCAAAGATGCCTTCGAAATGGATTGTCGTCATAAGTTGAGGTACCACTGTACTTCATATACCAAAATATCTTGGACTGCTTGGGGTACTGCATAACTTGACTGTTTCAGGGCACCATTGGTGTCTCTTCTTCAGAGACTTGTCCTCGTTTTAACAGCACATACACTAAAATTAGAATGATACAGAGATTAGCATGGCCCTGTGCAGGGATGACACACAAGTTAGTAAAGCATTCCACATTTTAAAACTGATATACCTGCATATGTGGTGGCTGTGTGAAATAAGAAAGAAAGAATGAACATTGATTTTTAAAGAAATGCAAGAAATAATAGGGGAAAGAATTCAAATGTCTCCACAAATGGTATTCTTAAATATGGTTGTCAACATACAATTGAGGAAAGAGGAGGTAGAGTTGGTAATGGTAGCAAGGTTAATTTTTGCCAAATACTGGAAATCCAACAATCAAATAACATTGGAGGAATAGCATGGCTATTAATGATAAATTTACTTGTGAAATTAAAATTAGCAAGGGATTGAAAAACTCTAAAGATTTTAATGGAATATGGAATAAAACTTTGGCTTATGCATTTCAAAAAGGTAGAGGGTACACACCAAGAAAAGACTCAGTGTATTTTTGGAGAGAAATGGGATGGTCAATATCTTAACGTTTGAGTGGGATGTGGGTTGCATGGGGCTTGTCTTGTTTTGTAGTGTTTTGATTAAGTTTTTTCCCCTTTGGATAAATGTTATTTTATGTATTGTATTGTATTTTTTTGCAAAATTAAAAAAACAAAACAAAAGCAATGTATGCACTTGTTGCTTCTTAATTATATGCTAGATATCCTTGAGAGAGAGGTGAGGGAGCAACTTGTGCATTCTGTGCGATCAATAAATAATGAAGGTTCTCCTGGCATAAACCACTTCAAATCAAGGATAAGGGACTATATGTTTGGATTGTTCTCTGTTTCCCAACCTGTTAAATCGATGACAGAGACCCATTCAGCTCTGTTTTGTCCAACTTTGCTTCTATGTTTTGTTTTGTTTTCAGGCCATGCAACCTGACATCTTGCAACCTGAAGTGGTGTTTCTAAAAAAAGGCTAGTAAAAAAACATTAACTGATTCTCCTGCTTTCAAAAAGAGTTTTTCAGATCTATGTCAGTTCACTGATGTGTTGAAGCGGCATCTTAGGATGCTGAACTCAGTTCATCTGTGGAATCAGGCTTGTTCTCCTCCTGTTTCAAACACTCCCCCATTCATTTGGAAAATTGATTTTCCTTGAAAGCTACTTTTGTCATATTTCTAAAAGCCCTGGCATAAAAATGGATATTCTTTTGACTTTGGCTACTTAATATCTGTCATCTTTCTTTCCTGAGATTGACTTGTGAATGGCATTATTTAAAATGCTGTTATATACTATGACTCCTTCCCAGGTGAAACTATTCCATCACTCACTCTGTACTTGAGAAATGAATGTTTCTCGCTCTGAAAATCCCTCTGCTCGCCAGCAGTAAGCAAAGTACAAGCAAGCCCTGTCACAAAATACAGTGAGGGCCAACAATAAATGGAGTAATGGGAAGGATGGAATTTATCATGGACTTCATACCAGATCGAAATATTGGACACAAATAATTTCTCGGGACACAAAATCCCCCACAACAAAATTCCTTTGGGGTTGTGTTGCAGAAGGTAGATCATGTCCATATGGACAATGTACTTTAGAAAGGATAGTCCTCTGTTTGTTGAGCTAGCTGTTATTGGAAGGGTTGTATCTAGACATGGGCATTTCGTTTCAGAAGGGGACTGGTTCCAAAATGAAACACACCCACACAGCTAGCATTCAGAATGCAGTCCCACCCTCCAAAACAAAATCAACCACTGTCTTACCTTGCTTTACCTCGTGTGGGGCAAAACTCCAATCAGGAAGCAGCCTTCATCTTGTCATCTTTCCCTCTTTCTGGCGCTGGCCGATCAGGAGCTGTACAACGACAAGTATCATCCCGCCTCCCAGTCTAGATTGGCCAGCACTAGGGAGATGAAAAGATGACATATTGGAGGTTGCTTCCTGGTAGGAGTTTCACCCCATGCGAGGTAAAGCAAGATAAGACAGTGGCTGATTTTGGTCCAAAGGGTAGGATTGCATTCCGAACACCAGCTGTGCTGCCGTGTTTCATTTCAGAACCAGTCCGTTTCCGAAATGGAACCTTGCATCCAATTCAATTTGGTTTTGTGATAAAGAACCCATAAAGAGAAGGGGAAAGATTAAGGGAGAGAAAGAGTCTTGAAGGTTTTGATCAGCCCTTAGCATCCAGATGGCAGAATGAGCTAGGCATACAAGTCTCCTGGACAAATTATAGATCTAATTTCTAAATTGTTTCTCTATTTATAAAGGAATATGTCCAAACTACATGCAAACTGAGGCTTTCTCACATATGTATTCCATCTGTGTTGGCAGTAAGGAGCCATACCACAAGTTAGCAGACTGTGTGTTATATCTGATGCTGTTTTTTTTTTTAAAAAAAAAAAAAAAAAAAAAAAAAAAAGCCCAAGAGCCCACTGTGGCAAATCACTCTTTTGCAAAACCTCATGCTACTAGTCATTTCCATAATACTGAATTCAAATTTCTTAGCTGCACTATACATACAAGAAGTCGACCATATTCTAATCACAGCTGGTATTGTTTTATAATCTGCCACAACCTAGCACTGTTTTTTTTGAATGGTATAGTTAAGTCATTTGACAACATATGCATCAAGAAATAACTGAGGAAGGCTGCTAACCACCAAACTCTTTATCCTCCACTTCTGGAGTTGATTTCACCCCAATAATCTCCTCCCAGCATGTTAATAGTTAATCATGGCCCAAAGGGAAAGAGAGGACCTCAAAACAAGCCCTTTGACATATTAATGCTGCCTTTTTTTGGGGGGGGGAGGTGTAAAAACAGCCCAACCAAGGAGCCGTTTGTCATGCAGCTTAATTCTGCCATAAAATACTAATCAGACTGTGCAGTCACATCCCTCCTTGCACCATTATCTTTTTATGAGCATATTAACATCATCATTAAGGAAAGGGGATTCATATGGACACAAACAGACTTAGTATTCATTTATTCCTCCTCCTGAACTCCTCCCTGGAGACTCTGACCTAGGTGTAGAGATCATCTTTTGTCTCCTTGGTGGAGGTGATGGTGAAGTGGTCATCAAAAGAAACAGAGATGAACAACTGTTAATGTCAAAAAGTTGGGGAGTATTGCTATGCACAACATAATGGACACAGATCCTTATATAAGAGGCACTGAAGGCCATTATAGGAACAAAGGCTCTTGATGCTGCACATGAATGCGCAAAGTTGCGGGGGGCACTATGTGGGCTTACTCTGCTCCAAATCATGTATGGTAAGACTGCCAGCACTGGTTGACATCATCTCTTTTGAATTTCAGACAGGAGTCACACCACAGGTGCCATTGTGCTCCAGGAGCCTTGTGGCGCAGTGGTCAAAAGCCTGTACTGCAGCTAATACTGTGCTCACAACAACCGTGGGTTCAATCCCAGGGATCAGGCTCAAGGTTGACTCAGCCTTCTATCCTTTCAAGGTCAGTAAACTGAGTACCCAGCTTGGTGGGGTGGGCAGGCAATGTGTATCCTGCATAATTAAATTTTAAGCCGCCCAGGTTTACAATTTTTGTTTGTTTGTTTGTTTTGAAGTGCTATGGGATGGTATATAAGCAGACCATAGCACTGTAGCTCCAAAGGCACACATATTTTTTTAAAAAAAATTGCAAGCCCAAGAAAATTCTCGGGTGGAGCTGACAGACTGGACCTCCCCCCACACAACTTTTCTTTTAAAAATACCAAAAAACTGAAAAATTCAAAGGTGGGAAAAGATGAAAGACAGATTTGTCTTTTCCTAGTTTTGGCCAGAATGCTAAACATGAACAGATTTCATGCTGCTGTTTCGTAAATATTAAATATTAGTCACTCTAAGCATTTTCCATTTGAGTAATAGGGCAAGGCCATTTTTGCTACTGTTTGTCTGACTCAGAGCTGCTTAAAATGTAGTTAGAACTACAATACAAGTAAAATACAATAAACTTAAAAATATTTTTAAAAGAAATACACTCCACATCTTAACATACAATTAAAATAAACATTTTTTGAAATCTCTTAATGAAAATATTAATACTACTTTATCTTTAAAAAATCAGTGAAAATCTAGTAATTAGAGAGTGTTAAAGGTTAAATGTTATAAGCCAGAACTGACTTATCACAGGGCTTTCAAGGTACATGAGCTATTCAAGGAGTGGTTTTACCAGTTCCACACCCCAGCGAAATTCCATGGATGAGTTGGGATTCAAAGTCTCCTGAGTCCTAGTTCATCCCCCTATTCACTACACTGGGCATCATATTAATTGCTGGAGGTGTGCCAAAACAAAAGGACAGTGGGAGAGGCAAACATATCCTGCCTTGCCAATGAGTTTGAGATGTCCACTGTAAAGGTGCCTCTTAAGGTGGTCTGCAAAGAAGACCTCTACAGCAGATAGCCTGCTTGAGCTTGTACAGGAGAATGCAGTCCTTCTGATAGGTGTAGAATAGGGATTGATAGGTTAGAACCTTATATAGTGAAGCTATGGAGGAAGGGAGATACATGTTATCTACAACTGGTCCAGGTCAGCAGTCTAATTACATTGTTTCTAACTCTTCAAAGGCAACCCCATGTAGCATGGATTGCATCAATCAAAAGAGAATATAGCTAAAGCATGCATCACTGTGACCAGATCAGATATCTCAATAAGAAGACATAGATGGTATTAGAGATGGGCACGACTCAAAAAAATGGTGTTTCGTTTGTCGTTTGGTTGTTTAGGGGTCCGTTTCGGTTCGTTTCCGTTTCCGTTGGGTTTTTTGCAAATTTTTCATTTTAGTTTTCATTGCGTAATGAAACAAAAAACAAAAATGGAAACGAAAAAATTCTGTTTCGTTAGCATTCTTTTCAGTTCAATGTGCTTGCTGCAACGAAAACGAAAAACACAGCAAAGTTTTTCATTTCCGTTTCCATTTCCATTTTGTTTTTGAAAAATTTTCATTTTCGTTTTCGTTGCGTAACGAAATGAAAAAACGAAAACAGAAACAAAAATTTTGCTGAGTCGTGCCCATGTCTAGATGGTATACCACAATGGTGGTGAATCTTCAGCACTCCAGATGTTTTAGACCACAACTCCCAAAGTCCTCTGTCATTGACAATACAGGCTTGGAATTCTGGGAGTTGTGGTCCAAAATAGAGATGGGCACGACTTGGCGAAATTTCCGTTTCCGTTTCCGTTCCTCGTTTCTGTTACGTAATGGAAAAGGAAATGACAATTACTCCGCCAGAACTCGAACTCGAACCGACTAAACAAAAAATGGGTCTGATTTGTCGTTGTCATTCCTGGCATCGCACGATCGCCGTGATGCCAAGTGGCACAGAAAAAAAGTTTTTAAAGTAAGAAAACCCCCGATTCCTCGGCAAAAAAGCAGGCGGAAATATGCCTGGCCTCTGAGAGTGCACCTACTAGAGGGGTGGTTTCAGGGGGGGTCCCCGGCCTCCCCCCCCTCTCCTGTCCTCCTGGGCCTCAGGGCATCCTCGTCGTCTCGCCAACTCGCTGCCTGCCATGCGGTGCGGGCGGGGGATCCAAAATGGGGCGGGCGACCACAATCTTTTTTTTGAAATCGTGGAACACACCAAACCAAATCACCACAGAAACATGAAAATTGCTATTTTAAAACTGCTAGATTTTTTACAGTAGCAGTGGGTTTTTCTTGCAACAAAATGTCTCCTCTGTCCTCCTCTCTCTCCATTGATTTTATTTTATTTTATTTTATTTTATTTACACCTGCGCAATGATGGGCTGGCCATGGGAGTGGACCATGCAAATTTTTGGAGCCATTCCACCAATCGCATGACCACTTGGCCAGGTTTTGACCAGAGAGACTTCTGGGATGTGCCAATCGGGCATAAAAATCCCACTAACTGTAGCCCGAACCCGAACCCGAACCTGAACCCAAACCCATACGCCAGTACACTGTCCTTCTAAGTGGGTCAGAGAGGCACCCAGAGGTGCACCCCAATACTCACCCTAACCTTACCTGTAACCCTACCCTAAGCCTAGCTCTTGCGCTAACCCTAACCCTAAAGCCAGATCTGTGTACTCGCATTGCACTACGGGACGCAAGTACGCTTCCCTTCTTAGTGAGACACAGTGGGTGCACTGAGCCCGCCATTCTCTCTGACTGACTGATGCAGGGAAGGCAGGCACCCCAAAGAGGGGTGCCTCTGTGCACTGCTGCAGCAAGTCTGCAACTTGGTATGCATATCCATATGGGTATGCATACCATTTTGTAGCGGGTGAGGAGAGGAGGCACCCACCCCACAGAGGTGCCTCCAGGAGCCCGTTACCCCCCCTAAACTAGTACTAACGACAGATGAAAACACGACAAACGAAACGATAAATTTTTGGAAAATTTTGCGACAAACGGAAATGAGCCGAAACGGACCCGTCCTGAAAAATGACAACTCAAAAAATTTTTTTTCCTGGTCATGCCCATCTCTAGTCCTAAACATCTGGAGTGCTGAATATTTGCCATAACTGGTATACTATCTTTAATTGTGCAAATGGATTCATGGTCACCATCAAGTCCTGAGCATCCAAGAGTACACTTAAGATGGAAACCTGGGTTTTAGCATGTTCACTCTCATCCAGTCCATTACTAACTCTAGAACCAGAACATTTAATATTTGTGTGCCACAAATCCTTGCTAGACTACTGAAAATCACTCCAAGATATACCAGTAGATCTAGATCTGCCATGTGCTCATCCCTATGCTTGCTGATAAGGCATCAAACTTGGGAAGCATGCCATACTTAGCAGCAGCAAAGTATGGCATGATAATAACATGATCTAGCCAGCCTGGAAAAAAAACCAGAATGTCTCTTCCACCTGTTTTACATGTGGGGGAAAAGAGCATCCAAAGCTCTACCAGCAGCTCTCTCTGCCCAAGAACTGATGGCACAGAGATGTTTGGTTCTGCTGCTAGAACCCCCTGTTGTGCTCATCTAAGTAACTGGCTAAATCCAGCTGAACATGTGTTGCTTCCTCACAGGGAAGAACAAGGAATTGTGGGATGCTTCTCCACTCCTGCAAGGATCGCCAGAGATTTTAATGTATTCTCAAAGTATTCCTTATAATCATAAAGATCCCCCTCCTCCTTCCAATAAACAGAGCAAGGAAGCAACACACAATAGGATGAGACTGCTTTGTTCCATGCTTTATGGATTTCAGACTTTGGATGAGTTGTGGTTTGCATCTTTCTTAACAACCAGCTGGTCCTTCTGCTCCTACCATGCATGCTTATGGACAGAATCTCTCTCTCTCTCTCTCTCTCTCTCTCTCTCTCTCTCTCTCTCTCTCTCTCTCTCTCTCTCTCTCTACTTTGGAGAAACTAAACAGCCATCCAACAGGAAGATGGCCCAACATAGGAGGGGCAAGAGCTCAGGACCAGAATCTGCAGTGTACCTCCATTTGAAGGGAAAAGGGCACTCATTCAAACATGAGGTTGTACACATATTAGATAGAAAAGATAGGTGGGTCGAGAGAGAGACCAGGGAAGCCATTCATGTGTGTATTGAAAACCCCTCTCTCAACAGAGGTGGAGGACTCAGACACAACCTGTCTGCTACTTACCAAGCTGCACTATCATCAATCCCCAGATAAATCAGAAGCATTTCACACCTCCACAAGGAAGGCCACAGCTAATGACCCATACTTAATGGGTATTGGGAAAGGTTGCAATGGTGGTACTTTAATGCACCTTAGGGCATTGTCCAACTAAGGAGCCTGTTCATACAATGGTTCACCTAACAAGCCTATTCAGATAATTGTCCAATTTATGAGCTTATTCATACCAGGGTGATATGTAGTCAAAGTGAACTATAAACTGGAGGACTCACCACTAACTTTCCTCATACTTATGAAAATGCTTGCTTAGATGCATAGCAAAACGTTTTGATCTCTCAAGAAAAGAAGTCCAGTTGTCATGACTCAACTCCCAGATAAAGTCATCTGGATGACTGAGAATATCCACAGACATGTTTGGCCAACGTGTTCAATAGGCCTTACTAGTTATGCATGCAACTCTTGGTTGGGCTAAGGACAAAGGGGAAATACTGGAGGTTATTTCAAAATCTAGCCAGCAAAAATGTATGATTTCCCTCCACACCTTTTAAACATGGCACACTTTCCCATTTTCTCTCTTTGTAAAATTGCCAGTTGGATCTTTGTCAGATCCTCAGCACTGAATAGCCTCCATCCGACACTCCATTATTGCCACAGATGCTAATCTTTGACCATTAAACACGGGTCAGAACCAGCAGATAATTGCTGTTCCTTTCTGTCATGTGTGGTCCTTTGTGAGTAGTTAATGAATGCTCAGGAAACTAAAGCTGAATGGAGCAAGAGTGGGGAAGGCTGTAGCTTGCATACAACAAGATCAAACATTGACAGGAAAGAGGGAAGGCCACAGTTCATTGATGGGGGAAGAAATAAAGAATAATAAAAGATCACCCTATATAGTGGTGGATTATATCTGTTTAGAATGACACAAGGCTACTGTGAACTGTGCTGCGTTCTCCATGAAGTAATTACCTGCTACTTTCTCTTAGGAAAGCTATTAGAAGGAGGACAACTCCCATTGCCATTGAACTAATTTCCATTTTCAATCTTAAAAATCCTTGTATGGCTACTTCTGCTAGATTGCCTTGCAATCTAATGGTTATTTGTGAGAAACAGGGTCTTATAGATATGTTGTTCCCCTAGAAAATAAGGGTCTGAATCTGTATTATGGGAATTGCAGTAATACCCTGGTTTAAGAGTAACTTGGTTTAAGAGTATTTTTCAAGAAGAGCAAACATTTATTCTAAATTTTGCCTTGATCAACAAGCAAAGGGTAATTGTCTGGAATGTTCCATCTCAGGCAGCCTCCAAAGCAGAGGGAAGAGAGAGGAACAGAGGCCTTCCTTGCACCATCCAGGAATATTTTCAAAGGGGAGTGCAGGTTAGGGTTTTGTTTTACTTTATATTTATATTTATATTTAATTTGTTTTCAAAATTCTTTCTCATTTTTTCAGAGCATTTCCAGTCAAGAGGCAGCTAGCCAAGTGTGTATAGGGCTACAAATTGCACTTTATTATTGTCACATTAAAAACACAGAGTAAAATCCAATTGCTAGTCCCAAGCAGAGCAGATTCCGCAGCCAGGTACCTAAGTCATGGTGTGGACGTAGACTTTTAGCCATCTTTTTTGTGAGTTTTGGCATTTTGTGTGCACAGTATTTGGTGTATGGGACCCCAGAATGTATCACCTGAGTTTCCTTTATTTCTTATGGGGAAATTAACTTTGATATAAGACTGAGTTGGTTTACAAGCATGTTTCTGGAACGAATTATGCTCATAAACCAAGGTATTACTGTATTAAATTTCAATAGGATTTGCATTGTGTTTGTAGCTAATACTGAGAAGAGCCGCAAAGATCCTGTGTCTAGTCCCAGGATGTTGTTGATTCAGTCAAACTCAAGCAAAGTAGAACACCTCTGTTGGTGTAAAGTAGTGAATGTGCTTCTGTTGAGATCCAGTGTTGCTGTCCTATGGGAACCACTTCATTCCTGCCCACTCTTTGATCAATGGAAACCCCTGAAATCCAGTAGTGTTGCAGGTAGAGTAGCCCCACTCAAATCCTTGGAATTTACAGAGGAGCTGGCTGATCAAATCCCCACTGATACAATGGACCAACTCTAGTTATGACTTACTACTGGGTTTTAGCCTGTAGTGAGAAATAATTCCGCATGAACCACAGTGTTCTCATTGTGATTGCATATAATGATATGTTTAGCTTTAATAGGCCATGATGTAATGGTTTTCTCTTTAAAATCATGGGGAGTGAGGGATGGGGAGCCAAACGCAGGTACTCAAGATATATTTTTGGACTATGACATCCTTTCTCACATTAGGTACTCTGGCCACTGCTCATGAGATTACCGCCTACCACATCTGAGATTCACCTCAGTGCTACATCTGTTACTTATGTGACTTCAGATCTCTTTATCTCATTTTGCTGGGAAGTCCGAGAGGAAGGAACGGAAAGAGACTGGAGCTCAGTGATGGCACACCTGCTAAATTAAACAAATTGTTTCTAATTCTGCATCTAGTGATACAATTTAGCATATGCAATTTAACACCCATTAGTGCCACTTGTACTCACGTGTAGCATCAGTACAGCAGCCACTCTGCCAACAACACACACACACACAAACCCTCAGCTGTGGATGTATCTTCTAATATATTCCTTTGTTAAAACTTGGAGTAGCTGTTCTTCTTGTTGCTGTTTGTCACTGACTTATACTTCTGCTGTTTTCATGCCAAAACAGAGAAGCAGCCAACAGAACAAGTACTGTACTTCTGTAGGATGTGCATTCTCTCATTTCAGCTTTCACATGATCCTTCTTTCAAAGCATATTTTGAACAGGCTGAGGAGCGTTCCCTGATGGAGAATTCCTTAGGCTAGTAATTAGGAAGGCACCGTGTGTCTATTCCACCCTTTTCTCCTTCAGGGATTTTATTCCAATTTTGTTTTCTCTTCCACAGAGCTTCTGTGGTAAAGAAAGAGACCAAACAAGTGGTGGGGGAAAAACAAGGGAGGGTTACAAACAGAGGACTACATTGTTTGGTACACCCATCAAATTCAGCAAGCAAGGCAGGGGCTTCACTGGGAAAGGCTTAAAGGAAACCCTTCGAACTCCAGAGGAAAGAAAATGAAATTTATTGTGGAAGCTGAATGGCATGTGGAGAATAAGCCTGATCTTTGCTGTTTCAAATTACAGAAGAGTCCTCACAGTGGTGGTAATTTACCATGCAGTTATTACGTCAGCACCATCAACTGTAGAACCCAGGTGAAATATATATGTTCCGTTGGTATGGAGCCCTAATAAAGGAGAGCCCTGTTGACTTCCAGTGATTCTGTCATGATAGACATCTTGATGAGCATTCCCTCCCTGTTCATTGTCTGTATTGATCTGCACCCCTTGCCCCTTGCTATATAGTCATCACTTCCATTGCACGCCAGTGAAGAAGTGTGCAGAGGGGAGGGGAGTACATGGCCTGGGCCGTATTAATCAGCATAGGAGCTAGAGAGTCAGAGATAACTACCATATGTCTGTGTCCATCCCATAGCCCCAATAATAAAAAGCACTGCCTCTTGATGGCCTTTCAGCGATCAAGCTGGAATTAGTTTTGCAGCTCTGATCTGAAAGGCTGCCCAGAGGATTGATGGGACAATGAGGAGCCAGCAACCAGGGCCAAAAGGTATGAAACATGTATTATACTTTGGAGACTTTGGGTGATTTTCATGCTTTCTCCAGACAATGCAGCCTAGATCAGAACTTGATGGGAGGCATTGCTTATGCTCCCAACCTAGGGGAAATGCCTTCTTCTTCACATGAGTGAAACTCTGAACTGCTGCTCAGAAGGGAAACAGGGATTCCCCCCAGGGTAGGAGAAGCAAATGTGGAGGAGAGAACCTCAGCAAACAAATAAAATTCTGACTCAGATAAAGATAGGTAGCATTTGGATACCATGGTAGGATGTTGTCAGAAGGTCTTCAACTATCCATGTAACCAATGGTAGATAAGTATCAGGTTCAACCATGAAAGGACTGGCCCAACAGGACCTTCATCTCTGGCATAGCCCTTGAACTGGAAAGCAGAAAGGTAACCTCTTAATCAAAGTTGTCAAGCAAAGGTGTGAGGAAGAAACCTGTATCTCAGAATGCCAAGATCCATGGAACATTGACATAAGAAACCAACTCAGTACTTTGATGAGGGTGGTGAGGAAGGTAAAGAAATGGTGCCATTATCTTGTTTCTTTGATGATACAAATGGGGCTCTGAGAGAACTGATTGATCACTCTCTTATCTGTGGCAAAGGTTGGCACCACAAAAACACAATGATCACACATTTTGGTTGCTATTGGTTTCCCATTGTGCTTTATTCCATTCACACAAAATGTCTAAAGCACTATTGCTCTCTGTAAAAGCTAAGTATGCATACACAACAAGCACAACCAGACCCCTCTTGAAGATACAATCAAGTCACTGGATGGCCCATCTAATTAGCCCCCTCCTAAATTTTGCACATAAACGGAAATATGCTATAAATGTCTCTCACACCAAAATGGTGCAGTTTGAACATTAGGATATCACTCCAAGGAAGTTCTTCTTCTTCTTTATGTGTCATGTCCTCATAGAATGTTGGCAATCAGTAGCATAATTTTGTTTTTAAATAAATCAAGCACTTTGGAGGGGAATGGTGTTGGGTTTTCTAAACTTTTATTTTAGTTACCGAAGCAAGTGCCGATGGCCGTGGCTTTTGCTTGCTTCAGTGGCTTTAAAAAGTTTTTAGACCCCATTGCATTACCCCCCATGTGCCCAACTGGGGGGAGCGCAGGGTTTTAAAGCTTTTTTTAGCCACCAAAACAAGCAGTGGCCACAGCCATCGGCACTTATATCATCACCAAGGCAGCCTTGGTACCTCCAAGACATTTTAAACGACCCCCATCTTCCTCCCCCCCCATCAGGCTCATTGGGTGGGAAAGACACAGACACTGTGTTAAAAACAAAAAATGAAACAGAACGAAAAACAAAATGAATTTTTTTAAAAAATATTTCAAATAAAACAAAACAAAGCCCAACAAAATGAAAAATGAAACAAAATGTCATTTTTATGTTTCATGCCCATCTCTAGTTACTATTAGAGATGGGCACGAAACAAGCAATATTTCGTTTCCATTTTTGTTTTTTTCATTTTGTTACGCAATGAAACGACAAACGAATTTTGTCTCCAAAATGAAATGAAACGAACAGAAACACCTGAAATTTTGTCGTGCGTTCCGTTTTCGTTACTGCAATACAAGTGAACTGCTTTAAATGCTAAGAAAAAATCACAAAAATTAAAATAAATGGTAACAAAACGGTAATGAAACGAACAAAAATGAAAATGAGTTTTTTGCAAAAATTTGCAAAAAAATGTAAATGAGCCGAAACGGACCCTCCAAATGACAAACGACAAACAAAACATCATTTTTTTTTAAATTCGTGCCCATCTGTAGTTACTATTGCTGTTTGAAATCACTTCTAACATATGGCTACCCTAGTAGGTCTTTTGAGGTATGTGAGGTATAATAAGGAGTGGTTTACAATTTCCATCCCCACATGAATTTCAATGGGTGAACAAGGATTTTCTATCAGATCTCATGAGCTCTAGTCCAACATGCTATTTACATGCCACAGTGGCTCTGAGGGCCATCTACCTCAGCAATGCTGACTGAACTCATGAAAAGGGTTGAAAAGGACAAGACCAACAAAAACATATTAAACAGGAATGCTGAGTCCATTCAACCAATCTTCATTTATCATTTTGCAATACATATTATAAAGTATTAGACAGAATTATGATGGCTTTTATAACGGACCAAGCTCATGTATAAAGATCTTTTATATATTTTGGAAACGGTATATTAATAAGCTAAGTGAAGTAATAAATCATAATATTTTAACAGCTATATCTGCTGATAAGAATGTACTTTTTATTTTAAAAATGCCCAAAATATAAATGGGGAAGTTCATGAAAAAATCAATATCTTAGATCAAGATCAAGACGTTCCGGTTGTTGATCTAACAAATCTTGATATAAATCAATCTACATTGCTCTCTGTTGGTGCTATGTTATGGTTTCATTCCATTTCCAGCTCAATAAGCTTACTATGAGTGATATTGTTCTGAATATGTCTCTCATCTGACAGCAGAACTACACACA
>JAHTLZ010000007.1:23612866-23643266 GCA_023846285.1 Phrynocephalus versicolor
TAAATAAATAAATAAATAAATAAATAAATAAATAAATAAATAAATAAATAATGACCTCTGTGTGACTTGCTGGAAGGGTGACTTGTCAGCTTTCCCTACCAAAGTATGCAGAACTGCTGCCCCACCACCCTGATATATCTTTAAAACTAGTAGGAACTCCAAGGACTACAGGCAAAAACCAATTAAGAACCCAGAGCAATATTATTTCCAGATAAGGCCCAGAGCCACTTTCTTACTGCATGCTGATTTACAAATAGCCACCCTCAAGAAAGGAATATTTATGCAGGCTTAATTAACTTGTGATTGGGCAAAAACTCAGGGAAGGTGTGTGATCTCTTGAGGTCAGGGCATACTCCAACATCCTCTTGAAAACAGCAGAAGGAAATCATTTCACACCTTTCAGTAGCACCTCAGTTTACATGCCAGCAGCACCTGCGCCACATTTATCCAGTTTTATTTGTTCTGAAATTAGTTTTCTAAATCCATCCACATTTGCCAAGGCAAAATAAACAAATTTCTAAGTGGCAATAAAAAGGGCAGCATCTGAAAATCTCTTCTGCTTCTTGACTGGGTCAGAAGAATAATTTAAAATATTAAATGTGTGAGTAAAAGAAAAAAAAACAAAACAGGAAATCACTGGGGAAAAGAAGTAAAAAGATAGGGTTTGCACACCACCCAACAGCTTCTATGAGCAGCTTACGCAGTGATGAACAATACAGAATCTTGCTTGTGAAATGATGCAAATGATGTGGATAACCTAGAAGCAAACATATTCATTGTATTGTGTTTGAACAACTCTGATATAGTGCCTCTGATCATTTCAGAGAAGATTCCTTGGGAAATAAATTGGCTGTGGACACTGTCTACAACTTGCAGCCAAATCCGAGCTACACTTTAATTCATGGTTTCTTGAAGGGTTTGGGGTGTGGTTTTTCTACCAAGGACAAGGGGGTGGTCCCCGGATGTGGGGACTGGAACACCTTCCTTACCATCTGAGGCTGCAATGGTTGGACCTCTTCACTTTTGAACGACAGTGCCTAAGAAGGGACCTGATTGAAGTTTATAAAATCATACACGGTGTGAACAAAGTAGATAAGGAAAAGCTATTTTCCCTATCACACAGCACTAGAACTAGGGGGCACTTCATGAAACTTTTGGGTGCTAGATCTCAAACAAATAAGAGGAAGTACCTTTTCACCCAGAGGATCACTGGTCTATGGAACTCATTTCCAGAAGAAGTGGTGTGACAGCTGTCAGCCTTGACAGCTTTAAGAGAGGATTGGACAAGTTCATGGAGATCAAGGGTATCAATGGTTATCATTATGGAGGCCTAAGGACAACCTCCAGGTTGGAGAGATAGGCAGGATATCTCTCGACTCCATTTACAGGGAATCCTAAGCAGGTGAAGACATCTGCTTGGGAATACCCTGAAGCAAATGGTGAGTCGCTGTGTGAGGATGGACTGGATGGACTAGGTACTCAATACCTAGAAGACCCTGGAAAACACAGGCACAAGTCATAATCAACTCGAGGGCACGTAATTATGAATCGTGTGAGATCAGATCCAGGAGAATGCTAAGTCATTTCCAAGACCACTAGGCTGGGAGAATTCAGCACAGTGTCAGCTCAGCTGTCCCAGGACCATCTTGCTTAATTAGGATTGTGGCTTGAATCTAGTGGGATTTACTGCCATGCAAACCTAACTTGCATATTTGTGAGGATGTTCATGCTTGAGGTTGTCAACTGAATGAAAAAGCATCTTGGGTCCTTTTAAAAATGGAGGGGTAAATCAATCAATCAATCTATCAATCCATCCATCCATCCATCCATCCATCCATAAGAAAGCAAGGGAGTAAGCCATGTTCTCCTGCTGAAGTTTCTTGTCCTTTTGCTATCAGAGGTTGGACATTAATTTGAATTTGAATGCAATACTGTACCTCTGCAACATGATGTTGGCTTTCTTCCAAGCCTGTCTCCAGCACTTTTCCCAAGAGGGATTAATTGAGTCACTGTGCTTTTCATCTCTCATTATGTGACGGATGTATTCCAGCCTTCTGCATGTCATGTACTTCTCAATTCCTTATTTTTTTAATACAGTATTTCCTTTTGCATTTCTTTGTCCCCCCTCTCAGTCCAGTAGATATTCAGCATCCTGTGATGAATCCCAGAAAGAGGAACTCTGCATATCAACAGGTCTCTTACAAACATTATTCTCCAAACAAATCCAATGCAATCTTACAAATGTAGGATATTCCGAGGATTGACCATTTGTTAAAGGACGGCTGGTTTATGCCAGGTCTGGGGAACACGTAACCCTTCAGATGCTGTTGCTAGTGTCAGGATTGCTAGCGGAAAGACCTGATGGGGGCTGTCATGCTACAGCATCTAGAAGGTGACCTTCAGCAGGTGAATCACTGACAGCATTTGTCAAGCCAGTTTTTCCTGTCCTTCATGAGCAGTGATGGGTAAAGCCTTGTCTGATAAATTCTGCTCTTAATTGCATGCAGTCTCTGTCTATAAATGGAAAGCAATTCTGGTCATTGTCACAGTAACACACCCCACCCACCACCCACGAAGCAAATGTCACTGATTTCAGTGGAACTTTCTTCCAGGAAAATATACATAGGAGCACAGATGCAGCATGGCAAAAACAAGGTGCAACTGCAGTTAGCCAAAATGCAGTGTAACTCCCAGGCATATTCCTTTAGATTTATGTCAACAATTGACTTTCATATTGCCCATGAGAAACAAGGCAGGCAAGAGGGGACCAGTCCCCGTAGACTGAGAAATTATTTCATGTTGCAGACGACAGCCATATGTTTTTGTGACAAAAGAAGAAAGAAAGAAAGAAAGAAACAGGAGCCAAACACTTTTGTCAAAGCATATTTGACATTCGGAGGGGGGGGGATTGGTTTTTGTTTTTCCAGGTGGTACAAGCTGTCAGTCAGCGTGGGAAAGATGGGATGGGAGAACATCAAGGAAAGCAGCAATGCTGAGCAGAAGCAAAGGGGAACAGGTAAAAAGATAAAAGAGTGAGAATATCAAGACTACATGTCAAAACAGTCATAAAGGTAAAGGTTTCCCCCGCACATGCGTGCTAGTCATGTCCACTCTAGGGGCGGTGCTCATCTCAGTTTTCAAGCCAAAGAGTCAGTGCTGTGCGAGTCCATGGCCATGTGGCCAGCATGGCTGCACAGAACACTGTTTTACCTTCCCACTGTTTATGGTGGTGCCTGTTTATCTACTTGGATTTACATGCTTTCAAACTGCAATGAGGTGGCCAGTGCATTGTTAGTCTGTGGAAATCCCTGCCACAGGATGTGGTGATGGCACTTGGCCTGGATGCCTTCAAAAGGGGATTGGACAGATTCCTGGAGGAAAAGTCCATCACAGGTTACAAAACATGATGGAGATGTGAAAATTCCAGGCTTAAAACTGGGGTACTTCAAGGTCTAGATGCAGGGGAGTGGTATCATGCATTCCCAGATGCATCCGGTGGGACCACTGTGAGATACAGGAAGCTGGACTAGATGGGCCTTTGGCCTGATCCAGCATGGCTCTTCTTATGTTCTTATGTTCTTATGCTAGGTTGGCAGGAGCTGGGGTTATCAGCGGGAGCTCACTCCGCTGTGTGGATTCGAACCACCGAGCTGCTGACTTTGCAGCCTTTGCAGTGTGTCAGCGCTCTGGTTTGCTGAGCCACCGTGGCCCCCAAAGGGAAGAGAGTTACCCGCAATTGTGTCATATATCTGCTTCATCATGAGTTATACAGCAAGTCACAAGCTAAGGGGAGAGTGCTCATTCCTCCAGGAATACAAATTAACTTTTGTGGAAAGGAGAATAAGTCCTGGAGCCAGTGAATGGAAGAAAAGATGCAGGGGTAGTTCTTTGTATTGTCGTATGCTTTACATATCCGCCACTCGAAAGCTGCTGTTTACTTGTTTTCCTCAGCATGAATAAATAGCAGCAGGTTGGCTCTCTAGTTTTCTGTGATCATGTAAAATTCATTGGCTTCCTTTTCTATTGTGTGTGTGTGTGTGTGTGTGTGTGCGCGCGTGCACGCACGCGCATGTGTGTAGCTCCTAGAGAGAGAGAGAGAGAGTGTGTGTGTGTGAGAGAGAGACAGACAGAGAGAGAGAGAGTAGATTTCTGCATTTCTCTAGCAACAAGGCTTGCTCTAAACACTGCAGCCGTTCGCAATGCGAACTAGCAAAGATGAACGCTAGGGCAACGGCAAGGAGCTCTTGGCCACTGTCAAGGTGCTCCCAGAGTCCCAAAATCCCCAGACAGAAAACATGTTTTCATTTCAAGTGATTTAATGCCATTTGCAGGGATACCTTCTTCCTTAATATTATTATATTTTGAGAGGTAAATATCAGGAGGATCATGAGAAGGAAAGAGTCTCTGGAAAAGGCAATCACGTGGGGAAAGGTGGAAGGCATCGGGAAAAGAGGAAAACTCAATTACATGATGGTCTGACTTCCTAATGGAAGCCATAAGCCTGAGTCTGCAGGAGCAATAACCAAAGCACCAGGAGGTTTGTGCATTTGACAGTCATTCATGGGGTCCTTAATTCATGGGGTAGGATTTCACTGCCACTATCATTTGGCTTCATAGAATTGGTCTCTTGCAATATTTATCCCCCTAGCCTTTTGGGATCAGAGGAGGAATGAGATGGTATTTCATACCCCAGGGAGCTCTCTCACTTCTGACGCTCTCTAGAGAGCCAGATGCGGCTGTGACATTTGACAAGGTGACTCATGTAAAAAAAAATCCTTCAGGAATAATGAATGGTTTGTATGGGACAGTACAAGCAATATCTCACTTATAATCCAACAATGCATAGGGGTGATTTAGGACTCAATCCATTACATGTGATACATGTGAATACTGAGGAGATGCCAGCTGGACACCTTTTTCCACTTGAGGCAAAAGGCAACCCCACTCAAACTCATTCCATGTACACAGGTTAGCTGGGCTGGCAGCTGAGTCATGAAACCGTGGACCTGTACCTGGTACAACTGGATGGTTCCAAGGCCATCTAGTCTTACCTTCTGCTGAGGCAGCCATCTGCAGCTAAAGCAACCCTGACAGACAACCATCTGACTTCTTTTTAAACACCTTCAATAATGAAATGCCCCCCCCTTCAAGGCAGACCATTCTTCAGATCTTAAGAACATAAGAACATAAGAAGAGCCATGCTGGATCAGGCCAAAGGCCCATCTAGTCCAGCTTCCTGTATCTCACAGTGGCCCCACCAGATGTATCTGGGAGCACACGAGACTAGGTATCTGTCTCCTGTTACCACTCCCCTGCATCTGGTCCTGAAGTACCTCAGTTTTAAGCCTGGAGATTACACATCTCCATCATGGTTTGTAACCTGTGATGGACTTTTCCTCCAGGAATCTGTCCAATCCCCTTTTGAAGGCATCCAGGCCAGATGCCAACACCACATCCTGTGGCAGGGAGTTCCAAAGACTAACAATGTGCTGGGTGAAAAAAATATTTTCTTTTGTGTGTTCTTACTTTCCCAGCCCTCAATTTGAGTGTATGTCCCCTAATTCTGGTATTTTGTGACAGGGAGAAGAGCATCCCTCTTACTCGTAGAAACTTTTTTTTTCTTGATGCTTATCCACAATCATCCTACTTGTAATTTGACACCTACTCTCTGGAGTGTCAGAAAAGAAGCCATGTGGCAATCCTTACTCCATCAGTGGAAAATGGAGTATCTTTCAACGCATAGTGGCATCAGACTAGTTTAGGAGATGCCAGCTGTGGCATTAAGGAGCTATAGCCAACAGGCTGGCATTGCTGCCGCTCCAAGCACTTCCTGCCTGAGGGGATTATCTCACTATGCCTAGTGGTACAGATGTTCATGACAGCGGTTCAGCCAAATATTTATGAAACAGGCCCACTCATTCAAGGAGAAATGGATTTCTGATCTACCCCTAACCACCCAATTTTGTTTTTCTGGTTTACTCAACTTGTTTGTCAACATGTTTACCTGCTACTAAGATTCACTGAACTCAGCGAGATGGCACTTCATGCTGTGGCTTTATATTTTTAACAAGACCACTTCAATCACTTTCCCTTTCAGCAGGACTGTTTCATGGGGCTGCCAGGTCTGCAGGATACCATTCCATGGAGATTCAGAGCCAGAACTTGAGACAAAAAGGAGAGATGTTGTGATATCACAGGAATGGGTTTTCTGGATGCCACAGAGGTGGGCAGGCAAGTTTCGGGAGGGAGGCTAATGCTGCTTATTAGGTCAGTTGGCTGAGGATATGGATATCAGGAGAATCTAGGTTAAAAGGCACAGAATCTAGAGGAAACAAAGGTAAATCAGTAATATAGCTAGGTAGACAATCTCCCCATTCAGAAATGTCTGCCCCGGTTGCACAAGCTACAAATAGCAGATGAGGTCTCAAATAAAACTCCAGCATGTTGGGCTATACAATTCCCATCAGCCCTAGCCCTGACAGCCAGTGTCGAAGGCTGATTAGATGGTGAAATAACGTGGAGAAAGAGACGATGATGCATGGCATGCTATATTGTCTTTTATACTAAGCAAAGCGAAGTGTGCTGCTTATAAACCATCCTATAACACTTAAAGAACTCTCCGCATAATTTAATTATGCAGGCAACACATTGCCACCACCCCCTACACATACACTCTGCATGCTAGGTACTCAATTCACTGACCTTGGAAGGACAGAAGGCAGAATGTGCCTCAAACTGGCTACATGGCATTGAATCCTAGTTATGAGTAGAGGTGGGCATGAAACAGAAAACCCATGGTTCGGGTTCATCTGTTTCGGGCCCGCCCTTGGTGCGGTTTGTTTCGGGTTCATACGAATTTTTGTAAAAAAAATTGTACGAACTGAGCCAAACCGGTTCGGGTCGACTTACTGGGTGGCAGTGGGCGATCCTGGCCCCTTTTGTAGAGTTTTTTTTTTGTCAAGTGCCGACCATGTGGCCCCAGGGGTCGGGTTGGCACTTCTTTTTTTTCCCTTTGAATTTGGAGTGCTGACCCAGCCACCCGGGTTTTCAAAGCGCCTACCGCGTGGCTCTTGGAGCCAGATCGGCACTCATTTTTATTTATTTGTTTGTTTGTTTGTTTTAGGGAACCAACCACAGGCTTCTGGCTGGGTCGGCACTCCTTTATTTTATTTTATTTTATTTTATTTTATTTTATTATTTTGGTGTTAAATGTTCTCAGCTACTAGAGTTCCAGCAGTGAACAAGGTAGGAGTGGGACTAGGAGGGGGTTTAACAAAAACCAAAGTGAACAAAATGGAAATTTCCATTTCTTTTCTTTTCGTTTTTCTTTGATGGGTCCCTTCGTTATTCGTTTTGTTAGCTAACAAACTGAATAACGAATAATGAAACAAATTAAAAGTTCATTTCGTGCCCATCTCTAGTTATGAGCAGAGTTTTCGCTTCAGTACTGCAGTTGAATCACTCCACCACGAGTCTCATATGAGAGTCCTTGGCCCACAAGGCTCCTCAGTCTACAGGCTGGCTAGTGCCGGGAGGCTTTCCCCTGCCACTGCCAGTACCAAGACTAAGGTAGCCTCTTCCTTTCTCCATACAGGGGAGCCTCCATGGCACTGGCCAGGCAGCAATCTGGTTGTTGTATCAGGAACATCTCCACTCAACTGGGGGAGAAGCCAATGAGTCCTTCTAAAAATCACACCAGGGCTTGTATCATGTTTACTTGCAAGGAAAGGTCCTCCAAGACTATAGTTAAACTGAGATAGACAGAGCAGTGAAGTAGAAATAGGGAGCATGAGTTATTCGGGAACCGGTTTGACCACAATGCCTGTCCATCTTCACCAAGAAAACTTTATGGACATGGGGTCACAAAGAGTCAGTCACAATTGTAACAACACACACACACACACACACACACACACACATCCCAGCTAGGAATGGTGATAGTTGTCATCCACCAGGGATCTGGAGGGCCACGTGCTTCCTACTCCTGCTTAAGAGACAGAAAGAACATTATTCTGAGATGAGTAAAGTGACAAAGTATAAACATTATTTCAGAATCATCTGCTTGTTTCCCTGGACATGAAGAAACCTAATTATTGTACTGGATATCCGAGAACCACTCAAGGAGCAGGACTATTGGCCATACTCCCTGTGGGAATCTTAGGTCTCTAATAAAAGAAAGGCGCTTCGCCCACTTCTGTGTATACCAGGCCTACCCAAAGTCCAGCCCGGTGGCCAAATCCGGCCCATCAGGCCATTCTGAGTGGCCCGTGGCTGGCTGGCCCGCCCCTTCCTCCCCTCCTTCGCCCCATGTTGTTGTTTTTTTAAATCTTCTACCAGCAGTGACACTGCTGGGAAGCTTGGGCGGCTGGGCGGACGGGTGCGCAGGGGAAAGTGTGGGGGTGGGCAGGCCATATGGCCCCTGCCACCGCCAAGTAACTTTGGAGTGGGCTGGTGGGCAAGCCATCACCACCGCTGCGGAGCTTGGGGGGGGGTGCAAGGTTGCACAGATCACCTCTTCCAAGAGGCAACCTGTGGCCATGGCTCCCTGTGCTTCCTTTGGTCCCCACCTCCCTCCCTTCCTCCCTCCCTTAGTCCCTCCCTCCCTCCCTCCCTCCCTCCCTTCCTTGTTCCCCACCTTCTTCCTTCCTCTCTTGGTTTCCACCTTCCTTCCTCCCTCCCTTGGTTCCCGCCTACCTTCCTGTGGGTGGGGTTGCAAGGGGTCAGTGGGTGAGGCTTATGGATCAGTGGGTGGGGCTTGCAGTGGGGTGGCAGGGTCGGGGAGCAACCGGCCCCTGACACATTCTCAGCCACCAAATCTGGCCCTCCTTACAAAAAGTTTGGGCTCCCCTGGTATATGCTATATTCCAGTGTTTCAATCATGCCAGATCCCTGATGGCACCAGAGGAAGGGATGATGCAGGAACTGGGAAATTATAGACAACAACATCATTCTCCCACTCTCAGTGAAGAACATGAATGAAGAACATATCATTCAGCTGTGCCTTTCTTTGACTTCTGTCACATACAGTAGATCATGCAATAGTATATCACACCGGTTGTCACATTTCTGTCTTCAGGGAGCAATTCTGATATTGATTTTTCTGCTAAAAGTGAGCAGAAGGAGCCACAGAGCACTGTGATTGTTGGAGAAAAATCCGGGAGTGAAGATGCTGAAGAGCTCCGTGGTTTAGGCGTCTTGCTGTGGAGCCAGAGCTTTGGGGGTGCAAATCTCCACTGTGCTGCCTTGACAAAAGCTGGATTTAATTATCCATTGGGTCCCTTCCAACTAGGCATTTCTAAAATGTTTTGATTATGTACTTGATTATGACAACAATGACAACAACATTCATGTGCCGTCAGATCTCCCTCGCTATGAGTTAATAATATGCACTGAATAGGTACCTTTAGAATCACATTACTGGTTGGAACATCTGGCCCCAATGTCATCTGTCTGTCCCACCAGATTGTCCCAGGCCAGGGTCTGATTACCTCAAGGGAAGTCTGAAAGCCCTCTCCTAGAGGCAGGGCCTTCTCTGTGGTGCCTCCAGCTTTGCGGACTCAGTTCCCAGAGAAGTTGTGCTTCCTCCCTTGGATTGTTTAGAAGAAAACTCAAGACCTTTTTCTTTTGGGAGGCCTCTCATAGTGATGCAGGCTGATGTTTTGCTTATCTCTGGTCTGGCTGCCTTTATAGATTGTTGTGGTACCATTTGGATTTTATATTGCTAACATTTTTAATTGTGTGTTCAGTTTTTTCTTCTTCTGTTCTGTTTTAACCAATGATTAAATCTTCCAGAATAGTACTGTTGGACTAATGGGGCAGTATATAAATAAAATATATCATAAATGCTTGGAGGAAATAATGCACACACACTCCCCCCACGTACAACCACTACTTAGAACATACATTCATATGGCTTTGTAACTGCAAAAAGCAGTGGACAAGCTGTCTTTCACCAATCTTCTTATTGAGGAACCCCTGACACTGTGCATGGCAGCCCTCTGATAAAGCCCTGGGCCTTTGTGTGCATCATTCTGTAGATATTTGCCCAGGCCCTGTTCCATTCTGTGCAGTCTCTTCACTTGCTTTCTTCTCCCAAAGGCTTTGTTGCTTTCCCTCCACCAGGGTGAGATTATATTAATTTTTTGCTCTACTAGACAGCAGATTAGAAGAATTATGATGTATGCCGCATAACAATGTTTACTTTTTTATCTGAAAGCTTAAAAAATAATAATAATTGCTGGGGGAGAGAAAACAGGGCTGTGGTGACAAACAAGGTTATCTCCCTGCTATTGAGCTGTCTTGCCAGTTTTCCTATTGGCTTGATTTTAATTGTTCCCAGATTTCATGTTTTGCTAAGCTTTTCTCTCCCTCCTTCTCCCTCCCCTCTCCCACCACCATCGTATATCTCTTCTCTCCATGGGTTCTTGAAGCTGTGGCTCCAGATAGACCCAGAATGGGAGGATATGTATACATTAAAAAGTCAAACAACAGCCCAAGACCAAATGTTGTTGGGTAGTAACACTCACATGGTAATACAGGGCCACATTCATATGCTTCCAGTTTAGCTAAAATTGATGTAAACTTGCACAAATGCCCAACAAGTCTCTGAACTCTGTTTTAGCCATGATGTGATGGTTATCTGGATTCAGGATGCGATATTATTTATGCTCGGGATCCCATTCTCAGCTAGGCTGCTCTCCGATTTGTCAGGGTGCAAGATGACTGAAGGGTGGCACAAAATGTTTCCTATTGGTGGTGTTTTATGACCTCTTTACAAAGGAAAAAATGAAGAGAGAATGAAATAAAGAACTGGAGCTTTTACAGCTGTTTCTCCTGTTGTTGTTTGTAAAGAGTCTCAGTCATCTAGGTAAAGTTGTCTGTAAATTGAGTCATGGCAACTGGGCTTGTTTTCTTCTGAGATTGAAATGTTTCACTACTAGCGATGAGCACCATACAAAAAAAATGACACACTATTTTGTTTTTCCGTTAGCTAACAAAATGAAATGAAACGAAACAGGGAAGCAGTGTTTCATTACAAATGAAATAAAACACCATTTCCCTCCTCTAACAAACTATTCATTGTAGAGGAAATGGCAGGGGAGCTTCCTCAAGCTCTTCCCTGAAAGACCCTGCAACTTGGGGGGGGGGGAATTGCTTCAGGAAGGTACCCCTGCTACTTTTGAGCCCCAAGGTAAGTAAATTATGATTGCATATTTTGAAAAATAATCTTGAATACATATCTTTTTTTAAAAAAAAAGGTACTCCTACACTAAAGTAGCAGGAGTACCTTAAGAAAGTGATTTTAGGGAACCCCTAGAAATTTGGAAAGATTTGGGAGTCAGGGAGCTGAGTTATGAACTCCAAATGGGGTGCCCCTAGGGGGGAAAACCCCTTCTAATTGGTATTGGAAGCTGATCAGGCCAGCAATAGCACTGCCGCTGCTTCCCATATGATTCCAATTAGAAGATTTTTTTCCTAGGGGCATCCCCTTTTGAGCTTCATAACTCAGCCCCCTTATCCTCAAATGTTTTCAGATTTCAGGGAGTTCTCTAAAATCACTATCTGGAGGTACCCCTGCTACTTTGGTGCCCCAAGGTGGGTAAGTTTTGAGTGCATATTTTTTAAATATATATGCACGCAAAATTATTTTTAAAATATGCAAAGTTTACTTACTTGGGGGCTCCAAAGTAGCAGGGGTACCTTCCTGAAGCGAATATAGGGAACATCTTGAAATCTTGAAAGATTTGGGGCTAAGGGGACTTAGTATTGAAGCTGTAAATGTTTTGGGGGTAGTTAACTGTCAAAGTGTGCTGGGAGTATGGAGGCAATCAGAGAGTTTGCTCTATCGTATTCACTCCCTAATTGCTTCCATACTCCATGCCATCCTGGTCTGAAAATGTTTAATGACTCGAATAATCTTGTTAATGGACAGTGGGTTGAGTCGGCTCATTAGATGTACAATGACCTACAATGTGTGATAGTCCCACCTACGCAATCCTTCTCAACATCTATTAAGTATGGATCATTCATTAGCTGTGGCCTTCCTGGTGGAGGTGTGAAGGGCTTCTGATTTGTCTGGGGATCAATGAAAGAGCAGCATGATAAGTGGCAGACAGACTATGCCTAAATTCCCCACCAATGTTAATAAAGGGATTTTCAATACACACATTAATGGCTTCCCTGATCTGTCTCTCAATCCACCTGTCTTCTCTGTCTAAAGCAAAGTGTACTGCTTATATACCACCCCATACTACTTTAAGTAGTCTCTGGGAGGTTTACAATTTTAATTACAGTGTGCAGGCTACACATTGCCCCCCACTTATATGTGTACATCCTCAGACCACCTTTCCTCAAAGCTACTTGGATATCACAAGAAAAGAAGTCCAGTTGCCATGACTCAACTTCCAGATTCTGATGTTATTTTTTAAACTCGGTGGCTGTATTCTTAACTTAGTACTTTTTATTTTTATTTTTTGTTTATTATATAATAAAAGTTTTATATCCCACTTTATATTCCAAGGTTGCTGGGTTAAGTTGCAAACAAAAGAAAATTTAAAACTGCTTTTAAGGAATTTAGGACACCAGTTTTAAAAGGTTTGAAACCTATAAACAAATCTGAAATTATTTTGAATTATATATGAGCAGCAAACATATTATAACTTACTCAAACAAGATCCTTAAATGCAAAAAAAAATACTTTTTAGCATCACACTGAAATGTGCTCCGTGTTGATGAGCTTGTTCCACAAGAAGGCCTACCATGTAAGATATTGTGTCCACAGATGGGACACAGGGTAGGGTCCTCCTTGTAGAAACCCAGCAATGAGCCAGATATATTTAGCAAGAGGGAATCCTTTGGGGATTAAAGTACCAGACCATTAAGGTGTCCTCATCAGCACCTTGCTTTGAGACTAAAAACACAGTGGCTGCTGTTATATTTCCTTTAGAATTTCTGTCATAGGATTTTTGTAACATATCTTTACTCACACTGTATGCACATGTCACCAGTTTAATTAAAATGCTAATTATTTTCCCCATGCTTGCTTTTGGCAAGTGGTTGTGGGGCAGACAAGAAAACAAAACCCTGGCTATTTAAATATTAGTTGTCCTTGGCATTCTTCAGCACATTAAATCCTAAAGTCTAAAGACTAAAGTCTTGGAGCTTTTACAACCTTGCATGCTGTCTGTAGTTGTTTGACTGGAAGAATTTTTCTGGTCTCTCGTCACTGTCAATTGTTATATCCTGCCTCTGAATTCAAAGAGAGACCCCTCTCTTTTTGCTGTGTCTCTTTCCCTCTCTTTACTGCTGAAAATCAGTTTGATTTCTCCTGATCTGTTCATATTTGTAAGTAATGGAACATGTTTATTCTTTCTCTTACAGTATGTCTGTGAAGATTCTCAGCTATTCAGGTGAATTTATCTGGAAGTTGAGTCATGGCAACTGGACTTCTTTTTTCTTGAGAGATAGAAATATTTTGCTGCTCATCCAAACAGCTCCATCAGTCTGAATATATCTAGTTGTGAGTCCTCCATCTTATACTCCACTTTGACCTCTTGTCGCCCTGGTCTGAAATAGGCTCATAAGAGGAACAATGGCCTGGATGGGCTTGGTAGGTAGTCAACAGTCAATGGCCTTAAAGTGAACAATGGCCTAAGGTGCTGAAACCCATAAAGTATGGGTCATTAGCTATGGCCTTTATGGTGAAGCCTGGGTAATGTTGAAAGCACAGCCTGATAAGTAGCAGATAGACTGTGCCTGAGGCAACAACCTCTATTGAGAGAGTTTTCAATGCTCACATGAATGGCTTCCCTGACCCCTCTCTCAAACCACCTCTCTTCTCTGTCTAATATGTGTACATCCTCATCTTTGAAAGAGTGCCCTTTGTCCTTTAAGTGGAGGTATACTGCTGATTCTGGATCTGAGATGTTGCCCCTCCTATGTTGGGTCATAGGAGGGCTGTTTAGTTTCTCCAATGTAGAGGTCTGCACACTCCTCACTGCATTGGACCACATATACTATATTGTTCTTTTTTGTTTTGGTATCAGGTCCTTTGGGTGGACTAATCTCTGCCTTAGTGTGTTTGTGGGTTTGAAATAAACAGGGATGTGGTGTTTGCCAAAAATCCTTTTAAACTTCTCAGACACTTCAGGCATGTATGGAATGACCAGGTTCTTCCGGCAGGTCTGGGTCTCAGGCTGATCCCTTGTTCTTCTAGGTTGGCACACTGCTTTGTTGAAGGCCCACTTTGGATAGCCACAGGCCTTAAGTGCTGTCTTCAGGTGCCTCTCTTCCTGCTTCCTGGCTTCTATGAAGGTGGGGATGCTCTCTGCTCTGTGGTTTAGGGTGCTGATGTGTTGTAATGGATCGTGGCAATCAAACATTGGTGTTGTAATGGATGATGGGAGTCAAACAGTAAGTACTGATCTGTGTGGGTGGATTTCCTATAAACTTCTACTCCCAGGTCATGGTCAGGTCTGATGATGACTGCACCATCCAAGAAAGCCAGCCTGTTGTCTTGGGTGTCTTCCCTAGTGAACTTAATATTAGGATCCACTGCATTGATGTGGTCTGTAAAGGCCTATACTTCCTGCGTCTTTATTTTAACCCAGGTATCATCTACATACCTGAACCAGTGGGATGGTGTTGTCCCTGGGAAGGTGTTGAGTGCCTTCTTCTCCACTTCTTCCATTTATAGGTTTACAACAATTGGTGACACTAGGGAACCCATGGTACAACCATGCTTCTGTCTGCAGAAGGCCCCTCTGTACATGAAATATGTGGTGTTCAGGCATAGGTTCAGGAGCAGGCATATCTGGTCTGTGTTGAGGCTGCTTCTGGAGGTGAGGGTGCTGTCTTCTCTTAGTCTTCCCTTTGCAGTTGTTAGGGAATTGGTGGTTGGAATGCTGGTAAAGAGAGATGTAACATCAAAGGATACCATGGTTTCATCTGTATCCAGTTTCAGCTCCCTGACTTTAGAAACAAAATCCTCTCAATTGTGCATGTGGTGGTCTGCGAGTCTAACCAGTAGGGCTAGGATAGTCACCAGGTACTTTGAAATGTTGTAATCACTGCATTTATACTACTGACAATGGGTCTGAAGGGGATTCCTTGCTTGTGGATCTTGGGAGGTCCATAAAACCAGGCAACGGTCTCTCCAGGATATAACCTCAAATGTCTCTGAGTGAGTTACTGAGACTGTAGGTGCCAGTTAATTAAAAACAAAAAGGTGGTATCTCTGGGAAACATGTAACTCTTCTCCTCTATCAGTCTCTGTACTTCTGTGTTGCAAACTGAATTTTACCAAAAATTCAAAACTCTGCATCACTCAGTTAGAGTATATCTTTCTAGATTGCCAAGTAGCATATAGGGTGCTTAGGGTGCCTCTTGCCTATCAAGTATTCTGGCTAAGGAAGCCAGGCAATAACACAGTCGGATGCAAGAAGGTAGGCTGGCCATAAGCAAACATGTACAGCCAGCATCATTCACCCAAACATGCCAAACACCACATTACGTATACAAATCAGGCAGATGGGGGAATCTGGGAGTTGTTGCCCCTCCCCCGTCAAAAAAAAAGAAATAATGTTTCCAGGGTCTGATGAGGTATGTTATCAGAAGTGAAAAACTTTTTTAAATCTACACAAGCTGTCCGCATGCCAGGAGAGTCTGACAGAATTTCTGAACTGCTAAGCTGAACACAGGCTAAAGACCACAATGCTTTCTGTTGTTGCTGCCTGCCTCAGACTGCAAAACCAGGAGAGGCACAAAGACCCCAAAAGGAGTGATTGTTATGTGCTGTCAAGTCATGACTGATTTTATTTATTATTTATATATTTTTTATTTTTATATTTCTATTCTGCCCATCTTCCAATGGAACTCTGGACGGTTTAATGTCCCTAAAAGGGCTTTCAAGGTAAGTGAGACATTTAAAGTATTTACCCGTTCTACCACAACCACACCATGGCTGAGCAAAGGTTCAAGCCCCTTGATTCTTTCTTTGTGGTGCTGTTTAGTACACCACACTGGGCACTGAAAAGGATCTGTAGGACAAGGTTTATTAGCTGGGTTTTGCTTCCCCTTCCTGACCTAAGGAAGCAATTAATCAGGGAGAGAGGTTTGTTTATACATTCAGGAATAGAGATGGGCAGGACTCAAAAAATGGTGTTTCGTTTGTCGTTTGTCATTTAGGGGGTCCGTTTCGGTTTATTTTCATTTTTTGTGAATTTTTGCAAATAAAAATCATTTTCGTTTCGTTACATAACAAAATGAAAAAACGAAAACGAAAAGAAAAAAATGCTGTTTTCTTAGCATTCATTACAGTTCAATGTATTTGCCGCAATGAAAACGAAACGCACGACAAAATTTCTGGTGTTTCGTTTCGTTTCGTTTCATTTTGGAGACAAAATTGGTTTTTCGTTTCGTTACGTAACAAAACAAAAAAAACAAAAATGAAAACAATAAATTGCTCGTTTCGTGCCCATCTCTATTCAGGAATGAAATGACCTTTATTGAAAAGCCACCTGGGAGTGTAAGAAAGGAGAAACACATAACTTCTGGAAAGCCAAATAAATAAATAAATAAATAAATAAATAAATAAATAAATAAAACAGAAAAAGAAAGCAAAATAGACATGTTACTAAAACTGAGGCCACGTTCTTCTAGCGTTGCTGTATCATCATTCCTTTATTTCTGAATGGCTCCATCAGCACTTTGAATACATGGGATGCAAGCAGGGAATGCTCAGCCTTGAAGGGATGTAGTTTTAAACAAACAAAACAATTAGAACACTGATATAGTGTTATTAGTGCCCAAAATGGAACAAAAGAAGCTGCTTTAGAATACATTTGACTGTTTGTTTAAGTAGCCCAGGATTGACATCTCTTGAGGAGGAAAGAATAAAGACTATGAGGAGGGAATGGGTTGGCCATATTACTTGAAAAATGTCCAAAACTGTGTAATATGGTCAGTAGCCCATACCCAATGCCATTAATTTGCCAAATGTAATTTGCAATCCAATCACAGAATTAATTAATATTATTTTTATTTTCATTTTATTGTGTTACTATTTTATGGTTTTATTGTACGAATTGTTTGAATTGTTTGTTGTAAACCGCCCAGAGTGACCTCACTGCCAGATGGGCAGTATAAAAATCAAATAAATAAATAAATAAATAAATAAATAAATAAATAAATAAATAAATAAATACCTCCAAGTAAATGTGTACAGAACTGTACTAGGCCCTTAAGCCTATACTTAGCTTCCATTACGTAGTGAAAATGAAGATAATATCCCATTTAAATGTAATCTATGTGAGATGCATGAAAGAAAGGGGGAAGTGTGTTTGTGAATGTCAAACGTGATAGATGGAGGCTGAAATAAGCAAACCATTTTCCGAGAAAACAAGCAATGCATTGTGCTCCCTGGTTTACTTATGCTTAAATAAGAGCAAAGAACCATTAACCCCACAATCAATTCGTGGGTTTGATATTATAAGGACAAAAAACAAGTCACAATCTATACGCCTACGTGCACATTCATGACTGCTGTTGGCAGTCTTCCCGCCATAACTTCAAAATTGTTCAAGCATGCCAAAGACTCAAATTCCACATGTGTGACTTGTCACCCTTGTCGAATGCATACACTCCTCGACTCTTAAATTTGCTGTATGGCCCATTCCCAAACAGCCCTCCTCCCATATCATGTCAGCTCACATATAATGGCCAATATTTAGTAATTTGTGTTAGCAGTACTTTCCTTCAGGTGGAAGCAGCCCAAATTTTAAGTATCCTGTATTATACAAATCCACTCATTTTGCCATTAAGAACTAGTTAAGGTGAGGCAGGGGTGGGCGAGCAAGTCATTTTAAGCTGTTTTGTTTACCACATGGAAACAGTCAAATCTGAGTAGCAAAAAAAAAGTCTTATTTGTCCAGACAGACACATAGCTTGCTATTTGGACCACTTTTGGTGTGGTTTGATTCAAATCAACTCTGGCTTCCACAGGTTTTGACTCGCACTTTAGATTTGAAACACCTTTTCCTTAAAGACAAATTGCCTTAAAAATCACTGTCCACTTTTCAAATCACTTTTTCTGAAGAGCCCCCTTGGCCACAGCCATTTTTGATCACTGTGTCGTTTTTTTGGGGGGATGACTATTGGGGTTGGTGTTTTTTTTAAATTGGTTCCTGCACCCCATTTTAAAGCGATTTGGTTGTATTTGTGGACATACTACTTGCCTTTTTTCGGTTCCCCCCGTTTCTGCTGTTTCCCTGTTGTAGTTTAAAGCAGTTCAGCCAAGTGCAAGCAAGGAAGCCAATTGCTAAGCAACCGCTGAAGTGCGGATTGCTGAACCGCTGTAGCAACCACGTGACCACAGGAGGAGATAAGGCGATGCAAAATAAAAAGCGGCTGCTCAAGAAAGTGCGGTAGCAGCCATCCTCCATTCTGCCCCCTTTAGAAACTGTCTGTCTCCTTTCTAGCACTGCACTAGGACTTCTGGGTTGTTGTCATTGTTTGGTGCATTCCTAATAATCCCATTGTGTATTAGCCTATGTAGATGGTTAATTCACACCCACATGGAGCTGTAGGCACTGTTGTCTGAGGTGAGAGTCCTGAGACATATTATATGGGTAGTGACATTTTAAGCCCTCTCCTTTATTTTCATTTTTCTCTAATGTTTTAGTTTCTAAAATATTTCCCTATTGATGGAGCAAGAAAATGACTATATCAATACTATCACGAGCATTTTACTAGATTGATGCATTGCTGTTTCACTGTGTCACTAACTTTATTTAACCAGGGGAGGGAGAGATAAGTCACCACAGCTTGCTAGATTCCAGCCACAGGAAAAGGCAGAGGAAGAACTATGTCGACACTCCACCCCCAAATTCATCAACAAATGACATCATTTCTCCATCTCCTCATTATTTTTTGGTTTATTGGTAGCTTGTGGGGGATGCAATGTGTGTAAAGTAAATAAAAGTAACCACTGGGAAAATCAGCTGAAGAATGACTTTCTCAACCAACATTACCCATGTACCCTTCTGACGAATCAAGGGCCAATTTTTGGGTCACCTGCTCAAGGTTTTGAGTTTATTAGTGGACCCACCACAGCTTCCTCACTACCATGGACTCCACCCCCACAAGAAAGTACAGCCCCAACAGAGCCCCCACAGAGAAAAAGGTGGGGGGAAGGGATTGTTATCTCTGTTCTACCTTCCCAATAGAGATGGGCACAAAACTGAAGAACTCAATTTTGTTTTGTTTTTTGTTTCATTTGGGGGAGGGTTCATTTCATACAAAATGATTTTTTTAAAAAAAAAGTTTCTTTTTTTTCCTTATTCATTCCCCCTCCAACAGAACCAATTAGGGGAAAATGTATGGGGTTTTTAAAATGTCTTGGAGCCACCAAGGCAGCTCAAAGACATTTTTAAAAGCCCATGCCATCCCCCGATCGGGCGCATTGGGGGGGGGAAGCATGGGGATTTTAAACTTTTTTTTTTTAGCCACTGAAGCAAGTGGTGGCTCTGCCCATCAGCGCTTGTTTCGGAGCCAAAAAATGTTTTAAAAGCCCACACTCCTCCCCAATTGGGCATGTTTGGGAGCACAGGCTTTTAAAACTGTTTTTCATCACCCAACCAAGCATTGGTGGCCCTCATCAGCACTTGGTTCAGTGGCGGAAAAAAAGTTTTAAAAGCCCACCGTCCCCCCCCATTCGGGTGCACTGCTGGGGCGTAGGCTAACCTTTTTTTCCACCACCAAACTAAGTGCCAATGGCTGCTGCCTGCACTTGGTTCGGTTGTGGAAAAAAGCTTTAAAACACGTACTTCCCCCAATCGGGTGCCAGCACGAGAGCCCCTAACTGACATCCCAATCATTTCGAGAGGGATTCTGCCAAGTTGTCATCAGCTGGACCCATTTAAAATGGCCCAGTTGGCACCAAGGGGATCCCCAGGTGGTGACCGTCCGCCCCCCAAGTGGCAATCAGCTGGTGTGCGGGGCCCTGCCAACTGCCCCCAAGCACTGATCAGCTGACACATGGGGCCCTATCAGCTTCACCCCAAGCACCAATCAGCTGGCATGCAGGGCCCTGCCAGCTGCCCCTCCAGCTGGTTGGGGATAGGGAGTGGGGCTGCCAGCATGCACTGCTTGCCAAAAAAATTTAAAAATGGAGAACAAAATTCCCAGTTTGTGTTGATTTGTTTTTTAAAAGTACTTTGTTTTTCATTTCGTTAGGAAACAAAACAAAACACAAAATGAAAAAAAAACCTCATTTTTGCCCATCTCAACTCCCAATCTTCACCTCTCCATTTTCCCTTACTGCTAGTGCCATTGCTACAAGCATATCCTGTCACATTCGTACCCACAAGTATAACAAGATAAAGATGATTCACAAGCACACTGGGTAAAACATAGTTATCAATTCTCCAGTGATCCAAAGACCTCTCTGGATCCTTCTCACAAGAGGATAAACATCTCCAGTGTGAACTGAAGTGAGAGATAGGCCAAATCACACTGAAAATAACCTTTAAGCATGAACCTGACAGCTCCAAATTCCCTTATCTGGACAGGCACTAAAGCCTTGCCTGATTCCAAAGCGACTGTATATGTACTAACATCAAGCTTCAAGAATCCTGCTTGGAATATAATATAGAAACATCTGAGTTTCTAAGATGCTTGTATGTGGGGCTACCAATGAAAAGTCTCAGGAAACTTCAATGGGTCCAGAATGCATCAGCCAGATTGCTGACTGGGGTGAGGTACAGAGATCACATTACAGCCCTATTAAAGCAGCTCCACTGGCTGCCAATCAGCTATCGGGCACAATTCAGGGTGCTGACCTTGACCTACAAAACACTGTATGGCCTGGATCCTAGCTCCAAAGATCAAATATCGTAGTATGAACTGACTTGGGTGTTAAGGTCATCACGAGAGGCCCTTCTCTCCATCCCGCCACCCTCACAGATATGCCTTGTGGGAACCATGAAACGGCCTTCTCAGCTGCTGCGTCCAGACTCTGGAACTCCCTCCGACTAGAAGCCAGGACTGCCTTATCTCTGTTATCTTTCTGGAAACAGTCAAGGACCTTTTTCTTCAGGCAAGCTTGACATGAATGAGGGTCTACCTATTATGTGTCTTTTATATGAATCTACAGAATCACATAGACTTTGTGTTTATAACTACTAAACCTTTATGGGTTTACATTGACACTATATTTTCAATGTTAGTTTCCATCACTCATAACTTTACATAGAACTTTACTCCCCTTTAACTGCTCACGTTCTCTTGTAGCTTTAATGTAATGTTGTCTTTTAATGCTGTAAAATTAATTTTACAGCATTAAATTCCCTGTTCTCAATACTTGAACATGTCTTAATTGTAGTGGACAGTAGATTATCCCTCATTCTATAAACTGCCTTGGGTCCTTTTTCCAAGGGGGGGAGGGTAAAAATACTCTAAAATATAAATAAATAAATAAATAAATAAATAAATAAATAAATAAATAAATAAATAAATATGGTCCCAAAGAACTTGCTCCCTCCCTCAGGCTACCACGTGTAACTTCTGAATTGGTATCTTCATGGTAGGCAGGAACTCCATGCAGGCTGCACCATTAAGGTTTCTCTCTCAAAAATCAATGGCTGCTTTCTTTTTAACAATATTGACCTTCTATATATAGGCAGTTTTACCCAGAGGCTAAGTATCTTAAGTGTGTATTTTACAGAGATATGTATGCACTTTCCGGAAAATTACATTACAGACCAGTTAATTTGACACATCTGTAAAGACGAAGGTTTCTTCACGAGGTCATGGAAAGTAAACACAGTGGAGCTCAACTGAAGAACTCCACAGGAGGTCAAGATAAGGCATGTCTATTGGTGGTAGAAAACAGGCAGGGGAGGGGAAGATCATGTTATTCTATATCTAACAGACTGCCTTAATCAAACTACACCAAGATGTATTAGACTCCAAATCAGCAGAGCCAAGGCTATTTAGAAATCATGGCCAATAAGGACAATGGAATGTGGAGTCTAGCACATACAAACAGTGCAGATATGGTGATGGGTGTTCTATCATGTGGTTTTAACATAATGTTTTTATATTATATTTGAGATAAAAGTATTGTGTGATAATAATTTCTGTTCTCTATGCAGCAGCTTCTTTATTGAGGGGAACACTACTGTTCCATTTATGTCTCATGAGTCATGAAATAAAAATGCAAAGAGGAGGGTCATGTGCAAGTCCAACCCACTGGAACTGACACAAAAATGCTTCACCTGGAGACCAATTTCCTGAGGAAGAAATGCATGCATGAATGTTCTCTATGTTATCTAGAACATGAGCGACTTGGTCTCTTGAACTGAAGGTATGCATAAAAGAAGTTCTCCTCTTTGGAAAGCTACTCTGAGAGCAACAGACTTGGTGCACTGATTTCCTAACATCTGAATTGGGATTAGATCCTAATGCTTTATTTGAATTCAGGCAATCAGGGGTAGCACAATGAAGGGAAGCCTATTATAATGGAGGGGCTCATTAAATTTCTTTTGCTTTAAGAAAAATGTTTGCCATTCCAAATATTATATTTGTCCATCCATCAGACAAAAGACTGAAGAACAGGAAATAGTTATGGAGCAGCTGTAAAACTGATAGAAACCAAAGACCTTATAGAGATGAACATGAACCTCAGTTTGGAGGTTTATGCTGGTTCGTTTGAGTGGCACCCCCCCATCCCTTCCCCCACCTCTCTGGCCTGTGACTTACTCACCAGCCCAAGCAGAAGCCTCTGCTTCTTCTATTCCTCGCAGGGCAAGGAAGCCTGTGATCCTACTGGGGACTGGACAAAGAGATGAAGAGGATGAGTTCATGTCAGCTTTTGAGTGGGGAAATCCATGTGGCAAGAGTAGAGAACACATGTCACCTACAAACTTCCGCGAGGTATGTGCCCATTGGTCATCTCACCTGAATTGAGGTATGTGCCCATTGGTCATCCTCATGTGTCTGCTTCAAAGCATGTTGCACCTGCAATGCCCAATGAAAGATTAAATAGTTATTATTATTGATGCATGTGAATAAGGATATAGAAAGTAGGCTTTTTGATTTGTTTAGAACAACTTAGTACAGGTAATTATGCATAACAAGGAAGAAGGGGGAGGCAGAAAGAGAAAGGGAAAGGGAAAGAGAAAGACAGAATGCAAAGGCTCTAAAGATAGATACTGTACTATAAGATGAAACTAATATGAGGTTCCAGAGTTATACAATACACTAATACTGCTGTTTAGTAATACATGAAGCAGTATGTTAATGCAAAGAAACAAATGCCTGTGTTTTGTTGCTCTTATATATTTAATGCCATAAAACAAGACAATAAATGAAGAATAGGGGGCTGGTGTCACCACGCCATCGCCGGCATTCTCACACACAGCAGCCCTCTTCTCCCTGTTTCTTACCTTGCCAGAAACATCTCAAGTGGGCTTCAATTCACATTCCCTTTCTTAAGGGTTCAGTTTTCATGAAGAGCTCTGCAGCTATTCCAGTATTATTATGATCTTCAGGCATTGTTTTAAGGATGAAGACAGGCCTAGGACCAAAGACTGGCATAACCTTGTATCTGTTCAGGAACCTACTGATCAACTTTCCTTAGACCTGTTCTTTTTCTTCACTATTGGGCCTCTCGCCCTAGCATAGACAACAGTTGTCTGCAAAGGCAGTAAAAGCAGTCCTTATGTGCAACTCATGGTCTGTCTCCTAGCAATCACATTGGTGCTAAGACAAAAAAGCAACAATACCTGATGGCAGTACTGGTGAAAAGCTGCTCTATTATATGCTCTATCTTTGCATGAATTCCTGCCTCTGCCTCAACTGATTTCAATAATTGATCATTTGTAACAAAGTTACAATACTTTGTTGTGTTTTGGTTCACTGGGTTGTTTATTATGATTGTTGACTAGTTTTTAGATGTTGTTGATTTATTTTATGTTTGCTTTATATTGTTTATTTTATAATGTTTACTGTTTTAGTTTAATTTCTTAGCCTGCACACTGCCCATAGTAGCACTTTTGCTAGATGGACAGTATAAAAGCTAATTGAATGAATGAATTATTAAATGAATGAATGAATGAAATGGAGAGTTGTTCTATTGCCCTGGGTCCATTCAAAACCTGGTTTGCCTCTGGAGTCTCATTTCCACTTCACACTGAATGCCATATTCCTATTGGTCTTCCTGTAAGGTGTGCATATCTTGCTTTGGCTAATTGCAACTAATTGATAAGGTGGTGGGCCACATCTCAGTCATGTGCTCCACCATGTGATGGAAATGCATCCCGGTATTAACCGTATCCATCACAGTTATGCAGACTTTACAGAACCATCAATAGTACTCTGGACAATGTCTGAACAGGACTGAAAACAAATTTCAGCAAAATAAAAGTCAAGCAAATACCAGTTGTTGTTTAAAGGCTCTGAATACAGCAGAGCCTTTAAACAATAAGAACTGAATCTAGCACAGAAGGGATTTCAGGGCAAACTATAGTTTCCCTGTATGTTATAAATAGTTACAGTTCTCTTTCCCAGTATAGCATTTTCATCTTCTATATCTGCTCTGACTTTGGATAAGATGTTGAGTTTTTGTAAGAAATCTGACTGGAAATAAACAGAATGGAGGAAAATGCATACTGCTTCCTTTTTCTATCCACATAGAAAGAATATGACAAAGTTGAAAGAATTTGGTTATAAATGTAGGCAGATCCTTTCTTATGATATGGAATATTCTGTTCAATGACCTTAAGGTTCTCCCCCCCCCCAAAAAAAAAATTGTTGTCAGTTTAATTAATGTACTGCAACCTGGTGGGGGGGGGTGGACTTCATGAATGCACAAGGGCAGATAAAGTTTTCACTGATAGTAATCCTTATATGAAGAAGAGGGCTTCATGAAAGAACCCAACTATCTATATTTTCATCTCAGAAATACTGACAGTCAAGTCCTTCTAATGCACAGGGTACATGAAAGCAAAATAAGAGTGGATGTAATGCGAAACATGGTTCATTCAGTCATGGCATGTGTCTTGAGAAGTTTGGTTAGAAAATTGAAAAAATCAGAATATGAGATTGCAACATCTGTGAAAGTTTCAAAAGCATTTTCTGTACAGCAATACCTTGGTTTACGAGCATAAATCACCCCAAAAATAAGCTTGTAAACCAAAACACTTATACCAAAGCAAATTTACCCATAAAAAGTAATGGAAACTCAGATGATTCATTCTGGGGGCGCTGAAAACCCTTCTCTTCCGGGAGGCGTTTGGGTGACATTTTTTTTTTTTTTTAGTCCCGTCATCTGCTGCAGCTGTTTTGTTTTATTGTTTATTTCAGTTGTTGTTTTAATTTGTTGTCTGTACATTTATTGTAAACCGCCCGGAGTTCCTTTCAGGAAGACGGGTGGTATATAAGCTGTATAAATAAATAAATAATAAATAAATACTGTACACACAAGATGCCAAAACTCCTAAAAGATGTAGGCTAGAAGCCATGTCCACACTATGGTTTATGTATCTGCCAGCAGAATCTGCTCTGTTTGGGACAAACAACTGGATTACACTCTGTATATTTAATCTGAATGCAATGTGCAGCCATATGCACACTTGACTAGCTGTCCCATGATGACCAGAAAAAAAAAAGAATGTTGAAAACAAATAAACTAAAAATATAAATATAAAGAAAAATAAAACCCTTACCTGCACTCCCCTTTGAAAACATTTCTGGCTCTCCTCCCTCTGCTTTGGAGGCTGCCTGAGAGAACATTCCAGACAATCACTCACAATCTAGCAGGGGGAGGGAGGGAGGGAGGGAGGGAGGGAGAGCCACCATTGGCTCACATGTGATCCTGTGACCTGCTACAGTGCTTATATATCAAGACACTGCTTGTTGAACAAGGCAAAATTTGGAATAAATCTTCAAATATGCTCTTAAACTAAGTTACTCTTAAACAAAGGTATTACTGTATTTGGAACAGAATTTGTTTTTGATAAGGAAATTCCTTTACAATCCAAATATGATATCGTGAGAACCTCATTCATTGGCATCCTTCAGTCTCGAAAGACTATGGTATCATACCTGGAGTAGAGATCCTAAAAACAGCACCTAGTGTGACTAAGTAGACCAATTCGGGAATGGCAGTCTCTACCGCACTGGGGGCAGATGTGTTCTGTTTCCTGCCTGGTCCTCGAGTTTCGTTCTTTCCGTGCCTGCCTCTTTTCCTCTGCCTATTGGACAAAGGCCTCTTCAAATTTATGTAGACCATGCTGTATCTCTTGCCTCCAGACAGTGCGATCGGAGGTCAGGGATTCCCAGCTGTTGAGGTCCATTCCCAAGGCCTTCAGGTCCCTCTTACAGATATCCTTATACCGCAGCTGTGGTCTCCCTTCATTAGTTCTCCATATAGAAGATCTTTTGGGATCCGACCATCATCCATTCTCACAACGTGTCCAAGCCAGCGTAGGCATCGCTGTTTCAATAAGGTGTACATGCTAGGGGTTCCAGCTCGATTCAGGACTATGCTGTTTGGAACTTTGTCGTGCCAGGTAATGTTGAATATTCGCCTAAGACAGCACATATGGAAGGTATTAAGCTTTCTTTCCTGTTGAGCATGGATGGTCTAAGACTCGCTGCAATACAAAAGTGTGCTCAGTACTCAAGCTTTATAGACCTGTATCTTTGTATGTTCTGTCAGCTTCTTATTGAGCCATACTCTCTTTGTTATTCTGGAAAACATAGTTGCTGCTTTACCTATATGTTTATTCAGCTCAGACTCTAGTGAGAGTGTATCTGAGATAGTTGAGCCAAGATACACAAAGTCATGGACAACTTCCAGTTCTTTTGCAGAAATTGTAATGCGAGGAGGAGAGTCCACATTCTGGCCCATTATTTGTGGTTTTTTTTTCAGGCTGATTTCTAGCCCAAAATCTTTGCAAGCTTTACTAAAATGGTCCATGAGTTGTTGGAGATCTTCAGCAGAGTGAGCAGTAATGGCGGCATCATCAGCAAAGAGGAGATCCCGCAAACACTTCACCTGTACCTTAGACTTTGCTCTCAGTCTAGAGAGGTTGAAGAGTTTTCCATCTGATCTGGTCCAGAGATAGATACCCTCTGTTGAAGTTCCAAAAGCATACTTCAGCATGGTAGCAAAGAAGATCCCAAACAAGGTTGGCGCAAGGACACAGCCCTGCTTCACGCCGCTTCGGATGTCGAAGGGATCTGACACCAGGCCATCAAAAACTACATTGCCTTTCATATCCTCATGAAAAGACCTAATGATGTTAAGGAGCTTGGGTGGGCATACAACCCGGAGGTGTATTTTAAAGAGAACCTAATGATAGGAGTATTTATTATACCCTAGAAAATATCTTTCAGGGATCCACATTTTCTTTGCACATTACTTATCCAAAGATATGTTGGTGCTACAAATTAATCTTGATCCATTGAGGGAAATTCCAAAGCCCATATGCACTGTTCCATACCAAGCTTTTCCTTTCAAGCAAGAAAGCGTATTAAATACCCAGGCACTGAAAAGAAGGCAACCCAGTTCAAGGATTCACACAGGTAACTTTAGCTTTCATCTGCATTTCTTTTTTTCTGTTCATGGCAGTTATTTCCTCATGCTATTTGCATAATTGCTCTGGCCAGCGAAATAATATGAAAAGAAAAGAGAAAGAAAATGGTGCTTGGATAGAAGACAATGCTATTAGATCTTGAGTAAAGGAAGTCCACATCAACTCCAAGATGATAAGAACCAAGGGCAGTAAAGATCACTGTGCCACTGCATTTCATTCATTCAAATAACGGAAATTGGATTGACACACATCTCTCACTCCTCTAGACACTCATTATTAACTTTAATTTCTAGTATTCCTCCATCTAGCTGCTGCCTCTCCTTGGACTTCATATGTCTTTGCTACAGTATGAGGTGAAGCTTAACAGGTGAATGAAGGAGAGAACAGAGTTCACAGGAATGCTTCAGAGAAGAGCCTCTACTTTGATGGTTCTCAACCTTCCTAACGCCGCGACTCTCTAATACAGTTCCTCATGTTGTGGTGACCCCTTGCCCTGCTTGGAAGAGGCCACAAGCCCCCTTTGGCAGGCCACTGCTGCAGGTACCATAGAGAACTTCCCTCTACAGGCACCTTTGGCCAGTTGCAGTCTCCGATGCCATTGACTGACATCCCCTACAACCTATCAAGCTGTAACTCACTCTTTCCCCCCTTCCTCCCCCTCCTCCTCCAGACCCAAGCCGTTTGTGCCTTTTTCTTCATTGGCTCATGGCGACCCCTATGAAATGGTCATTCGAACCCAAAGGGGTCCCAACCCGCAGATTGGGAACCACTGCTCTACTTAGAAGTAGAATTTTTTTTTTTAAGAAAATGAGTATAATTGAGCTGGATTGATCTAAATCCCACTCTTAACAGGAACCAGAAAAATAGTATTATTTTGACATAATTGCTTTTAGCAACTCATGATCAGACTCCATCAACCAGGATTCACTTTTCACCATCATTTCTTGTATCACACTTTACAAAAACCACTCTGAAAATCTGCTATCATCATAAAGAGTAAGGAGCTACAGTTAAATATTCAACTTAGGCAAGCTTCACTGAGGACGCAAAAGAGCCAACTAACACATTTTTTTTAAAAAAAAATCTCATGTATTTTTATTTTTATTTTATTACAGCAGGTTTGGTGCTTTTTAAACAAAGTACACATCCAGCAAGCAATAAATATTTTAACACAATAAGATTTTAGAGCAGCTTAAATTATATTTCTATTATAGTGGACCCAAGGTTTCTCAGGGTCAAACTAGACTATAAAGAAACATGAATTTCCTTATGTCTAACCTATATTCTCTCCCACAGTGGGATTGCCTTGGAGAAATGTTCTTCAGCAATCATATTTACAGATTAAACCCATATTTATCCTTCAGTGACCAATCACAAAAGAAAGGTAAATGGAAAACATGGGGAATAATAAAATCACATACTAACCAGATATATTCCACTGCTCATGGGAGGGGTTTACCCACACCCACCCATACACACACATACACCAGGATAAATGAATTGTCTACCCATAGAAAACAAATTGGAAGGTATTGTGAGATTTTTCTTTTTAAAAAAATCATATCCCTGTAATATTTAATAGAATTTCTTCTGAGTCTCAAAGATCGTTTTATGTTCACTGACAAATCACATGACATACTATAATAACCATCAGTGATGCTGCCTGCTTGCAGGTTGCACACCTGTGAGGACTTGGAAGATCTGTACCAGCCAAAGAACATATTGTGAAGGATTCAAAATGGTGGCCAGGATGTCAGTAGAGTTGCTGCTGTTCCCACTTTCAACAGGAAGATAAAATACTTAAGAAAAAAAGAATTTCCATCTGCAAACTCCTACTGCTAATAGTGAGCCTGACCCACTGCTGGTGAATTCTCCTATCCTACCTGCCAGGAGAAATTAGGTGTACTGCTCTTTGTCTGCCCACAAATAAGAAAGGGAAATTTGAGAGACCAACTGTGAAAAGCTCTAGTTTTCAGTCAAGGACAGGCTGTAACATGTCTGCTGAGAATTATAAATTCTTGACATGATCTGTTCACATAGTGCAGGGCTGTCCAACTTTGAACAGCCCATGGTCTTCTTTGCTGTCCCCAATGGCCCTGCGGTCTCCTTTAATCTCCATCAAAGGCCCAGGGGTCTACTTACAGAAGTGCACACATGTGTACATGCATGCACACACGCATGGTTTGCTAGTGCTCTGGTGCTCTGGATTAGGGCTCCTACGGAGGAGATGAGCAAGGGGGCATGGCGTGGTGGTGGTGGAAGGTAAGAGAAGGGTAAATCTCCGGACCAAATGTCTGGGGGGGGCGGGGGGCAAAATAACACAAACCCTGAACACGCCACTGGTGGCAGTGGGTCAGGAGGCTCGTGGGTGACTTCTGACGGCCCCACAGGCTACTGGTCACCGACAGTTGATGGGTTGAGCAGGCCTGACATAGAGCAACTGTACATGAACCTTCATGATGGATGTCCTTTGACTGTTACAGATACTCCAAGTCCTCAGAGATGTTCAACATGGAAGCGGCACTGTTCCCAGTGGAGCTTTTCATGGTAACAACCAGGCATCATGAAACCTTTATTGCACACAATGGCTTGCCACTGTTCAAAAGCCAAAGATCTACTTTATTTTCTGCAGAGATTTCTTTTAACACTGTCAACTTAATAATTCCGTGGAAGAATACCCTAATGATGTGGTAAGATGGACTCTGTTGGCATCATAGCATCAGTGAATCACACAAAAGTATAAAATAAATCTTCCATGACAGGATTTCAAAAAGACTTCATAAATGTTCATTTAAAAAAAA
>JAHTLZ010000007.1:23643306-23659450 GCA_023846285.1 Phrynocephalus versicolor
CATGACAGGATTTCAAAAAGACTTCATAAATGTTCATTTAAAAAAAACAATTTATTTGCATTATCTCTGTGGATTCCATCAGTTAGGGAATACAATAATTTCCTTAAAAGTGTCCTTTTTATTTTAATATACCACAGTCAAATGTGTTCTTGTTAACAGTGTTTTCTCCATCAGGAACAAATGTCCAAACATGCATTTGTGCCTAACAGGTTGGAGTAAGACTAACTCAAAGATAATAATATGAGAAATTAAGAAATGTGAGTGAGTGTTACCGGTTAATCATATGTTTACTTCCGATAATAGCTGAAAATTTCCAGCTGAGGGTAGAATTTGGATGTGAAAATGGTACATGAATCAGTCTGGTGAGAAATGACTCCAGTTCTTCTGATGATGAAATGGACACCGTTCATATGTTAAAAAGTATATAAAATGTAGAAGGCCATATTTATTTACAGGCAACATGAAAGCTGTTATATTGTCTTGGCCCTCTATATACAACTTATTGAACTGGTTTAGCCTAGAAGATGGGGAATCCTAAAGAAACAGTGTATGTTCAGTGAAGGGATCCTTCCCTCTCATCTGAAGGAGACAGTGGTGAAGCCCACTCTAAAGAAATATGTCCTGGCTTTGGACAATTTGTCCAACTATTGCCTGATAGCCAGCATTCCTTTTTCGGGCAAAGTGATTGAAAGGGTAGCTGCTGAGTGGTTCTAGTTATTCTTGGAGGAGAATTGGGTCCTAGATCAATTCCAGTCTGGGTTCAGGCCACATCATGGGACTGAAACTGCCCTGATTGCGCTGCAAAATGACCTCCTCAAGGTGGCTGGCATGAGTTGTTCTACCTTGTTGGCCCTTCTTGACAGTCTGCGGCCTTTGATACCATTGACCATGGTATCTAGCTGGGTAGGCTTGTCAAGGTGGGGATTGGCAGTCCAGCTTTCAGCTGGCTCTGGTCCTTCCTTGAAGGCCATACCCAGCGTGTTAAGCTTGGGGAAGAATTGTCGGCACCTTGGATGCTCTTTTGTGGGGTGCCCCAGGAGTTAGCAATCTCACCAATGTCATTTCACATTTATATGAGGCTGTTGGCTGAGGTCATTAGGGGATCTGGAGTGTGTTTTCATCAGTATGCTGATGACACACAGTTCTATCTCTCTTTTTCTGTCTCTGTAGTGGAGGTGGTGCAGACCCTTGACTGCTACCTAGATGCAGTCATGGAATTGACCAGGACAAACAAGGCTGAGGCTCAATCCAGAGAAGACTGAGGTTCTGTTCTTTCGGGCATCCTCAACTGGGTATAGTGGCCCTCAACCCGGCTTGGAGGGTTCTGTCCTCCAGCTGGCAGATAAAGTGAGAAGTCTGGGTATGATCTTGGACTTAGCTCTGTCCCTGGAAGAACAGATGGCAGCCGTTTCCAAGCCTGCCTTTTCCATCTTTGGCTGATCTCCCAGATTTGCCCATGCCTGGAAGAGGCTTCCCTAAAAGCAGTCGTGCAGACACTTGAAATCTCAAGGCTAGATTATTGCAATACTCTCTACATGGGGCTTCCCTTGGCCATTATTTGGAGAATGCAGTGGGTACAGAATGCAGCGGACAGACTGGTGGCATGTGTGGGAAGATATGACCATATCACCCCAGTGTTGGCTCATCTACACTGGTTGCTCGTTGCATTCCGAATAAGTTTCAAGGTACTGGTTTTGACTTTCAAAATCCTCCACGGCTTGGGACCTGAATACCTGATGGAGCAAATCTCCCTTAGATCAGCTGCGGCTTGACCCACCAGAGCCTCACAGGTGCCCTCACTCCGGGTGGCCAAATGTAGAGAAGCCCTGAAAACGACCACCAGAAACTGGGCTTTCTCTGTAGTCACCCTGTCATTTTGAAATAAACTTCTGAATGAGATTCACCTTGCAGAGTCCCTGCCTGCCTTCAAGAGAGTTGTTAAAACCTTGCTCTTTAAAGAAGCGTTTGGAGACCACTCATTTAAATTTAATTTAATTTAATTTAATTTAATTTAATTTAATTTAATTTAATTTAATTTAATTTTTGGACCAATAGAACAAGATTGTCTTGCTGGCATGTTGTCTTTGTTGTTTTTTATTTATTTATTGTGACAGTTAAATGTTTTATATGTACTGTAATATTATTGATTTATTGTATTGTTGTAAACCACCCAGAGTTCCTTCTGGAAGACAGGTGGTAAATAAATAAATAAATAAATAAATAAATAAATAAATAAATAAATTATTGCACATTGGTTAAAAAATGGCAGAGAGGTGAAGAGGAGAGGAACTCCTATTTCCCAAAAAGCAGAAATTGGACCTCTATTACCATGGATTTAGATTATGGACCAAATTATGTACACATTTATTTATTTATTTATTTATTTATTTATTTATTTATTTATTTATTGTTACATTTATATACCGCCCAATCTTCTGAAGCGGAACTCTGGGGATGGAATGACATATTCTAATGTTACTAGTTTTTTTGTTTTGTTTTTTTGTTTATTTTGAAAATAAAGATTTTTAAATGTTACGAACTGGACCTATTGGTCCATGTCTTCTCTTTTTAAGGAGAAAAGCAAGGTAAAATATGTTCATTCAAAATGAGTTAATTTTCTGGTGCAACAAGGGGGGAAGTGCCATTCTCACCTTCCACATTTTCTCCATGGAGGAAGTGGTAAGTATGCTTGACCTAAGGCAGAACAAAACTGAGGTGGCAAATTGATCTTCCATTGAAGTATTTAAAATGGAATCTCATATTCCAAGTATATGCATGATGATGTATCAGATGAGACTGGGATCCTTGACAATCTGCTAAATCTGCAAAGAGTTCAACATCTCTAATCTCTCTTTTACTACTCCTAAAACTTGCAAAATGTCTTATTCCTTGTAATCTCCCTATTCTTGCCATGCCAAGGCTATGTGTTGAGACTTCCCAAGAAATTAGCGAGGTTACCTGGCTTTCTGGGGGGGGGGGGGGGAGATCTCATGCTATGTTTTCTCCCGTTCTCCCCTGTTGTACCACAAAGAAAAGTGGACATTTCCTTTTTCCTTAATGTCCTTTCCAGCAAACCCTGCACAGGAAAAATCCCATTCTGCACAGGATTTATAATAATCCTGTGTATCTTGGAATTTCCTTCAGAAAAAAAAGATGAAATGTTCAGTATATCTAACAAGATCTTCCAGGGGAAATATGCTGGCTGAATAAGGAACTCTGGAAAGAAAACAGAATTGTTTTAACCCCTTGGTTTCTTTCTGAGATCACAAGGCAGAGAGATTAATGTCTTAATTTTTGTATTTTTAAATAGAATTGGACTGACTCAGAGATAAGCTAGTCCTTCAACAGGAGGACTGCTGTTTGCTAGCAAAATGGAAGACAATGCTTTCTATTCAAAAGGACATGTGACCATTCTTATTGTAGACACCTACCAAATATATAGGGCTAAAATTCATAGCTTCCTCTACCAACATTCCAATGCCCAGGCAGAAATAACTGCTGTTGCAGTCCGAAATGCAGGAACTCCTATCTACTACACTTAGTGTTTGATTAGTCTTTAGATTCATAAGTAGGCTGCCATAGTACAAAGAAGGATAAAAAGCAGAATTTGCAAGGCACTATAATGTTTCCAATTTTTAAGGATATACCATTACTTAAGAGGACTGGACAATGACATTGGTATGTCCTGTACTAGCCAGTGAGATATATGTTTTTTGTTTGTTTGTTTGGTATAAGGTCAAACATTGCTTGAATGGGCATGAAAGCATCCATAGTTTCCTCCTCCTGGAATTAAATTGGTGTGGTCAAAGTTGAGTCAAGTCCCTAATCCATTATAAAGCTGCTCCCTCATCATCATTAACATAGCAATTTTGTGACCCACTCAAGAACCAGAAAAATGTGGCTTTAATCTTAAAGTTTGGCACTTTTATCCCAAACAATGGTAACTCTAACAATCCTGCCCCTGCTCATAATTATGTTTGTGTTTACAAGCTAAGGGTCAAACTATAACGCGTTCAAAGGTCAAAATGACCCTTAGCCACTTCCAGGCCAATAATTTAAAAGGTTGAACTTCTTGCTTTAAGTGCTTCACAACAAGACCAGATCAGTAACCCCACTGTTTTAAACATGTCTGACATCAAATGGGTGTTGCCACAGCAGTAAATACATTTTCTAAACACAGCACTGTCTCTTCAGTCACTTAGTAAACGTTTGTCTTTCAACTCAACTCCTAATTCTATACAGATAAGACAACTAGAGGGTCTTCTTTCTTCTTCTTTTTCTTTTTATTAGCATTTGTCCCACTTTGTGGTGGGGTCCACTGGATAATCAGTGGACAGATCCATCGTCTGATACCATTTTGAATAAATCAGCCAGCCTGACGCAGGAGCCTGTCACCTGTTTTGTTTGAGTTCACCTCATCCTGTTTGAGGCAGGGAGTTTCTGGTGGTACCACGAAGAGGGGCAGAACTTGCCAACAGATAAGGCAACAAAACAAAACCACAAGTACTGCAGCACTTTTTAAGGCTCAAATATGTTTCATTTTGAGCTCATGTGCTTAGAGTCCTCTTCTTCAGACACAAAATGGTGAGGAGCAAGAAGCCAAGTAGAGGTGGATAAATTATCCAAAGCTCACCAAGGCCTGTGAGTCAGAAGGCCAGTGTCCATTTCCAAAAGCTGTCTCAGGAACACTCCCACCCATCCAAACACATCTGTCCCTTCTCACGTCTTGAAAACGAGGCAGCAGGAGGAGCAGCAAAAGTACATAGAAGAAAATGAGGGTTGTTTTTCTTCATCCCCTCTACTCTTTAATAAATAAACAGTTACACAGGAATGCAACACCAACCTGTTCTTGTTGCATAAGCAGCCTACATATTTGTCATGTGGAAACATTTTTTGTTGTACCCCAGATGGGATATAACAAAAAAAAAAAAAAAAACCCTGCATACTGCAAAAGCAGTCATTATGAGAGAGGCAAAGGAGAAAAGTTTTCTTTGGGAGACTGCATCACTTGAGTCTTTGATTTTAAACTTTTAAAAAATCAATAGAGGGTGTGATCATGTAGGGAAATGGATTGTACTGTAATTTGGATCACTTGTTGAGCAGACCAGTGCAATCTATTTCCCAGCAATTGCATGAGATATGGGGACAACCTGGTCTCTTCTTTTTGGAGACCAAGCAATAGCAATTCCCCAGTAGACTGGTCAATTTAAGTGAGACCACTCCCTGCAAAAGCACCCTTCCTAATGTAATCAGATGCATACTTTTGCAACCATGTGATTGCATAAAGACTGGATGAAATGCAATGCTTTCTACTTGCATATCACTGCTACAATCAATATAAGCAAGTTCACAAAACAGCAGTGTGAACAAGTTTTATTGTCCTTTGTCTAAATGATACTGTATATTTTAGTCTTGTTTGTAAATGGGCACATCTGATTTTTTTTTAAGCTTCATGTTGATCTTGCGCGTGTTACTCCACAGCTCTGCAGTGTTTTCAATTATCAAGCAGGTAGGAGCCTCCTGCCAGGTGACTCCGGAAAACAAATTGCTAATACAGACAGATTTGTTAAAGGGTGGAAGCAAGTGGGTACTGAACCTAAGGGAGTAAGATTAACAGAGGGAAATAGAATGCAACCAGAAAGGAGAGAATCCTATTTCCTAGAGGGCAGGGCAGCAGTTCCTACTGTCTGGTGAATTAGTGCTATATAATTTGATCTCAGAAAAGCCATACCAATAGTTCTTCAAATAAACCCCCCATACTCACAAGAAACGTGCTTGCAAGACACCACTGAATCACAGAACAGTAAAGCTAATCTGAAAGTTCATATTGCAAGCCAACCCCTATTCCTTATGCAGCAGCTTCAATTTTTCTTTCCCATAGGAATTGTTTCAGATCATGTCTCAATAGCTCACTCTTCAGAAATTTTCACTCATCATGGATTCCCTTTTAAAAAAGTATTTCTGACCACACGATACAGCCAGTATTTTCTTAAGGTTATTGAAACCAGCTTCCTGAAGTCCAAAATGCTCATCATACTGTTCCAAGTAGAGATGGGCATACACAAAAATGACATGCAGTTTCGTCATTTCATTACCTAACAAATTACTTTGTTATGAAATGAAATGAAAAAAAACTGTTTTGGTCTGAACCGAACTGAACTGAACTGTTTTGTTTTGTTTTCAGTTTGGAAACCAAAGTGGGGAAGGTTCCCTGGTAGCCCCCCCCCCCAAATTTGGAATGGTTCTTGCTCCTGACCATTTTGTGTTCAAGGGGCTGAGTTATTAAGTTCCAAAGTGGGTCCCCCAAGGTAAATTTTTATTTTTTAAAAAAATAGAGGTTTTGGTCAGACCAGACAGGGAAAGGTGATGTTAGGGAAGCAATTAATTAATTAATTCAGATTGGAGAGAATTAATAGCTTCCTGTGTGAAGTGCTTCCACTGTGTCATACTTTCCAGGCTGAACTTCAGCTTGGAAAGTATATCTCACTGATGGTAGTACTGTACTAGCAAAGTTACCAAGTGCAGGAGGATGCAATTAATTCTCTGCCGGTTCAACCAGGGTGAGCAATTGCTTCCTCTGTACCACATTTCCCCATCCAGTGCAACTGAAACCTCTATTTAAAAAAAAACTTTTAAATTTACCTGGGGAGGCCCACTCTGGAGCTTAATAACTTGGTTCCCTGTACACCAAACTGCTCCAAATTTGTGGAGCTTCCAGGGCAGAATCCAAGGAAGTTTCCCAGTTCTGAATCATTTTGTTTACTTTGAAAAAAAGTTGGTAATGAAATGAAATGAAACCTCTAAATAAATAGAATGGAATGGAATAAAACACTACTTTTTCATTTTATGCCCATCTCTAATTCCAAGCTTTTCTTTTACTTCTAATAGCAAATTCCTAGAGTATACTGTCTATTCCACTCATCGTTCTCAGTATGTCCACTCAAAGACTAGTTATTCCTTGTTCTTCCACCTTCTGGAAGATGAAGCTATCAGCAAGGAAATGCAGAGAGTTTGTTGGATCTTATAGTTTTGGCAGAACTGGACTAATGACAGATACCTGAAATTTCTCCTTCAACATCCATGTATCTTGTCCTACATCGAAACACTCCTCTTGGTTTCCCCCATCACAACACTCATGCAAAATATGCCTTTTGCTGTCCTGAATCACAAACTGCTGGTGGCACATTCAAAGACAGCTTAATATACCTACAGAGTGGCAATTGCTAGATAGCTACCAGAATGTCGCCGGCACTCTCACTTCGGGTGGCCATGCCCAGAGAGGCTCAGAAGACCGTGACATGTAACTGAGCCTTCTCTGTGGCTGGCCCTGCACTTTGGAACCATCTCCCGAATGAGCTGCACCTTGCACAGTCCCTGCCAGCCTTTTAAAAAGCCTTAAAGACCTGGCTTTTTTGTGAGGCATTTGGCGACAGTTAATTTTTTTCCTTGCCCTGCCATCACGCCAATTATTTTTCTTGTAGCTTTACTATGATGCTTTCTTATGATGTTTTATTTAGCTTATTATTGTTGTTTTTGTTTTCATTGTTTTCATTGTTTGTTTGTACCTTTGCTGTAAACCACCTGGAGTTCTTCCAGAAGACGGGCGGTATATAAGTATTAAAAATAAATAAATAAATAAATAATGTAAAGGCCACAAATAAACTTGTGAACATCTCAGACAATTAGTCTTAAGCCAATAGTCGATTGAAGATTTATTGCTTTATTAGACTGCTTCACAATACCGAGTGGTTCCACATGGTTCTGAGGTCTTCTTTAAGCGCATCGGGAGCAGGGTTTTGTGCATATTTGTCCTCATCATAGGGACTGCCCTTCCAGTGAACCTTAAATGTACGCCTATGCTACTTTATTTTTCAATATCTCTGAAATCGTTTACCAACTGTTACATTTTAGCCACAGATTTATAACTACATCTCCTTTTATTGTATATTTGTTGTTGCTTTTAATTTTTGTATAGTACTTTAAACGACATACCTGTGACACTTGTGCCATGTTTTAATTTAATTTAAAAATATTATTCCATGCATTGTAACTAATGAACTTTGTCTCTGGTTAAACAGAATACCACTTCTGATGGCCATGCACAGTGGGAGAGACAGGACCAGTGTGCAATTGCAGTTGCATCATAATGAGGTCAGGTGCTGGGGCTGGAGAAGCAGCATATATAAGAAGCCCCACACCAGAGCTGGTCCTTTTTGAGTGGGTACCATGAATCATGTGATTCAGGTATACAAGCAGGACCTTCCAAGGCAGTCTCAGGTGACCACCAACTCCAGTTCTGTTCCTAAGAATCAGGAGGAAGATGGGCCTAAAGATGTCTTCCCATTTGGGAGCTGACTGGGGCAATGCTGGCAAGGAATAGCATCACCTGAGAACAAGAGACTTGTCTGGCCAAGATTGGAGATGGGCCATTAGTTGCTACTGAGAAGGACAGACAGGAGCTGTGAATTTAGAATGAGAATTCAGTGATTAAGTCATATGTTTATGTTGGAATATTTGGCAAGATTTACATTTCAGCCATTACAGGGTTAATGTGAATGTAGAGTATTATGGGCTGTATTTAATGTGAAGAGCGAAGCCTATTGGTAGCTGAGATCACACCACCTGGAATGTTCTGGTAGAAGTCTAGTTAGTGTGTGCCTTGTATCCTTAGAGTAAGAGGAGAAGCATGTTTCTAGCTTAGCAAGATGGCTGGTTAGAATAGTTATTGTTAGAAAAACCTCCCGTGTACTCTTCCCTTCTAGTTAAATAAATAGTTTTTTATATAGTAACACAAGAGGTGTCTCTCTCATTAAAGCAACTAAAATCATCTGCAACAGCCAATTCAACAAAGATCCCCAACAGTTTCTTTTCTAGATTCGCTACTGATTTTGATTATCCAAGTATCCAACAGCCACACACTCAATAGAAGCAGCTCCCTTCAGCTGCCTCACTCTTTCTTACATTCCATAGAAATCAATGACTTAAATTAATTGCAGCTTACCTTTCCCATTGATTACAATGGTACATAGGAGCAATTTTCCCTAGATGAGTCTCAGGGTAGAGCAGCACTGCCCAAAGTCCGGCCCTCGGGCCAAATCCAGCCCGTCAGGCCATTTTGATTGTCCCAAGGCAGGCTGGTTTGCCCCCCTCCTTTCCCCCTCCTTCGCCCCATGCTTTTAAAAAAAAAATCTCCCGCAGTGGGTTGCAGCTTGGAGGGATCTGGCGCTGCTACCAAGGAGGTTGCAGGGGCCAAACCACTGCAACCACCTGCGAGCTTGTGGGCGGGTGGGCGGCGGGCAGGTAGGCCAACCACTTCTGCAGCTGCCAACAAGGAGGTAGGGTGAGCGAGCCACCACCACAGCTGGGAAGATTGTGGGAGTGGGTGGGCGGTCCGGGACGCAGACGGGCCACCACCATGGGCAACGTCGGGGAGATCCTGGGGCTGGGAGGGCAGTGCGGGGCGCAGGCGAGCCACCGCCAAGGGCACCACTGGGGAAATCCCGGGGGTGGCGGGCAGTCCGGGGCACAGTCAGGCTGCTACCACAGTCACTGCTGGGAAGATCCCGGGGATGAGTGGGCAGTCCGGGGCACAGGCGAGCCGCCGCCAACGGCACTGCCGGGAAGATCCTGGGAGTTGGGGGGCGGTCCGGGGCGCAGTCGAGCCGCCACCAAGGGCACCACCGGGGAGATCCCAGAGGTGGGAGGGCGGTCTGGGGCACCGTCGAGCCACTGCCAAGGGCACCACTGGGGAGATCCCGGGGGTGGGTGGGCGGTCCGGGGCACAGGCGAGCCGCCACCAAGGGCACTGCCGGGAAGATCATGGGAGGGGAGGGAAGGCAGGCTGGGGCGCAGGTGTTTACATGCCACCTTTTTCCTCAGCTTGCCTAAAACTTGAAAGCAGCACAGAGCCAAGGCACAGATGCCTGAAAAGGGATATATCAATGCCAGGCAGATCAGGAGAGATGGGAAGTATTAATTAGAAGTCGGTCAGGAGGAGAATGATTTTAGGTAATGGTGAGAGGCAAAGGCAAGATGAGTTCTCAGTGTGATGCCTCCACGGCAATGGGCAAAGGGAGCACGAGGCATTCTAATTGGGGATGTGTCGAGCGAGTGGTTTGCCGACTAGAGGCAGCCTTTAGAGTGCCTTTTTCTCTGTGCATTGCTCAGGGCACGCCTGGGATTTTGCGCGCAGGTCCAGCACCAAGCTGTTAAAGGAGGCAGAGAGAAAAAAGTTCAAAGGAGGGCAGGTAAAGAGCGTGTGAAGGTGGGAGGACGACAGGAGAACATATGACCTGGTGGATGTGTCGAAGTGGGGGAAGGGAGCCTCACACAAATTGGATTGATGGACCCTTTTAAAACCAAGAAACAAGGCACCACCATGGCATAGGTAATTTTCATGTGGGAAGGCAACACACACACACACAGAGAGACACAGACACACCACCCTACGAGCCAGGGTAAATATGCAGGAGTTACCCTCCCTCCCTCCCTCCCTCCCTTGGCCCCCACCTTCCTTCCTTCCTGTGGGTGAGGCTTGCAAGGGGTCAATAGGTGAGGCTTATAGGTCAGTGAGAGGATTGCAGGGGGGGTGGGGCGGGGAGCAGCTGGCCCCCGACATATTCTGAGGCACCAAATCTGGCCCTCCTTCCAAAAAGTTTGGGCACCCCTGGGGTAGAGCGTCTCCTCTCCATCACAGAACAGCTCAGATGTTGTGCATATTTCCAAGCAAGTCTTTGTTTGAAATGTTCAAGGCTAGAGATGCAGTATTTGCGGTAAATAAGAAATAGCCAGAATCCTTTTATAAGTTTCCAATATTTTAATGAACTTATTCCTTTTTCCTAACACTGCAAGATATAAACAGCTCTGCCAACCACAATTCTTTTATCACAATATCTGAAAAACAAGAGGATGGAAATGACTGCGTGTGCCAGTAAGATGAGCTAGCAAGCAGTGGGGAATCTTAAAAGAGCTCACTCAGTTACTCTCTAGGGAGAACATTCTCTTTCTTTTAATTTGCTGTTTCCTTTGTTGCTGACCAGGAAAGGCGGTGGGGGGGAGAGAGAGACCAGGGAGCACAAGCTTTCTAATCTTTCAAGTAATATGTCCTTCTGGATACAAGAGCGAGAGAGGGAAATATATCTCACGTCAATTTAGAGCTGATAAAAGAATAGAAAGGTCAAGCCACTCTTTGCATACCTGATATTTACTTTCATGTACCCATCAAGGCATTCTCACTCCAGGAATGCAAAATAAATGAATGATATTGGAAGAGATAATCAGCATTGCACAAGGTGTAGCAGGTCTTACCAAATTAAACAGCTGATGCAGCCACGGCTGAATGAATTAGCATGTTGTGTTACAAGATGCTGCCTCTTACCTAATGGCAACCATTGGCTATGGAAAAGCTGAGCAATAACTAATTTGGAAGAAAGTAATCAAGAGGTGTCTTGCTTCTCAAGAACAGGCATGGAGTTCCAGGTTTATGCCACCCTTTCCCGTTCAGTTCAGTAAATGAAATATCTTCAGTTTGTAATTTTGACTGATAATAATATGAAACTATAAGCAATGGTATAAATTGTCATGGCTTGTATTCCTCGTCATGTGTCACTGCTCTCTGGTCTTTTACAGGCTGTAGTTTTCAGTACTGGAAGCCAGGCTTTGTTGATTTTTAGACTTTCTTCTTTTCTGTTGAAGCATTGAAAACCAATGATTCCCACCCAGCTACAAGCATCAATGGTTACTTCACACAATAGAACAGCTAATGGCATCCATCAACCACAGAGACAGATCGGCCCTCTCTTATTGCAGTGAAACTTCTTAATCCCTCCACAACACACTACAATGACTAACACCCATTCTCCTGAATAGGACAAGTTCTCCCCTTTCCCAAAACATTAAAAAATCCACAATCTCTCACATTCTATACTCCAGGGCATAGGGAGAAGTCCGAGTTCCCTGAGCCACTTGCCATCTAAAGATTCCAGCCACAGAGTCTGGCAAATCATCAGGAAGAAAAACTTCCAGAGCACGATCAAACAGTCTGAAAAAACCCACAACAGCCATCAGATCCTGGCTGTGAAAGCCTTTGAGAATACAGTAGCACCTCGTATCCGCTGATTAATTGTCTGTGGATTCAGTTATCCATGGTTGGTGATCAACACGGGGTGTGTGGGATGCTGAGGGCAAAAGCTGTGCCACGTGGCCCAGGCCTTTTGCCCCTGGCAAGCCACCACCCTGTTCTGCTCTTCAGAGTGGTGGACTGGTTGTCACAAAGGTGAGCTGCTGCACCTCCCAGTTCACCACCCAGGAAGCTCAAACATCTAGGTACACCCCTGGTCAATTGAGGTTCCTGCGTGGCAGACTTGGCAATGCAGCACCCAGTTCACCACACTCCCTAAGAAAGCTCAAATAGCTGGGTTTGGCTGGGTCTCCTCTTCCTGTCAGGCCTCCTTAGCTCATAGGCAGGCAGACACCTCCAGATGTTCAAACATCCCACAGTGGTCCCTGCAGTAGAGCAGAGTGAGAGTGAGGAAGAGCGAAGTGGGGCTGCCGCTTCAGCTTCCATAGCAACCAGTCCATGGGCCTGGCTGCTGAAGAGGCGGAGAAGTCCCTCGTGGCTTTAAGGATGGCATGAAGGAAGACCAGGTGAAGAGGGGGCTTGGCTCCTGTTTTGTGGCTGAAGTGAGTGGGCTTCTTTATTACCTGCCAGGCTTCAGGCAAAACATGGAAGTTTTGAGTCATGCCTAGCAGGAAGAGGCAGAGGCTGAGGGTAGGGAGACAGGCCTTAGGAATGAATGGTGGTGCTTTGCCCTGAGATCTTAGCTTCCAAGGGGCAGCAATGGCTGTCTCCCCAAGCCTCCTCCCTCCCTTTGACACAAATATTCTGAGATATTTGAGCCTCATTAGGTAGCACAGCAGACTGGGCATTGCAACAGCACGCCTTTGTAACAACCAGTCCACTGCTGTGCCCAGACACAGGGCTGGTGGCTTGCCCTGGCACCCCACCATCACTGTTGCTACCATCACCCCCGATAAGAGCATTCACTCTTATCCACTCATTTCAGTATCCACAGGGGTCCTAGAACTGATCCCCCACGGATACAGGGGTCCTACTATACACTGAACTGGATATTGTTGCAAGCAAACCCTGTTTTAATGCAATGCATTTTAAGACAGTTGGGGCTTTGTGTTTTTTTAACTGTGTCCTTTACAAAAGACCCACTTAGTTTTTATTTGCAACAATCCAGCAGCCTGAATTTTCAAAACTGTCTTAGTGTGTAGAATGGGTATAAGGCTTTAGAAATATATACCCGCAAATTCAGATGTTATTATGACACCATTGCATAGCACTGACCACAAAGGGCCATAAGAGATTCTATCTAACAGCAGGGATATGCTATGAGGATAGTTTCTGCAAACAGTCAATGTAGACCTTTTCCAGAAAATCTCTGGTCTTTACTTCCCATTCTAGCCACCAAATGGGCTTAGAGGAAAAGAGAAAGATTGGAGTGACATGACATGTCAAAGAGCAGGGCCATCCAAAGATTATTATTTTTTTGGCCTAAGAGCAAAGTGCCCCCTATGCACATGAACTAAAGCTGAATAGTACACAAAGCCATAGAATCATAGAATCATAGAGTTGGAAGAGACCTCAAGGGCCATCTAGTCCAACCCCCTGCCGTGCAGGAACCCCATCACAATATTTCCGACAGATGGCCATCCATCCTCTGTTTAAAAACCTCCAAGGAAGGAGACTCCACCACCCTTTCTGGCAGCACATTCCACTGCTGAACAGCTCTAACTGTCATGAAGTTCTTCCTAATGTTCAAATGGAATCTCTTTTCCTGTAGTTTGAAACCATTTCCCCGAGTCCTAGTCTCTGAAGCCATGGAAACAAACCTGTTCCCTCTTCAATATGACATCCTTTCAAATATTTAAACATAGCTATCATATCCCCCCTCAGCCTTCTTTAGAGAGGCTAAACATTCCCAGTTCCCTAAGCCATTCCTCATAAGACATTTCTTCCAGACCCTCAACCATCCTGGTCACCCTCCTCTACACCCGCTCGAAGTTGTCAACATCCTTTTTAAATTGAGGTGCTCAGAACTGGACACATTACTCCAGGTGGGGTTTGACCAGAGCAGAATAGAGTGGTACTATCACCTCCCTTGATATAGATATGATGCTTCTGCTGATGCAACCAAGAATCACATTGGCTTTCCTGGCTGCTGCATCACACTGCTAACTCATGTTCAATTTGTGGTCCACCAAGACTCCCAGATCCCTTTCACAGGTACTATTCTCCACCCAAGTATACCCCATCCTATATCTGTGCAATTCATTCTTTTTACCTAGATATAGCACCCTACGTTTCCCTCTGTTGAAACCCATTCCGTTAGCTTTGGCCCAGCACTCTAATCTGTCAAGGTCTTTTGGGATTTTCATCCTATCCTCTAGGGAATTAGCTACTCTAGGGAATTAGCATAGTCACGTTGGCGCATAAGTTCAGAAAAACTTCTTCCCACCTTGGAGAATAAAATTACATAAATAAGAAACTTAAAAACTACCCATCTCCTCTGACACCCAAAATTCGCTCCCTGAAGCACCCATCTTCTTGTGTTTTAGGGAAGAGATGGCCATGGATGGGAGAAAAAGAGACGAAAAAGAGAGAATGAATAAAGGGAGGAAGGAAGGGAAGGAGAGAGATAGACTTTGCTCCCATTCAAATCCAATTTTCCCCCCACTGATGTTTGCTTGCTGACTGCCCACAATGGGCAATTTACGATTTGGGGGATTCACCAGCCTGAGAAAATATACTCTTGATAGAAATTTTGTTCCTCATCCTTGGCCAAAAGCAAAAACTGTATGAGCAGAGTGCATACCAGTTAGTAAATTGGTGAGTTTCTGCTTCCAAAAGCCAAATGAGGCATCTTAAGCAAAGCAAATTTCAATAAGATTAGTAACATGCTGTCATTTTCCAGGAAATTGTATGACTGATATATGAGCACTCACTGAATTCTATGATGGACTGGATATTTCAACTCCAGCCTCCGTACTCCAAGACTAATGCTTTAACAACTCATTTATCAACTTGTTCACTAACTCCTTATTTCTGTTTTTTTCATAGCGTGACTCTACATTACTTTTTTCAGTCCTCCTGTATTTTCTGTACCACCGAAAGCGAGGAAAGCAGGGGGCTTATATTATTTTCATAAGGATAGCAACACATGTTTAACATTAACTGTTCTGATTTGTTAAATATATATTTTGGATGCCTGTGCAACAAATGAGGAAACTCCTGGTTTTTCATTCACCTAAATGTCATGGGTGGCTTTCACAACTGTCACCAGCTCACCTGGTGTTCTTTATGTGAAGCAGTTCTTCCAAAATTGTGAGCTGCTTTGTTTTTAATGTTGACACTGGTAATTGATTATGTCTTTGGTGCCAACAATGTGTAAGTACCAGAAAAGCCCTTCCCTCAGAGAAGCCCTGCAATATCTCAGGAGGAAGCAAGACATGTTCATAAAAGAATGCTGTGATACCAACATTTGGCAGTTGTATTAACAGGCTGCACTTCTTTATTACTTTCCATCAAAGCGCTTACCAAACATGAATCAATTAAAGATGACATTTCAGAAACTGACTGCTAATTGTCGACTTCTAGCTTGAGGCATTGTGTAGATCACTTTGCAGAGATGTCATATACCTTAAGCCCTAACCAACTGACTGCAGGTAAAAAAAAGTTTGATCTCACTGAAGTCTTACATGGTGAGCAAAGAAACCAACCGTATGTTTTGGTTTCAGAGTGGGAAGCAATAATGGGAGACTGAGGTAGGCACAATGTCACATTATCTGTGATTCTAAGTATACTGCAGAGTAGGATGCCAAACAAATTGGGGACTAGCTATGTCTTAATAATTTCCAACTGTCAAAAATATATCCGTCTTCTTCCCTGCCTGAATTATGAAAAGGAAAAATGAGCATGGATTAATGGAATGTACAAGCACCCAACAACTCTTTCCAATACTACAGAAATCGTGCCTACTCCTACCTTTTAGAAAAAAGGGGGATGAGGAGGGTAGAGCATTTTCCTACTCCAGTAATGCAAGTAATTACTACAACAGAAGGTGCAGGATTTTTCTTT
>JAHTLZ010000007.1:23663863-23718972 GCA_023846285.1 Phrynocephalus versicolor
AATAAATAAATAAATAAATAAATAAATAAATAAATAAATAAATAAATATTGCTAACAAAAAGTCATGTGGCATCTTAAAAACTAAGGAGCGTTAGCTTGCAAAATTTTAATGGAGTTGAGTCCACTTTTTTCAGATGTATGAAGGAGCAGGTGAAAGTTGCTTTTGTTACCACAGACTGACATGGCTGTACCCATCCACCACCTACCCTGGAAAGCTGTAAAATGTGTTCTTCCTTCTTTTCCTAGTAATTTTATCAGAATCAGCCTTACCTTTCTACTGGGCCTTTGAGGAAGAGGTACTTACTTGTGCCTCAAACACTCTGCTATCTTTAGGAATTAGAGGAGAGAGGATGTGGTTTCATTCAGGTGATCTGAAATCCAAAGAAGCAATTTCACAGAGCAAGGCAAGGCTTGAGTAACTGCGTGATTTATGTGCCAGATGAAAGCCAACCTGACTAGAGCTAAAGCCACAGGAGTTTGGAATGGCCCCAGCTTTCTGAAGAGCCCCGGACACTGTGGCAGCTGTTCAACCAGTTACCTGGCATCTTGTAATGATGCCTGCAATCCTAAGCATCAGCTTTAGAAGGCTTCTGATGTTATGTGTGTTTTTTTCTCCCCCTCACAGTTATTTCCCCGATGCTTTACTTACCCTTTGAAATTTTAATTCTTCTAAGTGATTTTAATGCTGGCAAGGAACGTGAGATTGACAGCCTTGGGTTTTCTGAGCTTCCCCAGAGACAAACTGTTCCTGGAATAGCAGCCTCTCCTTCTCTTGCTCACGTGATCCGTGCTCATATTTGAAAGACCTTCTCCATCCATCTTTCCCACCTGGGCTCTGAGGATTAAGGAGCATGCTGATCTCAAGAGGCAAAACATAGAGATGGCGTCAGAGCTGTGAAAAATCCATTTTTTATTTCTCTCCATTCCCCCAAATTCAACCAGCACTCAAGCCTCTTCCACACTTAATACCTCTTTTAATATACACATCATTTTATGCATATTTTCCCATGGACTAACTACACTAAATGCAAACATGTTTGCATTTTCTTTAGCTGCATGTGCCGGAGCTGTTTGGATTTTTAAACCAAATGCCACAATTTTGTGCCCCTGTCGCTCACTCCCAAGGCACACGTGATTTCATTTTGGAGGCACCGCGTGTTTTCTCCCATTATTAGCACAAATCCTCTTCCATCGTTATGCCTCCATAATGTTAACACACTGACTTTATCAGGCAAATGACTTTAAGTTTAAAAGCTCACCAAAGACATGATCTGTTGCATCGTGTTTCTACAGCACAGTATGGACATACAACCTCTTCGACAATTCCTTAGCTAAAAGGAATTTGCCTCGCAATGTTAAATCATTGTCATTACCCTGGTGTAACTGTGCCAAGAGGGTTTTCGCTAAGGAGCTCAAAAGTTTAAAAGTCAGATTCAGTGAGATTCTTGCCTCCAATGAAGGTCATTTTTGACCTCTGACCCAAACAGGATAAATTAGGCAAACATATGAGTCCCCATCCCCCTGCCTTCCAATGCATGTTTTAGATCAGGGGTTCTTAAGCTTTTTAAACACGGGGGAGATTCACTGTCCCTCAGACACTGTTGGGGGCCAGACCATTCCAAAAAGCCCAGAAGGTGCCTGTCACTGCTTTTTGAGCCCCTTCCCAACAAGTCACCTGGATACCCCCACCCCCTGCCCTCTCACATTTCTTTTACCTCTGCTAGGTTGGGTAGGTTGGTCATTGCTCACGGAGGGGGCTCCCAATTGCCACTGGTGCAGTGCTCTGCTGCCCACCCGTGGGGAGGTTCCCCCCCAATACACTTGGCCCCAAGGCCTAGCGGGCCTAAACATGCCCACACAGCCTAGCTGGAGGCCCAGCCTGGACCGTGCCACTCACCTGGCGGCCCATGCCCATCAAGCGGCTTCCCTTTATCCAGTCGTGCCTGCCGGGGGGAAAGGAGGGCCTACTGGATACTCTCCACACCACACCTAGTGCAGCCTGCCCATCCCAATGGGCCAACACGGTGGCTCCAGTGGCATGGGCCCTGTAGCTCCCAGGTGTGGCTCTGAGAGGGGGGGAGAGGGAAGGGCTGGCCCACTTTGCCCCCCAGCCCAATGCCATTCTCCTCACCTGCCAGCCTGCTCTGCAACCCCACTTCTCCCACAGCTCCAAGGGGGCTAGGGGAGGGCTTGTCCTGCTCGCCCCCTAAGACACTACGGGCAACAGCAGGCTGTGCCCTCACCAAAAAGTACTGTTTTAAAAATCCCAAATCTTTGCCTTAATATTCAGTATGGAAGGTGGGGTGGATTCTAAATTATGCAATGTAGGAGAATTTGGGATACTAATTTTGATAAGAGTCATGGATTCAAATTCACCTTTGATTCCTGATCCTTGACAGATTGAACATATTTAATGAGCTAAATAGCTTGAGGCTGACTCAATGAGAGATTGCAGTGGAACAGTAGATAAGTTCCTCTCAGCTCTCTAAGGAAAGATGGGCAATGTGTGCATTAAATAATAACAGCATTTATTATTTATAGCACTCCTCTACCATGTGCTCAAAATAATTTGAATACATTATCCCAATAATTTCAACAGCATCCTGGTCAATATTAACATCACCATATGACCGAATTTGAACCAGGGACCTTCTTATGCCTGGCTTGTCTTCTCTGCTAGGTTGCTCTAGCTTTCAGAAGAATGTTTCCTCCAGCACTTTTGTCTGCTTATCATAATAAAACTTGAGCACTGAAGTGGCTGGGAAATTATTGCAAATGCATGATGGTGGTGGGGATGAACAGATGTCCCTCTATTTGTTTTATTATTGTTCTGTGGGTTGGCATTGCCCACGGTTCCATTCTGCCCGCCTTCTGGTTTAACTTGGAGAATCTCTAGAATTTGTAAAATGAATTCTGAAGTTGGCGCATGCATAAAGTTGGTTGAAGTTTGCACTTCTGTTAAGGTTCTGCCCCCACTTTACACACACACATGGCACCTATCTTCAAACAATTATGTCAGAATGACAAAAAGCTATCCAAGGATGACTAATTCATACAGAGTGAAACAAAGTAGTTTCCATAAGCTTCCAGAGCCTCTTGAGAGGGAATGTCAGAGAATCAGTGTTCTGGGAAGCCAGTCAAAAGGATTCACCACCGAGAAAGCTCTACTTCTTTTAGAGATCAGCCCAGCTCCAGAGAAATTGTATCATTCTGGACTTCCACTTCCAGAATACTCCACCTATAATGAATGATCCCTGGCCTTGCTGGCTGGGGGATCTTTAGAGTTATAATTTTGAAAAACAATTTCCCCCCACTGTCTGTGAAGATTCTCAGTAATCCAGGTGAGTTTATCTGGAAGCTGAATCATGGCTACTGGACTTCTTTTCCCCACTCTTATTTAGAAGTGTATTGGCAAATTACAATTCCTAAGCTATTTTGCTTCCACACTGTAATGTTTAAGGTCTAGATAAGTCAAAGGTTGCCTTCCAATTCCTAAAGTCCCTACCAACCCGGACAAAAAGCAAAGATGATGGACCTAACACAGAGAAAAACGATGGATGCTGTAACAGATGGATGTCATATCTGCAAGGCCACAGATCTCCTACCTCTAGTTTAGAGCTTTGAGAATGAAGATTTCATACATTTAATTGGTCTGATGGAAGGAGTAGTCCAAAAAATGATGGAAGTTGTAATTCAACAATCTCTGGAGGGCCACCAACTCCCTATTTCTCATTAAAAGCTTGTATACTTTAAATCCAGTTCCAACACCCACCTCCTGAGTGTGTTCTCTGGAAGAGGATAAGCCTTAGTCACTCATCCTGTTTCCTACATAAACTGCCAGAGGTCTATGAGAAGCCCACAAACAGGGTTGAAGGGCCAGAGCCTTCTTCCAGGTCTTGTTCCTGGTATCTGTTACACAGAGGTATAAGTTGCCTCTGATCTTGAAGATATATTATGGCCCTTGTGACCAACAGCCACAGATAAATCTGACATGTTGGTGGCCACACCTGTGTCTTGTGAAAGTAAATTCTATTAATCACTAACTCTTTACTGTGTAAAACCAAAAGGGTGAAAAGCCATGTGGACCGTGTGCAAGACCACTGTGTAATTAAAAATAGGAGAGCTTTCTAAACTAGTATGGTCCTCCATCTGGGTAAGTTTTGCAGTGACAGAAATGATGGAGGCTCCTTCTGAACTCAAAAGCTTATCTGTTTCTAACATTTTAGAAGTCTAAGGGCCTTTTCACACGACCCCTAAGATCCGCTGGCCCCTTAAATTCGGAGCAGAGATCTTGGGGGTTCGTTGCTGTTCCTCCGTCCCCACCCCTCCGCACTTCCTTGCTCCTGTCTGCATGAGGGGAGGGAGGGAAAAAAGGGGAAAAGAATAAAGGCTTACCTCCCGGTGCCGGTGGAAGCTGCTCCGAGCCCCGTCACTTCCTGATTCCTTCTCTTAAAGGGGTGGGAGGCAAAAAACAACAACAAAAAGAAGTGAGGAAAGCCCAGCACATCCGCATCAAGGAATTTTCACCTCCCAAGAGCAGGTGCAAGAAAAGTGTGCTGGGATGTGGTTAGGTGGGCGAGGTCGCACTTAATTTCCTGTAAACTCCGGAGCTGGTGGGGAAACATTTTTAAGCTCCGGAGCTGGGAGCCATTTCCCCCGGATTTTAGGGGTCATGTATAAACAGCCTAATACAGGTATTGCTCACCCTTGTTTCTGTGTTATGTCCTTATACTCTTCCCAGCATTCAGCTTATTTGTCCAGTGTTCAGTTCTAGTATAAAAGGAGAGGAACAAAACCTTCTCATTTATTTATTTTCTCCCTGCAATGCATAATTTTGCAAACTTTAATCATGTAGCAAACCATAGCCTTGTAAACCTTATTTATCTTTTTCTCCCTAAATTGCCCCGAAGAAATTTCACAGCATAGCTTGGAAATGACAAAAGGAAGAATGCCATATTCCTAAAACACCGTTGCCACTCCGCAAACAGGATCAGGTAATTTGGAATCCCTAAATCCCAATAGAAATTCAAATGGGACGAATTCAGTAAGCATCCCCAATCTGGATTGTTTCAATAGCCCAACAACAAAGCGGTGACATATGCTTTTCAGAACAGCTTCAATTAGATTTTGCCAGACTGGTTGTTTGGCAATCAACAGTCTTTTTCTTTTTCTGCTTTGTTATTTCTTGAGCATTTATTCTAGTCATAAGCCACAACAATAAGCCACATTAACTAAGATTGGCTTCTTCAGCCATTTTCTTCCTCTTTCTCAAAGAGAGAGGGGGTGGGCTGAGTAGGCGATATACATGTGTTACACCTTTATGTTCCATGGGGCAATTTGTTTGCAATTGATTAATCTTGCAAGCACAATTTTACAAAATGAATCTCTCCTTATTTGCATTTATATAACTCAGTCACAACATGACCAATTATAACAATAAAATGCTACAGTTTGTGCAGCCAAGACCTTGGCAACAGCACCAATACAGACATTGTTTGTAGAAGCTACAAAGTTCAGATGTCCCTTTGATTTCAAACTCAGACAAAAACCCAACATGTCTTCCTCAACTGACTAGGATACCATAATACAGAAGAATCATCAAAACCCTTAAAATAAAATATCAATACATCAGTATGCAGTTCATTAATTCACTGCTAGATTCTCCCCTCCAATGCAAACATACAGGAATTATACCTAAACCGAATGGCCCAGGACTTCAGCAGTTCAAAAGTTAACTGTGGCTCTGGCCTCTCTAGTTCTCCCTGGCTTTTCTGATTCAAAAATGTGTTACTCACAGCTAGAGAATTAAAAAAATGAATTGCAGAATTCATTCAGTAATCACTAATTTCTCAATTCATATTTGGATGAATTGATACCCCAACCAATACGTACTGCTGAATTTTTATCTATTTCTGATTTGCTGGGCTAAAAAAATGGCTCCCAAGGCATCTGGAGACAAGAAATGTGCAGGGTTTGTAGCGTAGAATCATGGAAAGCTTCCTTGCAACTTTGGTGTCTCTGCAGATGCGTTGAAGGCATATTATAGGGTTTTAAAGTAAAAACAAATATACAATTTGATTTGTCAGGGAAAAAACATAAATTCATTTTTTTGTGATTTGTTTACTTTGATGAATCCTGAATCGAAACAAATCACTATTTTTATTATTCATGCCCATCTCTACTCACAGCCCTGCTTTATCTTAGCCCCAGCCCTCTAGGCTGAATCAATGTTTCAAGGGGGATACAAACACACACACACACACACACATTCACACACGAGCATGTGCATATATGCATATATGCATATATGCATATATGCAGATAGATAGATAGATAGATAGATAGATAGATAGATAGATAGATAGATAGATAGATAGATAGATAGATAGATAGATAGATAGATAGATAGATAGATAGATGCACATGCATACACATTTGTTCATTTTTCCCCAGGAAAGAAAAGGCAACATAAGAAGGTCTGTGAACTGCTACTTCAGTTATTCCTGTTGGGTAGCATAAATGTTTCTCTGCAGTGTTTGGTCTGTGGATGAGGTTTAGGCAATACAGTGCTTATGAAGGATTTAGTCCATAATCCTACCAGTTCTAGAGCAGTCTGCCCTATGCTTTCTTTTGAACTTTAGACTAAAGAACATTAGGATATAGGCCTCAGTAGTCCGCTGTGTTGTCTTTGTACTCGTGAGCTGCAAGATTAATGTCGCCTGTGTCCTTTTGGCCTTTTGAGCATCTAGCCATGGTGTTAATCCTTCCTAAGGCTCCCAGTACAAACAGGTGGATGTTCTTGACGTCTGTTCATACATTTGTCAAGGATGAGTGCAGTTAACCATTATGGCACCGCATAGAGGAACAGAACTTGTCAACGTCACTTATAGTATATGTTATAGAAAGCCTTGAAAGCACACATCATGCTTGTTCGGAATTCTAGTATTAAACTACTTTAGATTTTTTGGACCATCTTTCCAACTAAGGACACTGTTTCTGTAATAAATATGTGAATGCTTTCTGATATTTGTTGAATGGACATTTACTATCTCTCCCCCATAAAATAAATCAAGAATGGATGAACTTCGACAACTATCAAACCTTACATAGTATTTCCCGGTAGTTTTCTTATTTTGTTGATCTGTGTTTCAAAGAGAATTTAAGTAACTATCCAACATCTCGTGTACATACTCATGGCTTAGAAGACACATCCCAGGATGAGGAATAATAGAGATGGACATGAAATGAAAAAATGAAACTCTGTTTCATTGTTTCATTAGTTCACAAATTATTTTGTTACCAAATGAAATGGTAGGATTTGTTTTGTTTTGTTTTTTTCATTTTTCCCTCTAGAATGAAATTATTCATCCTATAGGAATCAATGGCAGGGAAGCTAAAGCTCTTCCCTGTAAGCCACTGAAATTTGGAAAGGTTTAGGGTTCAGGGGGCTGTTATTAAGGGGATACCCCTAGGGAAAAAAACTTCTAATTGAGTGAGAAGCCAATAATAGCCCCCATCACAGGCGGGCAATTAGCAGCTTCTCCATTTAATTAGAAATCATTTTTCCTAGGGGCATCCCCTTTGGAGCTTAATAACTCAGCCTCCTAAACCCCAAACCTTTTTTGGGGGGGGTTTACCTAGAATAACTTAAGGAAGGTACCCCTGCCTCTTTGGTGCCAAAACATGCATGCGGTCAGTATTTTTGAGTGATCAGTATTTTAAAAAATACTGGTCCCAGCCATGTTTCAGCATCAAAGTGGCAGGGGTACTTTCCTCAAGTGATTCTAGGTAAGCCCCGGAAATATGGAAAAGTTTGGGGCTCAGGGGGCTGAGTTATTAAGCTCCAAAAGGTGTGTGCCTAGGAAAAAAAATCTAATTGTTTGCACAATCAGCTTCTGACTCAATTAGAAAGATTTTTTTGTCCTACGGGCACCCCTTTGCAGCTCAATCACTCAGCCCCCTGAGCCCCAAACCTTTCCAAATTTGGGGGCTTACCTTGAACTGCTTAATGAAGCTCCCCTGGCATTTTAGTCCTTTAGGACCCAGGGGAGCATAGTGTTTCACCTCATTTCATTTCGTATTATAACAAAACTACTTTCTAGATGTGATACAACTAGAAAGTTAATCACACCATTTTGCTCATATCACGGTGAATCTTTGAATGGCAACTACCAAAAAAAGGGCCAAGCAAACTTTTTTGTATAGGCTTGTCAATAAAGACTTTACAGGTTTTGAGATCTTTTTGCACACACCCAAGGCCATTTCCAACCATAGCTTTTGCCTAAAATTTGGGAAATCTACCTTTGTAGACAACACTTCCAGAGAATTCATCTAGCTAGCTAGCATGGCCAGACACTCGGAGATTTATTTATTTATTTATTTATTTATTTATTTATTTATTTATTTATTTAACTTATATACTTGTAACTTATTTAGGATGTTCTACTCTTAAAAAGGAAACTTTTTTGTCCCCCGAGCCCTGCAAGTTGCATCAGCTCTCTTAATAATTACATCTCCAGTTGCCAGATACTTCTCACATGCTCCCAGCCTAGCAAAATCAATAAGAAAGCATATGGATTGTGGCACACAGAGTAAAAGGGAGAAGCATGTTCAAGGGCTCTGCTCCCCTCTGCTCCTTCTTTGCTTTCCATCTCAGTGAGTTGCCCAAACTTCCTACCCTGCTCCATATGCACAGAGAGCCACCCCTGTGCTGTGGCCTCTGCACGAAGCCATCAACAGCAGCTGTTAATGGGTAGTCTAATGGCTATTTAATGGGGGGTAGTAAAGCTAATAGATGTTTAAAGATAATATTCATAATAATAGCCAGAGTGAAGCCTGCTGAAGAAGCATCAGGGCTGGCAGGATCTGCCCTCTTGGAGTGAGTTTACTGAACCCACCTCTTCACTGTGACCTGTGCCAGAAATCATCCTGCTTTCTAAACCTTCTCTGGCACAAATGAAATCCAGGGGCTGTATTGCCATGCAGTGCCTTTCTTCCTTGTAACATCCCAGGATTGTTTAATACTGTCTGGGGTGGCTTGCAAAAAGGGAACAGGCTCAGGTAGTTTTTCTGTTGGCAAAGAAAAGGGAATATCAGCAGGAGTGGGTTTCGTGACAAATCAAACCTGCTGAAATTCCCTTTTCCACATAAATATTCTATTAAAGATTCAGGAGTCTTATCCTCATCGGCACAGGCCCATCTTAGCATAACCTAGTTTAACAAGGCCACACAATGCCATGACATGAACAGTAATGCATATGCTTCCTATTGGCAAGCTTGCTTTATTGCTCTCACTAAAGCATTTGAAACATAGCAGTTTGTGAGTAGCAATGGATTCTTGGTTATACTGTTTCGCACAGGACTGTGGACATCATCACAGGCAACTTTTTTTAAAAGTTGGAAGGGTTTTGGAGGATGATTAATTGTACCATGCCAAGAATTTGTTGGATGCAAACAGTGAACAGTACTGAAGGCAATAAAGTCCAAGAAGTCTTACAGCCCATAAAAAGTAGAAACCTAGAACATTGGTCAAATAATAAGAAGCAAAAAAGTACAGATTATTGGAGCTGGCCACTTAAAGCAAAGTAAACATGAAAATAAGTGCTACTACATAAGGATTTCTTCTCAAAAGAACCTGGGAAACTGGGGTGGACACTACACAACAGGTGGAAGTGATGCTACATCCAAAGTCCTTCTGGAAGTTGGGCATCCATATTCACATAACTGTGCTGTACCCCATGCTATTGGCACAGTTCTGAATCACTGCAGACTATCTGCGGCTCTAATTGGCCTGCCATTGCTGCCCAGGGTATTTTTGTCCACTCCCCAGTGTGACCTTACCTAAGCACTGTGGGCCGTTAGGGTTGCACTCTCTTTGTTTGGCACCACATCTGAGAAAAAGACTCTGACACAGGCAAATCCTTTTGAATAATTCTGCCTGGCTGTGGTTTTTTAAAGGGGGAAACAATGACTGCATAGTATTCATGCTGTAACGGATTTCTGGATATGCAGAAATTCAGAATTTTCTAAATTCTGGCTTTACGAACCCAAATGTTGATGGTAATACACATCTCAGGTTCAGGGCTCCAGGCAGACACTCCTGGTTTTCCATTCTCCCTTCTTTCCAATCATTTGCTGGCATGACCGGTCTTTATTGTGCTAATCTCAAGGATTGTTTTTGGAAGGATCTTCTGAATTTTTGGGGTTCTCCAAGCCTGTGGACCTCTCTGTCCTGCCGCTTGGACTGTACCAGTTCTTTCTGTGTCACCATGGCACATTAGCAGTTCCATTACTATCAACATTAGATGGAATTTCGTTCATTTGTATTTTGCACTTTAAAGTGCGCCGACCATCACATAGTGGCTTTTTGTTGTATGCCTTGGTCTATCCGATGTAAAACACTTCTTCCTCTTGCCTGTTAATCAGACTCATTCCTCTTATGATTAGACCCCCATTTTCATAGGGCTCACTGCGCTACCAATTTCTTCTCACTTATAAGATTAATAGAGCAAGGTTGAGGCTTATGAAGGGATTGAGGAAGTATAAACCAAGCTAGAAATTTGAGATATGGCTTATATCAACAATTAACGGGCTGAAGCATAATTCAATTAGAAATTAAATTGGAAAAAATAAACCATAATAATAAAAGGGTGATTTGCGTGTTGATTAAAGTAAAAACATGCAGTCATTAGCCTGTGTTTAAATCTTATTAGCTGGGAGGTTGAGCAGTGCCTTGCCATTAACCTGCTGAATGCCTGCTGAGAGCATGCCTTTCCTGCGGTGACCAAAATGGCCTGGATGTGGCTGAGACAGGTGCTGAGAGCCAAGCTCAGTGCAGATCAAAAATGTGAAAGTAAGCAGATGCTAAGCATTACAAAATCCTCAAAACACTGCTTTCCCAATGTGTTTTGCAGGTCTTATGATGATGTATCATCTACAGTTCCAAAGGCGGAATTGAAGCCTGGCCAGATAAACCAGCTGTGTTTTTATGCACTATAATGCAACAGTTGATCCAGACTCTCCAGCCCAAAGACGAAATTCTCAAAACAGTAAGGTTCTGACTGTCTGACATGGCATCGATGCTTAGTCAATGTTGAGGGAAGGCTGCCTGTATTTGCTTTTAATCACTTTTTGTAGCCTTCTTTCTCCCAGTGGAGACAAGGATGATGCACAAGGATCTATATATTTTTTTTCAGGCATCACAGTAAAGTAGGCTGGACTGTTGTTGCTATATGTCATCAGGTCACTTCCAACTTCTGGGGACCCAATAAATGTGCAATCTCCAAATGACAAGTCCTCTACAGTTCAGCTTGGGACTTGTAGATTCAAGCCTGTGGGTTGCTTTAGGGAGTAAGTCCATCTCATATTTGACCTCTATATTGACCTCTATACTGAATGCTTCCGCCACCGGGCCAGGACCGAGATAATCAACAAGGAACCCCACTTAGCATATAACCTCACAAAAACAGAATGTGGTGTTACACACAGAATCAGGACCAATCCCAACATAGTGATCAAAGAAGCTGACAAGGGTGGTGCTGTGGTCAACATGGACAAATCAAGCTACACACAGGAAGCCCAAAGACAACTATCTAACACCAGATTCTACCAGCTCCTAACAACAGATCTAACCACCAAATAACAAAAGGAATTATAGAACCTCATGAAAGACCTCCCTGGAAACGTACATGAACAAATCCTGCAGAATACACCACAAGAACCTCAACCAGCAACCTTCTATCTCCTACTAAAATACATAAACAGGGTAACCCTGGTCGACTGACTGTATAAAGCATCAACACCATCACAGTTTCTCAAACCCCACAATGCATTCCTATGGGAAAATAAAAAGCAAAAGGAAAGAAGCAGAAATTTCCATTTCACTTCATTTCATTGTTCTTTGATGGATCAGTGTGTTATTCATTTTGTTAGCTAATGAAACAAATAATGAATAACGAAAGAAATAAAAAATTCATTTTGTGACCATCTCTAATAGAGATGGGCATGAAACAAAAAAAATGTTCTATTATTTGTTATTCGTTTCATTACGTAACAAAATGAATAAATTGTGATGAAATTGGAATGAACTGAACAGAACCACGAAAATTAGGTTTGTTATGTTTCGTTTTCATTAATGGTGATGCACAATGAAATAAGCTATTTTTAAATGTTAAAAAAGTCCTGAATATCCGTAAAAACCCAGCGATAATTATTTATTCTGCCTGATAATACCTACCGGGGGGTTGGGGTCCTTAAAAAGTGCATTTATGTCTTTTCTCAGATCACTGTATTTTTTTCCTTTAAGGGGAGTTAGGGGACATCGACCCAAAATGGCTCCCAAATGCCTATTATTGATGTCTTGTGTATTAAAACGCCCTGGACATCCATAAAAAGTGATAATTATTTGAAATTATTACTTACCAGAGGGTTGCGGTCCTTAAAATGTTTGTTTTTGTCTTTCTCCCATCGTGATGTATTTTTTCTTTTCCCTTTAAGGATGACACAAAATGGATTCCAGCCACAAGATGGATGCAAGCCATGTGATGGGATCATGTAAATTCTTGGACAATTTCAAACAATAGCATGCCCAGGTTTCAGACTGGGTAGGTGTGGCAGCCACAGAGGACATAAAAAGCTTTGGCAGCCCCCATCCTCCTTGCAGTCTGCGGTGGGAGTTAGAGTGGGATTGCTATCTCTGCGACTCGTTACTTTAGGCCAGCCAGGCAGGTTTGTGTCTCTGCGTTCCTGCTGGCTGCAGCCTGGCTCTTAGGGGAGAGAAAGAAGAGATTTCTCTTGCAGCCTCCCTGTGTGCGTGCATACCTCTCGGTGAGTACCCTGCCCTGCCCTGCAGTGCAGTCACTCTGCAGCTGCCTTATGCCCTGGGCAAGGCCTGCCGCTGCCTTTGCAGCCTCCCTGCGTACCTAGTCTATACTGTGTCTCTGCCAGCATCATTTTTTTAGTGTTTTCCCTCTGGTCTGGGGCCTTGGGGGATGTCTGTGCATGGAAATGCTTTAAGTTGCGCACAAATCGGGTAAAAACGAAAAATGAAAATGAAAAAACGAAATGAATTTTTTTGCAAAAATTTACAAAAAATGAAAACAAACCAAAATGGACCCACAATGAAAAATGAAAAACTGAAACATCATTTTTTTTTATTCGTGCCCATCTCTAATCTCTAATTGCAATATAATATCACTCAGTTATAATTGTGGGGACATAATTAGAGTCATAGAGTCATAGAATCACAGAGTTGGAAGAGACATCAAGGAACATCCAGTGCAACCCCCTGTCATGCAGTTACCCCCATCAAAGTACTCATTACAAATAGCCCTCCAGCTTCTGATTAAAAACCTTCAACGGAGTCTCCACCACCCTCCATGGCAGCATATTCCACTGCTGAACAGCTCTAACCATGAGGAAGTTCTTCCTAATGTTCAAATGGAATCTTTTTTCCTGTAGTTTAAAGCTACTTCTCTGAGTCCTAGTCTCTGAAGCCATGAAAAACAAACTGTCCCCTCTTCGATATAGCATCCTCTCAAATATTTAAACATTTGGCTATCATACCCCCTCTCAGCCTTCTTTATGAAAGGCTAAACATTCCCAGCTCCCCAAGCCACTCTTCATAAGACATTGCTTCCAAACCTTTAACCATCCTGGTTGCCCTCCTCTGAACCCGTTTGAGGTTAAAAATTCTTTTGAAATTGAGGTGTGCAGAAGTGGACACAGTACTCCAGATGGGGGTCTGACCAGAGCAGAATGGTGCTATCACTTCCCTTTCTAGACACTATGCTTCTTTTGATGCAACCAAGGATTGCATTGTCACGCTGTTGACTCATGTTCAATTTGTGACCCACCCAGACTCCCAGATTCCTTTCACGTGTACAGTACTATTCTCCAGACAGGTGAGATTACACAGTAGGGAAAGGGATAGTAAGTAATACTTGTACTTTATTATTGTAAAAGGAACAAGAATATTTCCTTAAAATGTTATAGGAATGGGGTGAAATAAGTTATAGTAATTGAAAAAATGGTGTGAACTAATAGAATGTGGAAATCCATGCCAATAAGGATAAAAGAGAATTTTTAGAAATTACTTTGGATTTGGTACTAAATTCCACTGCAAATCAAATATATGACAACTGTTCTCATATGTGTTAGAGAGAATGCAAAAAATAGGCATTTATTTTCATATGTGGTGAAAATTGGAGTATATATAAATTTTGCCAAATGCCTTTTAATGAGATAAATAAAATAAGCTATTTAAATTTAGCTGCATATCTTAAAATACCGTGTTCTAATTTGTTAACAGTACCAAGACTAACCTGGGACCATGCATATTGCCCATGTCCACACAGGCTACCTCTTCTCCCAGGAACACAGTGGGGAATTGAACCCCCTCCCAACCTCTGGCTCTTCCTAAGCCATTGAGCTATCCAGGCTGATTATTGCTAGGAATTGGAAAACAGCTCATAATGTACCTTTAAGTGATTGACATGAGAGAAGTTTGGGATATAGCAATTAATGAAAAATTCATTAATGAAAAATCCACATAAGAATATTAAGTAGGAAATAATCAATAACTATGTGTTTGTAGACATATGGGTAGAATGAAGGGGAAAGAGGTGAGGATGAGAGGGCATAGGGAAAGGTGCCTGAAAGGTGAGAAAGTAAGGGGGAGAGGAGAGAGGGAAAAGGGATGAGCAACTGCAGCCAGCAAGCAGGGGGGGGGGAAGCAAACAAGGAAGGTGAGTGGGTGGATGAAGGGACATTCAGGCAGTTGACAGAGGGAGGGAGTGAAGCGGGATTGACTTGGCATGCAAAGGGTCAACCAAGCAGGTGAAGGGGTGATTGGGCAGGTGATGGGGTGAGCAAGCAATGGGTGGTAACCTGCAGGAGAAAGGGTGGTAAGGTGGGTGGGAGGCTGTTTTTTTTTTAATCCTGCTATCTGGTAAGCCACTATATCAGATAATGGGGTTAAAAGAAAGAAAGCAGATGGGGCATTCACATATGCAGAATCAGTTCCCATGAATCGATTCCACATCCACCACAAAATAAACAAAATAAACAGACCTCTGGCAGAGAAACAGAAAACTCACTTTCCCCCCCCTTCAATAGCCTTTAGGAACTTTGTTGGCATATCGCATTGAGTACAGCATGAACAGGCCTTCAGCCTCTCTGTTTTACAAGCCAGGACCCACAAACTCTTAATAATAATAGCAACAACAACAATAATAATTTGCCTCTATTGAAATGTAGTCCCTTCTCGCTCCCCATTTTACGACCGTGCAGGAGCTCAACTCAATCTGTCTCACTATAAAGAGAGAATAATAATAGCTCTTTCTTGGCTCATGTTTCTGCCATTTGTCTCTTTTGTTTTAATATATTCCCTCTTCTTCTCTCCGCAGAGTATGTCCCTGCACAAGAGCATTAGATCAGATTTTTAGATCAAATTATCCTTCTGTTGCATAAAACCATCTGTAATTATTCCCCCATAACTGCAACTTTCAATTCCTGCTGAATGTAACAAACAAGCCATTTTCACAAATGTACGCAGGGAGATTAAAAGGCAAGCTAATATCAGAGGTTTGCACCTTTGTGAATAGCTATTTTATTTTATTTTAAACGACTTAAGCACTTTGGCAGAAATAGATGTAGCCCGTGTGCTCTCACCAGGATTCTGTCAGCAATGGAATGACTGGGGGCAGGGAATATGAATACTCTTCTTTGATCCATTTTTTGGTAACAACAAGAGAGAGGTTGAAAATCCAATCTCCTCGGTACAAGAACGTGTGATGGGACACAATAGTGAGATTAGAGTGAGTAATCTGCCCCATAGGTTCTGATGCAATGAATCCTTGTACATGTGTTCAGGAGACTGAAGACACGGAAATAGGATTGGGAACTCCTCTGCATGAGGTTTCAGCCTGGATTCTAAATTTCAAGGCTTTCAAAAGTGACTTAGGATCTTTAGGCAGCTGGTAAAAGCCTTCTGGCAATGTTTAGATGCTCAACGTCTGAGTTTACTGCCTTCCAAGTTGAACACGTTCCTCAAACAAATCAGCGGCCAAAGTCCAGTTGTTTAAAGTGTTCTGCTTATATACTGCCCCATACTAGAGATGGGCACGACTCAGAAAAAAAATTTCGTTTTCGTTTTCGTTTTTGGCTAGGGTCCGTTTCGTTTTGTTTCCGTTTTCGTGAGCTAATTTCAAAATTTTTCGTTTTCGTTTTGTTACCTAACGAAAATGAAAAAACAAAAATGAAAACGAAAAAAATTTCGTTTCTTCCCATTTAGCTCCATTATGTGTTTTTCCAGTAACGAAAAATGAAAATTCGCTCGAAATTAGTCATTTCGTTTCCGTTTTCAGACCATTTTTGAACTGTTTTTCGTTTTCGTTTCATTACATAACGAAAACGAAAAAACGAAAATGAAAACGAAAATTGCGCTAAGTCGTGCCCATCTCTACCCCATACCACTTCAAGTAGTCTCTGGGCGGTTTACAGTTTAATTTCCCCACACCAATTGCAAGGGAAACCTTTCCCATAGGAATGCATTGCTTCAATGCATTCCTATGGGGAAATGAAAAACGAAACAAACAAAGCAGAAATTTCTGTTTCGTTTCATTTCTTTTTTCTTTGATGGGTCAGTTTGTTATTCATTTCGTTAGGTAACGAAATGAATAATGAATAACAAAACAAATTAAAAATTCATTTCGTGCCCATCTCTAATTGTGAGACCTGCAGCTGAAACCCCTTGGACTGGCTTCATACATTCATCCCACTTGTATTCTTTAGAGGCTGCTTTCTGCAGATGAGCTATGATCTTTTCCCATTCTGACTGATGTTAGGAAGTGGGCAGTATAGCTTTTTAGACTTCCTTTTTGTATTTAACTTAGTTATTGTGGTTTTCTATCCTTTGCCATTTAAATGCTTGGTTTTTATGGTTTTACAGTGGGGCAGCTTTATATGATTTTATTAATAGCTTAGCAAAAATATTTTATTTCTTTTAAACATTTTGTTAAGCTGCCTTGAATGTTATCTCTTAATGGAAGGGTGGGGTGTAAATGTAATGAATAAAAGTTAACTTTAAAATTGGATTTAATATACTGCAGAGCTCCCCAAAGGGTGGGAATTTAGTGCAACTGTCATACCCTCTTGGCTGTCATTTATCTTTCATTTTAGGACTTCCCTAGATCCTAATGTTCAAGATCCACTTTCCATGGAGGATTTCCATGGCTCTACAGTTGAAGGAAAATTAGAATTTCCTTTGCATGATAATTCATGTGCTGGATCCTGTCAGGGAGAAGCAGGCAAGGATACCTCCAGTAGTCTATCTAGCCCCCAGGACAGTAGTAATACAGACATGGTTCAGGAACAAGAGACTGGGAAAGCAAGGACCAGAGATAATAAAACCCAAACAGAACCACAGCTGGGTGAAACTATGGGAGAACTATTGGCTGCTGTAGGCAGCATGGAGTGTAACCAGGAGGAGGGCGAGGAAAAGAAACCTACATAAGAGACAGAAGTTATAAAAGGAGTGTTGGATGAGGTGGGGAACCTGTCAACAGGGGATTAGGAGATAGAGGAACCAGAGCATTCGAAGACAGAAAAGGAAGGAGCCCAGGGAGATGGCCAGGAGGAGCTAGGAGGGACATATGCTACTGTACACATGAAGATAAGGAGTAAGACCCTGAATCACAAGAGGAATGGAGCCCCCCTGGATGAGGGTCTTGTTCCAAAGGTGAGTGCCTAAGAGGGAGGAGAGAAGCATCAGTATCCATGACTTGCACACTCATCTTACCTGAGATGCTTCTGTCCCAGCATTTCCCTTATACAACCCAACCAAGGGGCATGTAACACAATGTTATCATTTTCCCTCATTGGCCCAGAAGCTGGTGCTCAGGGTGACATTGTACACCTTCCATGCAGAAGGCCCCCGTTTAGATTTTCATTTTTTTCCACACAGGACTAGAGAAGAATCCTACCCGAAACTCTGAAGAACCGTTTTCAGCCAATTGTTGACAATATGGGGCTAGAATAGATGAACCGAGAATCTTATTCGGAATATGATGGCTTCCTTTATTCCTTTGTTTCCTAGCTATGCTTTGATGAAACAGTCAAAGATAAACTCAATCGGCCTGATAGGAATGGATGGCACCAGCACGCCATGCAAAAAAAATCAAAGAAAGGCTTTTAATGAGTAGAGGAAGAGTTGGTTCTTGAAGCTTGGAGTAAAAGTAATTAAAACAGCCTGTCGATGAATTCTTTGCTTAAAACACTTACAAAGAACTGTTCTTCACCCTTCGAAAATGCCTGACCCAAGGAGTTCACTTGCAAAGCAACAAGAAGGTACATGCCTGACAGAATGGAGACAATAGAGGACTATCACATCTGCCTTGAAATTGTTCTTTTTTTTTTTTTTAAGGAAAGCATTCATTATCCTGAAGGCTCAAAGACATGTTCTTTCCAATCTATTTTAACTACTACAGACCCCCTCAGTGGCATCTTAAACCTTACGAATATGGGCCTAAACTAGAACACAAGCAGCAGAATTTCATTTTCAAAGGTTCAGGGAAAACTTTCAGGCTGACAATAAAGCTCAGTTCCAGAGGCTTTGCCAAATCTATGCCTCCCTCTTTCTCCCTCTGTATTTTAATAGTTCTGTAAAGGGGTGTGATCTATGATTCAAAGCACCAGGTATGTTTTTCATTCACCCTAGATACAAATAAAAAACTCATTCTTTTGAGTGTGGGATGGATAGACAAGTGGCACCACCAATAAAGACAGGGGAAATTCTAAACTTTCTGGAATAGTGAGATATGTATCATTAGAAAAGAGCACCCCAGATGCAAGAAATCCAAGAACCGCCCAATGAAGAATGGCCAGATTAAATGGGGAAAATCTAAGGAGGACTGAGTATTCTACAGCAGCATGTCATTGTGTGTAATGCCCACATATTATTTTGGGACATCTAAAGCACACTTGTAATATAATCTCTGACCTCACATAAACTCATTGACACAGTAGCCCTACATCTAATTTATATCTTCAAGCATGACTGTCAGTGGAGACGAAAATTCTCATTTGCTTATGCCTGATTCTGTCAACATTCTTCTTGCCTTAATATTTATATAGCTTTTTCTGAGCGAAATGTAAAATATTGGCCCAGAATCAAACCTATCGCAATGTGTCATGGCACATCTGAGGAATATGTCTCTGCCAGCATCAACTTTTTTTTAGTGTTTTCCCTCTGATCTGGGGCATTGGGGGATGCCGGCACATGGAAATGCTTTAAATCACGCAAAAAGCAGGTAAAAATAAAAAACAGAAAACGAAAAATGAAACGAAATTTTTCAAAAAATTCACGAAAAATGAAAATGAACCGAAATTGGACCCACAACAAAAAATGAAAAACCAAAACATCATTTTTTCTATTCATGCCCATCTCTACTGCACAACCAACTGTCTGGCCAAGGTGCACCCTAACACATTGTCAATAATTTGCAATTAGCAATAGAAAATTGTGCAAATCTAACAAGAAGATCAAAAAGTGTTCCAGACATTGACTTATTTTTTTTAAAAAATAAAATCAGTGACTTCTCTCACCCAGTATTGTCTTCCTTGAGTACTAAAAGCACTGGTATAGCATCTGGGAGAGACATCATTTTTAGGCCTTATCAATTCTCATGCTTCTTTGACTAGAGATGCCAGTGACTTAATAGAGGGTGCTCTCATTGCATCGGTTTGAGCTCCCATTGTGCTACATGCAGTCCTCCAAGAAAGCGACATTTAGGACCAAACAGCATGAAGTTGGCTAATGAGCTGTGCTGAGCAATTGGCATCAGGACTGACATCAATGCCTGGCATCTCTTGTCGCCACTGTTGTTGTTGTTTTTAATTCCAGCCAGCCTCTGTGAAGTACAGAAGCACAGTCTTGTTTCTATTCCAAGGTGTAGTAGAGTACAGCATATCTTAGAAAGAGTCCCATTTAATGAGCTTACAAGACAGTTTGGCTGCTTCCCTCACTTCTGGTGAGTTCTACTGTACTGCTATTTAAAGTGTGGGAATAATGTCTAAATTTTCATCTATGTAATCAATATGTGCAAATTGAATCTCACAGTATGAACTAACTTGGGTGCTAAGGTTTCTCTCCATCCTGCCACCCTCACACAGGTATGTCTTGTGGGAACACATGAAAGGGCCTTCTTGGCTGCTACACCCAGACTTTGAAACTCCCTCCAAAGTTGGAGAGATAGGCAGGATATCTCTCAATGCCATTTGCAGGGAATCATAAGCAGGTGAAGACATCTGCTTGGGAATACCCTGAAGTAAATGGTGAGCCACTGTGTGAGACAGAATGCTGGACTAGATGGGCTGTGGCCTGTTCTAGCAAGGCTGTTCTTATGTTCTTATGTTCTCATCTTGAGGACTCCATATCCATGAAAACCTTGGCCCCTTCTGGGCCTGGCCGTACCACTGGGGTGCAGTTTCCTCCTCCAGGAACTCAAGATCTAACAGTGCCAGTCTGGCAATTCCAGCAGCATGCCATACAAGAATTTGTGGTGAGGCAATGAAGTGCTAGGCTTTATGCCAGACAACTGCCTCTAATGGATCTTATCACAGATGGGGGAATTACAAGTCACATCTTGCACTTGAATCCAACTTCATTCATACTGGAGACTTGACTTGGCAGGTTCTGGGAGAAGTCACAACTCAACTCATGGCTCAGAGCCATTTTTCTGAATCACATTGTCAAGCACCTGTTAAGTTTCCCCTACTAACCATCCCTGCTGCCACCCACATGCCTCCCACTGCTGCCAACGACCTGCCTGCCACAGCCACCATGTCCAAAGGAAGCAGGACCAGCTTCCTTTCCAGGGGCCAAGGGCCTGCTGCTTCTGTCCACACCTGCACCACCCAGCTCATAGCCGGCCCCTCTGAAACACTCAGATGCTGGACTTGGTCCCAAAGACTTACCAAAATCTCTGAATCTAACCAGCAGTTTTGGGTGCCCTTGTGGACACAGTGTCAACTGAGATAAATCGGATTTGAAGCGAATAAGTACACATAGTTCGCAGAGGTCAATATCCTATCGCCTAAATGCAGGGGTTAAAGACAATCAAATAAGCAACCCTCTCTTAATGTCCCAAAACTTCTGCAACCAGCCCCAGGCCTGATAACAGAATTAAACTCTGTCCCTCAACCTGAGGCTCCCAATGTCTTCCCCAGGTTGAAAGGGATCATTAGAAAACCCCAGAGCCTGAGGTGGCAGAATAGGAAAGTTTAAATTGAAAATTAGCATCCATAGATTATGACATCATGTGTCTCTATGCATGTGGAATTACTCAACAGGATTTTGGCCATTACTAGTGTGTTACTATTGATTAAGGTAATAAATTATTCCAGAGTTTCTGCAAAATTGAATAATCAGTTTAGTTCAATTAAAGTTGAAATTAGTGGCAATGTTAATCCATTAGCATTAACACATTTCGTTTAATGACTCAAAAAAGGCGCCACCCACATTTTACAGCATGCTGTCATCTTTCAGAATAATTTGCACATGTGGCATAAAAAGGTTCCTCCAGATGATATTTAGAGTTTATTGTGGGAAATAGGTGAGGAAAGAAACTCGGATGTATATAGGGCCCAAGACATTTAAAGGTTTGGCAGAGGAGAGAACATCTCTCTAACTTTAAGACTCGGCAGTACAAGGATACAAGGTATCTATGATGGCAAGAGAGGAGAGAGTTGGTTTTATTGCATTAGATATCAATCTTCTTGGCATCTGGATGGTGGAGTTCCATAATCTAGCTACTTAAAAGGTTCCTTAGAAAGCAATATTTCACATAAAGATGATATAAGCAAGAATGAAGAGACAAGTATCATGACGGTAGTTTTCTTTTTATGGCAACAAGTGAACAAAACAACTTTTCAGGCTCAAAGGAGACAAACTATTGCTAACTCATTAGGGAACTTCCATTTGTTAACTATTGATCTCTTCCAGATTTCTTTGAGGTAGGGAAGAGGGCCGAGAGAGATAAACATGGAGTTTTCTCTGGTTCAGTTCAAGCAGTGTAAGAAATAAGCACTGTTAAGCTCAGTGGGAATGGAGCTACCGAATATATGGGATTTACATAAGCAATGCTTCAGTGGATCTTCTCCAGTAGAGATTAACAATATATACTTTAAAACATGGATTAACATTTACTGACACGTAGAGATGATATACAATCAATAAGCTACAGCTGTAATCAACAGAAAGATGCCTACGAGAAGCCCAACAGGAAAGTCATGATCTGAACAGCAACCATTCCAGTCATGTTCCTCAACAATTACTATGCAGACACATACTACGGGTAATATATGTCTGTGAAGATTCTCAGTCATCCAGGTGAGTTTATCTGGAAGTTGATTCGAAAGACAAAGGACAATCAATCAAAGACAAGGATGTACACATATTGGAGAGAAAAGATGGGTAGTTTGAGAGAAGAGTCAGGGAAACAAATCACAACTACTTCACATCTCCACCAAGAAGGCCACTGCACCAAGAAGGGTTGTGTAGGTGGGACTTTCACACACCCAAGACATTGTCTGTCTAATGAGCCTAATCAGACCGTTGTTCATCTAAGAAGCCTGGTCAGGCCATTTTCCACCTAACACTCCTATTGAGACCAGGGTATGGTGAAACAAAGGTGAACTATAAATTGAAAGGCTCACACTAACTTTCCTCAGACTGATGAATATTTATTATTTATTTATTTATTTATTGTGCTTATATCCTGCCCATCTTTCGATAGGAAATCTGGGCAGTGAACAGAATACAAAACCACAATAGAAGAAAAACCAGAAATAAAAAAGTGAATAAAAAGGTCCAATAAAATGGAGCGGGACAATATTCATCAGAACAGACAAGGCGGGCAGCTGGAAAAAAAAGTAAGTAAAAGGTCCTCAAATGCCTCCTTGAAAAGGTGGGTCTTCAAAGCCTTTTTAAAGGTGGGCAGGGACTGTGCAATGCACAGCTCACTGGGGAGATGGTTCCACAACGTGAGGCCCACCACAGAGAAGGCACGGTTACACATGAGCGATTTCTGCGCCTCCCTGGGTGTGGCCAGCCTCACTGAGCACGCCTGCACCATTCTTGTGGGCCTGGTCCCAGTTGATCTCTGAGAGATATGCTCCGACAGGTACTCTGGTCTCAAGCCGTGGAGGGTTTTGAAAATCAACACCAGGACCTTGAACCTTATCCAGAGGGCAACGGGTAGTCAATGCAGGCGGGCCAAAACTGGGGTGATGTGCTCAAATCTACGAGCACCCACCACCAGTCTGGCCACTGCATTCTGCACCCGCTGGAGCCTCCGGACAAGGGTCAAGGGCAACCCCACGTAGAGGGCATTGCAATAGTCGATCCTCAAAATCACAAGGGCCTGCACGACTGTCCTCAGGGAGGACTCATCGAGGTACGGTCGGATCTGGTCGATCCTGCGGAGGTGGAAAAAAGCAGCCCTGGAGACCGCCATCACCCAGGCTTCCAGGGAGAGGGCTGAATCCAGGACCACGCCCAGATTCCTAGCCCTGTCCGTAGGCTGGAGGGAAACCCCCCCCCAGTCTAGGGAGAGGGCCATTGTACCCAGATGAGGATTCCCCCGAAGAACAGAACCTCGGTCTTCTCCGGGTTCAGTTTGAGTCGGTTCATCCTGGTCCATTCCAGGACTGCCTCCAGGCAGAGGTCGAGGGAGTGAACTGCCTCCTCTGCAGAAGAAGAAAAGGAAAGAGAGTTGTGTGTCATCAGTGTACTGATGGCAGCAAACTCCAAATCTCCTGATGACCCCCACCTGCGGCCTCATATAAACATTGAACAGCATGCGTGACATTGCCGACCTGTGGGGAACCCCACAAGGGAGGGTCCAAGGGGCTGACAAGTCATCACCCAACTGAACCCGCTGAGACCAGCCGCCAAGAAAGGAACGGAGCCAGCTCAAGGCGAGGCCCCCAATTCCAGCCTCAGCAAGCCGGATCAGCAGGTTACCGTGGTCGATGGTATCAAAGGCAGCTGGCAGATCAAGGAGTACCAGCAGGGAGGAACATCCCCTCTTGGCCTTCCTGAGGAGATCATCCTGCAGAGCGACCAGCGCAGTCTTGGTCCCCCGAAGCAGCCTGAACCTGGACTGGAAGGGATCCAGGATACGATTTTCCTCCAGGTACGACTGAAGCCAGACAGTGGCCACCCTCTCAACTACCTTGCCCAGGAAGGGAACAATGGCAATCGGACGATAGCTGGATAATTCATCTGATGCCATGCCGGGCTTTTTCAAAGTGGGCTTCACCACGGTCTCCTTCAAATGTGAAGGGAAAACTCCCTCCCTGAAGGAGGCCATGGCTATAACTGAAACCCACTCCGGCATGTTCCCTCCGGTGGATTTAACAAACCAAGCTGGGCAAGGGTCAAAAGGGGTAGCCGTCAGCCGGCAGTAAGCCATGGCCCTGGAGACCTCCACTGAAGTCACCGGCTCAAACTCAACCAGACGAGGAGACTGAGGGGGTGAGGCCTCCGGGACAAACCGGGGGATGAACTAGAGCAACTGGGGGGCAGATCAGAACAGATGGCCTCAATTTAGGATCTAAAATAGGCTGCAAATTGCTCGCTAGTGAACTCACTAGGAGGAGGCCCTAGTTGACCAGGATTGGAGAGGTCCCAAACCACCTGGAACAACTCCGCCTGGTGGTTTGAGGCCTCACCAATTCTACTTAAAAACAAAACTTTATCCAATATCTCCCAATATTCTGAGAAAATTCAACAGTTGATATCCACCATTCTGTAATATTTATGACTTTCCACTTGAAAGCACAGAAATCATTTTAAAACAGATACAGTGGCACCTCAACTTAAAAAAATAGAAATCTGTTGGTGTAGGAAAAATTCAAGTTACAAAAAAAAGCCTGTTGGGGTTTTTTAATTAGGAAAGGGAACAGGAAAGGAAACATTCATTTTCAAAATATCTCCTGCTTGTTTGCAATAGCAATACTTCCATCTTGCCACCCAGCTCCAGGGCTGAAATTAGGAAGAAGAAGCCATTTTAACAGGAAAGCTAAGAACTGGGGATTTTTTTTTTTTAAATGACCTTTTCAAGCTGTCCATTTTGAATATATTTGGCACTGTTTGGGGGATATTTTTTTGGAACTTTTGGGTGGATTTCTCAAGCAGTTGAAAGGTAGGGAGCAGAGCTTCTATTATTTGCATGCCTGTTGATGTGGGTTTTTTTTTATTCTGAGGGGTAATTTCCCACTTGGAACATATTAATCTGTTTTCAGTGCATTTCTATGGGAAACTATGTTTCAACCTGAGAAAATTTCAACTTAAGAAAATGGGTTTGGAATGGCTTAATCTCGTAACTATCTGAAAAGCCCAAATATCCATTTTTGTGGGTAGAAATTATAACGGCTCAAATTTATCTTATGCCAAAGATGTTTAGATACAGGTATATTTGTGTGAGTTGGCAACCTTCACAAATCATGGGTCAAATTATCTGGAACAGATCCAAAAAAAAAAAAAACCACCCACACACTAGTAAAGATTGCCATGGCAGCAAAATATCTATATATCCTTCTTTCTTGCAGTTTCACTTTAAAAGCTTATTTCAAAGCTAATTGTGCTCCCAAAAGTCTCCTGAAAGCATGAAGATCAAAAGAAAGACATGTGTGGTGCAAACACCTTATTTACTTGGTTCTTAGGATTTCTAAAAGGCTTCCAAGACAGCAGTTGTGCAGTTTCTGAAGCTAATATGTTTGTCGTATCTTCTCTGTTTGAAAGCAGAGGACAAATATGAGAGGAGAAGCTAATTTTGCTACTGTACCAGAAACTTTGGCAGCAGTCCTAAGGAGCCACATGGGGGACCAAACATGAGCAAATGCCGGATGTGACTTATTAGGATGTGCCATTTGGATTTTCTGTAGTACAGATTCCATCATTCTGTTTTATAAGAATTCCACCTGGCAGAAAGATGCCTGGAGATGAGTAATGTGGCTCACTGTGATAATTGGTCTAATGTGAAGGTCTTTGTGGCCTAGCAAAAACTGATCTACTTAGCTTCCTGTTCAAAAAGAAAAGTCCCATCAAGCATTCTGGGGCAGCTTCATTTCTGAATGGGAAGCTTGGGTGGAGCTAGGCTGAGCTAGTCCACAAAGACTTCCATCTTAGGCTTTACTCTCAGGTGAGACACATTTAGATGTCAGACTGTTAAGCAATACTCATAAAATATAGAATAATTGGATTTGTAATGCAATATATATATATATATATAGTATTCTGAACAGAACATTCCTAGAAGCCTGTGGGCTTTGTGTTTCTACTATGGAAATACATCTGCATGATACTGTACCATAGCTGAAATGACAGGTATTGGGGAGGTTGCCTGACCTGATAACACATGAGCATTTTAAAAGGAGAAAAAATCTTAATGGTAAGAGCAGTCCAGCAGATCTTCAAGGAAAGGCTACAGAGCCAAATGTTGAGAATAGGGATGGGCAGGTTATGAAAAAAGGCATGTTGTTTCATTATTTTGTAAGCTTTCAAAATGTTACAAAATGAAACAAAACATAGTGTGTCACCTGAGCCCAAACGAAATGATTTTTTTTGTTTAGTTCCTCCAAACGGTGAAGCCCACGCCAGATCTCCCATAAGGCAAGGGGCTGCAATCAGGTGGCTTTTTCCTGGTCCTTGCCACCACCTCCCAGCTGATTTTGACAGCTCAAGTTGTCAAAAAACCGACCAAAAAATAGCCAACATTTTAAGAAACCCCAAAGACAAGATTGAGCTAGAAAACCAAGGAGTCTACGAAATACCATGCAAAGTCTGCCCAGCCACATACATCGGACAGACAAACAGGAGAATAAGTGCACGCATCGCAGAACACAAGAACGCAGTCAAAAAAGAAGAAAAATCTTCCTCTCTCTTCCAGCACATAAAAACAACAGGTCATGAAATTGATTTTGAAAGAACCAAACTCATCTCCAAAACTGAACACTTCAACAGTCGAATAATCATGGAAGCCATTGAAATAGAGAAACACCCAAACAACATGAATAAACGTGATGACACCTCCCGCTTGCCTGACATCTGGAAACTAGCCCTGGTCAACAGACGAGCCTCTGTCACAAAGACTGACACCAGGTCCAAAAGGACACAAGATGCCACCACCTTCCATCCACACCAAACACAAACCCAGACCCTTCCCACAGATGAAACGAAACCACCATCCAATAACAAGACCACGACTGCACCATCTACTGCTGCACCCCACTCCAGTCACCACATGGAGCACACTTACACACGCCAAAAAAACATTGGGAGACCACAGACACGTAGCCAGACTAAAATGAATTCACAAGACACAGGACCCCACTCCACCAAAGCCCAGGATGCTGCCAGAACGCCCATCACCAAGGTCATTAAGAAACAAAAGGCTGATAGACACACATCCAGCACCTCACCCACACAGGATGTCTCTAAACAGCCATCTAACCCACCAGCAGTTAATCCCTTAACGATCGCCTCAGCCACACAGCAGATCACAAAAGAACAAACGAACCTACAATCAGCAACAGAGCAAGCAAACCACACACCCCCAGCAGTATTTATAGAAGGACTTCAACTGAGATCACGCTTTGCTTCAAGAAGAAAGAAGCCAGAACACCAGCCTGAAGATGATGAGTGAGACCTCGTCGAAACGTCGCCAAAACAACCAGATTTCTACACGGGAAGAAACCCGAATCCACCCTAACATGCATACCTATACCCGTGAAAATCTACGAAAACATATATATATATACATACACACACACACACATACATACATACATTACTTACGATATGAAACAAAATGTGGGCAGAGAAAATGGAACAAAATGCAACACTATTTTTCCATTTTGTGCCCAATCCATCCCTAGTTGAGAACTATGTAGCAACTGCATCAAAAAGTGATGCAAAATAGACGGCCTGTAAGATTTCCTTCAATTCTGTGATTCTCTGGCATTGTCTTGAACATTACTCTGGCTGTCAGTGATGACATTTCCAAATGAACTAAATGAACCTGAAGGGACATGCCTATAGAGTCTTCTTGAGAATCTTGAATCTGTGCAGTCCCAAACATTATAGTTAAAAGTAACTTACTGTATATACTCGAATATAATTTTGGGCTGAAAAAAGGGGCCCACGACTTATATGCGGGTCAATACTTTTAGCCACTGAGGCAAGTGCTTGGGTCGCTGGCTAAAAGTCATTTTAAACATTGCGTGCTGCTTCTCATGACGCCCCTCTACATCACAGGGGAGTCTAGGATGGGAAATGCAGCAGGGCCCGGCAAGTGCTTGGGTCAGTGGCTAAAAGTCATTTTAAACATTACACACCACTCCCCCAGCTTTCAAAGGAGCTGCTGCCAGACCCTGCTGCATTTCCCACCCTAGACTTATACTTGAGTCAATGCATTTCCCCAATTTTGGGGGGTTAAATTAGGGGCCTTGACTTATACTCGGGTCGACTTATACTTGAGTATATACGGTAATAGTTTCAGGAAAGAACTGTATGGTTGTTTGTCAATATATGAATTTTTAAAATATAGCATGCCAAGATAATTAAGGGAAGTGTGTGTGTGTGTGGGGGGAATTCTTGAAAATTTAGAAATGAGGTTTAAACAGCAGCTGACTTAAATCACTGCAAAACAATCAGCCAACTCCAGCCAAGTTGGAAAGCAAGGCCACTGTGCAATAACATCACTTCACCTGAATGATAGCCCAAACAAAGGATTGAACTGAAAGTGTAGTGACATAATTGGTATGTATTATGTGAAATGTTGCAAAATGACCAGCAAGTAGAATCTGCAGATATTGTGATTTGCTCTTCCTTAATTTTACAACTCCTTCTAATTTGTACCCAGTATAACTTGTAGGCTCAATTACTGTTAATCAAAATAATAAGGTTTATCATCTCGGTGGCAGCTTGTCAGATCAATCCACAGGAATTCTATTTACCAGAGTTGTAGAAGCAATAGAAAATTATATTATAATTATTTCCATTGTGAAACAAGACCCTTTACATTAATGAACTGGAAAAAGTCAGGGTTTTTTTCTTCCTTTTTTAAAAACGGAAGGGAAATTAAACATCTCAGAGAAATAGAGAGGCAAGAGACACATGCATCTCAGAACAAGGTAATGCAGCATGTTCTGCCATACATACCAGGTATCAATTACACTGGCATCAGAGACCATCATGTAGCAGCTACAACAGAGATAGCAGACAACATGGATTTTCCTCTATAGATTCAACATGGCTTGACTGGATGAGAGAACAATTTTTGTCTGTTAAAGACTAAATATTACTGAAGCTATAACACTTTTCATTTTTAAAAAATTATATATTTTAGAAGTGTAGCTTCTTAGAATACAGTATACGCATTTGCATTTTTATAATGTAATTAAAACATTATTTTTTATATTTTAATGCTCCTGTATTTTGGATTGAATTTTGACTTAAGTGCCTATACCCTACAGCTTATGTTTATTTTTCATATATATTAGGCACTTAGGCATATACATTTTAGGCAGTTGTGACTACTGTTTTTCCATAGCTATAAGACTTTCAGTTGTTTTCAGAGACTGCAAAATAACTTTCAGCTTATGGAATAATGCAGATAAATAAAGCAGGTAGAATTAAGCCAGTTGATATTCCCTGGAATCATTGCCACAATAAAAATATGTATACTTTGATACCCAAATGAATTTGTTTGTTTGTTTGATTTATATACCCCCCATCTGGTAGAATGCTGGCTCCGCGGGCAGCTTGTCCCACCGCGGAGCCGATTTGCCCCTCCCAGGGAGGGCAAAGGGGTGAGGCAGGCCCCGGATGTTCTGCCAGGGCGGGGGGAGGAGCGCCCTATAAAGGGTGGCTCCTCCCCCCAGACAGCAGACTCTTCGGAGCAGCGTTCCCCACCCACCCACCGCGTTAGGGCTAGTGTGAGTTTAACTGGTCGCCTGTTTTGGGGCCGGATAGGAATTTTTGACCCGCACTCTGAATTGGCCGTTGAGAGCGGGGATTTTTCGCCTATCCCACACTGGTTCCTCGAGGTTTGAATGTTTGTAAAATTGTTTATTGGTCACACTATGGCGGCTAAAAGTGGAGGGAGGGCAGCAGGGAGCCTACAATTGACAACTAAACCCCAAGCGCCCCTTCACCACAGCACTGCGGGCCAGGAGGTCTCGGGGCTGGGGTGGGGGAGGGCAAATGCCTCCCTACGCTGGGAATTGCCCAGGTTGGAGAACAACAGGGGCAGGGAGGAGGAAACCAAATTGACTGGCCTGGTGGGTGCTGTCAGACGACTGCACCACCTGGGGGTTGATGGCTCGCCTGAGGCTGCCCGGTTGGAGGGGTCCCGGGAGACCCCAGGGTTCCAACCAACGGAATGGATGCCTGGCCCCTCCTGTTGTGGTTGTTTGCATTGTTATATGTTAATAAAGTGTGGCCCAGTTACCCCCAACATACTGTCTCGCCTTGTCATTCCGAGTGGGGGGGCAAAGCCACTCTGGGAGGTCTACAACATATTATTAATCAATTACAAAATACAGATACAAAAATATAATAAAAAGCAAAAATATTACTTATATATATATATATTTATAAAAATATAAAACATAACTAAAACAACAACATTCATGAAAATCAAAAGACCGATGAAGCTGTTTGGATGAACAGCGAAACGTTTCTATCTCTCAAGAAAAAAGAAGTCCAGCAGCCATGACTCAACTTCCAGATAAACTCACCTGGATCACTGAGAATCTTCACAGACAAGATAAGATAATGGTGGACGAGATTAGATCACGAAATCATGGAGGCAATTTGATTGGAAATTATTGCCTGATTTCATTCTGGAATTAACCGTTTTTCCTTAGAAGTCTATTTGCTTTTATAGGGCTCTTGAGATAATGTTCAGGCATCAGACACCCTGACCTGACATTCAGACCTAAAACTGAAAGGTCATGTTTAGTAGAGCTTCATCCTCAGGAGGAGTGCAGTACAAAACCGAATGGACTTTCCCCCAGGAACAATCCTTCAGAGGTGTTGAGGGTTCAAAATGGAACTGCACTAGAACCAAATGCTTGATATGCCTAAGAGGAAGGTGGAGTCTGTCACTTAAGGGAGTCAGACAGCTGCAGAAAAGGATGGCGTGCAATCCTTGTGGTACCATCAAAGGGATGGCTTTGAAGCATCTACCTGGGATGGTTTTCTCTATTCACAACCTGCATAGAGATCTTTCTGCAATCTGCAGCCTCCTCAAATCCGTCCTTGAAGGGAGCTGATGCTGGAAAGCTTCCTCCATGAAATAGGCATAGAAATTGATTTTCCACATAACCTGCTGCCTGACGCAATGAAAAGCCGCACTTTGTTTGAAATTGAAACTTTCAATAGAAAAAAAGTTAAAGCCTTGAACACTTAAGCTCAACTCTGAACATTGTATAATTGAAGAATATATATGTCTGTATGACTGGCAATGAATATTACCCATGTAAGCGGGAGAGCCAGACATATTGCAAAGGGCTAGAAATTGTACGGTGTCTCTTTATATTTTCACCATGCACACTAGAACCAGAATATGGTGAAATGAAAAAATATGCAATGCCATCTATATACTGATGGTCCTAAAACTAAGTTGAGGAGAGGGATGTGAAGGTGGAAATTGGTATGATATCCCCATTCCGCCATGTCTTAAAAACATTGATAATTGAAACTATTTTGCTTAATTGTTTGCTCATGATTACATGTCTTAGTGTGCAGGTAAGCATGTGGAGAAATATCATGAACACATAATATTGAAACTACTTCTTTTTCTTCTTTTTCTTGGCATGTATCCCACTTGGTTGTGGGATCTGCTATTTTTGTTTTGGCCTCCCACTTGGTGCAGTCATGGGCTAGGTGAACCTGGGACAAATTCATGTCACTGTCAAGGGTGTTAATCCACCACTGTTTGGGACATCCCCTCAGTTGGGATCTGCTGACCTCCAGGGCTTATGATAGTAAGGCCACACCTGGAGTATTGTGTACAATTCTGGTCACTGCATCTCAAAAAAATACATAGTGGAACTGGAAAATGTTCAAAAGAGAGTGGCTAAAATGATTACTGGGCTGGGGGACCTCCCTTATGAGGAAAGGCTAAAACATTTGGGGCTCATTGGTCTGGAAAAAAAAGGTGCCTGAGAGGGTATATGATTGAGACGTACAAAATAATGCAGGGCATGAGTAAAGTGAATAGAGGGACACTCTTCTCCCTCTCACAAAATACCAGAACCAGGGGACATCCACTCAAATTGAGGGCTGGGAGAGTGAGAACAGAGAAAAGAAAATATTTTTTTACCTAGTGTGTTGTTAGTCTGTGGAACATCCTGCCACAGGATGTGGTGATGGCATCTGGCCTGGATGCCTTCAAATGGGTATTGGACAGATTCCTGGAGGAAAAGTCCATCACAGGTGACAAACCGTGATGGAGATGTGCAATCTCCAGGCTTAAAACCAGGGTACTTCAAGGGCCAGATGCAGGGGAGTGGTATCCGGAAACAGATATCTAGTCTTGTGTGCTGTCAGACACATTTGGTGGGGCCACTGTGAGATACAGGAAGCTGGACTTGATGGGCCTTTGGCCTGATCCAGCATGGCTCTTCTTATGTTCTTAGGGCGAGAAGGGATTGGGATTCAGATCAAATTCTTCAAAATGCTTTTTAAAATGTTCTGTTCGTTATTTGTTTTATTTTTGCCTTTCAACCCCTGGAGAAAAGCAGGCCACTTTGTGGAATTCTGCTCTAATATCACCCAGAATATCTGAACAGAAGAAATATCTTCACCCTCACACTGCCCTCAAATGGTACTGTAGCCAGGCTATTGTAGCCGAGGCAAAATCCTGGCCAAGACGCCAACACACTTTCTGTAGCAGCCATCATCATCATCATTGCTGTTGTCATTGTGCTGTAGCAGCAGCAACAGCAATGGTGGTGGGGGGAAGCAAGATATGCTACTGCCCTTGCTGGTAGTCCTGGTAGTCCTGGTAGTCCTATGAATGAAAAGTTTCCAAAATGTCCTGGCCTCTACAGTCCAACTTGCAAACTCAAGTGTGTGGCTTCCTTAGTGAGTCCATCTTGCTCATATTAGGTCTGGTTTCTGGTTGCCTTTCCCAGCATTATTGTCTTTTCCAGAGAATCTTGCCTTCTCATGGTGTGCCCAAAATAGTCTCAGTTTCAGCATTTTTGGTTCCAGGAATATTTCAGGCTTGGTTCAGTCTAGGACTCATGCATTTGCCTAGGCAGTACAAAGCTCTCCTCCAGGACCATGTTCTAAATAAATCATTCCCCGCCCTCCCTGTCAGCTTTCCTAACTGTCCAGCATTCATACCTATCCATGGTCATTAGAATTACAAAAGCATGGATGAGCTTGGTCTTCATCTCCAGTGACACAGCCTTACGTGTGACGACCTTATCTAGCATTTTCATTGCTGCCCTCCTACGGGAGATTAGTTACATCACCAATATTTTTCTGGGAGAATTCCATCATCTCAGACGTTCAGTGAAATGGTTGCTGCAATTTCTCTGTCTACCAATGGGGAGCATTTCAAGAGGCTGTTTGCACACAGCTCTTCGAGGAACAAGGGAAAATATTCTGCAAGCTAATTTGAGAGGGCAATTTATTACTTGTGCTGTGATTTTAATGGTAGAGGCAAGTAAAGCTTAATTGAAATGGAATTGCAATATAAAAATGTGAGTGTCCATATAAACTCAACTTCCAAGCCGTGAAAAAGTATAAATATTCACAGACTGTACGATGGAGCTAACAGCTTCTGCTTACAATACCTTTAAGCTAAAATAAAGTCAGGAATTAAAAGGAAAGGGCTGTGATATTTTCTTTAAAAAGGAATGTCACACACATTATCCATATGTGCCAGATCTTCTGCATGTCTCTAGATGTAGTTCCCAACATTCATTGTACCTCATTACCACAGTCATTCCCCAGATGGAGAATGAGGAGACATAGCAATCTAAGTCATTAAGGCCCCAGTCACATGACCATTTTGGTGCTGCGTTTGCTGTGAATGACTGTGCAGCAAAAGATCGTGCCTCCGCTCCAAGGTGTAGCATTTTGGCACGCCAGTTGACTACAACCCCTGAAGCGCACTTTAACCACATCATCCTATACCACCACTAGGGGTTCAATCAAATTGCTCCTCTTAATGATGCACAGTTTTTACCACAGCAATTGCAGTGCGAACGGTGAAAAATCGCACCATTTCAACCCCCCCCCTTTTTTTCTGCCTCTTTCTGCTGTCCTACTTTAATAATCAATTGCTGGCATGTTGGTAACTGAGCACTTCTACAAGCTGCAAATTATATGGTACAGTGACCAATGGAAAAGGAAGTGAGATGAGAGAAAAACAAAGGAGTTACTATAAAAAGCGCTCTGGTACTAGAGATACACTGCCATATTCTCAAAGTTTTGCATGAACACTTGCAGGAATAACTAGAAAGCTGACATGTCGGTACTCAACAAGCAAATAACTTTATATTAGAGATGGGCATGAAACAAACTTTTAGTTCATTCCGTTATTTGTTTTTCGTTATTCATTTTGTTATGTAATGAAATGAATAATGAAGCCCAGAGTGATTTTACAACGAAATGAAACACTGAAAAAAATGGTTTGGTTTGGTTTGGTTTGGTTCATTCTAGAGAGAGCCCCATTCTCACCTCGGCATGCGGAGGCAGGACCAGTGCTCTCTGTAAAGGGATCTCTGCCACAGGCGGGTGACAGCTGGCCCGGCTATCACCTGCCCGTGGCCGAGAACAGTCTACAGAGGGCCCCGGCCTTAGCTCCACATGTGGAGGTGGGCCGGGGCTCTGTTTAAAGGGATCGCCTCCCGCGGGGGAGAACTGTCAAGAGAGAGACCTGGTCTCATCTCCGCACACGGAGGCAGGACCAAGGCTCTCTCTAAAGGTATCTTCCCTGTGGGTAGTGATGACAGCCCTGCTGTCATCGCCGCCCGCAGGGGAGAACTGTGTCGAGAGAGCCCCATTCACGCCTCCGTGTGCACACGGGACCAGGGCTCTCTCTACAGGAATCTTCCCTGTGGCAGATGACAGCACGTCCAGCACTGTCATCCGCCACAGGGGACAAATGTCTGAAGAGACCCTGTTCCCGCAACATTTTTGTGTTTTGTGCCCATTTCTCCTTATATATATGAGCATCTATATATATGACAGAGAAAAGCAGATCAAGAAACAGTGAAAAGATGCACATTTGGCAAGACAGGATGCACAGAAAGAAGTATAATACACTCCTGCCGACAGGGTGTTAACTGCGCACCAAACGTCACATGATCACCTGCTCCAGAAGGATCTCTCTAAACTGGGGAAGTGGGCTGAGAAATGGCAAATGCGTTTTAATGTAACCAAATGTAAAGTAATGCATATTGGGGCAAAAAATCCAAACTTCATCTATCAACTCATGGGCTCTGAGTTATCCGTGACAGATCAGGAAAGAGATCTTGGTGTGTTAGTGGACAGCTCCATGAAGGTGTCTCCCCAATGTGCGGCAGCGGTGAAGAAGGCCAATTCCATGCTAGGGATGATCAAAAAGGGGATTGAAAATAAAACAGCCAACATTATACTGCCATTATACAAAACAATAGTAAGGCCCCACCTGGAGTATTGTGTACAATTCTGGTCACCGCATCTCAAGAAAGACATAGTGGAACTGGAAAAGGTGCAGAAGAGGGCGACTAAAATGATTAGTGGGCTGGGGCACCTCCCTTACGAAGAAAGGCTAAAACATTTGGGGCTCTTTAGTCTGGAAAAAAGGCGCCTGAGGGGGGATATGATTGAGACATACAAAATAATGCAGGGTATGAGTAAAGTGGATAGAGGGAAGCTCTTCTCCCTCTCCCAAAATACCAGAACTAGGGGACATACACTCAAATTGAGGGCTGGGAGAGTAAAAACTGACAAAAGAAAATATTTTTTCACCCAGCGCGTTGTAAGTCTATGGAATTCCCTGCCACACAATGTGGTGATGGCATCTGACCTGGATGCCTTCAAAAGGGGACTGGACAGATTCCTGGAGGAAAAGTCCATCACAGGTTACAGACCATGATGGAGATGTGTAATCTCTAGGCTTTAAACCAGGATACTTCAAGGGCCAGATGCATTGGAGTGGTATCAGGAGACAGATATCTAGTCTCCTGAGCTCCCAGATGCATCTGGTGGGGCCGCTGTGAGATACAGGAAGCTGGACTAGATGGGCCTTTGGCCTGATCCAGCATGGCTCTTCTTATGTTCTTATGTTCTTATGTTCTTATGATTTTAGTATGCATCAAAATATGATGAAGAGTTATAGGCCTAAGAAGCAATAGGGAGGAGAAGCAGGAGGTGCTGTAGTTGGGGCAGAGGTGTTTTTATATGACTTTTCTCATATCTCATCCTCCATTGGCAGCACATATACCTGATGGGGTAGAAACAACCCCTGGAAACATCTCCTTAGATTTTCCCACCCTTGTTTTGTTTTTGAGATGGATAAAGCAGCTTATTGTTCCCAGAGATTTTTGGTCAAAACCTGAGTGCCAAGAAAAGGCCTTCATAAAGTCACAGTGTGAAGCCTTGTGTAACAAAGAATAGTGGCTGGATCTGGATGCAAGAGATCGAGAATGACAATGTTGCAGTATCTCTTTTTAAAAACCTGATGTTTACACTGTATACAACCACAGTTGAGCTGAGCTAGAAATATCTGGAGCTTGTTTGTAATGGAAAAGAGATGAGTGTGCAGGATTCAAGAAGAAGGGAATGGTAAATATTGTCTGAGAATTACCCTCCTGAAAAAAACTGAAAAAATGTGTCCAAGAATGGACTTGATGGCATGGGGTGATGGTGGTAGGTTTCAGAGTCACAACACACAACAAAATCCATCTTGTTGTCCAGGATCACTTGTCCTGAGTCTTCTTTCCTTTCCTGAAGATCCAGGGAAGCATGCCAATTCTCTAAGACTTCAGCCAGCGCCTTGAGACTGAGCATTCATGCACAACTCTGTCCTGAATCAAATAGCTACAGAAGGCTGAGGGACCATGAAGCTGCTATACATTGAGTCAGATCACCTGGCCCAGTATTGCTAAACTGAGTCTCCAGAGATTTGGGCCAGCCCCATCTAAAGATACTGGGGATTGAAGCCAATAATTCTTTAGGCCAAGTATGAGTTCCCTTTCCTTGTGCAGCCCTGATGCACAATGGGGTATGAAAGGACAAAGAAGATGGAGGAGGAAGCATAACCTTTTCATTGTCCAACTCCATTGCTTCCGTTACCTCATCAGTCAGGCATGTGAATCCTATTTTGAAGTACGGGGGGGGGAGCCTAAGGGAAGGGTGCCCGCAAAGAAGAATGTGGAGAGGTGTGGGGAATGTGTTTTAAAATAGAATTCAAATGCCCAGTGAATCAGACACTACACATCTAAAAGCCCTGTGGGAGAACCTTGTGAGAGAACCAACAGGAGGAATTTGATGAGCTGACCTACTATATCTGGGCAGCAGACCTCAAGTAATTTCTGATCTGTGAAGTAGTGGAAAAATACTGATTAGTTAGAAGTTATGGCTTTACTATGATTTAATTTACATTTTTTTAAAAAATCACTATGTTGCCTATATTCCCTCTATTAGCTTGTGAATGCCATTATTTTATTCGCTTCTCAGCATTTCCATTTTGCACCAAATGTGTTGGTTATATGAATAACTTTGGTAACTATTTCAGGATATAAGATAAATTAGAGTAAATATGAAACAGCTTTTTCTTCTCTGCAGTTCAAGAAATGAATGTGTTTGATAACTGTTTCAGCAGCAGATGACTGCCTTTCATTATCTGAGTATTTATTTCCTAAACAACTTAAAAATGCAGATAAAATAAATGTGGATTCCTCAATTACTCAGCTGTGAAGATGGATCAGGATCGATGGCTCCCTCTCTACTTGCTATTATGGGATAAGGTTAAGACAATAAAAATGAATGTTATTTATATTATTTGGCATTCACTTAGGGATAAATTCAAGACACTTTTTGAAAATTAGTATCTAAAGATTGTTAGTGAGGTGTAGTAGAGGGAAATCTTAGGTTTTATAGCAGATATCATTTATGGCCAAATAAAATTATACAAATATAAATATAAATACACAAATACACTTTAGAATATAAGATGTTTGCATTGGTAAATGTAAATATAAGTTACTGCATACAGTAACCGCACAAACTGCTTAACTGAACTTACCCTTTCTTGTTGTTTTTAATTTAAATAATAATTGGAGTCAGGATTGTATCTTTCCTTCTATTGTAATATATATAAACCTGTTTTTTAAAAGAGACTTTAGTATATACTGTACTACAGATAGACACGCATGGAGAAATTGGCATTATCTAGAGATAAAATATACCGCTTTTATGTCCAGGTTCCTCTAAATGAAGGATCAGCTAAGCACGTCTCGTAAACCAATTATATAGAATGACAGGATATGCTCTGGAATTTTGGATTACTAGCAGCCATTAGAAAATGAACAATTTCATTCTTTTTCTTGATTGAATCAAATATCTGCCATAAAATGAAACATGCAACAGCCTTTTAATTAAAAACTAGATAAAATTGGAATATATGAGCCACTCTGTTTTTCAACATAGTTTATATTACCTCCATCAAATGCTCCCCTTTTAAAATGCTGCTTCTTTATCAACTGTAGCACAGGGTCTTCTCTAAAGGCATTTTTGTTGCTTGAAGCAAAGGAGAAGATGGCTTCCTATTCCTTTTTGCTGTAGATCAGCTGATTGGACAGGCAGTTGACTCTTACTTTTAAGTTAGCCAAATAGAAGAGAACCATCAACCACAATTCAAGAAAATGGAGTGCTGTAGAGCAGGGTGGACAATCTGCGTAACATGCAGAGTATTGACTTCCAGCAATCTGCCGTCTATTTGCATGGCTTCCTAATGGTACAGCTGTCCCTGTCCCAGTGAAATAGAGGACACACATGCTACATCCGAAGTTGATAGCACTTGGTTTGCTGGTCAGCATGTGTCACCCCGTTCTTTGTTCTGGCCTTCAAAGGCCCCTCCTTCACAGTCACCAGGAACAATGTGGTAAACAACACTATTATCCTTTCAGAGGATACACTACCTGTGCATCTTGTTTACAAGCACATTGACACCCTCAATAGCATCCTGGGCAGACATCTCAGCTTCTAAATAAAGTATGCAGTGAGTGGCCCCCCATAACCAATTCAGGAGCAGTGCACCAGCACTTCTATGAGCTTGGGAAGAGGCAATGAAGCCATTTGACTCTCCATAGAGTAGTCTACTCCCATTCTATGTGGCAAGGAAGTTTTCTACAGGAAGAAACAGAATTTTGTTTCTATAGCCAGCCCCATCCTTTGTAAGTGGCTCAAATCTGGGGTCATATATTGCTGAATGTGCCTTCATGTATATGAATGCACATCTTGCTAAGTATGCAGGGCCTATTTGTAAGGTGGTGGGCAGGAGTGGCAGGTGGGGGGACATCAGAATAACCAACACTGACCTCTTGTATAAACAAGTCTTTCCTGAAGAACATTGAAAATGCTCTTAAACCAGCACAACAACCTATGGGATCAATAATGGCATAATCACTTGACAGAGAGGCTAAGTACCTGAAACACTCAGCTCAAGGAGTAATTTTGCAGATCCTGACTTCTCAAGTGAATTTTGCAAACCTGTCTAATTTACCTCAGAGATCGAAAGTGGATGCATCCTGAAGAGACATTGCTTTCTCCCGGCACATAAAACCCTGTCTTTAGCAGAAAACAATAAAGAAGATATTCTTCATTTGGATGAGCAACTTTGCCATCTGAACAGATGTAAAGGCAGCCCTGTGTAGGACTTGATATTTTGAACACTCACAGGGAGGAGAGAAAACAATAGACCAGGAGTAGGAACCACCTAATGTCTGAGGACCAGACAAAACCATCCATGAACCACTTTTGCAGCACACACACTTTTCTCACCAATTCATAAGATCCCTCATCTACTCTCTGGTGGCCTAATGTTTCTTAAATAAAAAGTAATATTTGAGGGGCCAAATGGTACAAGGTGGGGCCAGGGAAACATGGGAAAACTTCCTCAGGCCCATTAAAGACTATAAGGAAAGTTTTCTGAGGGGAAAATGGTTTTCTTAAATTTGAGGGGGAGAGCTGAATGATTTGTGCCTCTTTGGGGTTGTGCCCCAAGACACAAGAGTGCAAGGTTGTCCATTCATGTTCTAGGTTTCAGATAAACCTTTACTTCTCCATGCAATTATTCTGTTTCGTGCCCATCCCTACTGCTAACTTAGTGTGAAGTACTTCTCTAAGCTTTCTACTGCAGAACAATGTAATAGTAGTCCAATAATCAATCCACCCAACATTAAAATAAAAGAAAAACCACACCACACCACTACCAAACAAACAATAAAAACAAACCCAAAATAATAGCTACATAGGGAACTCATATAGAATAGCTTAAGATAGGATGCTTTTGAATGCCTCCTGAAACAGAATAATCTTTAGCATCCTCGTGCAGATGGGAGAGAGGGAATCTTGCGTACTTCTACTGGAGCCCACTCCATGAGACTGGGGCTACAACAAAGCAGGCACAATTTCTGGTGACAGTCTTGTTTTCCTCTTTTGGGATGGCAATCAGGAGAAGGAAGGTCTGAGGATAATGAACAGTAAAGGCTGATATTCTGAGGAAACGATACTCTGTTTCTTTCCTGCCCTTCAGCCATGTGGAAAGGTAAATATTAGCTTCTAATTTCCAGGGGGTGGCAGTGCCATAGCAGTGACAAGTGAAATATGAATTGCTGTATAGCCTGATTGGAACTAGGTCAAGTAACCTTTTTTGTACACCTAATTTCTCATGTTCAGAATTGGAAAACCACTGTCACACTACCATGCTGCATCTCATACCTTCACCAAATTCTTCCTCATAATATCATCAGGTAATATAAATAACCTCATCAAGTTCTGTCTTGAGAAACCACTAGGCTGCATGTTGTAAGTTTTGGGCCCTGGAAATGTACCAACTTAGGCCGCTATCCTTCGTCCCAGAAGACCCATTTTTAAGGGCTCCTTCACCCCTGCCATGATCACATGGTTGAAGGAGTGCTTCCATTGTCCCCATGTCCACAGCTGCAGTCTTATTCTTCAATCTGTCCCCATGGCTGGAAGCTGCTTCCTCAGCTCATGAAGGGAGGAGGAACGGGAGGGGCAAGGGCAGGAAAGATGGTCTTGGAGCCCCTACACACTTTCCAGATTCCATTTGGGGATTGGGTGAGGTGGGACGTGGGTGTGTGGTTGTGTGCCTTTTCTATCCCCATCCCCAAATCCACCTCCGCCAACCTTCCACCCACCTGCCTGCTCTAAGGTGAGGGCGAAGGAGGGGGGAGAAGCACAGCCTGACAGAGGCACACAGTCTGCAGCAACAAGCTCAGAGGTGGGTGGGTGGTTGTGTGTTTGTGTATGTGTGGGGAGAGGACTTCAGGGTGCCCAGGGCCCAAGGCTCTTCCCAGTGCTCGCTGGATCTCTCTTTACTGTTACTAAACACGGCACAACCAGGGACAATGATGAAGAGCTGCCTCTGCCTTTGTTGAAACCTTTCCCAATGGATGCTCACCCCTCTTCAAGACCTACTCTGAAGAGAAAAAAGGAGCAGAGGTGAAACGTGGGAAAAGGGAGCAGTGGCATGGGCTTTTCGGGCCCTCACTATTGTTTCAGTCTTCTAAAGAGGCAGCTCCCAAGTGACTTTTTAAAAAGAACACTTCTAGAGGTGGTATCAGTAAAATTCACTTCAGGGGGCATGGCTGAGGATTTTTTTTTAAAAAAAAAGAAAAGCTGGCTGTTTGTTGTGGGGGCATGATTTTTGAAGGCAGCTTTCCCTGAATTTAAAAGTGGATTTTAACAGTCGTGGGATAAATCTTTTAGTTGCATGTTTGTGGCACCCTGTGCAATGTACTTGACTGTGTTGTAAGCCACGTCTGGTTCAAGAGAAGTGTTCTGATCCTGAATTTCTCAAATGGAAATTTCCGTAGCAATGTAGTTCAAGACAGGTACAGATGACAAATGTCCCCGAGTTCTGTCATTTGGGGCATGATCTCCCCCCCATATATATGCCATTCACTGAATATATGTGACAGTATCATTCTCAGTAAAAGGTAGCAGAGCGAGGCATTCAAAGGGGAAAGAGGGAGTCTTCTTCCACATCTCGATAAGAGTGATATATTCTGTGATTTTGCAATAGTGATATATTGTGTGCCCCTTTCCCCTCTCTGAGCTGTAATTTCATCTCCTTTAAAATTAGAGTAATTGCTTTAAACCTTTCTTTATAAATGGCTGTACGATTTTCATTATTAATGTTTCACTCTAATCAAGGGTAGCCAAAGTTTCATTAGATTCTGGCTGCCAGATGAAATACCCCATACGGGGAGGGAAGTTTCTATTCCCAGAGGTAATTCTTACCTATGAGAGACTGTAGTGTGGGCCATAGGCATCCCCCTCCCCCTTTTCCACTAGAATCAGACTTTCCTAGTTTATTGTACTTTTATAGTTTATTGTACATTTCTAACGCACAAATGTCTGTACTCATAGTTAAACAGGCTTCGCAAAATGACAATAAATGTGATTTCAGAGCAGCAATGATGAAAGCGTACAAATAAGATCATTTAGAAGTGTGCAGAAGGTGTAAGCATATTGTGTAACAGCAGGATAGAAGCCAACAAAGCAAAAACATTTGTGGCAGTAAAGCTGCTACAAAATCATGATGGAAAAAAACCCCTCAAAACTTTTCTTCATTTTTTGGATTGGGACTGTTTCTCTGTCGTGAAACAGATCAATGAGGAATGTTATAGTCCTGAAAAACACTTCTCCTCTAGTGAATAACAAGTCAAAATAACTCTTTTTCCTCTCATGTTATCTGGAATTTGTGTAAAACGTGTTCCCTTTTCTTTGACAAAGTGTGCATGCACACCGAGAAGCACATTTCAAGCAGCAAAGGAGTGGCTGATTGTGAAGAAGGATTCAAAGAACCTAGCCAGTGCTTCAAGTTTAGGAATAAATCAGCAGTCATTCTAATTTAGAGCAGTTCACACCCTCTACACCGTGGTCTGCAAACAGTCCTATTTTAAGTAAACATTTTCCCAAAATGTATGTGTTCTGTGCACAATGCTATTGTCAGCAATGCAAGAATTTCCTCAGATGTGCCAGGGAATTCTTAACTATACCAGAGCAAAGGGAAGAACAGCATAGTTCCTCATCCATATGAATACAAGTAAAATGTATTTAAATCTACCTAAATTCCCCCAAATAAAGGTGAGAAACAAATACTAGGATTAAAAAAACACTATACAAGAACACGAGCAATTAAGAAGCTATACATTCCTTTTTTCAAAGAGTAGTTGCCCCAGTCTGTTGTGGGGGGGGGGGGGGGAGAACAGATTCTTGTGGTACATCAAAAAGTAGGCTTTTTAATCTTTAAGGTGCCACAAGACTCTTTGTTGTAAGGTATTTTGTTACTCAGACAAGTATTTGGGTAGCTGAAAAGGGCTTCAGCTTATCTTCCTCTCAATGTCGGCCAGTTCTCAAAGCACCCTGACACACACACCCGTACTTCTATTTAGTGACCCATATATTTGAAGATAAACCACACATGGAAGATACACCACACGGCAGTGGTGAGTGAGGAAAGTGCAGATTTTCCTTCCTCTGTCCTCTTCAACATCCTGAGGTGCTGTTTAATACATGGGGCCCTAACTGACAAGGAGACCTCGCAGCTTACTCCATGAGTTGCATAAAGCAAGTTGCAGGTTCAATTCCTCACACCTCCACGTAAGGATAAAAAAAGGATTCTGCCTGAAGCCTCTGAGAGCTGTTTCCAATCAATGTCAACAGTAGTGGGCTGGCTGAGCACAAGACTTAATACAAAGCTCCTACCTTTGTCCCTAACAATAGCGGTGATTCTTGGGAATTGAGATAATATCTGAGGGGAAGAGAGAATAACGTCAGCAGGTCCAATATGCAGTCGTCTGAATGATTAATAGGCACCAACAGGTACGAACACATGTCCCCAGTCTTAGCATGCCTGCACTGGCTCCCTGCTAGCTTCTGTGCTGAATTTAAGATGCTGCTCATAACATATAAAGCCCTTTAGGACCTCAATATCTGGTGGAACATCTCTCCCACAAAATAGCTACCTGTCCCACATGTTTCAGATTAGCCCTTGGCTAGATGGGTGGGATATATATCGAATAAATAAATAAATTCCTTGCTGACCTTGATGTTAAGAAGTTCAAGCTAAAAAAAGAAAACCAAGCTTTCGCCAGGCATAATTTTTCTCTATTTTTAAGGTGCTAATTAATACCAAATTACATAAAGATGCTATATATTGTATATATTGTCCTAAATTGTTCAAATGGGTTTTAATTTGTGTACTTTTATTTATAGGTAGTTATTTAGCACCTTTTATTTAACAATGTTTATTGCACTTTTGTATCTATTTACACAGTGTTTTTGTATATGATTTTATTGAATACTGCGAACGATGGCAGAGAATGGCAATACAAATGGAGAGGTACAGAAATGAACACAGATAAAATTTATAAAGATAGTGAGGAATAAAAGAGGAAAATAGACAGTACAATGTACAGCATTATGAAATAAAACATGAACACTTCAAATCACAACTTAAATCCCCACATAAAGGAGAGTTTAGCATTCTCTGTCTAAAATGACAAGGAAACTTGCTTCTTTTAAAAAGAGAAACTGATTCCTAGGGATGGGGTGCAGCAGCTCTATCAAAATCTTGAATGAAATCTAGGCAAGGTTTTGCCATACTGATGTGATCTGTGGGGGAAAAGTGGAATGATTATATTGGCTGGGCTACAAAATGGCAGGATAGCATGTCCTGCAGCGCCACCATGTGGAAATTCTTAGATTTTGTTGTGCTAGCTAGATTCAGGCAATAATTTTGACCTCTTTGGAGGTCAGATGTGATATAAATGGAATGATGACCTTGTGTGTTCAAGCAGCCATGGATGATGCAAAGCACTTTGAAGTATGTATTGTTTTAAAAAACACTGCATAAATTCACTTTTACTGTTGTTGTTGTGGCTATTCTAGCAACAATAATGATGGAATAAAGCAATATCAAACATGTGTGTGTGGGGGGGGGTCAGGTGTAGGGATATGAACCCATCTTACATTGGACAGGGTTGTGGATCAAGGGATGTGGCAAATATAACAATGGACTTCATGCACAAGCCAGTGAGAGGGCGAATCTGTCGGTCATCCAGCAGCATTGAAAGGCCACTCACTACTACACATTCACTGTCATCTATAACCCATATGCAACAACTCATTTTCTCCGAAAAGCTCAGAAACATTTCAAAGGACTATAACACAGTCTCCCTTCTTTGCACTTACTATGCTGCTTAGTTTTAAAGGACTGGCAGTATCATAGGTCTCAAATCACGTTTTTATAATTACAGACTAATAATGAGGAGGATACACCAAACAAACCAAGGAGGGCATAGGAAGGTGAAATATAAGAACCATGAGATGTGAATGTAGAGATACATGTAGAGGCAGCAGTGACTAGATTGTGGAAAATAATCAAGAGTCTTGTTGCACCTGAATGACTAACATGTTTCATTTGGAATAAACTATGCAGCAGACTGGAGTCCACTGAAAATTATCATTCTGTGCTTCATAGACTACAGCAAAGCCATTGGTGGGGTGGATCATGAGGAACTATCAGATGTTCTGAAAGAAATGGGTGTGCCTCATCAGTGTTTGATTGTCTTGTTGTGTCACTTGTATGTGGTTGAGAAGCTACATTAGGACAGACTATGAAGAGACAGAATTGTTTCCTATAAGCAAAAGTGTAAGGCAGTGGTGCATTTTATCCCATTACCTGTTCAATCTGTATGCAAAACATTTAATAAGGAAATTTGGATCAGATTCAGAGGATGGAGGAGCGAAAAATGTTGGACGAAGTATCAATCATTTAAGACTTGTAGATGACGACATCTTGTTGGTAGAAAAACTATGACCTGTAATGACTTTAGTAAAAGTGAAAGAAAGTGACAAAGAACAACTGCAGTTGAACATGAAGAAGAAAACATCATGACTATGGAAGAGCTACACAACTTTAATGCTAACAATGAAGAAATTTTGGAGTGCCTTAGTTCAGCCATCAATCCAAAAAGAGACAGAAGCCAAGAAATCAGGAAAGGTCTTAGACCCAGAAGGACAGCAATGAAGGAATTAGAAATGATCACAGATATAAGGATGTGTCACTAGAGCCCAAGAGCATTCACACTATTGTATTTCCAGTTACTGGGTACAGAAGTGAGAGCAAGACAGTAAGGAAAAACTGACAGGGACATTGATTTGCTTGAAATATGGTGCTGGAGGAGAGCTTTGGATTGCCAGAAAGATGAACAAGTAGGTCCTAGATCAAATCAAGCCTGAACTTTCTCTGGAGGCAAAACTGATGAAACTCAAGCTGTCATGGACAGATTATGAGAAGGCAAGACTGACTAGGAAAGGGGGAGAACAATGATGCTGGGAAAAGATGAGGGTAGCAGGAAAAGAGGAAGGCCAAGATGGATTAACTCCAAGAGACTGTAGTTTCCATACTCCTGTAGCAAATACAGCCTGCTACACAACAAGATGCTACTCATTATTCAAAGGAATCTTAACAGACCCAAGTACTGGGCTGAAAACAACAGGATGAAATTTAGCAGAGATGAGTGCAAAATTTTACACCTAGTAGCAAGATGGGGGATACTTATTTTGTCCTCTTTGTCCATCCAGCATGAGTTCAGCTTTTTATGCAAAACTGAGACTTTGGAGCCCATGCTAGGAGAAGATAATCAGTCAGTTGAAAATAAAATGCTAACTTCAAGGCACAAATAATTGGGAACAAATCTTATACAAGACCATCTCAGATGAGCAAGCATATGCAAATAAAATGTTTCTGGTAGGTTGCCCATCTGGTCTGCAAATTGAATGTCAGTGGCTTGCATGTAAGCAGGAAAGGAAAGATGACACATCATGGCTTTGCCATTCCTATTATCCAAGATGCAATTAATATTGTCTGGCCCTCCATTTGCATGTATCAACTTTTGTACACTTTCTGAATACGTTTCCTTTGTTCGTGCTGACATTACTCTTTAAGCTATGATTGCTTTATTTGTGATGAATCATTTAGTGCATCTGCATGGTCAATTTGAAATATATCAGCTTAGAGCTATGCAGCTTCTTGCATTTGTTCCGTGTCTGAAGAGAGGCTACACAGATCTGTAATCTGACTCTGTGCACTTTTGAAGATACTTTGATCCCAAATCGGGTGGGAATCCTATGGTGGAGAAAAGCAAACAGCTATAAGGGGATGGAGATGCCTAGATGCCCTAAGCACATCCAATTTCACCTGATTTCGGAAGCTAAGCAGGGTCAGCCCTGGTTAGTACTTGGATGGGCAACCACCAGGGAATACCAGGTGCTGTAGGCGCCTGGAGTAGGAACTGGCAAACCACTCCAGTATTCCTGCCAAGAAAACTCCATGGACATGGAGTCACGAAGAGTCAGTCACGATTGTTAACGACACAACACACACACATAAGGGGATGGGGTGTTGTAGAAAGAATTATTTCTAGAACAAATGTTTCCTCACTTCCACACAAAGAATGTAAGTAAGACGGAAGCATGTTTGTGTCTTTTGTTTTGTTTTGTTTTGTTTTTCTTTTATTTTTGCCTGAAAATCCATTAAGAATGGTGACAGTGCTGCCACCACATTTACAAGAAAGGAGAAACCAAAATCTGGAGGGATGGACTGCAGCATCCTAAATTAAGGTTCTGCCCCAACCACTCCAAGTCCAAAACCATACAGGAATGGGCATGCACACACATCTTCACACGGTTGTGAAAGTGTAATAAACTGTAACAACCAATTTGATAAGAGAAACAAAGGGAAATGTAAGAATGCAAGCCTCAGCCAATGAAAATCCCTCACTGCTGCTATTACAAAATACAGGAGCTGCTGAAAGGGAATATACAGTCCAGTGACATAACTCAGAAAAGATCATCATGATCTCAATGATTATAGTTCAACACAATGATCTTGAGCTTCATTGGTGGGTGAATATGTTAATCTCTTTGTCCCCTGGCATCAGCCCTGCTTCTTCCTTACAGGGTACGGAAACTTATACCAACTCCTTTCCCACTTTAAAGTGTGTCACTCACACTCTCTCACACACAACTTTTTAACTCGATGCATTGCCATGATTTCACAGGATGGGTGTACCTCCACCCTTTGAATACATCTAGGCTCTTTGCCCTAGCTCATAAGCCCCCTGTAGGCTTTTTGAGACTCTGATCTCCATTTTTATGTTTCTTCATCTTTACAGCAGAGTGGGACCATACAGCCACTCAGTCAGAGGACACCTTCAGAATGGGGACTGTTTTTGCTGAAGGAAAACTTATGGTCACCTCACATGTGAATAGAGAAGCCCTAAATGTCCAGTTGCTTATGGCATATTCAAGGTAATGTCTCATTTAATTCTAAGACATCCTAAAATGTAAGATTCCAGACTGTTGCCTATGAGTCACACAATTTATTTGTTTGTTTGTTTGTTTGTTTCATTTTTATACCGCCCATCTTCCAATATGGAACTCTGGGCGGTTTACAAGATTAAAAAACAGTTCAAAGCAATACAACAAGATGGGTCAATGTGCGGTAGACAAAAAAAGAAAAAAGGAAAAAAGAGGGAAACTAAATAAACTAAATAAATTAAATAAAATAAGATAAGATAAATTAAATTAAATTAGGTCGCCATATGCCTCCCTGAAAAGCAAAGTTTTCAAAGCCTTTCTGAAGGTGGGCCGGGACGCTGCAAGGCACAGCTCACTCGGAAGGTGGTTCCATAAGGATGGGCCCACAACAGAGAAGGTGCAGTTGCGCGTGGCCGACCTCCGTGCCTCCCTAGGAGTGGGCACCCTGAGTGAGTGCGCCTGCGACATCTGAGTGGGTCTGGCCTCAGACGACAATAACAGAAAAACAGAAAGACGAGCACAGCGTTATCATTATCGTATATTTATGAACACCAACAGCCCCACCCTAGGGGGCTGAAGGATCCCCTTGCCTAGGATAACCTTTTCTTCTGATTCCCTGTATTTGGGGATCTGACCTAAGCCATTGAGCTTTTTCAACCAGGGACTGGATCCCTCCCCTCTGTGATTTGAAGCCCTAGAGATTATTTTGAGTGGTTGTAAGCAAAGCCATTGTGTCTGTTTGAGCAAGCCTTGGAGGCAACGCACACAGGACCAGAGAAGGAGATGAGCAAGGACAGAAAAGGGAGGAGCCTCTCCCGGCCAAGATGCAGAGGCTCTCGCAGTGATGTTTGGATAACTCCATGGGAAGAAAATCATCCTCGCAGCAGAATTCTCCTTTCCTGAAACAGAACCATAGCGGGTAATTTCCATTTTCTATTTAAAACAAATAAACGGCTCAATGCTGCTGCTGTGCTTGGCAGTCCTTTTCATTGTTGTCTCCTAAAGATCAATGTCGGCTGGCAGTAGTCAGTCGGTGGCAGGGAGGTATTCCTCCATAATTAACCTCCTTCCAGCCCTTCCTGAAGCATTATCACATACAAAACAATTATATTTAACAGAGCAGAGACCAGTTAAACCTAATTTAGAGGACAGGAATGGTGTTGATTTAACTAATTACAGACTGATGCACAGAACTCCCCTGTGTACCTAGTTAAAGGCTGTTTTTTGCACGTTAGTTGCTTAAAACTGTGTAGTTATAAACTGACTCATTAATTCCATTTACCAATTAAAATGAGTTTACAAAAATAATGGAAATGTATAGGCAAATTGTGAAGCATCACATTAGGGCAGCTGGCTTGAAATCTTAGCCCAGCCTCAATTCTGTAGCGAGACTTATGTGAACTGCATTTCATCGGGCTCCATTCACGTGTATCCTAACACTCCCCAGATATTTTCACCGTGTCTTATCTGATCCCATATTCAGGGTATCTGGAAGCTGAGTCATGGCAACTGGACTTCTTTTCTGGAGATATCAAAACATTTCACTACTCATCCCAGTAGCTTCGTCAGTCTGAGGAAAGTTAGTGGCCTCCAATTTATAATTCACCTTGATTTCACATCACCCTGGTCTGAATAGGCTCATAAGTTGGGCAATGGCCTCAATAGGCTCGTTAGGTGGACAATGGTCTGAATAGGCTTATTAGGTAGACAATGGCCTAAAGTGTGTGGAAGTCCCACCTATGCAACTTTTCCTGACGCCCATTAAGTATGGGTTGTTGTAGCTATGGCCTTGCTGATGGAGGTGTGAAATGCTTCTGATTTGTCTGGGGATTTGAAAGGCATAGCTAATGATCCATACTTAATGGGTCTTGGGAAAGGTTGCATAGGTGGGACTTTCATGCATCCTATTTATTTATTTATTTATTTATTTATTTATTTATTTATTTATTTATTTATATACCACCCCATCTTCCGAGACAGAACTCGGGGCGGTGTACAATAAAAAGAAACAACAGCAATCTGAAACATCAATAAAAAAATCAGGAACATCAATAAAAAATAGGAGGGTGCAATACCTTCAGCACAGAATGGCATGGGCGGCCATTGGTCCACCTAGCAAGCCTATTCAAACCATTGTTCAACACAAGCCTATTCAGACCAAGATAGTGTGAAATCAAGGTGAACTATAAATTGGAGGATTCAACACTAATGTTCCTCAAACTGACAAAGCTGCTTGGACGAGTAGGGAAACATTACAATCTCTCAAGAAAAGAAGCCCAGTTGCTATGACTCAACTTCCAGATAAACTCACCTGGATGACTGAGAATATTCAGGGTAAGTTCCATTAAGCAGAGTGGGGAGAAACTGGGCTGCAGACTGGGTGAATCAATTAATTATCAACTTTGTCATTGCTTTTCTTACTGCCATGGATGAGTAGCAGTGCCAGTCGGGTTCTCTGCCTTGTGTACCCAAATGTTTTGGCTGACATTGGTATTCATATTTTATGACATAATGAAATTTAGGAACTCTTTTGGCCTGGATCCAATCAATAGTCCCCACATAAGCAGAGCCTTTGAAGCCATGTGACTTGCTGTACCTAAATGCTGGATCTGCATTCAGCAATTAATGTATGGTATCCACCATAACTGGGAAGTAACAACTGCATTTACACTATAGGATCCGATACATGGCATAGAAAAGTTACTGTTTAGACATGGGTTTGCTGGATCCCCAGACCATCATGGGCAGCACTGGCTGTGTGTACAGTATACTGAGAATAAAAAGCCAGTGCAACTCAGAGGCTTTCTGGGCAATCATGCGATGGAAATGCCATTTTAGACAGAAATTGTCATAAATCTAAGATTGCTATTTCTTCTAGAAAAAATGACCATGAATCATCTCACAAGATTTCTCCAAAAATAAAACAAAACTTCATACAATATAAAGAAATCTCTTAACAAGGACAAAGGAGGTGTTTTTCCTCATTGTTTCACAGAGGGTAAGAAACTGTGAGATTCACACCTATGCTTTTATTATTATTGTTATTTAACCACACAGCTATCGACGCTGGATTTTATATTTTATATTACCAATCACTAGTCGAACGCTTCCCAAGCGTTTAGGACTCAGTGATATATCGGCGAATTATGTGAGCAGATCCCAGTAAGGTGGCTTTCTGCATCTGACTGATGGTGACTTTGTCGACTCCAATTTCTTCTAAATACTTGTGTAGCTCTTTGGGCACCACACCCAGCAAACTAATTACCACTGGGACCACCTGTACCGGTTTATGCCAGAGTCTCTGAAGTTCAATTTTGAGATCCTGATATCGGGTAATTTTTTCAAGTTGTTTCTCAGTGACTCTACTATCTCCTGGTATAGCAATATCAATGATCCACACTTTTTTCTTCTCCACAATTACAATATCTGGGGTATTATCATCCAAAACCCTGTCTGTCTGTATTCGGAAGTCCCAAAGTAATATTGCATGCTCATTTTCAGTCACTTTTTCAGGCTTATGGTCCCACCAGTTATTTGCTATGGGCAGATGATAGTTCTGACACAAATTCCAGTGGACCATTTGAGCAACTACGTTATGACACTGTTTGTAATCAGTCTGAGCAATTTTCTTGCAACAACGCAATATATGGTTGATAGTTTCATCTGCCTCTTTGCAGAGTCTACATGTGGGGGACTCAGTTGATTTTTCTATTCTAGCCTTAACTGCATTTGTTCTGATAGCTTGTTCATGAGCTGCAAAAATCTGGGCCTCTGTCTCTTTTTTCAGTGTTCCATTGGTGAGCCATAACCAGGTCTTTCCTCATCTACTTTTCCTTTGACTTTTTTGAGGAACTGCCCATGCAGCGCTTTATTATGCCAGCTATCAGCTCATATTTGCATAGTGAATGGTCATAAGTTTTCTTGTTTTCCTATCTAGAATATGGCCCAGCTATTAATGGCCTTGATGGTGTCACCACCATTCAGCTTACTTTTTAATACAGTGGAACCTTGAGTTACATACTGCTTGACTTGCATAATATTTGACTTGCAGCAAGAAGGGGCCTGTTTGACTTGAGTCGCAGGCTTTGACTTACATCTCGGAGCCCCGACGCAAGGCACCAGAATTGGGCAGCAGCCACAACCCAGCATCGCGGCTGCCACCTCCAAACTACTCCTGCCTTCTTCCCCTCCTTCAGCAGCGGCGGCTTCGGCAAGGCCAGCTCAGAGCACCTGGAGCTGGTCCTCGGCCTCACCAAAGCTGCCGCTGCTGCCGGAGGAGAAGAAGGGTTGGGAGCTCGGGGCTGGCCTCACTGGTTAGACAGTCGGCTCAGTCTTGTAAAAAAATCTGGCTGCAAAAGTCTGGTCCACAATGGAAGCATTTTAGTTGGGGAGCTGTAAAGTTGTGGGACTCTAATGGTAAGCATAGAGTTGTTCAGAACTTGGAACGTCAGGTTAAATATCAGTAAAACTTAAATGTTAGACATTGTTGCTATGGACATTAAAAAGTGGAGGCATATAACTTGTGGACTATAATTCCACTGCCTCCTCCTCTCTTTTAAGAGACATTTCATTTACATCCCCAGAAGGAATCTCCTATCCCAGTCAAATTTGTGTTAAACTGCTATTTTTGGGGAGTCTTTTTCATCATCTGGAACGGATTAATCTGCTTTCCCATTACTTTCTATGGGAAATGTTCGTTTGACTCAAGTCATGTTTGACTTAAGTCTAGACCACTGGAACAGATTAATGACGTAAGTCAAGGTTCCACTGTACCTTTCTGACCCTTTGGATATATTCATTACTGACCATATTTTTCACTTGCCCATGCTTGATATTATCTAATTCCAGTATGCCCAGATATTTATAGGCTTCAGACTGATAATACTTAATAGCTTGTCCATTTGGCATTTCAATTCCTTCACACTCAATTATTTTTTCCTTTTCTCAGTGCCACTGTGGTACATTTGTTTAGTCCAAACTCAATACTAACATCAGTACTGAAAATTTGGGCTGTGTTGGTCAGTGAGTGTATTTCAGTTTCTTATTTTCCATACAACTTTAAGTCATCCATATACAATAGATGAGAGATTTTCCCTGAATTTTTAGCAGTTTGGTACCCTAAATTTGTCTTCTGCAAGATTATTGAGAGGGGAATCAGGGCAATAGTAAATAGCAGAGGTGACAGAGAGTCACCTTGAAAAATCCCTTGTTTGATGCTAACCAATCCATAGCTTTCATCCCTGACAAACAATTCTGTTTTCCAGTTCTTCATCGCATTTTCAATTAGGGCACTAATACTTTTACATATTCCAATGGCATCCAGGCACCTAATAATCCAACTATGCAGTACTGAGTCAAAGGTTTTTTTATAGTCAATCCAAGTCATATATAAATTAGTTTTCCGGGCTTTACAATTGTCTAGGATCATTTTATCAATGAGTAACTGATCTTTTGTGCCTCTACTTCCCTGTTTGTTCCCTTTCTGCTCTACTGGCATGATGTTATTTGCTTCCAAATAGTCCTGGACTCTATCAGCTATGAAGCCTGTTAGCAGTTTATACATAGTTGGTAAACATGTTATTGGCCTGTAATTTTCAGGTATTGCTCCTTTTGTTGGATCCTTCTGAATCAAATAGGTTTTGCCAGTTGTTAACCACTCATTAATATAACATGTCCTCAACATTTCATTAAATTGTTGGGACATTTTTCCATGCAGACTGGTCAGGTGTTTAAGCCAAAATCCATGCAGTTGATCATTGCCAGGTGATGTTCAGTTTTTGACTCTTTGTACTCTTTTGGTGATCATATCAGCTGTTATTTCTAGTTGGTCCATTGTGCACTTGGAGAATTTCTTCTCAAAATCTTGGAACCATCCAGCATTTCTATTATAGTCTTTCTCAGCCCCCCATATGTCTTTCCAAAACTGAATGGTTGCTGTTTTTTCAGGCTTTTCATCTTTTATACCTATCTTCTGATTTAAACTCTGATACAACTTTCTTTGATCTGATTGAAACAACTGGTTGTCTTTATACTGAGTAAATCTAGCATCATATCTTTCAATTTTTCTAGCTGTTGCTGTTATTTCCTGCTTCACTATTTCCAATGCTTCTCTAATTTTCCTTGTACTTAGGCAGTATTTTTTTAGTCAAATATTTCTTGATCTTACCATTCTTTAATTTGTCCTCCTGCAGGTTTTTTAAGTTACTCGCATCTGCTCGGAGTCTTTTGATTTTAAGCTCCAGCCTGATTTTCCACCGTGGTTTCTCAATGCATTTTTTTGGGGGGGGCTTCAATTGAGAAACCATATTATTATTATTATTATTATTATTATTATTATTATTATTATTATTATTATTATTATTATTATTATTATTATTATTATTATTATTATTATTATTATTATTATTATTATCATCATCATCATCATCATCATCATCATCATCATCATCATCATCAT
>JAHTLZ010000007.1:23718982-23728982 GCA_023846285.1 Phrynocephalus versicolor
CATCATCATCATCATCATCATCATCATCATCATCATCATCATCATCACACAACAGACTACACTGGATTTGTATTACAAATCACTTCCCAAGCGTTCAGGACTACGTGATGTATCGGCAAATTATGCGAGCAGATCCCAGTAAGGTGGCTTTCTGCGTCTGGCTGATGGGTCAACTCTAATTTCTTCTAAACACTTGCTTAGCTCTTTAGGCACCACACCCAGTGTGCCAATTACCACGAGGACCACCTGTACCAGTTATGCCAGAGTCCCTGAAGTTCAGATCCTGATACTGGGTAACTTTTTCAAGTTGTTTCTCGGTAACTCTGCTATCACCTGGTATAGTAACATCAATGATCCACACTTTTTTAATTCTCCACAATTACAATATCTGGGGTATTGTGCTCCAAAACCCTGTCTGTATTCGGAAGTCCCAAAGTAATTTTGCATGTTCATTTTAAGTCATTTTTTCAGGTTTATGATCCCACCAGTTCTTTGCTACAGACAGACAGATAATAGTTCTGACACAAATTCCAGTGGACCATTTGAGCAACTATATTGTGACGCTGTTTGTAATCAGTCTGAGCAATTTTCTTGCAACATCTCAATATATGGTCAATAGTTTCATCCATCTCTTTACAGAGTCTACAGGTGGGGTACTCAGCTGATTTTTCTATTTCACCTTAAGTGCATTTGTTCTAATAGCTTGTTCTTGAGTTGCAAAAATCAGGGCTTCTGTCTCTTTTTTCAGTGCTCCTTTGGTGAGCCATAACCAACTCTTTTCCGCATCTACTTTTCGTTTGATCTTTTCAAGGAACTTTATTGTGCCACCTATCAGCTTATATTTGCATCATTGTTTTCCTGTATTGAGTCTTTGTTTGCTGTACTTTAAAAAACCTCCTTGTTCTTAACCTTCAATAATGCTGGCTCTGTATTATCTTTTACATAATCTGCCAACACATGCTGCTTCACTCCCAAGGGACCTCTATCACCTAATTTTCTAGGTAAATACAGCCTGTCAACATCACTGTGTGGATGTAATGCATAGTGAATGGTCATAAGTTTTCTTGTTTTCCTATCCAAACTATCTGGCTCCACTTGAGTCCAGTTTATAATGCCAGCAGTATACCTGATGACCGGTATGGCCCAGCTATTAATGGCCTTGATGGTGTTACTACCATTCATTTTACTTTTTAGTACTTTTCTAACCCTTTGAATATATTCTTTACTGGCCACATTTTTCACTTGCCCATGCTTGATATTATCTAATTGCAGTATGCCCACTTGCCCAGATATTTATAGGCTTCAAACCCATATTTGATGACTTGTCCATTTGGCATTTCAATTCCCTCACTCTCCATGATTTTTCCTTTTCTCAGTGCCACTGTTGCACATTTGTTCAGTCCAAACTCATTACTAATATTAGTACTGAAAATTTGGACTGGGTTGGTCAGTGAATGTATTTGGATTTCATTTTTCCATACAACTTTAAATCATCCATGTACAATAGATGAGAAAATTTCCCTGAGTGTTTACCAGTTTGGTACCCTAAATTTGTACCCTAAATTATTGAGAGGGGAATCAGAGCAATAGTAAATAGCAACCGTGACAAAGAGTAAGCTTGGAAAATCCCTTATTTAATGTTAACCAGTCCATAACTTTCGTACCTGAAAAACAGTTATGTTTTCCAGTTCTTCCTCACATTTTCAATGAAGGTACCAATACTTTTTTGCATATCCCGATAACATCCAGGCACTTAATAATCCAACTATGTAGTATCGAGTTAAAGGCTTTTTTATAGTCAATCCAAGTCATATATAAATTAGTTTTCCGGATTTTACAATTCTCTAGGATCATTTTATCAATGAGGAGCTGATAATTTTTGTGCCTCCGCTTCCCTGTTTTTTCCCTTTCTGCTCTACTGGCATGATGCCATTTCCTTCCAACTAATCCAGGATGCTATCCGCTATAATGCCTGTCATCAGTTTATACATAGTTGGTAAACACATTACTGGCCTGTAATATTCAGGTATTGCTCCTTTTGTTGGATCCTTCTGAATCAAATAGGTTTTGCCAGTTGTTAACCATTCATTATTATAGCCTGTCCTCAACATTTCATTAAATTGTTCGGCAATTTTCCCATCCAAACTGGTCAGGTGATGTCCAGTTTTTAACTCTTTGCATTCTTTTGGTGGTCATATCAACTGTTATTTCTATTTGATCCATTGTGCACTTGGAGAATTTATTCTCAAAATCTTGAAGCCATCCAGCACTTTTATTATAGTCTTTTTCAGTCCCCCATATATCTTTCCAGAATTGAATGGTTGCCATTTTTTTCAGGCTTTTCATCTTTTGCACCTATCATCTGATTCAAACTCTGATAGAACTTTATTTGATCTGATTGGAACAACTGGTTGTCTTTGTACTGAATAAATCTAGCTTCATATCTTTCAATTTTTCTGGCTGTTGCTGTTATTTGCTGCTTCACAATTTCCAGTGCTTCTCCAATTTTTCTTGTACTTAGCCAGTATATTTTGGTCTAATATTTCTTCGTCTTACCATCCTTCAATTTGCCCTCCTGCAGGTTTTTAAAGTTGCTTGCATCTGCACAGAATCTTTTGATTTTAAGCTCCAGCCTGATCTTCCACCGTGGTTTCTCAAACCATGGGGGGGGGGGGCTTCAATTGTGGAATCCCTAGTTCTTCTGTTACTATTACTGCTGTACTATAAGCAAGCTGATGTATCTGTGCAATGGACATTATCTGGACTGTTGCAAGTGCCATGTTTACACCGTTCATCAATGATACCAAATGTTTTCTAGGCACAGTCTTCAAAATTGTGATCCTTCCCCGTCTTCATTTAATACAGCATGTGCCAGTATTTTATTCTTCAGTTCTTGCTGCCTAATAGTGAGTTCTGCTGGTGTTCCAATCCTAATTGTACCTTCTTGTGATTCAAATTGTGAACCATCCATATTTTCTTCTGCTTCAGGCTGTTTGATGTCCCCAGATGTTATTAATCTATTTTCTTCTATCATTTAGATAGTTTGTTGAACCCCAATATCACAGCTCCTCCATATTTCTTCTCGTTCAACTCATGGAACACCTTGTTTCTGATAATATATCTTCACTGGTCAGCTAATTGTAATACAGTTATCTTAGAGTTCAGATATTCTTGTTTCCACAATTGGTGCATCTGCTTTCAGTAGCCTCATTTTTTGGGTTCTGCTCTATAGTAGCATTTCATGATTGGCCAATTCTCTGGTAAAGTATATTTCTGCCAATTTTGAGATTGTACAGCTTCCAGTAATTCTACAGGCTCATGCCCTGGTTTCTCAGCAATGGGACCCGTGACCTGTAGCCCATTTATCAATGTACGTCCAGGTTCATCAACACCCGTTGTGGTTCTTGTTAACCCAGGTGATGACCGAGCCAGTATGGGCTTCTTTTGATTATATTTCACTATGATTCATGGGTTGTTGGGTGCACTTAGTTCTATTTCTCAGTTGAGACCTCTCTGGCATGGTTGGACCTAATGGTAGTTTACTATACTGCCAGCCCCCCTTTTTTCTCCCCCCTTTTTTTCTTTTTTTCTTTTCTTTTCTTTTCTTTTCTTTTCTTTTCTTTTCTTTTTCTTTCTTTTTCTTTTTCTTTTTTCTTTGTTTTTTGTTTTTTGCTTTCTCCCCCCTAGCGCCGACCAGCTGGCTCGCAGGCTGGGTTGGCACTTTTTTCTTTCTTTTTTCCTAGCACAGACCAACTGGCCAGTGGGCCTGGTTGGTGGGTGGTTTTCTTTACTGGCTCCGCAGGGCCAGCTGGTCGGCCCTTATTTTTATTATTTATTTTGACAAGTGCCAAGACCGGCACTTGTCAAAATAAATAATAAACAAAAATGAAACAGAAAGAAATGAAAATTTCTGTTTCGTTTGATTTCTTCTTTTTAAGGGCACTTCATTTTTCATTTCATTCTGTAACAAAATGAAAAACAAAAAACAAAATGGAAAAATATCATCTTGTGCCCATCTCAACTCTCAGCTTAATGCAACAACTTCAATATCCATACATGGATAATATTCTGATTAGCTAAGTATGGGCTGGATAGAACAACTATCAGATGGATAAGCAGTTGGTTGTTGGTTACAGAATCATACTGAGAGAGAGCACTTATCAGTGGCTCCTTCTCAAACTGGAAGGAAGTAACATGTAGGATACCACAAGGCTCAATCCCAGGCCTATTACTAATTTGGAAGAAGGGACACAGGGAATACTTAAATTCACGGGGTACAAAATTGGAAGGCAAAAACAAAACAAACTTCTATAAGATAGTGATAGGCCCCATCACTGGACTGAAAACTACAACATGAAAATGAGTAGGGTTAAGTATAAAGCTCTACACTTAGAACAAAGAAAGCACAGTGACAAGATGGTGGAGGGGGTATTTGCCTCAGTAATGTGAGTGAGAAGGATCTTGGAATTGTTGCAGATCAAAAGGTGCGTATGAGTCACCAATGTGATGCAGATGTAAAAATAGTAGGGAAATGCTTTTTAGGCTGCCTTAATAGAGGTATAGCCTCCAAATCCTGTGAAGTATTAATCCCATTGGTCTTGGCACTGTTAGGCCACATCTTGAATACTATGTCTAGTTCTGGACACCACACCTTCCACTGGATTCACAGTGTAGTGTAGTGGATAGAGTGATGGAATTCCCACTCATCTATGGAAACTCACTGGGGGGGGGTTGAATATCTTACTTACCTTGAAAGCCCTTGAGGGGATAGAATAAACACACATGGCTGCAGCAGTTTGGTTGCATTGAGGAAGGCCTAACCCAAATTTCAGCTGGTACTGTGTTCTGAATCCCCCCTCCCCTTGCTGTTTATATTAGCCACTTTATAACAAGAGCTGGCAATGTCTGAGGAAGCTCTGAGAGACTGCTTGGAGCTGCTGAGCTGTTTTGCAAAGCAAGTCACTGAATCATGCTAGAGGCATTGGAGCCTCCAGTATGTGATATTCTCAGCAAGAGAGGTACCACTTGTGGAATAAGAGAGAGAAGAACTGCATCAGAGGAAAGCACTCACATTGGCTGTTGGTACCCTGAGGGCAGGACACTGTTGCCTAGCAACACTTTGCTGGGCATTATCACAGAGACACTGAAATCCTTCAGATGCAAACTGTACACAGCAGAGTTCCCACTAGATATCTAGTAAGAAATCCTGTGACCTGAGGAATTACCGGGTTGTTGCCTGTTTTGTGTCCTTCATTCCCATTTCCACATAGTCTAGCCATATCTGGAAGTCGCATAGCAAATGTTGGCTTTTTCTATACTGTCTTGCAAATGTGATTTTTTCCCCAGCACTGAAAATCAGCACACAGCTCTACAATGGCATCACAAGGCGATTTAATTGACTTTTCAGTTCCTGCTCCAGTTTTAAGCACCTTCCATTCTCCTAAACAAATGCCACTGCTCATTCAGTGTTTGCTCTTCAGTTCTCTTCTCAGTTACAGTTAAACCAACATTTAAAAATAACTCTTGTCCTGGATGAAGAATGTGTGGAATAAGAATATAGGAAGAATGTTCATCACTGAAGGGATTTTTTTTTGGGGGGGGGGACTGTGAGGAAAATCTAACACCTTTGCATTTCTAAGCCCACAATAAGTTCTGTAGAATAACCAAACAAGAATTCACCAGCACACACACATTCTTAAAATATGTTGGAAAGAGGGCACACAGTCCCCAAATGTACAAAAACATGCTTTAATCAATGGATATATGTATCAAACATCCATATAATTGAGGGGAAATGTACAGTACATGATGAACATTCAGGAACATGAAAATGGAATCAGAGCAAAATTAGCTTGTTATGAAAGTCTGTGTGGCAACACCTCCCTTTTAAACGTGTGATTTGTGACAAAAATGTAAAGTGTAGGGAACCAACTTATTAATCTTCACAGTATCCACTTGGTAATGCTGCCACCTTTTAAATCGTCGCCTTATGAACTGGGACAGATTCAGATGTATAATATAAAAATAATAATGCAGTTTATTGAGAAAATAAATAAATGCAATAATGTCTGAAGTTGGTATGTGTTGCCTTAAACATAGAATAGATTCATTCAACTCTTCAAGCCTCCCTGTCTTTAATAACCAGTATAAAGCCCTCACTGCCTGACTGAACTCTAACAGAGCTTGCTCTCTCTCAGCACTCACTCTCAACAACCCTCAACTCTTCTTAACTGACTCTCACAGACTAGGCTCCACCCTTTTTATACCATACAATCCCCTGCCCTCCTGCTGGGACTGGCTGATGATTTACATATGTATTTCCACTGCTTCCAGGGTGTTGTCACAATTCCTCCCCCCTTATAAAGAAATTTTAAAGGAGTAAACTTACCTCGGTTTGCTCACTTAAAATTTTCTTCTGGAGCCTGTTTAACTAATGCATTACATCCTTCTATTTAACAGATTCAACTATACATATTTATAAACTGTTTTTATAACATGTTCAACCTTATTACTATATGATACCATTAAATGCAACAATTTTTTCTATATCATTACATTTTAAATAGATTATACTCTTATAACATTAAAATCATAAATTCAAATACCTGTAAAGACCTTATCGATTATCCTATAATCAATCCAGGTTAAGATGCATAAGTACATATATTTGGTTTACATTTTAAGTAGAGATGGGCACGACTAGGGAAAATGACGTTTTTGAGTTGTCGTGTGTCGGAGGCAGCCTGTTTCGGCTCATTTCTGTTTTTCGCGAAAATTCGCAAAAATTAGTCGGTTCGTTTTTTTGTTTTTTCGTTGTCGTTAGTACTGGTTTGGGGGGGATAGCAGGCTCCTGGAGGCAGCTGCAGGAGTCAGCCAGAGCCACAAGTGACAGACTGGCAGACTCTTTGCACGTGCTGCGTTTCACATACTTGCATGTAGTGCAATGCAAGTAGATCTGGCTTAGGGTTAAGATGGGTTAGCGCAAGGGCTAGGGTTAGGCTAGTGACGGGTGAGGTTAGGGTGAGTATTGGGGTGCACCTCTGGGTGCCTCTCTGACCCACTTAGAAGGACAGTGTACTGGTGTATGGGTTAGGCTTAGGCTTAGGGTTCAGGTTCGGGCTACGATTAGTGGGCTGTTTATGCCCGATTGGCACATCCCAGAAGTCTCTGTGGTCAACCTGGCCAAGTGGCCTTGCGATTGGTGGAAAATTTGCATGGTCCACTCTCATGGGCGAGCCCATCATTGTGAATGCACAGGTGTAAAAAAATAAAATAAAATAAAATAAAATAAACGGAGACTTTTTTTGCAAGACAAACCCACTGCTGCTACTGTAAAAATCCAAGCATTTAAAATAGCTAATTTTCGCATGTTTCTGTGGTGCTTTGGTGGGGTTTTGGACCACGATTTAAAAATAATATTGCGGTCGGCATTTTGGATCCCCCCGCACAGCATGGCAAATGGAGACGCCCTCCCAGCCTGGTTTAGTCAGCAAAACCTGGCCATGCGATTGGTGGAATGGCTCCAAGACTTTGCATGGTCCACTCCCATGGGCGAGCCCATCTTTGCAAATGCGCAGGTGTAAAAAAAAATGAAATAAAATAAAATCAACGGAGACTTTTTTTGCAAGACAAACCCACTGCTGCTACTGTAAAAATTCAAGCATTTAAAATAGCTAATTTTCACATGTTTATGTGGTGCTTTGGTGGGGTTTTGGACCAAGATTTTAAAAAAATATTGCGGTCGGCATTTTGGATCCCCCCGCCCGCACACTGCATGGCAAAGGCAGACGAGACGATCCCCCCCGCCTGTTACCAGCAGCGCAGCAGTAGCAGTAGCCAAGGAGAGGGGGGTGAGGAAACCCCCCCCCAAAAAAAACACCCTTCTGGCCTGGTAGGTGCCCTCAGACAGTTTTCGCCTGCTTTTAGGGCCAGGAATCATTTTTTTTTTACTTTTAAAAACTTTTTTTCTGTGCCGCTTGGCATCGCGCGATCGCGCGACGCAAGTAACGAGCACGACAAATCAGACCAAAATTGTTCGTTCGTCAGTTCGAGCTCGAAGTCTGGGGCAGTAATTCCCGTTACCGTTTCCGTAGAGTAACGGAACCGAGTAACGTAAATGGAAACGGGAATACCGCTAAGTCGTGCCCATCTCTAATTTTAAGCATTAGTCATCAATTGGATTTCTCAAAAGGAAATTCGCTACCAAATTTTTCACTCCCTTTACTTTTCTCAGTTCAAATGTATAGTCCTGTAATAACAAAGCCCACCTCATAAGTTTACTATTGTGACTCTTCCTGTTGTTCAACCAGATCAAAAAGGAATTATCAGTACATAGTATAAACCTTCGGCCCCATATATAAGGTTTCAACTTGTTTACAGACCAGATAATAGCTTAACATTCCTTTTCTATCGTGGAGAGATGACATTCACCAGGCTGAAGTTTTTTTCTGAGGAATACCACTGGTTTTAAAAGTCCTGTTTGCTCTTCCTGGCATAACACCGCCCCTAGTCCAATACCGGGTGCATCAGTGTAGATCCAAAATTCTCTGTCATAGTCTGTAGTAGACATGGGCACGACTTAGCGGAATTCCCGTTTCTGTTTCCGTTACTCGTTTCCGTTACAGAACGGTAACGGGAAATACTCCGCCAGAACTTGAACTCGAACCGACTAAAGAAAATTTGGGTCTGATTTGTCGTTGTCGTTCCTGGCATCGCGGCGATCCCGCGATACCAAGCAGCACAGAAAAAAAGTTTTTAAAAGTTAAAAAAAAACCGATTCCCAGCCAAAAAGCAGGCGAAAATACGCCTGCCTGAGTGAGTGCACCTACCAGAGGGGTGGTTTCTGGGGGGGTCCCCGGCCTCCCCCCTCTCCTCCTGTCCCTCCTGGGCTGTGCTGGGGGCGGGCATCCTCGTTGTCCAGCCAAAGTCACCGGCTCGCCGGCTCGCCGCCGCCCGCCATTCAAGCGGCACAAGAAAAAAAGTTTTTTAAAGTAAAAAAAACCCGATTCCCGGCCCCAAAAGCAGGCGAAAATATGCCTGCCTGAGAGTGCACCTACCAGAGGGGTGATTTCAGGGGGGGTCCCCGGCCTCCCCCCCTCTCCTGTCCTGGGCTGCTGGGGAATCGCCGCAAGCAACAAGCCGGACTCGCCATGCCATGCAGTGCGGGTGGGGGATTGAAAATAGGGCGGCGACCGCAATATTTTTTTTGAAATCATGGTCCAAAAACACACAAGCACCACACAGAAACATGCGAAAATTGCTATTTTAAAACTGCCAGAATTTTTACAGTAGCAGTAGGTTTTTCTTGCAACAAAATGTCTCCTCTGTCCTCTCTCCATTGATTTTATTTTATTTTATTTTATTTTATTTTATTTTATTTTTTTACACCTGCGCAATGATGGGCTGGCCATGGGAGTGGACAATGCAAATTTTTGGAGCCATTCCACCAATCGCATGGCCACTTGGCCACTGAGAGTTCTGGGATGTGCCAAAAAGCCCACTAAACCCTGCCCTAGCCCTAACCCTAACCCTTACCCATACGCCACACTGGGCCACAGTACACTGTTCTCTTAGTGGGTCAGAGAGGCACCCAGAGGTGCACCCCACTACCCCACCCTAACCTCACCAGTAACTAGCCTAACCCTAGCCCTTGTGCTAGTCCTGTCCCCTAAGCCAGATCTGTACTTGCATTGCACTACTACGCAAGTACGCTTCCCTTCTTGGTGAGACACAGCGGATGCAGAGAGTCTGCCAGTTCGTCACTTGTGGCTCTTGCTGACTCCTGCAGGCTCGGCTCGGCAGCATGTGTGCCAAGCAAACCATGCCCGTCAAGGCCTGACTGATGCAGGGAAGGCACTCCAAAAAGAGGGGTGCCTCTGCCAGTCTGTTGTGTCTGCAACTTGGTATGCATATCCATATGGCTATGCATGCCCTTTTGCAGCAGGTGAGGAGAGGAGGCCCCCATGCCATGGGGGGTCTCCAGGAGCCTGCTTTCCCTTCC
>JAHTLZ010000007.1:23733982-23745211 GCA_023846285.1 Phrynocephalus versicolor
TAAATCAGCTGACACATCCAGATTGCAAATACTGAAGAGCTTCATTATGTAGATTCTTTGGAACTCTGTACTGAAATCCAGAAATAGAATGGTAGATTCTTCTCAGGCATAGAATTCTTGAGTGGCAGCAAAAACAGAATAATAAAGCATTTCTAATGCAGCCTTGGCCCTTGTGTTTCTTATTAGAGATGGGCATGAACTGAAAAAAATGGCGATTCATTTTGGTTCAGTTTGTTTTAGGGTTTGGTTCAGTTCAGTTCATTTTTAATGATTTTTTTTTTCAAATATTTGTTTCGCTGGTTTGTTTTGTTTGTTATTAATCCCCCCCCCACTTTGTGTGATTTGATCCCCTCCCTGCAGCCAGGAAGACTGGACATCTAGGAAGGGCCAGCACCAGGTAGGAGACATCTCTGCCACCATTAATGAAACAAACCGAACTGAACCATTTTTTTTCCGGTTCAGTTTGAAATGAATAATGAATAACGAAATGAATAATGAATCACGAAATGAATGCCCATCTCTAGTTCTTATATATTTGTATGCTCATTTTATAGGGTGGTATTTCAGGTGGGATACAATCTCGTGAACGGGGTCAACACATGCTGTCAATGTTAAAGTCCTCATTTTTATTTTAACATTTTCTCCCACTGAAACATTCATGATATGTGCGTTTCTGTCCCACCCACCCTGTCTTCCTGTATAATGCAGCTCAGACCATGAGCAAATCCACTCTCGCGGTTTTTGGCCTCCTTTCTATGTGGTACTCACTACTGCACAGAGGAGGGGTTCGGCCAGCCAGAGATACTCAGATCTATGCTCAGTGTGTCACCTCTACATACCATTGCAAAACGGCATTTTGTTGGTGTGTTGAACAAAAGTGAAGGGAAATTATACCAAGTTAAGCATATATAATAAAATAAGGAATGTAGGCTTCTGAGGCCAGATAAAACCATCTGTGAAATGCTAGCCCCGATGATTTCTAACTCCCTCTGTGCTTCCATGAAACAAAAGTCTTAAGCATATAGTAATACCAGCGAAGGAGAGATAATCCTGGAGGAAGATTAATTGTTTGCTGTGCAGCAAAGAACCTAACCAAAAAAGCAACTGGAAATTCCTTCCAGTCTGCAGTGCCTTCCCTTGTCTCTCTCATACGCCCCCCACCTCACCACACACAGAGAGATTCGACATTCTTTCTGGATGTTCTGATAAGGTCCTTTCTTGTTTCTTTTCACCCCCGAGCGAACACGATTTGATTCCCTTTTCTTCTCTTTCGTGCTCTTTTTCTTTTCTTTTTTTTTTTCATTTTCCACTCCTCGCTCACCCTCCCTAGTTTGAGGTAGGTTGACTTCTATCTGTTCAATTCAATCTCCCCGCCTGTTCATTTACTGCACAATTCTCCTCGCGCCCTCCCTTCAGCCAAATGATTTCCTCCTCCTTCTAATCTACCGTGTATTTTTAAGTTGTCTTAACAGTTCTTATAGGCTTCAGGCTCCAAGCCGACATTTTAAAATGTTTTTCATGGCCTCCGTGTATTTCTCCTGAGTGCTTGTGATAGAGGCTAATCTTTTATTGTGAGCGAAAACTAAACTGCTACTGCTTTTCCACTGGTGCTCCTCCTTAGCATTGGGATTCATTAGTAATCACTTGCAAGCAATGCTCAAGGTGCTGTGAGCAGTGAAGCTGTTGCATGAGCTGAAGGGCATTTGGAAAATTGGCCACCACAGGTATGTACTTCAGTAAAACTCATCCTTCCAGTGGTAGAGACATAAAGGAGAAAATGAAGACCCTGTTACTTGGTAGTGGGTGGTGGGGGTGCTCTCACTTTCCAGTTCCTTCATTGGTGAATACAAGAACAATGGGAGGAAGTAGCTAGTATTAGATGTTTATTATAGCCTCTTCTTATTTAATGTAATGAAATCACCCTTGAACATATGGGAGACATCATAATTAGGGTTGGCTAGTGAGGACAATACCATTCTCAAAGATACCAGGACTGTGTGGGAAAATTAATATTCTTTATATTTCTTTTTCCGAGAATTTCATTGTCTTTGCTGTATAATCTTTGTGTAGTGTCACTTGTCTCCTAGACTGCTTGGTTTCAGACTCACCTTAGATTAGTTCAACCAGTCTGGCTTGGCGCAAAGTTGAGTCAACCAATTTACTTTATTTTTCCCCAAGGCCCAGGGTTTGGGTTACTGTTTAGCACAATTTGATGCAAAGACTTCCTCAGTCCATTGCTTTCCTCATTCCATTGCTGGGGCAGGGTGCCTGAAACCGAGCAGAACATACCTGCTTTACAAAGTTACTGTTTAAATGCAGCTTGCTGATTGGTAAAAAGATGAAATCTCTCTAGCGCACTGATAAAAACAAAATAATATACGTAACTATCCTGGCCGAAGGTTTTAGTTTAAGCCTATCAGGTCTCTGAGAATTCAGCTGAAATCTCACGGAACTGCTCTGCTACCCCACATCTCCAGGCAGATACAAATCCTAGGTAGGGCAAGCCATCAGGGAGGAGAAGAAACTATGATGGAGTTGATCTTGGTAGTGACATAGTCAGTCTTTGTTCTACTAATTTATAATCCATTTCTGTTTGGGTTCTCATTTCCAATATTGGTTACTTCCCCAAAATGCTGTTCTAGCAGTTGAATCAGCAAAATAATAAGAGTTGATAACCATGCAGATCATCAGTATGCGGGCCACCAATTACATGCTCAGAATTATGGCTGGTGAACATACAGGCAATATCTACTTGAGCATAAGAGTAGATTGTTGTTGTTTTTTAAATACCCCTTCTAGGTACTAGTCACAGAGGAGCCACAATATATCACAGACTTATAATGGATCTTCAACCATTCTGCACTAGCTACAAACCTTGGTCATCAATAATGTTTTTGAATCCCATGGTAGGAAAGTGCCTTCCAGTGATGCTCCATTCAGTAAAATCTGTCTTCTCACACACACCCCTCCTCTGATTGGTTGACAAGAGGCCAAAATGCATTTGTTCCCATTGAACTATTATTTGTTGGTTGGTTGGTTGGTTGGTTGGTTGGTTGGTTGGTTGGTTGTATTGTTATACTGTCCATCTTCTGGATGGAACTCTGGGCAGTTTGCAATTGAATAAAACCAACAATATATAAAAAAGGAGAAAAAAGGGCAAGAGAGAGCTAGTAAAATAAGGAGGGGGAGACCCTCCACGAGAGGTGGCGTGGGCGGCAATAGTAAAAAAAAATGAAGTAAAAAGGTCACCATATGCCTCTTTAAAAAGGAGGGTTTTCAGAGGCTTTTTAAAGGCGGGCAGGGACTGTGCTAGGCGCAGCTCACTAGGCAGATGATTCCACAACATGGGGCCCACCACAGAGAAGGTGCGGTTATGCGTAAGCGATTTCCATGCCTCCCTGGGTGTGGCCACCCTAAGTGAACGTGCCTGCACCATTTCTAGTGGGCCTGACCCCAGTTGACCTCTGGGAGATACGCTCCGACAGGTACTCTGGTCCCAAGCCATGGAGGGTTTTGAAAATCAAAACCAGGACCTTGAACCTTATCCAGAGGACAACGGGCAGCCAATGCAGGCGAGCCAGAACTGGGGTGATGTGATCGAATCTACGAGCACCCACCACCAGTCTGGCCACCGCATTCTGCACCCGTTGGAGCCTCCGGACAAGGGTCAAGGGCAACCCCACATAGAGGGCATTGCAGTAGTCGATCTTCGAGATCACAAGGGCCTGCACAACTGTCCTCAGGGAGGACTCGTCGAGGTACTGGCGGATCTGGGCGATCCTGCAGAGATGGATAAAAGCAGCCCTGGAGACCACCATCACCTGGGCTTCCAGGGAGAGGGCTGAATCCAGGACCATGCCCAGATTCCTGGCCCTGTCCATAGGCTGGAGGGAAATCCCCCCCAGTCTAGGGAGGGGGCCATTGTACCCAGATGAGGGTGCCCAGTACAGAGTACAGATACAAACTAGAGTACAGATTTATTTGATCCCCCCTTTTATTGGATCAGCATCTCCGATGGTTCACAACCTTGGGTCCCCAGATGTTCTTGGACCAACACTCCCAGAAGTCTTCACACCTAGCTATCCTTACCAGAATTTCGTGAATTTTGGGGAATGAAGGTTGGAAGGCACTGAGCTTCTCAATCAAGCCTTCGTCTACCTCATTTCCTCATGTCCTAGCTTCTTCTGTCTTGTTAATCATCCTCTCTTGAATTGGTATTCTTGTCAAAGGTTTTATCCCACCAGGTCTCAGCAAAGCCAGCTAAATAATCATTGGCTTCATGCATGAGAACATCTAGGTCTTCCTGTTCAGTTATTTTCCTAACTTCTTTTGCTGAGGTATCTGGGCAATATTTTTTTTTAACTCAGATTCTTTTGTACTATAATGTCATTTCTCTTTTAGATGCAGCAGTAGCCTTTTACATTTTCCTATTATGAATATAATTTGATTCATTCAGTTGGCTTCTTCAGAATCTTGTGTGAAGACTTCTTGCGGTTTCCCATCATGGAAAATGCTGAAGAGTCGACAGTTTAATACCGATGACAAATTGGCTGTTGGCATAGCATTTTTTAAAGTGGGTGGGATTTCTTTTTCTATTTCTCAAAATATTTTTAGTGGGTGGGATTTCTTTTCTTTCTTTTTTAATCACTAGTGAATATCTTAATGTCTTAAAAACCCAGTGTTAGAATGCCATTATGATTACTGAAGTAATGTTGGAAAATATAACCTAATTACATAATGAGACCAAAGATCCATCCTTTCAACAGCTTGGCACCCTGGTATAGTGGTGCAAAGAGGTGTGACTTGGGCCATTAATTTCATTATTTGGGAACTGTAGATCAGGCAAGCATCCACGAAGCAGTAAATGGATTCTCATTAAGGAGGTAAATGCTGTGGAGAGTGTTACATGTTGAGAGTGGCTGTCAGGGATACTTCTTGATCATTGGAAGATGGTCAGTTTCATTGACAGCCCAAACATATTCTATTCTGCATTCCTGGGCAATAGAGAGATGCAAAAGCCCTTTGCAAGTAATATAGGAAATGTCATTAGGAGAGCTAATATTTTCCACACATAAATCTGAGTTTTAATCAATGACATCATCAGTTAACGCATCTCATCAAGAAGAGCTGAGAAAGACCCTCACCTGGGATCTTGGACAGCATCTGTTAATTAGAAGTCATAGCAATATTTATTAATGCATTGATTCAGTGTCTTCAGAATATATGATATTTTACCATTCACTGAGGACTCATAAGTTGCCACAAGGAGCTTATTTTTACTGTCATGCGTATAACAAGTGGCACTTCAAAAACATTTTCGAAGTAACTGACAAATATTACTTGTCATGCAGCCACAACAACATTGACAGTTAGTGGCTGAAATTTTGTTGAGTGGCTTCATGTGCGCAATGATGTCCGTGTCAACAACTGGGGCAAACTGCCACTGACTGAAAGGTTTCCTTACCTATTTCAGTATGCGCACCAGCTAACTGGGAGACGTGAAAAAAGATCCACTGGGCTTATGCTCTCCAGATTCCTGCTTAAACATCTGAGGGATCTGGGTAGAGGGACAGCCTGTATTCAGGTGCAAATGCCAGTAACCATAGTATCCTTCTGGATTGTGTCTTTGGGGTGGGATGTGGAGGCAGTATTTTAAATGGTGTCAGTCCTTCCAGGACGGCAAGTTCAGAATGCAGCCTTGGAGACGTCTGTCTGACTTTCAGGTGTTGCCCTTTCAGGTCCCTCAATGTTCTTCTCTGTCCCCCATTTCATTCATGATATACTGTACATGAAACTGCTGGCGCAAGTTGCTCAGAGATACAGGGTTCAGTGCTATTACTATGAGAATGATGCCCAAACCTATTTATTCTTGTCTTCCAATAACAGGGAATCTGTTTCATTTCCAAACTGTCATCAACAGTCAAGGGAATGAATGTGGGCAAACAAACTCAAATCTAAGCCAGACAAGACAGAGGTGTTCCTGGTCAATCAAAAGACAGATCAGGGAATAGGGACCAGCCTATGATGGATGTGTTCCATCCCACCTGAAATTATAGGCATGCTCAACAGATTCAAGACGGTACAACTAAATTCCTGACTGGAGCTGGATGCAGTGGAATTAAAACCTTGTTGCTACAACAGCTTCACGGGCTGCTGGACTGCTTCTGGGCAGAATTAAAAGTGCTGGTCAGTGTCCAGCCTGTCTGAAGAACCATAACTCCTTGTATTAGCCTCCCCAAATTTTCAAGATCTTGGGATAGGCTTGCTTTCAGTCTTGCCACCATCACAGAATTGGTGAAGACCACTTTAGGATTTCTTCCTAGGTTAGAGAATGCCTTTCCTTGCTCTTTCATGGAAGACCAGGATAGCTTTTTACTGCTACAGACCTTTCTTTTTTGGCTAGCTTTTAGGAAGTAATCAGCTACGAAGGCATGGGTTTTAAATGAGGGATTATCTCCCCCCCCCCAAAGTGCTTTTAAATTGGTTTTGATGACTTTCATTCATTAATTTTAATTATAACAAGCTCAATGTTTTTTTTAATATTGTAATTTATTAACTTTGTAGTGTTAACAATATTTTTATGTTTTGTATGCCAGCTTGGGTCCTTCTATCGAGAGAAATATGATATATAAAATAACAATAACATTTTAATAATCTGAACATGAGAGAAGACAAGAATGAAACATTTGTTTATCCAAGCAAAAGAATTTGAGAGCTTAGCTCTATTGCAATTCAAAAATTGAACCCACGTGTACCACCCTCTTTTGTTTGTTTGTTTGTTTGTTTGTTTGTGAGAAATGGTCTTGGATGAAAGCAAAGTCACTACGTCTGTAAGGAGAGAAAAAATACATTCCATCTCCAAAGAGGAAAATGTCTCCAGCAGAGAGCTAGGAGAATATGTTACACAGAGTGGCAAAGGTAGAGAAGGGGAGCTGAGGATTCCCAGAAGTGATGTGGATCAGAGAGATGCAGTACTATTCCTTGGCCATGTACATGGCAGATCAAAGGGGGAAAGTGTGCTTTTATAATGCACACAACCTGCTAGTGCTCTTGTTCTCCTCCAGAGGTGTGCCAATGCATCTGAATGCAGGCATCCACACTGAAGATGATGCTGGGATCCCACTGGGTGGGACAGATAAATCAAATTACTCAGTATAAAGTGTTTTGTTTCTCTTTTGCTAGTGCTTTTGTCAAATGGTGGTGGTTCAGGAGAGGCGTGTTTGAAAGCCCCTTAACTGTTTAGGTGGAAAGAGAAGGGGAATCCCCTGAATTACAATTAATGTTTTTACTTGAGGAACAAACATAGATATGTTGCTGCTTTGGCAACATGCAGGCTACAGGTTGTCTCTGAAGAAGAAACCTAGTTTGTAGTGTTGGCTGAAATAATATGGCTTGGCCTAGTAAACTGAGTAGATTGAAAATAAGGGTTTTCAGAGAAGACAGAATTCTGAACAGGAAAAGTCATAAACTTAAACAGAACAAATGACCATGAAACTTCTAGAAAGTCCTATGAAATTTCTGGTTGGGGAAGGGGTTGAATCCCATAAAGAGAAGTCTCACTGCTAGGAGAGAAGTGTCTCTCTGTGTGAGTTTCTGTGGTGATTATTTCCCCCCTAAAAGTGAGAGCCTTTCAGATTCATACTCCTGTTTAACTTTGCTATCTCAGCAGACTTTGCACATACATGGCAGGCACTGTTCATGTTTTAAATTACATAGTGTTTACACATTATCCAGAAGGTCATCATATGGAATCATGCCCATCTCACTTTTCTCCACATTAGTCTGTATCCGAGTCTACCACATTCACTGCAATCACACATACTGTATTGACACCTCCAAAACCACATGCATCCACTAATGAAACTGAGCAAAATGTATTTGAAAATATTGGTTAACACCTGCACAAAATTGTGAATTCAAATGTCACTACTAGTGAAGCAATTACATCAACACTGCAGTAACAGTCATCAACACTGCAGTAACAGCCTTGTGGCACAGTGGTTAAATGCCTGTACTGCAGGTAAAATTGTGCTCACAACCTGGGGTTCAATCCCAGGTAGCAGGCTCAAGGTTCACTCAGCCTTCCATCCTTCCGAGGTCAGTAAAATGAGTACCCAGCTTGCTGGGGGGGGGGGCAATGTGTAGCCTGCACACTGTAATTGAAAATTGTAAACTGCCCAGAGACTACTTAAAGTGGTATGGGGCGGTATATAAGCAGAACACTTTGCTTTGCTTTGCTTTATCTTTAAAAAAAAATCTGAGTGACATTTATTCCTATCCATTAATTTCTTATTATACTGCATAATTACACACATCCATGGTACAGAAATGCCCAGAGAATGTTGCAAAAGTTATAAATAAAACTAAAAAAAAAGTAGGGATGCAAAGATTGTTGATATATTTTGGTGTCTGTTACTTTTCAAGTGTGTTCTCTCTGAACACAAAATTAGAAACTTAAGACAGCAAATTAAGCTTCTGTACCTCAAATCATATATTAAAACTGTAGTCCTCTGCTATCTATTCCCTGCTTTCCATTCTTAATGGATATGCATTGAAGACATCCCCTTAGACAGGGGTCTGCAACCTTTAAGACATAAAGAGCCACTTGGACCCGTTTCCGACGGAAAAAAAAACCTGGGAGCCGCAAAACCATTGCGACATTTAAAACAAATATAACACTGCAAATATATTTTTCCCTCCCCTCGCTCCTGGCTTTTTGGGCGCTCGCAAGCAACACACTCCCTCGCGCGCTCCTCGGACACGCTGCGCCGCGGCGCCAGGCTCAGGTGGGGTGGGAAGGAGTGCCGGCGGCTGCGGCTCCTCCAGGCACCCCCGAAGGGTTTCTGAGAAGGAAGCCAATGAAAGTTGCTTCTTCGGCACTTCAGGCACCGGGAGAGAGAGCAAGCGAGCGGGCGAGCCCGAGCCGCCGCCGCCTCCCCCCACCCACCACCCTGTCCCTGAGGGTTTCCATCGAGGCGCGCACCTGCCTCAAGTTCTCCCGCGCGCGCAACTGGGGCGGCTTCGTGTCCGCCAGCGTCGGGGAGGGCCGGGCTGGGGGGTGGGTGGGTGGGCGAGGCGGACATCGCTCCTGCAGGAGGCACGTTCCATGTGTTGGAATGGAGCGGAAGGTAGCGGCTGGCGGGCTTTCGGAGAGAGCGAGAGCGAGTGAGACAAGCAGGCAGGCGATCAGGCGCTCCGCTCGGCTCAGCTCGGCTCAGCTTCTCGAGCCAGGCGGCGCGCTGTTGGCCTCCCCGGGTGGCCAGGGGCCCCTGAACAACTTGAGCCCGGCGCCCCCACCCTGCCGCCGAAACTGGCTGACTCCAGGAGGGAGCCGCTGGAAGTCTAATAACAGAGACCCCTCCTTGGGCGTGGGGGCGGGCTAGAACTAGCTGTCATGCCGCGTCCCTCGACTGCCAAGTTGATCTCGTGCAGGAAAAAGAAAAGCCGACTTCCTCCGTTGCTTCTCGCCTCTCCGCCGCCGCCACTCCCCCCTCCCCGCTCCAGCCGCCACCAACCCCTTGCTTGTTGGGCCAGAACTGACAGCACCGGGCTAGGAAGCAGGGCGACGGCAGCGGTGGGGGGGTGGGGAGAGAGAAGACTAGCCGTGGCCCCCTCCCCACGCCACCTTTCTTGAGGTTCCCATTCCGCCCTCGCTGCCTTCTGCCTGGATCCTGCAGCCATGGTCTGACTCTCTCCCCCCACACACACAAACACACACTCCATCTCTCCCTCCTCCTCCTCTTGCCCCCACCCTCCATGGAGGAGGGAAGCGCAGCCCGAGTGCATCGTGCCCACACCGCTTCCACTTTTTTTGGGGGGGGGCAGTTTTTAAAAATCTTCCAAAAAATAGTACAGGAGGGAGAGGAGGGGAATTTCTAATCTCTCTCTCTCTCTCTTTCTCTCTCTCTCTCTCTTTCGCGGAGACACGCGCGCCCGCTGCCCCGCATTTTTGGAGCTTCATCCCGGCAAGTTAGTGCAAAGCCGTAGTTTTTTGGGGGGGCTGTAGCGAAGCAAAAGGAGAGAGAGAGAGAGATGCCAACTGCACATGTACAATGCTTGGAAGGGGAAGGGGGAAAGGAAGGAGGGTTTTCTCTTCCTCCACGTTGAACCCTCCCGTCTAAACGCACACACACACACCACACACACACACACACACACACACACACACACACACACGTCACTTCTTCCCCCTCCCACCAAACACCCAAGCAAGAAAGGAAGGGGAAGGGGGGGAAGGAAGGAAGGAGGGTTTTCTCTTCCTCTATGTTTTAAAAAAGGGAATTCCCCCTCCACCTCCTTCTCTTCTCTTCCCTCCTCAAGCCCCCAGTTGTTCTTCTCCTCCCGTCTTTTTTTCTCGGGGGGGGGGGGGGGAGGCAACAATCCAGATCTGGGAGGTTTTCTTGAAGTTAAAAAAGAAAAAAGAAAAAAGGCTGCAGTTCGGGGGGCACTTTCCACCACGCCTCCTCCCCTCTCTTGCTCTGAAGAAGAGGGACCACGCGGAAAGGTAGAGCAGAGTGTGGCCGCGCTTGGCTTCGCGCTGCCATGTGGGATGGGCTGTCTTCGCGAGATTCGGTGCCTTTGTATTGAAATTTCTGAACTCTCCCGGAGCCACGGCAAATGTTCCAAAGAGCCGCATGCGGCTCCGGAGCCGCAGGTTGCAGACCCCCGCCTTAGAAATAGGCTTGGATGACATTTGACCTTTGAGACATCAATGATCTGCAAATTTTGCCTTTTCTCATTGTTGGGTATGTTGGCTAGGGTGACAGGAGTAAATCTAGAAACATTATTATTTTTAAGAGATTTGCTGCATAGGACATTACTTTGCATAAACCACTTTGGTGTCATTAATCATCATTGCCCTGTTTAGAAAGCCATACTGTTGTGTTATTATTGCTATTACGGCAGTGCACTGGTTTCTTGCTATGAACTGAGTGCCAATTTGGTTTACCCAAAGTGGATGTCATCCAGACCAGTGCTTCCCTCCCTCCCTCCTTACTGGCCTAAAGCTACATTTACATCAATGTTTAGATTTCCAAATACACCTGCTTTTGCTTGAATGGAGAGCCTATGACTTGTGGACAAGTATGCACACTGCCATGAAACTTGGCAACCTGAGACACATCAAAGGAAGAAGTTGCCATGCCAAATTGCAGACATAGTTTTTTCCGGTTGAAGGTCAGACATCTATCTATCTATCTATCTATCTATCTATCTATCTATCTATCTATC
>JAHTLZ010000007.1:23752887-23773531 GCA_023846285.1 Phrynocephalus versicolor
CTACCAGAGGGGTGGTTTCTGGGGGGGGGGTCCCCCAGCCTCCCCCCTCTCCTCCTGTCCCTCCTGGGCTGCGCTGGGGGCGGGCATCCTCGTTGTCCCGCCAAAGTCGCCGGCTCGCGGCTCGCCACCGCCCGCCATTCAAGCGGCACAGAAAAAAAAAGTTTTTTAGTAAAAAAAACCCCAATTCCCGGGCCCAAAAGCAGGCGAAAATATGCCTGCCTGAGAGTGCACCTACCAGAGGGGTGGTTTCGGGGGGGGTCCCCGGCCTCCCCCCTCTCCTATCCTGGGCTGCTGGGGACTCGCCGCAAGCAACAAGCCGGACTCGCCATGCCATGCGGTGCGGGCGGGGGATCTAAAATGGGGTGGCGACCGCAATATTTTTTTTTGAAATCGTGGTCCAAAAACACACAAGCACCACACAGAAACATGCGAAAATTGCTGTTTTAAAACTGCCAGAATTTTTACAGTAGCAGTAGGTTTTTCTTGCAACAAAATGTCTCCTCTGTCCTCTCTCCATTTATTTTATTTTATTTTATTTTATTTTATTTTTTTTACACCTGCGCAATGATGGGCTGGCCATGGGAGTGGACCATGCAAATTTTTGGAGCCATTCCACCAATCGCATGGCCACTTGGCCACTGAGAGTTCTGGGATGTGCCAAAAAGCCCACTAAACCCTGCCCTAGCCCTAACCCTAACCCTAACCCTTACCCATACGCCACACTGGGCCACAGTACACTGTCCTCTTAGTGGGTCAGAGAGGCACCCAGAGGTGCACCCCACTACCCCACCCTAACCTCACCATTAACTAGCCTAACCCTAGCCCTTGTGCTAGCCCTGTCCCCTAAGCCAGATCTGTACTTGCATTGCACTACTACACAAGTACGCTTCCCTTCTTGCTGAGAGACAGAGGATGCAGAGAGTCTGCCAGTTCGTCACTTGTGGCTCTGGCTGACTCCTGCAGGCTCGGCTCGTCGAGGCGTGACTGATGCAGGGAAGGCACCCCCAAAAGAGGGGTGCCTCTGCCAGTCTGTTATGTCTGCAACTTGGTATGCATATCCATATGGCTATGCATGCCCTTTTGCAGCAGGTGAGGAGAGGAGGCCCCCATGGCATGGAGGGTCTCCAGGAGCCTGCTTTCCCTTCCTTCCTAGCGGGTGAGGAGAGGAGGCACCCCCCCCCAAAAAAAAGAGGTGCCTCCAGGAGCCCGCTTCCCTTCATAGCGGGCCAGAGGAGGCACCCCCCCCCAAAAAAAAGAGGTGCCTCCAGGAGCCTGCTACCCCCTAAACCAGTATAACGACAGACGAAAAAGCAAAAAACGAAATGACAATTTTTTGCGAAGTTTCGTGAAAAACGGAAACAAGCCGACACGTGCCGCCTCCGACACACAACAACTCGAAAACGTCATTTTCCCTAGTCGTGCCCATCTCTAGTCTGGAGCAGTTAAGACGGGCTTTGTTGTTAAAGCTTGTTTTAGTCTCTCAGATGCAGCTTGGCATTCAGGCGACCACTTTATGACACTCGGGTGCTTCTTTTTTGTCAGCTCAGTTAGTGGTGCTGCAGTGGTGCAAAAATATGGAATAAACCTCCTGTAATATCCCCCCACCAAAAAAAAAGATCTCACCTTCTTTTTGTCAGTTGTGTTGATCTTCTTCTGCAGGGATGTGATCACACCTCATCCCACATCATTTCCCAGGTAGTTGATTTCTGGATTTCCTAGTTGGCACTTGGATGCTCTTATCATCAATTCGGCTTCTCGGATTCGCTGGAGTACAATGCTCACATGCTGTAGGGGTTCTTCCCAGGTGTTACTCTTCATCTTCTCCTTCAGGCACTCCAAATAGGGTTTCTCCTTTACACAGTTTTCTATTTGCTTTTCAGCTTCAAACCGATCCTCCAAGAAGTATTCCGTTAATGGAGGAGTGCTACTCAAACACTGTAATGCTGAGTTCATGAAACATGTATTTCCTAAGTTACTGAGCCCACAGAGACCTGGTTTTGACTGGGGAGAACTCTCCCTGCTGTTGTAAATGCTGCAGGAAAAGTTAAAACCTCCTTTTCCATGACTGGAGTTCAAACCATATGAGTTATTGCTGTCAACATTTGTAATGGCCGAAGAGACAACTGCTGTGGAGTAAGAGCTTTCTGATGATTTTGAAGAGGTAGCTAGACTTCTGTTGATTGCACTGCCAGATTTTTGTCACAGTGTGTCACATACACCAAAAAAAAAAAAGAATTTTTGAACTCATCCCTCTCTAAAGGAAAGTTGGCACAACCGTTCCTGTTTTTGTTATTGTTAGGAAAAGGCACTCTACAGATTCAATGAAGTTTTGAATCAGTCAGAAGGAACAGGGTTTGGGTAATTAGAATTGTTTTTAATGTGTCATCTAAGAGATGTTTCATTTCTTCCCTACTGGGCATGAACAGTTTCTGTTTGTGTTCTAGAGGAGAACACTACTCATAAAATAGCAAAAAAAAAAAAAAGAAGAAGAAGAAGCAGGGTTGTTGTGACATCAAAAGAAGGTTTTAAGTCTGACAGCTAGCTTCAAGTACTCCTAATTAATCAATGGGAATTTAATAAAATTGAAACTTATGTAAGCTGAATTGAGTCATTGGGTCTCTTCTAGATAGGACTTAGGAAACATAATTAGATGGATGTCTAAATACAATAGACAACACTAGATGGGCACATATTTCTCAAATCACACGTTGCACTATCATTATGCAATTCAATATCTCCCTAGGTCATGATCTGAAGCAGAGACAAATATCTGCTTGTCTTGTTCTTGCCGGCAAGAACAATAAACAATTCAAATGCTTTCTCCATGCTTCATTATATTATGTGAGTTTCTGTGCACTTTTAACACTTTGGGATTTATGGAGAAACATTCATAAAACGGAAAACTATGTCCGAGGGCTCGGTGCTTAGAAAAAACCTTGCAAAGAGCTTCATAAGTTGGAATTTATTTGGCACTTAATTAGTTTTGTGTGTGTGTGTGTGTGTCAGAGAGAGAGAGAGAGAGAGAGAGAGAGAGAGAGAGAGAGACTAAGAATCACTCAGAAATCAGGATTCTGTGCCAGTACATCCTGAGGCAAAAATATGTACATGCTGTTGGTCCTATAAGGCCCTTTGATAGGGCCAAAATATGCAAGATTGATTGGGATACTTAGTGACTGCCCTTGAGCCATACAATATGCATGGGAGCTCTCTGGCCACCTTCTTTTAATAGCAAAGCAAAGCAAAGTGTTCTGCTTATATACCGCCCCACACCACTTCAAGTAGTCTCTGGGCGGTTTACAGTTTAATTATTCAGGCTACACATCCCCCACCCCCAGCAAGCTGGGTACTCAATTTACTGACCTCGGAAGTATGGAAGGCTGAGTAAACCATGATCCAGCTACTGGGTGTTGAACCCCTGCTCGTGAGCACAGTTTTACCTGCAGTATCGGCATTTAGCCACTGTGCCACGAGGCTCTAATATTTATTTATTTATTTATTTATTTATTTATTTATTTATTTATTTATTTATTTATATATATACCACAACCATCTAGCAAAAAGCTACTCTGGGCGGTTTAGAAACATATACAAAATATAAAAACAGATTAAACAACTTAAAATAGAAAATAAAAACTAATCAATCAAACCAGATAATCAAATCATAACAAGAAAAGGAATAAATAAACAAATAAGCACAAATACAATAAATCAAAATGGTCTGACAATTCAAAATAAGAACAAATGGTAAAAAAATAGCTAATAAATAGTTAAAACCATTTAACTAACAGTAAGAGTATGATCTTTACAGCACTCCACGAGAATGGAAAGGGGTTTACTCTATGCACAGAACTATCCTGAAGAACAAAAAATCCATGGTAACCAACAATATAAGAGAAGGGAAAAGGGTGGACATTATAAACCTGCTCAAAGAAGTCAGCAAGAAAGAGGAGAACTTAAATGATGGACAGAGCTTACATGTTGAAGTGTGCATTATTTATGAGGACAATTTCAGCCAAAATGCATTCCTGTCCAGGCAGACCAAGAAAGAAGATTTTGTGCTTGCCTATTTTTAGTAGGACTGTGCATTTGTTCCCTAATGCCCCTCCCGTCCAGATTTGAGTGCCAGATGGGCTGCTCACAAACCACCCGGTGAGTCCCCGGCATCAGATGACGGCGACCTGAACACTGCATTTTCTCTTTGGAAATCGCTAGAGGAACAGGTTTGTTGAGCAGAGATTTCCTAGGAACGAAAAGCTGCTCCACCATAGAGCATTCCTGTTGTTGTCGATTATAGAGAAAGGCATCAGGGAGTTTAGCATGAGTAACTCAGAGCTGGTATTGACTTCCTGCCAGATGCTTCAGGACAAAAATGTATACTCAACTGGCCATCCTCCCAGGCCAGCATAAATGCTTCTGTATACCAAATGAAATCCCTGGTGCAGCAAAGGAAATGTGAGGATGTGTCTTGAGTCCAGACATGGCAGGAGTCTCTATGCCAGTGCAGCCTAGTAGTTAAAGACTGAGCTAGTTGTGAGTTCAAATCTTTTCTCTGCTATGAGTTCAGTAAGCTGCTTTTGTCACTTATTTTCAGCTCTCCTTCTTCAATATGTGGGTGAGAAAATGTGTCTTGCATCATTACAGTCATGACCGACTCTTTGTGACCCCATGTCCATGGAGTTTTCTTGGCAGGAATACTGGAGTGGTTTGCCAGTTCCTACTCCAGGCGCCTATAGCACCTGGTATTCCCTGGTGGTCTCCCATCCAAGTACTAACCAGGGCCGACCCTGCTTAGCTTTCAAAATCAGGCGAGATCGGATGTGCTGGGACCTATAAATATGTGGCTGCAAAGATTTCTAGGAGTTAAATTACATGCTGCTTTCCTTCAATAATGTCTAGGATTACGTACCATGTGGTGCTGTGTCCTCACATTATGAACTTCCTTCACCTTGCTGTGTCGACAGCACAACCACTGAGTTGCAGTGTGTGTTTGTGTGTTCGGGGGGAGGGGCACTCATTTGGTGATTTATTCCTAGACGTTTTTGGCAGAAAATGAGGGGGGAAAGGATGCATGAGAACCATGTTCAGAACATTTCTTGCAATTGGTGTAAAGTGTAGCCTGACATTTATGCAAGGCTGCACACGGAGGATGTCTCAGGCATTCTAAACTCAGCTTCCATTGTTGCAGAGATTTACATTTCTGGTAATATTCCTCTTACTATGCAGTAGAAGTACAGAGATCCCCACAGGAGAATAGCTACAAGCTTTCCATAGTCTGTCCCCTTCTCATTAATTGGCTCTTAATAACTCACTCTGAAATATATGTAGTAGATCCAGGCAAAACTTTTTTACTTATATTTGCTTAAAAATTACAGATTTGTGTTGGCTGCTTTCTTTACTTCACTCATATTTACAATCAACTGAACAGATCAACAGCAAACAACATACCTGCCACCAACAGAATAAAGAGAGGGGGAAAAGCAGAGAGGTGCCTTTGAAGTTAAAGGCTTGAAAGAATGATTGGTTAGTGATGGATAAACAATCACACCAGCTGAGAAAAGTGACATAAACCATAGCATGGAAGGTTGGCAACAACAACTCCAATGTCTATCATCCATAACTCTTGGCTGTACTAATGATAAAGAATGTCAGAGTATAGCCACATCTGGAAAACCACAGGTTCTCCTACTCATCCCACAACATATAAGTACGAAGTGCTAATGACAATGTTATCCCTAGGAAAAACGCTTTCTCATGGGACTATTTTGTGAGTTTTCAATCCATTAGGTAGCAGTTCCTGACTAAATCAGCTGACACATCCAGATGGCAAATACTGAAGAGCTTCATTATGTAGATTCTTTGGAACTCTGTACTGAAATCCAGAAATAGAATGGTAGATTCTTCTGAGGCATAGAATTCTTGAGTGGCAGCAAAAACAGAATAATAAAGCATTTATAATGCACCCTTGGTCCTTGTGTTTCTTATTAGAGATGGGCATGAACTGGAAAAAAATGGTGATTCATTTTGGTTCAGTTTGTTTTAGGGTTTGGTTCAGTTCAGTTCATTTTTAATGAATTTTTTTCAAATATTTGTTTCGCTGGTTTGTTTTGTTTGTTATTAATTCCCCCCCCCCACTTTGTGTGATTAGATCCCCTCCCTGCAGCCAGAAAGACTGGACATCTAGGAAGGGCCAGCACCAGGTAGGAGACATCTCTGCCACCATTAATGAAACAAACCGAACTGAACCATTTTTTTTCGGTTCAGTTTGAAATGAATAATGAATAACGAAATGAATAATGAATCACGAAATGAATGCCCATCTCTAGTTCTTATATATTTGTATGCTCATTTTATAGGGTGGTATTTCAGGTGGGATACAATCTCGTGAACGGAGTCAACACATGCTGTCAATGTTAAAGTCCTCATTTTTATTTTAACATTTTCTCCCACTGAAACATTCATGATATGTGCGTTTCTGTCCCACCCACCCTCTCTTCCTGTATAATGCAGCTCAGACCATGAGCAAATCCACTCTCACGGTTTTTGGCCTCCTTTCTATGTGGTACTCACTACTGCACAGAGAAGGGGTTCGGCCAGCCAGAGATACTCATATCTATGCTCAGTGTGTCACCTCTACATACCATTGCAAAACGGCATTTTGTTGGTGTGTTGAACAAACGTGAAGGGAAATTATACCAAGTTAAGCATATATAATAAAATAAGGAATGTAGGCTTCTGAGGCCAGATAAAACCATCTGTGAAATGCTAGCCCCGATGATTTCTACCTCCCTCTACGCTTCCATGAAACAAAAGTCTTAAGCATATAGTAATACCAGCGAAGGAGAGATAATCCTGGAGGAAGATTAATTGTTTGCTGTGCAGCAAAGAACCTAACCAAAAAAGCAACTGGAAATTCCTTCCAGTCTGCAGTGCCTTCCCTTGTCTCTCTCATACGCCCCCCCACCTCACCACACACAGAGAGATTCGACATTCTTTCTGGATGTTCTGATAAGGTCCTTTCTTGTTTCTTTTCACCCCCGAGCGAACACGATTTGATTCCCTTTTCTTCTCTTTCGTGCTCTTTTTCTTTTCTTTTTTTCATTTTCCACTCCTCACTCGCCCTCCCTAGTTTGAGGTAGGTTGACTTCTATCTGTTCAATTCAATCTCCCCGCCTGTTCATTTACTGCACAATTCTCCTCGCACCCTCCCTTCAGCCAAATGATTTCCTCCTCCTTCTAATCTACCATGTATTTTTAAGTTGTCTTAACAGTTCTTATAGGCTTCAGGCTCCAAGCCGACATTTTAAAATGTTTTTCATGGCCTCCGTGTATTTCTCCTGAGTGCTTGTGATAGAGGCTAATCTTTTATTGTGAGCGAAAACTAAACTGCTACTGCTTTTCCACTGGTGCTCCTCCTTAGCATTGGGATTCATTAGTAATCACTTGCAAGCAATGCTCAAGGTGCTGTGAGCAGTGAAGCTGTTGCACGAGCTGAAGGGCATTTGGAAAATTGGCCACCACAGGTATGTACTTCAGTAAAACTCATCCTTCCAGTGGTAGAGACATAAAGGAGAAAATGAAGACCCTGTTACTTGGTAGTGGGTGGTGGGGGTGCTCTCACTTTCCAGTTCCTTCATTGGTGAATACAAGAACAATGGGAGGAAGTAGCTAGTATTAGATGTTTATTATAGCCTCTTCTTATTTAATGCAATGAAATCACCCTTGAACATATGGGAGACATCATAATTAGGGTTGGCTAGTGAGGACAATACCATTCTCAAAGATACCAGGACTGTGTGGGAAAATTAATATTCTTTATATTTCTTTTTCCGAGAATTTCATTGTCTTTGCTGTATAATCTTTGTGTAGTGTCACTTGTCTCCTAGACTGCTTGGTTTCAGACTCACCTTAGATTAGTTCAACCAGTCTGGCTTGGCGCAAAGTTGAGTCAACCAATTTACTTTATTTTTTCCCAAGGCCCAGGGTTTGGGTTACTGTTTAGCACAATTTGATGCAAAGACTTCCTCAGTCCATTGCTTTCCTCATTCCATTGCTGGGGCAGGGTGCCTGAAACCAAGCAGAACATACCTGCTTTACAAAGTTACTGTTTAAATGCAGCTTGCTGATTGGTAAAAAGATGAAATCTCTCTAGCGCACTGATAAAAACAAAATAATATATGCAACTATCCTGGCCGAAGGTTTTAGTTTAAGCCTATCAGGTCTCTGAGAATTCAGCTGAAATCTTACGGAACTGCTCTGCTACCCCACATCTCCAGGCAGATACAAATCCTAGGTAGGGCAAGCCATAAGGGAGGAGAAGAAACTATGATGGAGTCGGTCTTGGTAGTGACATAGTCTGTTCTACTAATTTATAATCCATTTCTGTTTGGGTTCTCATTTCCAATATTGGTTACTTCCCCAAAATGCTGTTCTAGCAGTTGAATCAGCAAAATAATAAGAGTTGATAACCATGCAGATCATCAGTATGCAGGCCACAAATTACATGCTCAGAATTATGGCTGGTGAACATACAGGCAATATCTACTTGAGCATAAGAGTAGATTGTTGTTTTTTAAATACCCCTTCTAGGTACTAGTCACAGAGGAGCCACAATATATCACAGACTTATAATGGATCTTCAACCATTCTGCACTAGCTACAAACCTTGGTCATCAATAATGTTTTTGAATCCCATGGTAGGAAAGTGCCTTCCAGTGATGCTGCATTCAGTAAAATCTGTCTTCTCACACACACCCCTCCTCTGATTGGTTGACAAGAGGCCAAATTGCATTTGTTCCCATTGAACTATTATTTGTTTGTTTGTTGGTTGGTTGGTTGGTTGGTTGTATTTTTATACTGTCCATCTTCTAGATGGAACTCTGGGCGGTTTGCAATTGAATACAATATATAAAAAAGGAGAAAAAAGGGCAAGAGAGAGCTAGTAAAATAAGGAGGGGGAGACCCTCCACAAGAGGTGGCGTGGGCGGCAATAGTAAAAAAATGAAGTAAAAAGGTCACCATATGCCTCTTTAAAAAGGAGGGTTTTCAGAGGCTTTTTAAAGGTGGGCAGGGACTGTGCTAGGCACAGCTCACTAGGCAGATGATTCCACAACATGGGGCCCACCACAGAGAAGGTGTGGTTACGCGTAAGCGATTTCCATGCCTCCCTGGGTGTGGCCACCCTAAGTGAACGTGCCTGCACCATTTCTAGTGGGCCTGACCCCAGTTGACCTCTGGGAGATACGCTCCGACAGGTACTCTGGTCCCAAGCCATGGAGGGTTTTGAAAATCAAAACCAGGACCTTGAACCTTATCCAGAGGACAACGGGCAGCCAATGCAGGCAAGCCAGAACTGGGGTGATGTGATCGATCTACGAGCACCCACCACCAGTCTGGCCACCGCATTCTGCAGCCGTTGGAGCCTCCGGACAAGGGTCAAGGGCAACCCCACATAGAGGGCATTGCAGTAGTCGATCCTCGAGATCACGAGGGCCTGCACAACTGTCCTCAGGGAGGACTCGTCGAAGTACTGGCGAAGTACTGGTTTACAAAACCCTCCATGGCCTGGGACCTGGCTACCTGACGGAGCGGATCGACCAGCGGTCAACTTCGGCCCGTCCGACTAGGTTGTCGCGGGCGCACATGCTGCGTGTGGCCACGCCCAGGGAGGCTCGGAGAACTTCCACCCGTACCCGAGCCTTCTCTGTGGCTGGCCCAACCCTATGGAATCACCTACCAGCAGAAGTGCGCCTTGCAGAGTCCCTGCCTGCCTTCCGGAAGGCGCTGAAAACCCTTCTCTTCCGGGAGGCGTTTGGGTGACACATTTTTTTTTTTTTTTTTAGTCCCGCCATCTGCTGCAGCCGTCTTGTTTCATTGTTTATTTCAGTTGTTGTTTTAATTTGTTGTCTGTACATTTATTGTAAACCGCCCGGAGTTCCTTTCAGGAAGACGGGCGGTATATAAGCTGTATAAATAAATAATAATAAATAATAAATCTGCGCGATCCTGCAGAGATGGATAAAAGCGTCCCTGGAGACCACCATCACCTGGGCTTCCAGGGAGAGGGCTGAATCCAGGACCATGCCCAGATTCCTGGCCCTGTCCATAGGCTAAAGGGAAATCCCCCCCAGGCTAGGGAGGGGGCCATTGTACCCAGATGAGGGTGCCCAGTACAGAGTACAGATACAAACTAGAGTACAGATTTATTTGATCCCCCCTTTTATTGGATCAGCATCTCCGATGGTTCACAACCTTGGATCCCCAGATGTTCTTGGACCAACACTCCCAGAAGTCTTCACACCTAGCTATCCTTACCAGGATTTCGTGAATTTTGGGGAATGAAGGTTGGAAGGCACTGAGCTTCTCAATCAAGCCTTCGTCTACCTCATTTTCTCATGTCCTAGCTTCTTCTGTCTTGTTAATCATCCTCTCTTGAATTGGTATTCTTGTCAAAGGTTTTATCCCACCAGGTCTCAGCAAAGCCAGCTAAATAATCATTGGCTTCATGCATGAGAACATCTAGGTCTTCCTGTTCAGTTATTTTCCTAACTTCTTTTGCTGAGGTATCTGGGCAATATTTTTTTTTTACTCAGATTCTTTTGTACTTTAATGTCATTTCTCTTTTAGATGCAGCAGTAGCCTTTTACATTTTCCTATTATGAATATAATTTGATTCATTCAGTTGGCTTCTTCAGAATCTTGTGTGAAGACTTCTTGCGGTTTCCCATCATGGAAAATGCTGAAGAGTCGACAGTTTAATACCGATGACAAATTGGCTGTTGGCATAGCATTTTTTAAAGTGGGTGGGATTTCTTTTTCTATTTCTCAAAATATTTTTAGTGGGTGGGATTTCTTTTCTTTCTTTTTTAATCACTAGTGAATATCTTAATGTCTTAAAAACCCAGTGCTAGAATGCCATTATGATTACTGAAGTAATGTTGGAAAATATAACCTCATTACATAATGAGACCAAAGATCCATCCTTTCAACAGCTTGGCACCCTGGTATAGTGGTGCAAAGAGGTGTGACTTGGGCCATTAATTTCATTATTTGGGAACTGTAGATCAGGCAAGCATCCACGAAGCAGTAAATGGATTCTCATTAAGGAGGTAAATGCTGTGGAGAGTGTTACATGTTGAGAGTGGCTGTCAGGGATACTTCTTGATCATTGGAAGATGGTCAGTTTCATTGACAGCCCAAACGTATTCTATTCTGCATTCCTGGGCAATGGAGAGATGCAAAAGCCCTTTGCAAGTAATATAGGAAATGTCATTAGGAGAGCTAATATTTTCCACACATAAATCTGAGTTTTAATCAATGACATCATCAGTTAACGCATCTCATCAAGAAGAGCTGAGAAAGACCCTCACCTGGGATCTTGGACAGCATCTGTTAATTAGAGGTCATAGCAATATTTATTAATGCATTGATTCAGTGTCTTCATAATATATGATATTTTACCATTCACTGAGGACTCATAAGTTGCCACAAGGAGCTTATTTTTACTGTCATGTGTATAACAAGTGGCACTTCAAAAACATTTTCGAAGTAACTGACAAATATTACTAGTCATGCAGCCACAACAACATTGACAGTTAGTGGCTGAAATTTTGTTGAGTGGCTTCATGTGTGCAATGATGTCCGTGTCAACAACTGGGGCAAACTGCCACTGACTGAAAGGTTTCCTTACCTATTTCAGTATGCGCACCAGCTAACTGGGAGACGTGAAAAAAGATCCACTTGGCTTATGCTCTCCAGATTCCTGCTTAAACATCTGAGGGATCTGGGTAGAGGGACAGCCTGTATTCAGGTGCAAATGCCAGTAACCATAGTATCCTTCTGGATTGTGTCTTTGGGGTGGGATGTGGAGGCAGTATTTTAAATGGTGTCAGTCCTTCCAGGACTGCAAGTTCAGAATGCAGCCTTGGAGACGTCTGTCTGACTTTCAGGTGTTGCCCTGTCAGGTCCCTTAATGTTCTGCTCTGTCCCCCATTTCATTCATGATATACTGTACATGAAACTGCTGGAGCAAGTTGCTCAGAGATTCAGGGTTCACTGCTATTACTATGAGAATGATGCCCAAACCTATTTATTCTTGTCTTCCAATAACAGGGAATCTGTTTCATTTCCAAACTGTCATCAACAGTCAATGGAATGAATGTGGGCAAACAAACTCAAATCTAAGCCAGACAAGACAGAGATGTTCCTGGTCAATCAAAAGACAGATCGGGGAATAGGGACCAGCCTATGATGGATGTGTTCCATCCCACCTGAAATTATAGGCATGCTCAACAGATTCAAGATGGTACAACTAAATTCCTGACTGGAGCTGGATGCAGTGGAATTAAAATCTTGTTGCTACAACAGCTTCACGGGCTGCTGGACTGCTTCTGGGCAGAATTAAAAGTGCTGGTCAGTGTCCAGCCTGTCTGAAGAACCATAACTCCTTGTATTAGCCTCACCAAATTTTCAAGATCTTGGGATAGGCTTGCTTTCAGTCTTGCCACCATCACAGAATTGGTGAAGACCACTTTAGGATTTCTTCCTAGGTTAGAGAATGCCTTTCCTTGCTCTTTCATGGAAGACCAGGATAGCTTTTTACTGCTACAGACCTTTCTCTTTTAGGCTAGCTTTTAGGAAGTAATCAGCTACGAAGGCATGGGTTTTAAATGAGGGATTATCTTTCCCTCTTTTTTTCCCCCCAAAGTGCTTTTAAATTGGTTTTGATGACTTTCATTCATTAATTTTAATTATAACAAGCTCAATGTTTTTTTTAATATTGTAATTTATTAACTTTGTAGTGTTAACAATATTTTTATGTTTTGTATGCCAGCTTGGGTCCTTCTATCGAGAGAAATATGGTATATAAAATAACAATAACATTTTAATAATCTGAACATGAGAGAAGACAAGAATGAAACATTTGTTTATCCAAGCAAAAGAATTTGAGAGCTTAGCTCTACTGCAATTCAAAAATTGAACCCACGTGTACCACCCTATTTTGTTTGTTTGTTTGTTTGTTTGTTTGTGAAAAATGGATGTGGATGAAAGCAAAGTCACTACATCTGTAAGGAGAGAAAAAATACATTCCAACTCCAAAGAGGAAAATGTCTCCAGCAGAGAGCTAGGAGAATATGGAGAGGTGAGGTGTCATCCCTTACACAGAGTGGCGAAGGTAGAGAAGGGGAGCTGAGGATTCCCAGAAGTGATGTGGATCAGAGAGATGCAGTACTATTCCTTGGCCATGTACATGGCAGATCAAATGGGGAAAGTGTGCTTTTATAATTCACACAACCTGCTAGTGCTCTTGTTCTCCTCCAGAGGTGTGCCAATGCATGTGAATGCAGGCATCCACACTGAAGATGATGCTGGGATCCCACTGGGTGGGACAGATAAATCAAATTACTCAGTATAAAGTGTTTTGTTCCTCTTTTGCCAGTGCCTTTGTCAAATGGTAGTGGTTCAGGAGAGAAGTGTTTGAAAGCCTCTTAACTGTTTAGGTGGAAAGAGAAGGGGAATCCTCTGAATTACAACTAATGTTTTTTTCTTGAGGAACAAACATAGATATGTTGCTCCTTTGGCAACATGCAGGCTACAGGTTGTCTCTGAAGAAGAACCCAAGTTTGTAGTGTTGCCTGAAATAATATGGCTTGGCCTAGTAAATTGAGTAGATTGAAAATAAGGGTTTTCAGAGAAGATAGAATTCTGAACAGGAAAAGTCATAAACTTAAACAGAACAAATGACCATGAAACTTCTAGAAAGTCCTATGAAATTTCTGGTTGGGGGGGTTGAATCCCATAAAGAGAAGTCTCACTGCTAGGAGAGAAGTGTACTCTGTGTGTGTTTCTGTGGTGTTTATTTCCCCCCTAAAACTGAGAGGCTTTCAGATTCATATTCCTGTCTGTCTAACTTTGCTCTCTCAGCAGACTTTGCACATACATGGCAGGCACTGTTCATGTTTTAAATTACATAGTCTTTACAGATTATCCAGAAGGTCATCATATGGAATTCTGGCCATCTCACTTTTCTCCATATTAGTCTGTATCGTCTACCACATTCACTGCACTCACACATACTGTATTGACACATCTAAACCCACATGCATCCACTAATGAATCTGAGCAAAATGTATTTGAAAATATTGGTTAACACCTGCACAAACTTGAGGATTCAATGTCACTACTAGTGAAGCAATTACATCCACACTGCAGTAACAGTCATCTTTAAAAAAAGAAATCTGAGTGACATTTATTCCTATCCATTAATTTCATATTATACTGCATAATTACACACATTCATGGTACAGAAATCCCCAGAGAATGTTGCAAAAGTTATAAATAAAACTAAAAAAAAGTAGGGATGCAAAGATTGTTGATATATTTTGGTGTCTGTTACTTTTCAAGTGCATTCTCTCTAAACACAAAATTAGAAACTTAAAGCAAAGCAAAGTGTTCTGCTTATATACCATCCCATACCACTACAAGTAGTCTCTGGGCGGTTTACAATTTTAATTACAGTGTGCAGGCTATACATTGCCCCCCCCCAGCAAGCTGGGTACTCATTTTACCGACCTCGGAAGGATGGAAGGCTGAGTGAACCTTGAGCCTGCTACCTGGGATTGAACCCAGGTCGTGAGCACAGTTTTACCTGCAGTACAGGCATTTAACCACTGTGCCACGAGGCTCATAAGACAGCAAATTAAGCTTCTGTACCTCAAATCATATATTAAACCTGTAGTCCTCTGCTATCTATTCCCTGCTTTCCATTCTTAATGGATATGCATTGAAGACATCCCCTTAGAAATAGGCTTGGATAACATTTGACCTTTGAGCCATCAATGATCTGCAAATTTTGCCTTTTCTCATTGTCGGGTATGTTGGCTAGGGTGACAGGAGTAAATCTAGAAACATTATTATTTTTAAGAGATTTGCTGCATAGGACATTACTGTACTTTGCATAAACCATTTTGGTGTCATTAATCATCAGTGCCCTGTTTAGAAAGCCATACTGTTGTGTTATTATTGCTATTACGGCAGTGCACTGGTTTCTTGCTATGAACTGAGTGCCAATTTGGTTTACCCAAAGTGGATGTCATCCAGACCAGTGCTTCCCTCCCTCCCTCCTTACTGGCCTAAAGCTACATTTACATCAATGTTTAGATTTCCAAATACACCTGCTTTTGCTTGAATGGAGAGCCTATAACTTGTGGACAAGTATGCACACTGCCATGAAACTTGGCAACCTGAGACACATCAAAGGAAGAAGTTGCCATGCCAAATTGCAGACATAGTTTTTTCTGGTTGAAGGTCAGCCATCTATCTATCTATCTATCTATCTATCTATCTATCTATCTATCTATCTATCTATCTATCTATCTATCTATCTATCTTTCTTTCTTTCTTTCTTTCTTTCTGGCTGGCTGCTGATGTTAGCTGCCCAAATTTTTTATATATATATAAAAATAATTTTGGATAAAGAGTTTGCCTGTTGCCAACAGAAGTTAATAGAATTGCTTAAATCAGAGAGATCCTTCTTGTTGAAGACACCTTTTGCCACCTTGACTGATCTTTCAATCCACTATTGCAGGGCCCATTGTCCCAATGTTAAAGGCGGTGAAAGAACCTACCAAACTTCCAGAATCCTACAATGCAAATGCATTCACTTCTCTTTGAACATAGAGGATAATGCTATTTGCGTGCCAAAAAAGAAATGGTTAAGGGATGGCCAAAACCATTTTTTAAAAAACCCAATGGATGCTAGAGAAGTAGAGAAATGATACAGTAAACATCACATGCAGTACATCATAAATGACTGATAGGATACTGAGGACAGAATCTTCACCCCTTCTGGTTACATCAAACCTTAGAGCTCTCAGTGAAATGAGCAGGAGGAGCTAGCTGTAATGGGGAGGCAAAAGAACGACCCTTCACACAGATCACACAATTAACCTAATGGACTGCAGTGTCAGGGGATGTTGTGGCAGCCAGCAGAGGAACTTTAAGGATTAGATAAATTCAGGAAGGATAAGCCCTTCTTTGACAGGAAGCCAAAATGATCAGGCCTTAGAAAGCATTTTCAATATGCCATTCAACTTCTTTTTGTAGTAACTGAGAAGGAAGGGCAGAGTATTTATTTTATTTTATTTCATTCTAGAGTATTTTTACCCCGGCTTTCTTCTTGAAAAATGACCCAAGGCAACTTAGAGTAATGAGGGATAATATATAGTCCAGTACAATTAAGACATGTTCAAGTATTGGGAACAGTGAATCGAGGGACATCTTACAGCATTAAATTACAACATTCCTTTAAAGCTACAAGAGAATGTGTGTGTTGCATCGTTACAGTCATGACCAACTCTTCGTGACTCCAGGTCCATGGAGTTTTCTTGGCAGGAATACTGGAGTGGTTTGCCAGTTCCTACTCCAGGCACCTACAGCACCTGCTATTCCCTGGTGGTCTCCCATCCAAGTACTAACCAGGGCCAAACCTGCTTAGCTTCCGAAATCAGGCAAGATCAGATGTGCTTAGGGCATCGAGGCAGAATGCGAGCAAAAACAAAGAGAGTAAAATTCCATGTAAAAAGTGGAAGTTTTAAGTGGTGCCGGCAACCACTCACATTATGAGTGATGGAAACTAACATTGAAAACATAGTGTCAATGCAATCACACAATGAAATAAGTGGTTATAAACACAAAGTCTATATGATCATATAGATTAATATAAAATACACATAATAGGTAACATTTAATGGCATATAAACTATGTGCTTGCATGTTGGAATTTTATTTGCCACCACTCAGTCTGGTGTGTGTGTGTGTGTGTGTGTGTGTGTGTGTGTGTGTGTGTGTGTGTGTGTGTGTGTGTGTGTGTCTGTGTGTGTGTGTGTGTGTGTGTGTGTCTGTGTGTCTGTGTGTCTGTGTTACTGGAACAGGCTTTACTGACCTAGGGTATCTGTCCAGCACTAAGCAATCATTCCTTCTAGCCTTTGATTTCAAAGGAAGCTCCATCACTCACCAGTGTTATTTTCCTCTCTTTCAAATGTTCAAATATTTGAAGGGCAGTCATACAGAGGAGAGGCAGGATCTGTTCTCAATCATCCCAATGCAGAACATGCAACAATGGGGTCAAGTTAAGAGAACCCAGCTTTCAGCTGAATATCAGGGAAAACTTCCTAATTGTTAGAGCAGTACAGCAATGGAACCCAATCACCTCGAGAGGTGGTGAGTGTTCCAACACTGCTGGCATTCAAGAGAAATTTGGACAACCACTTATCAGCTATCTTTTGATTTGTTTTCCTTCCTGGAGCAAGGGATCGGACTTGACAGCCTTATAGCCGCCTACCAACTTCACTATTCTATGATTCTATGAATCTTTTGTTGATGGCTGTTGATGTGTTCATTTATTTGCTAACCATGTGTGCTGTAAAGAAAGCAGCATACACAAGTCTGTAATTCCAAGCAACTGTAATTAAGAAATACGGGTTTCTAAGAGTGGCAGATAATGACAAAGCAGAGGACTCTGGGGAAAGTGTAGTTATTCTTTTCTGTAGATCTTTAAAATTCTACTGTGTAGCAAAAAGGAATTTTACTAGAAATTCAGAACTCTGCAGCCCTGCAAGAATTCCCCCTTTCACACATTTCTTTTGCCTTTAGAAAATGCAGAAGAAGAAGAAAGTAGACAATATGAAGATGTTTAAACAAGAGCCAGAGTAAAATTGTCATAGGAGAAGCCATTGTTTGGAATAGGCTGAAACACCAATAACTAAGCAGAGCTTTTTAATTGCAAATTATAGGGTGATTCATCATGATTTGTGTGATTCACTGGGGCTGCCAATTTAGCAAATTGATGAATTTACAAATTGATTCATCTCCCCTTTAAAATGCTCTAAAAAGAACCTAATGTCTAGATCTGAATTTGTAAGGATTTTTCCACTGACTGTCTTCTAAAAGTCCTGAAAGTTTGATGAGGATTGGAGTTCAGATCTCTGAGCTACCGTGTTTCCCCGAAAACAAGACAGTGTCTTATATTAATTTTTGCTCCCAAAGATGTGCTAGGTCTTATTTTCAGGGGATGTTTTATTTTTCCATGAAGAAAAATATGGTGCACATTTATTGTTATCTTATTATGGGGAGGCCTTATTTTTGGGGGATGCCTTATATTTTAATGTGGGGCAAAACTGTAAGTAGATCTTATTTTCAGGGGATGTCTTATTTTTGGGGAAACAGGGTATGTACCCCCCAAAAAAAGTCTTTGAAAATTCTCAGTCACCCAGGTGAGGTTATCTAAAAGTTGAGTCATGGCAATGGGCCAATGAGCTATCCAGCAGGACTAGATTTTATTTCAACGAGCAGGATTTAAGTTAGTCATGAATACATAGTGTGAACATATTTTACATTTCTCTATGTCTGGATACAAGCTGCTGTTAGGATCTAATAAAAGAGACAAGGGCATAAAGGAGATACAGTGGATCTTCATTTAACAAACAGTTTGTATAACATAAAATCTGTACAACATAAAAAAATTCCAGAGATAGGGAAAAATCTGCTTAACATAATCACCTATGGGGTGAATCCATACAACATAAAAATGGTATGATTAGGGATTACTCCATTTTCAATGCATTCCTATGGGAAATGTGTATAAAGGAAAATTTGCTTAACATAATTTCATATGGAACAAATTAATTCTTTTATACAAGGTACCACTGTATATAAGGAGTGGTTTTACCCATCCCACTCCATAAGTGAGTTTACATGGCTGAGTGGACATTTGAACCCTGTTCTCCAGAGTCCTCATCCATAACTCTATCCATTATACCACACTGGGAATCCTCTAACTGTACCAGTTCAGGACATTTCCTCAAGTCTATCTTGTCTCTCTGAAATATCTGACATTCCAGTGGGTGGCGCGGGGTGGAGTGGGGTGGGGAAGACAGATAGCATATGAGTGAATTGAAAGCATACACAGGTAACAATAGCTGCCTAAATGCCCTAAGCACATCCGATCTCACTTGATTTCAGAAGCTAGGCAGGATCAGCCCTGGTCAGTACTTGGATGGGAGACCACCTGTAGGCACCTGGAGTAGGAACTGGCAAACCACTCCGGTATTTTTGCCAAGAAAACTATACGGACATGGAGTCAGGAAGAGTCGGTCATGACTGTAACGACACAACACACACACATAGGTAACGATGGCCGGTGATGTATTTTCTTTCTGTTTATTAGCAATATAGACACACAAAATTGAATAAATAATATCTTAATGGGCTCAGTATGTAAGGCTGCAGTTGATTGGTTCTTCTGAGAATGTCATAGGGAAGAAACAATGGCTGTGATCTCCCCTCTCCAGGGAAATTTCAGAGGAGTTGATCTGACTTGGGATTGCCTTTCCCTGGCTGGATGTTCCTTCTATGTTTTCAGCCAGGTAGGAGGCAAGGATTCATAGGGGGTAAGGCAAAAGGATGGAAGAATTAATATTATTTCATTTTTAGGCCCACAGCAACCACACTCCTCCAGCTGGCTGAACAAAGACATGATTTTACAGAAGACCCCTTTATGTATAAATTTGAGAAATACACCCATTTCTTTCATTCACGGAGGTTGCAGATTAAAAAATCCTAATGGGGTCTGAGATGCAAAATCCCATCCGTGGTTTCTAAATCCTTGCATAATACAAGTGATACTACAGAAGCCTCCCAAACAGAAGCAGGAGAGGAGAGGAAGCTATTCCTATCTCTTTTTTGTGATACCTAATTCTGTACAAGAATGTGGAATATAAACCAAGAACCAAAAGATAATATATTCAGTGAAACAGGATGCTTCCTTAATAAGACACAGGTCTAATTGGGAGAATTCAAATCTTAATACATTCTATATTACAGGTTTGTCCCAGTGGTATTCTTGTACTCTTGTGAGTAGAATTTTTAAAAAGGACTTTTGATAAGAATGTAAGGTATCAGTATTTTTGTCCTGAAGTACAATATTGTGTGATGTGAAATGTATCCCATAAAGGGGGGGGGGGGGCAGGAGAACTGTTCTGAGGGCTGGGCAGCTAGGAATATGGTCTACACGTGCATACACACTCACGTGCGCGCGCACACACACACACTAATTTCATTGAGCCTGCAGTTGCTAGAAGCCGCTAAGCATGAAAAGGCAAGGAATGCTGCAAGAGGGTAGGGTTGCTTCAGAAAAGAATATGAATGGGAAACATTAGAATTTCATAAGCCAGACTAACTCCACAGGGCAGAGGAAAGCGAACAACAGCATATTCTGAATAAACATGATATGGAAATCTTACAGTGATCAAGGCAATGCGAATTTATCTTGGAGAGCACCACATGGCTAGGTGTGAGATGCTATCAGGAGAACCCATGATCCTTGACCTCACCGCCATATGGCTCAATCTTATGCTTTAACAAGTTGCTCACCAAAGTTAGCAATATACTTGGGGAAATCCTATGACCTGTCCCATATCCAGTTGCCAGTACCACTTAAAGCCGTCCCATTGACCTAGTGGCTAAATCATAAGTTTATGCAAATCCCACTGGATCTACTGTAATTTGGTCTAGATCAGGGGTAGATATTGGCCTGGGTGCCTTTCCTTCCTTCCTTCCTTCCTTCCTTCCTTCCTTCCTTCCTTCCTTC
>JAHTLZ010000007.1:23777803-23805982 GCA_023846285.1 Phrynocephalus versicolor
TTTCTTTCTTTCTTTCTTTCTTTCTTTCTTTCTTTCTTTCTTTCTTTTTGCAGCATAGGTTCTTAAACACCAGTGGTGGCCAAACTTCAGCCCTCCAGATATTTTGGACCACAACTCCCAGAATTCCAAGCCTGTATTGCCAGTGACAAAGGACTGTGGGAGTTGTAGACCAAAACATCTGGAGGGCCGAAGTTTGGCCACCACTGTTAAACACATATTACTCCCTCTGTTCCTTAGTCCTGAACAAGCACTAGCCCTATGGGGTGTGTGAAATTACACACACACACACACCCAGTATTGGCAGTGATAAATATATACAAGAGTAGTATTCTCAACACACAGCAGGGATAGGGCGAAAATTCAGTCATAGAGGAAGTATGCTTCTCACTCTTTGCTTTAAAAGAAGCCTGAAGTCAGCAGTTGGTTTTACATTAAGTAGTGAAAATATAAGCTATCAAGGCTGGAAACCAGCTTTCATCACACGTAGTCCTCCTACCCATTCCGCAGACATGCACATTGGCTGGCTGGCTGCAGGTGTGGCTGTTGATGTAAAGTCATTACAATTGTTATTATTGCAAAAACATTTTTTTCAAACCTGTTATTAAAAAAAGTGTTGGTGATATAAGTTCTGTCTCATGACTTGATTTTCATCCTACACATTAGTAAATTTCCATCTCTTCTCTACCCAGTGAATTAGACGACCAAATTCTGGAAGTTCAACTGAGTCCCAAAGTTCATTGGAGATTCAAGCAAATGCCTTATGAGTTGCTTGGAAAAATAAAGCTGCTCAACTTGGTAGCAGAGCTGACGAACGGTGTTGTTAATAAACTTCTTAAGTAGCTTCCAATTTCTCGTGACCCCATGAATCAGTGACATCTAAAAATTATACCATTCATAACCCAGCTCAGATATTGCAGATTTAAGGATGTGGCTTCTTTAAAGGACTCACTCTTGTAGTTAATCTCATTTTGCTGCTGCCTTGAACTTCTCTGTGCAGTATTGTCTTTTTAAAGAGTCCCATCATGTCATGATATGTCCCAGCTATTAAAACCACAGTTTAATCATTCTCCCTTCTAGCTGGTGGGCCTCCACTTTACATCGACTGTAGATTCCACTTTTAGGAGGGAAGGATACCACGATTTTCATTTGCTAGCACCAGGAAAGGAAGTTATAGGAAAGCTTGCATGGGCTGGGGGAAGTCAGCAGAACGCCAAACAGCTGTCACCTACAGAATGTGCAAAAGTGATGGCGTACAAAATAGACACCATTCAACTGAATGGGGCTTCTCACCAAGCTGTAGAGCAGTGGTTCTCAACCTGTGGATCCCCAGATGTTCCTGGACTGCAACTCCCAGAAGTCTTCATCACTAGCTGAGCTGGCTAGGATTTCTGGGAGTTGCAATCCAGGAACATCTGGGGACCCACAGGTTGAGAACCACTGCTGTAGAGAGGATATATAATGTTCTGGTGAGTGGTGGGTCTCAGGCATTTTTTGAAGCTCTATACACTCCTGTCATAAAATACAATCACAAAATGTTTTGAAAACAACGAAGTGTTTACATTCCTTCTACATACCCTCTTTTTCCCACACTGAAAGTAAAAATGAACATCCTAGTGAAGTTATTCCTGGTTAGAAACTAGAGCTGTCCATCGCAAAATTACATTTTCTGCTTCTCCCCACTCTGCTGTTTTCTTTATATAGAAAGTCAGGAGGGTATCAGTTTGTGCTGACATGCTGTCAGCGTTTTATGTATTTCCCCCTCATTAATTCCACAACAAACCTTTTTGGATTTTGGATTTGATGCAAATGCTTCCCAGATCTCTCTGAATCAGACTGATGGGGTACTCAGTGCAGGATTAGTCTAGCTCTTCTACACACTGCTTCAAAAGACACCTCCTGAGGCAGCTTCCCAGGAGAAATAACCAAAAGCAAACATGAAAAAATCATAACAAATCATTTCGTACAAGCAGAAATATTGGAGTAGCATTAGCTTTAAAAAAAAATGGGGAGAAGATATGATGTCTCATAGCCAGACCCAGAACTTTGAATAGCAAGCACTTTGGATAAACTACTGCATCGTTTATTGTTTGGGGAGAATATAGCCAGCTTGGTCTCCTGCCCCCCCCATCTCTACTGACAGTTGCTCAGCGATTCCTGTAAAGGGCATAGAAGCCTTCATTCTATTAAATGGCTACTGCAGAAGGCATCACAAACCATTCTGGAACCATGGAAACAACTTCTATTGTGAAAATGCAACATTTGCCTTGCAGAACAAAAGATATGAGATCAAACTTCTACATTTTTAAACAACTTCCTTGAAAATAAATTACCAGACAAACAAACAGGAAAGAAAGTAGGAACATCACTCATTCAAGTAGACAGACTTAGGGAAAGAAACCAAACTGTTTGTTTTTCCACTGAAAACACAACAATTTGGGAACAACACTTTGCATTTTAAGCCCTCGGAGCTTGCAATGACAAAAGACAGAGGACTTGCTCAAATGTGGCATTTTTGCCATTGGCTTTTTCCCTGTTGTTTTGTTGTCTGTTGATTCATTTTCTGGCTATCTTATGATCTATCTCTGACAGTGTCAATGTGATGCATATTTATGATAACTATATCTTTATCTCATGCATGTCATTTTGCATAAACATATTTCACTTGCTTAGTAGACGAACAGTTGCTTCTAGAAAAACTAAAAATATGCTGAATGTTTTGTATCTGTAACTTGCTCTCTCTCCATTATTCATTATGTATGCTGCAAAAGCAGCGCAAATGTTTAGTTAACTATGAGGAGGTCTTTGCTCATAGCCCACCAGTCATCACACTTCCTGTTGCTGATATTCCTAGGAGAGAAAAAAATCTCACATAGAGTATAAAGATACCAGTAACTCATATATATACAAAACTCCAGGTTGACCAAAGTCAACAACCAATTTATTATGATGCATCGATTGGAAGTTTAATTACCACTTTACCCTACTAATGGATTTCAACTTCTCTTTGTATCTCTCCATTTAGATGGTTCTTAACTATTTTACAAATTAAATATCTGGGGGGGGGGGTGCAAGGAAGAAAGACAAATATCTTGGGTTGTCAGCTGGTGAGCCTACAATTTCTCTGCTGTAACCACAGCATAGCTCATCATGAATTATAAATAGTGAATGATATACAGTATATTGAATGATACATAGAAACAGAATTGCCAGATTTCATAGGAGACACACTTTCTAGAACATTTGTAACCACTGGGGACTAAGAAACTTAAAATACAACCTTACGGTGAATCAGGCTCTTAAGTCTATCTAAGCCAGTGCTTCCAAACATTGGCTCCCCAGAAGTTCTTGGATTACAGAAATTCTGGCCACCACAGCTAGAGATGAAGGCTTCTGTGAGTTTTAGTCTGAAAAAATCTGAGAACCCAAGGTTGGAATGCCTTTATCTGGATGCAGGACTGTGAGTGACAGTGGCCTCCCAGGCATTCAGGTAGAATTATTTCCTGCCTTTGCTGAAGAGATGCCTGGTTTTCCTGGGAGGCTTCTATCCAGGTATTAAGAAGATTCACTGCATTTTTGCAGCCCCCGCCCAGACACTTAAGGCATTTAGCCCACCACCCCATGTCATTCATATATGGCAGTTACTTCATGTCCTACTTCATTCTGCGATTATGTTTGTTCTGTGACAGCGTTTTTCACATTCACATGGTTTTGTCCCTGTTCAAGCTCTGATTTCATTTACCCACGGGTGTGATTACTTGTCTCGTGACAACTGTTACTTCATGTACTTGTTTCGTAACAACTACTGGATTTCCCTGGCTTTGTTTAGCCTTTTTTTAATTGTCAGGGTTCCGTTTTTTCAATATTTCAAATACCCACTGTGGGCGCATGGGCTGTCTTGGGAAGCCCAGCAGGAGGAGCCGGGCAAGCCCTCATCACTTGCTGTGGGCGAGTGGCGGCGGTGGTGGCATGGGTGGTGGGCGATTCACCCTCGCCCTGAACTCAGCAGTCTGTGGGCTGGCAGGCGAGCAGGCAACAAAGCTCAGCCCCACCTCCAGGACCTGAGGAGGATGGACCTACACCTGACAGTGGCTCTCCGCCTGTCCCTTCAAGAGCTGCCTTCTACTGCAGGGATGGGCAAGCAACCGAGCCTGGCCTGGCACAGAGTTCCAGTCAGCTTTCTCAGTTGTCGGAGTATTCCTAGAGCGAAAGGGGGAAACAGCCATTGCCATTACTTCATGTCCCTTGCCTTGGAAAAGGAACCAGGAACAAAGCATGACAACAGAATTCCCCAGCCCAGGGTCAGGTACGGCTCATCATGCTCTGTTACCAGTTCAAGGAGCGTGGTCGGGACAAGATTCTGCTGTCACGCTATGGATGTGAAGTAACCTTTTTTCATACCGGTCCCAAGGGGGACAGCAAAGAAGGACGAGAGGGACATGAAGTAACAGCCATAGAGGAGCATAGCCCTTATTTCAAGGTCTTCCATTGAAAATGATGTGATTTTCTTTTTCACATAATAAACTAATTAGCTTCTTTGACCGCGACTCTTTCCCTATAGCACCCCCCCCCAGCTCCTTGGAAGTACAGCCCTCAAGATTCTGGCCTGGGCCATTAAAAATAGCCCTTGGCCACACTGAAATCACCCATATCAGATCTAAATACCTCTGGGGGGATGTGTGTAGGTGTGGTGTGCTTATGTGACACAAACTAGTACAGAACAAATGTGACACTGTGGCTTCCACACACTTGCCTATCTCCCACAGTAACCAAAACATTTGTTCATTTTGTAGCGCCTTCTAAGGGTGACAAGTGTTTGGTGCAGTTAGCTTTTCTAATGGTGTGGTTGTACAAAATTTTTGTCTCACTCAGCTTAGTTTTCAGCTTTAGGAACCTGTCATGTTTGTGTGCTTCATGCCAGATGACATTTCCCATCACAAACAAGAATACTGATGGCTCTGTTATTTAACAGCTGTGCTGTGATATCAAAGAATAATGTCCCCCCCACACACACACACACAAATGAGGCCAGCACAAAGGGCCTGCAGGAGCAGACTGGAAGTGAGGGGGTATTTTGAGGTTCTGCTTGAGGGATCTGAGCAAGGTGGAGATTGTCCTCTAGATGTCACAACCATTAATTGATGTGCTCATGTGGAATTTAGTGGTCTACTTGATTGCTAAGTTGCCCAATCCTTCCATGCCCCATTCCTTCTGAAAAAAAAGGGGGGCACTCAATAGATTCTGAATTGCCATTCAACAGATATGTGGGTGTTAACATGATGCCACTTCACTTGAACTCTATACAAAGATTGTTTCACAAAGAAACTCATAGCAACTGGAAGCATCGTCATTTTATTAATCCAGCACGCTTTTGTACCTCACTTGAAGAGTTGACACTTGGGGAAGTGCTCCTGCAAGCCTGTGTTATCTTAACCTGTTATAAGCATTACCAGCACATTATTTCATATATACAAAATATTTTACTCTGCCTTTCTTCTTAAAAAGGACCCAAGGTGGTTTACATCATTAAGAAGACATTATTTAACAGTTTAAAACAGTAAGTCTACAAACGTTTTTGAAAAGATTAAGCAAATATTATATTAAATAAAACCAATATTTAAAAAAAATTAAAAGCAATAAAGGACAACACAGTTTATATAGTGCCTCTCAAACAGCCAGTCACTTAGGGTAAGCCTGCTTAAAGAAAAAGGTTTATAAAACAGGACTTTCTCTAGTACCATCTGAAAGAGACAGACCTGAAGAATAGCATTGTCAGTGGTAACAAGGTCCAGCTGAACTAACCGGGACCTACTTCCCCTGTCCAGTTTCAAGCGTAGGTCACCCACTATGGCAACCAAAACAGTCTCCCTCCTTTCCCATAAGCACATACTCAATGGTCAAGGTTCAATAAAGAAGCACGGAACATTTCAATTATTTTGTTCATAATATTTCATTTCCAAAAATCTGGAGCATTTCTAACAGGATGGGAAAACAGTATATGCTTGCTGCTATTCAACAGCACAAGCTTTCTAATGCTGTCACTTGGGAAATGAGTTCATGGCAGAAAAGCTGTGAAATTTAGTTGCTTGAGTAAAACAGCTGACCTTTTGCATAGATTAGTGAAACGCTTCTTCTAAATTCCTAAAAAAAACTGCTATCTTTCTTCATATCTTTTTTCAACAGTAGTAAGTAACTATCCTTTTCTTATTAGCACAAAAAAAAAACCACTGGTATAGAAGTGCAAGCTCTTACTTAATATGTTTACATAGTGGTAGTTCGGTCTGGGAGAATCTGATTTACCACTTGTCCCTTTCGAGTTCCTCATCTGGATTCTTCAGTTTTCTTTAAAAATATGGGCATAGGGAAAACCTCATTTTGACCTAGCTATTTTCCAGCTTCCTCCCCCATTTTACTTTAACTATCAGATGATAGCAGCAATTTTCTGTGAGTACAAAGGTCATGGCAAAGCTAAAAATTGGGCCAGGGACTGAGTATCATTGAGCTTCAGAGAAACTTCATAGTTACTTTATCAAAGTAATTCTGAAAAAACAGCATTAGGGCCCATGAATGACCAACACTACAATTAAGATAAATAAATAAATAAATAAATAAATAAATAAATAAATAAATAAATAGTGTACATTTGTTGCAGCAGGAGCTTTGGTTGAAGCAGATGACAACAAGAGATGGCCATGAACTAGTTAACTCCAGTTTGTGTGGTCCATACATACAGCAGTACACTAGTACTGTTTATCTCCCCTTCACTCCTTTGGCTCCATCAGCCTCCATCGACCCAGGGTGGTAGATTCCTGTACCTCCTTAACTGATCTGGAAGTTGTGTTATGACAACAGGGCTTCTTTTCTTCAGAGATTGAAATGATTCCAGATAAAGGATTCCAATCAGGGAGGCGGGATGATGCATGACCTTGCACAGCTCCTGATTGGCCAGCACAAGGGAGAGGGAAAGATGACACATCAGAGGCTGCTTCCTGGTTGAAATTTCACCCAGTGCGAACTACAGCAAGGTAAGACAGTGGTTGATTTTGTTCCAGAGGGTGGGATGGGGTTCTGAGCGCCAGCTGTCCCTTCTGAAATGAAACACCCATCTCTAATTTCTTTATCAAAAGCCTTTTCAAGATTGAGTTGGCAGGATAGGTTATCTGAGAAGATTATAGCAGACCTTGAGGGAGTATTAGGCACCTTCCAGAAAATGAGGTCCAACATAAATAAGTGCAACCCCTCTTTCCAAAAGACATATTCTTTTGTAGGCAGATCTATCAGAGTCTTTTTCACCCAATCAGCTAGGACAGAAATGGTTGCTCTCAGAGAACATGCCAGAAGACTGGCAAGAAATATTATTCCAACAAAATATATTGGGACGGGAGCTTCAGAGCCTGGAAATAACAATTCACTGTGTTAACCACATTTAGGTGGTTACTTTTGCATTAAGCAGGAGAACAAGGCAATTGATGCATCTAGGGAGTACCATTTGAAAGTAATGATTTGAATGCTAATGTGCTAATTTTAAAATCATGTTCCCTTATGACAAGATGTCCCTCTCCCATGGAAATAACCATTGCGATGTTAACAGAGTAAATTAATATGCTATTCCCAAGCTCTGGCATAAGAGGAGAACCCCAGCAGAGCACAGAAAAGGAAGTCTTGGCTGGAAAAATCTGTTCCAAATATATATCAGATTCTTGCTTCCTTGTTTATAAAGGCATCAAGGGGGAAAGACTAAGTACATAAGGGTGCTGGCTCCCATATGTATTTTTTTTTTTGTTTATGTAAAATATTTCTCTTCTTCATTTCTCCCCCAAACACCCAAGGCAGGACCTTGCCTAGAAGAAGACAAAGGAGAAACTACAAGAGATAATAAGACCTTTGTTTTTTTAAAAGCCTACAGTGAGCCCCATTTTACTAGGCATGGTACTGAAGTATGTGGTGCTTCTTCTACTCCTGGGGTTTATAGATGAGACCATGGAAGATCCATTTCAATGTGATTTAGGTCAGGCTATGGGATGCAGACCTTTTTGGTACCTTGCTGAAGAATCTGCACTGGGAGCTAAATCTGAAGGTTTATTCCTGGTCGTTTTGCTGGAGTTCTTAGTGCCATTCAGCACCACCATCAACCATCCATGAGATCATTCTGGGTCACCTGGATCAAACCTGGAGGCACTGTTAAGTAGTTGGCTTTGGTCCTTCCTGGATAGGCAAGCTCAGAAGATGCTACTGTAGGACTTTGCCTCATGCCCAGGCCATTGGTCTAAGGAGACCCTCAGGGTTCTGCTCTGTCTCCTGTGTATTTAACATATAAAAATAAGCAATGAGAAAGTTTGCTTGGATTTTGTGTGTTTGGCACCATGCAGGTGACATATCCAAGTCCAATTCTCCATTCCATCCATTCTATAGAAGTTGTTTTAGCCTGCTATCAGTAATGGAATGGATGAATGTGAATAAGCTCATCCATTTCAGGGGGGGGGGGATTTAGGTTATTTGAAAGGAGGATCAGGGAACAGGGGGTCTATCTTGTGCTAGTTAGGCTTACACCCTGAAAACCTGAGCACATTTGTGAATTCTTCCTGTGTCTAAATGTCCATGACCAAGTATTGGTAGTGGCCAACAGTGCATTTGCAATAGAACATCATCTATGCCATTTCACTAAGATGCTTCGTCTGGCCGTAGTAACATCTGCTTTCTTTGTACCCTATTTCATTTACTGCAAATACACTATTTGTGGGGCTACCCTTGAAAACCATTCAGAAGCTTAAGGAATTATGCTCCTAACTCAACTCAGCACCTACAGTATAATATTAGGAATGATGATCTCTGTTGTCATGATGTTGGAAGGAAAATTGGGATAGCATGTAACAGAGATGACCAACACATTGCTATCCAACATAGCAATGTGGTAGATCATTTGAGACCACCAATGTATGGAGAGTCACACATTCCCCTTTACTCTCAAGTAGAGATGGGCACGACTCAAAAAAATTGTGTTTTGTTTGTCGTTTGGTCGTTTAGGGGTCCGTTTCGGTTCGTTTCTGTTTTCGTGAGGTTTTTTGCAAAAAAAATTCATTTTTGTTTTGTTACGTAATGAAACGAAAAAATGAAAACAAAAATGAAAAATTGCTGTTTCGTTACCATTTAGCACAATTCAATGCATTTGCTGTAATGAAAACGAAGCGGTCAACAAAATTTTTCGTGTTTCGGGTCATTTCGTTTCATTTCGGAGTCAAAATTCATTTTTCGTTTCGTTACGTAATGAAACGAAAAAATGAAAACGAAAACAAAAATTTTGCTGAGTCGTGCCCATCTCTACTGTCAAATACATTAGAATCATAGAATCATAAGTTGGAAGAGACCTCAAGGGCCATCCAGTCCAACCCCCTGCCATGCAGGAACTCCATCACAGTATATTCCCTTTCTCTACCACATGAGGTACCATGACTGCCCTAAAGAGCAGGCCAATGTATAGAGAATGAAGTCCTGGAGTCAGACTAATGAGACTCCAATTCATATCCTCCCAGCTACCCACTCTCCTGACCTAGTTTCTAATCCATAGCACTGCCAGGGATGAGTGGTTGACTGGTTTTAGGGGAAAAGCATACAGAGCATTCTGTCCTGAATTGTATTTCAGATTTCCTCCACTTCCTAGCAGCTGAATAAATGCCTGCAAAACATCGGAGGGGAAATGTAGGATGGAAGGATGTTATATTTCTTTGTGGTGTTCTCCCTGGAAATGTGGGACAGGTAATTAGTCTACCGAGAATCAGATGCAGCAAAGGAAAGGGATATATAACAACGAGTTGTAGTGACAGTGGTAATTACATCAAAGGAGCTGCTTTTTGAACTTCTTTTTATTATTGTGACTTCTTAATCCTTCAAAAGAGCAAGGATTTAATAGTGTAACAATTTATAGCTTGTTTGTTGTTCTCAAAGTCTTCATAGGATTGTAAAGGGAGCATTGGCTTATTAAAGCAGTACAACCTCATTGGTTTTTTTTTAAAAAAAGTTTAACATTATATATACTATAAAATCCTTGCTCTTTTGATGGATTAAGAAAAGTTTATATAGAAACTTTTTTAAAGTATCAGACTTCATTAAATGATAAAAATCCAACAAGAGCTAAGGGCAAGGACAACGGCTGGGGCTCCGTTAATTTCTGCAACTAACATCATTTAAAATTTTTGTAAAGCTATAACAGTGTGACATAATTTTAGTTTGAAGGTTATTCCAAGGGCATGATGGAAAATGACTGTGTGCTTCATGAATAAGTAACAGGGGATAAGAGTGAGCAGAGCAAAGCCTTGAGATGAGGTGCAGTTGGCCCTCTTATTGTTTCGGACCTACTCCCAGAAGCTCTACGGTCACCAGAGTTGAGGGATGACAGAAGGTATGACACAAAATATCTGGAGGACTACAGATCCTCTGCCCAAGTGTAAAATTTCAACTGAGTAGCCCAGAAGGACAAGTATTCAGGTGTTTCTAAGCCTCAGCCCTGTTACAACTCGTGGAAGACATCTGTGTCAAGATTGTATATTACAATCCACTTCTTGCTCCTGAGGACTCCAGGACTACAGCTGTTTTTAGATACATTAGTGATGTAGTGCTTCACTAGAGGGAAGGAATGGGCAGACCCATTGGATCTAAGGTCTATTCTTCAGATTTACTTAAGTCCAAGGGCCACAACATTTGGGATCCTAATTTTGTACTGTTTATCATACATTCATTTTCATTTTAAATTTTTAAATTTTTAATGAGGTAATTATGTACTACACATGCTGTAAAATGTTTCTGTCATGGTTCTTGTTAATGGGAAAACATTCATTTAAAAAAAATGAAAAAGGCTCCCTTGTACATATTGGGATTAACTGCATACCACACTTTAAAAATAATTGAAAATAGAGTTTGATGGACTTGGTGCCCAGTACCCACCTCTATACATGAAAAATTTGCTCATTCTGCTAGACATCATAAGGGTGTTTCTAAGGAAAATGTCTGTGAAGGTTCTCAGTCATCCAGGTGAGGTTATCCGGAGGTTGAGACATGACAACTGGACTTCTTGTGAGACTGAAACATTTTACTACTCATTCAAGTAGCTTTGCCAGTCTGAGGAAATTTGGTGTGAGGCTTCCATTTATAGTTCACCTTAGTTTCATGCCACTCTGGTCTTACCATCAGGCTAAACTCCAACCAGGAGGAAGTCTCCTGATGTCATCGGTCCTTCTCCCTGGTGCTGGACAATCAGACAGGGAGGAAGGATGATGCATTTCCCTGCACAGCTCCTGAATGGTCAGGGCCAGGGAGAAGGACAGATGATGTCAGGAGAGTTCTTCCTGGTTGGAGTTTAACCCAATCCGACCCTGCAGGAGTGTAAATGATTGGCTGCTTCCGTGGGTCGTTTCGGAAGCTACTGCTTCCAAAATGAGCAGCCCATCCCTACTTCATTATTCATAAGCCTGATTAGAATAAAGCCTAGAGGTCCTGCAGGGGACTAAGGGACTATGACTTCACAATATTACAGTATTGCACAATTATGGCCCAAAAATCTGCTTTCCTGAACAGTTCTACTTCTGCAATAAAATGCTTTTAAAATGCAAATAGAACTCTTCAGGAGAACCTCAATATGAATACAGTGTTGTGCACTGCAGTTTCTTACCTAGGATAACAGGGTCAAGTTGTCACCTGTAGTGGGGTGAAAGACTGAAGTGCCAGAGGGATCCCAAAATATCTGAAAGTCGAGCACCATGGCCTTGGGTTAATACGGCCCTGGCTGAGGCACTGAATAAAATGGTCCTGGGAAGCTCACACTGGCTACACATGTTATCACTTGAAAAAAGAGAAACAGCTCCTGAAACATCAGCAGTTATTATGGGCACCCTACTGCTGGATGTCGACCTCTCCCTAGTACCCAGCATGTGGCTAAAGTCCCTTGAGGTTCCTACAACTCAATCTACATAGCTCATTTTAGCTTCATGCAGCACCCAGGATGTGGTCTATTAAATCACCATAGGGTATTTGTTTTCCTAATTATGGCAGAACATGTTCTGCATTTTTCTTATCTGCTGGTAGTTCCAGTGTGTACAATGCTTGGTATGGATGTGGTTGTGCTCTTTCAGGGAAAAGAGGCCAGAAACTGATTGCATATTTATACAGATACAACTGGAGTTGTGGGATTATCATGACTAAGAGTTAAGATGCAGATCACATGTCACTCATCTGACTGTTCATGTATCCAGTAGTGCCTCAGCTCCACAATTGGTCATATCGACCTTTGTGATTCCTTTTGTGCAAGTGTGCATGTTCACTAAGTTTCTGGACATCGCTCTTTTCACACTTTCATAAAGGAAGTTCTAATGAAGTTAATGAAGCTTACTTTTGTGTATGGATCAGATTGTGTTATAACTGTGTATCTTCTTTGTGACTCTAAATCTAAATTATTCCAATTGAGAAACAATTTAAACCTCTTAGTATTCTGCAAAGTAGTACAAAAATTATTATAATATTTTATAGATCTATCTAAAATCCAGACATTTATGGGTTTCTTTCTTTCTTTCTTTCTTTCTTTCTTTCTTTCTTTCTTTCTTTCTTTCTTTCTTTCTTTCTTTCTTTCTTTCTTTCTTTCTCATTTACTTACTTATTTAAAGACAGTGGTGCATCTTTAAAAGCCGAAAACAGCAGCATTGTGATTTGTTCTAATGAAATCCTGAAAGGGCAGGAAAATATTACATAGTTCTGTTACTGTAATTGGATCTATTCTGGTAGGAATTTATGTTGAATTTAAATTTTTTATCCTTAAAGTTCTCTCAGTAACATGAAAAAGGAGATTTTGCAGTTCCAAATGCAGAGCTGAGACAAGACTGAAAAGTGTAATACAACTTTATAGCCACATGAATTTTAATTTTTCTTTTCTTTTCTTTTTGTGCTAATGACAATAAATTGACAAAGTTCAATTTTCAGTGGCACAGATGTTTAAATTCTGCAATATGCCTGTTCTATAGTGGGAAATGGTATCTAAGAACATTCACTGTGTAAGGATTCTGGATCACCCCAACTGCACTGAGGGCCAGTCCACATGACAGAGGATGGATGTTACAATACATCCATTCTATTCATATTATTATGAACTTTCCCCACCCAAAACTTAACAAGAGACTTCTTGAGAATAAAGGGAGCCTGTGACTGCCTCTGCAGCATATGAACTACCATACAATCTCCCTTTAGTATCTAAATGATAATTCATTAGACACACTGTTGGATAACTTTATCCAGTGGCTGGATCATAACTCATAGATGTTTGCCTCATTCCTCATTTGGTCTTATTTTTTCACCCTTACTTCTGCCTCTAGCTCTTATATCTTGTATGCATTTGCAAAATAAAAAGGCCTTTTATATGACTTGCGCTCTCGCTCTCGCTCTCGCTCTCCTCTGATTCTATTGCTTCCCTATGGCAACTATAGCATTTCAATTGGATTGTGGGGAAAAGTGGAACGAGGATTACAAAGACACAAAATTAAATCTACTCTGAACCAAGGTTACAAAATTAACTGCTTAATACACCCCTTTCTCTGACTAACAGTTTATACATTCCTTTCTATCTTTTTGGGCATTCATTATCTCTTCAGAGCAGTGATTCCCAACTTTGGTTCCCCAGATATTCCTGGTAGAGATGGGCACGAATAAAAAAATGGCATTTTGTTTGTTGTTTGTCGTTGAGAGGTCCGTTTCGTTTCGTTTGTTGTTTTTCAAAATTTTGAAAAAATTTCATTTCCGTTTTTCGTTTATTCATTTGTCGTTTCTACCCGGTTTTTCATGATTTTTAAAGCATTTCCCTAACTCCCACCGGAGACTGCAAGGAGGATGGGGGCTGCCAGAGCTTTTTATGCCCTCTGTGGCTGCCAGACCTGCCCAGTCTGTCACCTGGGCATGCTACTGGTTGAAGTTGTCCAAGAATTTACATGATCCCATCACATGGCTTGCCTCCATGTTGTGGCTGGAGTGTGGCAACATCCATTTTGTCATCCGTAAAGGGAAAAGAAAAATACATCGCAATGGGAGAAGACAAAAACAAACATTTTAAGGACCCCAACTCCCTGGTAGGTAATAATTTCAAATAATTATCACATTATCACTGCATTTTTATGGATGTCCAGGGCGTTTTAATACCCAAGAAATCAATATTAGGCATCTGGGAGCCATTTTGGGTCAATGTCCCCTAACTCCCCTTAAAGGAAAAAAATACAGCGATCTGAAAAAAGACATAAATGCACCTTTTAAGGAACCCCCCCCCGGTAGGCATTATCAGACAGTATAAATAATTCTCGCTGCTTTTTTATGGATGTCCAGGGCGTTTTTTAATATTTAAAACAGTTCATTTCATTGTGTGTCGCCACTAACAGAAACGAAATGTAACAAACACAATTTTTGTGGTTCTGTTCATTTGTTTCATTTTCATCGCATTTTTCGTTTGTCATTTTGTTACGTAACGGAAACGACAAACGGTAACGGAAATGAAAAATTGTTCGTTCCGTGCCCATTGCTAATTCCTGGATTACAACTCCAAGAAACCCCAGGCAGCACAGCTGCTTCTTTGACTTGATAGTCCAGAGTACAGGAAATAAAAGAGCCACCACTAGAGTCACTTGGTTAGCACTTTTCCATTCTGTGAAACATCAGGGCCCAAGTCTGAGATGATGATGCACCAAGAGAGGTGGGTCCAAGTCACAGCCTGTAGAAACAGGCATCAGAGGAATCAGGCTTAATGGAATCAGACTCTGGGAAAAAACTGACTAAGCAGGGAGCAACCTACAAGGTAGGAGAGAAACACAATTTTGGCAACCAGATAGCTGACAAATGTTCCACAAAGCTACTGTCATTTCTGCTTAGGGCTCATGTCCCTTGCTGTAGCATGGTTGACTATTACTCATAGGCATAAACCACTGCTAGAGGTTCTGTAAGGCTTACTACAGGTGTCTGTGGGGTGCACTTTACTCCAGGCCTTGTGCTGATGATGCCAGGGTTTAGATGATTGGATGGCTCAGGAACTGGGGTGCTAGAGCTCCACTTTGTGTACCAAATGGGCCAACAGAATAAGAATACAGATCCATCTAGTCCAGAGATTCCCCGCCTGGGAGTAGGGACCCCTTTGGGGGTCAAATGACCTTTTCACAGGGGACGCCATGAGCCAGTAAAGAAAAAGGAACAAATGGCTTGGTCTGGAGGAGAGGGGGAGGAAGGGGGGAATAGTGAGTTACAGCATGATAGGTTGGAGGGGATGTCAGTCAATGGCACCAGAGGCTGCGATTGGCTGAGGCTGCTTGTAGAGGGAATTTCTCTATGGCACCTGCAGCACTGGCCTGCCAACGGGGGCTTGTGGCCTCTTCCAAGCAGGGCAAGGGGTCACCACAACATGATGAACTGTATTAAAGGGTCGCAGCATTAGGAAGGTTGAGAACCACTGATCTAGTCAGTCTTTTCAGTCCTGGCTTTTTGGTACATTAACAGTGCTCAGACACATAGTATCACACATATAGTAATCCTTTATTCTGAGCAAGTCTTGGCTAGTGAATGCTCTAATTTCAAACCCACCTCATTTTTTCTTCCAGCTCCCCTTTTCTCAAGATTGTTTCCCACCTGGAAAACCAGGGAACAATTCCCTGAGGTTTGAGTGGGCATACTGAGTGCTGCACAGTATGTAGACAATGCAAAGTGCTGGCCAAATGAGTGGAAGAAAGGAACACATCCTCAGGCTGCCAAAATGACACAGCAGTGTCCTCTGGTGCTTCACTCTAAGCAGTGTTACCAGAAGGTGGAAGTGCTGGGGATTTATTATTATTATTATTAGAAGGGGCAATGATGCCACTTGCCACCTCCATGACATCACTCGTCTTCATTTCATGGGAACTTAACTGCAATCTTGATGGAACCTAAAGAACGGAGGAAGGCTTTTCTTAGAAATTTGAGCTTGAAGAAGTTATTTTCGGAGGATACCTCCCAGAATCCCCCAGCCTGAGTTGCTATATGGCCAGATGGGTGGCGTGTAACAACCACTGCCACCATTAGTCTGGGGGATTCTGGGAGCCCTAGTCCTAAAAACTTACCTTTCCAAGAGCTGGTTCTGATTGGATTGTTGAGTCTCACTGATAAAGGAGGGCATAATAGCAGGAGCATTCATAATAAGTTGTAAACTTTTCTTCATTACTCTACAGGGAACAGAAACATCTTGCATCCAACATGCACGGAAACTGCAATAGTCCAGCATAGCAAGAAGAGACAAGTGGACAATGTTCCTAACTGAGTTACCATGTTCAGACATGGCAGCTTTCTGCCAACAATCTGACCTGTGCTCGGCAAGGTACAATGAAGAGGAAGATGAGAGGTCAATGTGGAGGATAAAACAGCATGGAACCATGCAAACAACTACAGGTGAATTAAGCATGTGACATTCCGATGTCCTATGAATATTAGCTAATTGTTGAAAGGAAAGTGTTCTGCTTATATACCGTCCCATACCACTTCAAGTAGTCTTGTTGAATCCTCTGAGGGGCACACCAAAAGTCATCATTCAAGTGGTCTCTTGGGAAGATAAGTTCATTTACATCAGTAGTTCTCAACCTATGGGTTCCCAGATGTTCCTGGACTGCAACTCCCAGAAGCCTCCACCACTCGCTGTGTTGGAAGGGATTTCTGGGAATTGCAGTTCAGGAACATCTGGGGACCCACAGGTTGAGAACCACTGATTTACATCCTTAAACAGTGAAGCAACATCATTGACATGTTTTCTCCAAGAATGAAACTCCCTTATGAGCTGAAAATAAATATTCAGAGGTAACAAATGGAGGCTTCTTTGTTTTTTTTAGCCTCCTGATGCACCTTGTCATTTTCCACTAATGTCCTGAAAATGACATGTAAAACAAATACAAATGACTTGTAAACATGTGGAGGCCACTTTTATAGTCATCTGCCCATTTCCATTAAATTAGTAGTACTACCGGTAGCACAAAATTTTGGTAGAAACAATGGTGAAAGAAAAAAAACAAATACAACAAATTTTACACTTTATATCAACATGTGGTTAACATCCCTAAAATTATGTGGGTAATGCAGCCATAGAAAGCAATCTTCAACAAAAATGTTTTTTAAAAATATAGCACAGCATGTGCTATACATATGCACATTTCATTTCTTTCATTTCACAACCTCAGGGATGACAAGTCAATTCACATGATTATTTTTTAGAAAGACTGAAAGCAGCATAAATGGCTTTTTCTTTTTTTTCTTTTTTAAAAAGTGGAGTTGGCATATTGAATGTTGAGCATATGGCATGATTGCAACTTTTAAGGGCTTTTCAGAATATGGTGAGGGAATTGGAATGCACACCAAAATATTAACAAAACTGCTAGGAATGATCAAGCTTGTTCAACTTTACCATACAGAGCATTTGTGATTTTATTGGATTTCTTGTAAAATGAAACATAAACATAAACAGCATTCTGTGGAGTACGGTGTTTTCTGCCTGTGTGACATAGAGACAAAATATACACAAACTACTATTTCAAAAATGTTTGAAATGTGGATTTATGAGCAAGATGCTAACAATTTTTGAAACTGAGGGGGTGAATGTTTTAAAATATTAGTAGAGAGTAGGGATGAGGATGGCAGTTCCTCCCACAAACCACAGATTTTGGTCCTAGCCTCCAATCAACCATGAATCAGTTCATTGGTTCATTCAGGCTTTTAAAAAAAACATACACACAGAGAGACTGGCCATGATCACCATTATGTGTGGGCTGTGGCCCCTGGTACAATATGAGCTACAGCCTCTGATGTGGGCTGAGCTGTAACTGACATTGTGCAAAGCCTTTTGGCCTCTGGCGTGTGCAGGATGCAAGCTCCATCTTGGGCCAGGCCATGATCACCATCCCAACACAGGCTGCAGCCAAGACAGCCTCCATTGTTGCTGCTGTGAAGGAGTCCTTGGAGGCCACCGAAGGGTAAGAATGAGGCAATGAGAATGGGGCAGGTGCAGGAGAAGTAATCTGGGGGTGGGAGAAGTAATCTTGTGTGTGTGTGTGTGTGTGTGTGTGTGTGTGTGGTTGTGGTTGTGGTTGTGGTTGTTGTTGTTAGACAGTCATGAGTTGTCTAAAAGCACCAACAAAGGGACAAATAACATACAGGAGATATTTGCCCCTTCATATTTGTTGAGTTCTCTGACCCCAACAAATATTAAGGGACAAACGTTTCATGATATTTGTACAATATCACAATTTACTTTTAATTTTTCCCCATTTCTAGTAGAGATGACACAAACCTTGGTTCAGAGGTTCGCATGCAGGTTTCTACACTTGGCACTGCAGGTGCCACAGCTTCTTATCCCCTACCTCCCCAGTCTATGACCCACTCACTAGCCAGAGTGCACTCCTCTCCTCTCCTACTTCTCTTTGGCTATTCAACCAGTTCCCAGCAGGAGCGCAGGCTTGTCTGTTCCACCTCATCTGAGTGGGTGATTAGCCAAGGAGGCAGGTCAAGGGAGCCCATGCTTCTCCTCAGGACTGGACAAGCAGTTGAGGTGGAGAAGGAGACAATTGTGCCGTGGCTGGTAAGTGGACGGTCCAACCAGGGAGAAGGGAACGTGTGGCACTTGTGGAGAAACACATGTAAACTGGCCTAGAGGCCAGGAGATCATAGGAGACATAAAATTGGAAAGGTAAGAAATGTGTTGGGCATGTGTCAAGAAATGACAAAAAATGATTATAGATGGTCATCCAGCTTAAAAAGAAAAAAGAAAAAAGTGCAGGGATGAAAATAATCTGTTGATTGATAAATAATGGAGGCAATTTTGGATGGAGCATGCCATTTGGACTTGCTGCACCCTATGACATAATAGCTGTAGGAATGTTTGGCCTCTAATGGGATGGGAAGCCATCCTAGGTGAACTGCTATAGCACTCTTTATGAAGGACAACCTGTGGAAACTATATCGAAACTTCAGCAGGTCCAAAATGTGGCTGCCAGATTGTGAAATTGGGTTGTCACTGGCATCACATAACCTCCCTGTAACAGAGATTCTACTGCCTGCGCATTCATTTCTGGGACAATTCAAAGCTCTGATTCTAATCCATAAAGCTGTAAACAGCTTGGGTCCTAGATATCTGAAAGGCTCCCTTTATGAGCTTGCCTGGGTGTTAAGATCATCAGGAGGGACGTTTCTGTTGGACCTGTTACCCCCAGAGGTGCATTGTGATGGGGACATAGGAGAGGACCTTCTCTGTTGCTGCTTCCAAACTTTGGAATTCACTCCCACTACAGATAGACACAAAACAAAAACACAGCATTTTGTTACATTTTGTTTCATTTCTTTAGTAATTTTGCTTCATTTCATTACTAAAAATTTTTAAAAATAGTTTTGTAATTAAATCAAATTAAATGGTTCATTAAAGGGAATAAAGGGACAGGTCTTGTCCTGGATCAGCAACTGGTTAAGGGACAGGAAACAGAGGGTAGCACTCAATGGACACTTCCCCAAGTGGAAGGAGGTAAAGAGTGGGGTCCCCCAAGTTTCAGTACTGGGACCCCTGCTTTTAAACCTCTTCATAAAGGATGTAGAAGTAGGAGTAAACAGTGAGGTAGCCAAATTTGCTGACGACACTAAATTATACAGGGTAGTAAAAACTGAGAGAGATTGTAAGGAGTTCCAGAAGGATCTCTTGACACTGGGGGAGTGGGCAAAGGAGTGTCAAATGAGCTTCAACTTTAATAAGTGCAGAGTGATGCATGTTGGGGCCAAAAATAACCCAATTACATTTATAATCTGAAGAGATCTGATCTCTCTGCACCAAGGAAACAGACCTTGGTGTCCTGGTGGACAGCTCATTGAAGGTGTCAACTCAGTGTGCCACAGCAGTGAAAAAAGCAAACGCAATGCTAGGATCATTAGGAAGGGTATCGAAAATAAGAAAGCAAGTGTCATTTTGCCTCTTTATAAATCTTTCTCTTCAGGTCTTTCATTTAGTGGCTGGGTGTCTGAGAGAGGTTGTTGGGTTTTATAATGGATTGTGCCTTTATGCTATCAATGTGTTTTGGTGATGTTTTGTTTAGTGCCTTTTAGTGTACTATCTGTTTGATCCAGTTTAGTGTGCCATCTTTTTAACTTTGACTATATAATTTTAATGATGCAAGCCACCTTGTTTGCTTCTTAGAGAAAATGCTGAGGTAAACAGGTTTTAAATAAACGAGGAGGAGATAAAGAAGCAAAAAAGGAGGAAGAGGAGGAGGAAGAGGAGGTGGCACATGGAATTGTCTTTGTTCCAGAAATAAGTGTTACATGCTCAGCTTACTGGATAGAATGCTATCTTCTCAGAGCTATTTCTTATGTTATGTGAAGAGCTGTTCCTTTTCTAATCAAATGTCATGTTACCTTTTTGTTGTGTATTGACTGTAAAAGGGTAAAGTTCTCACTCAGGTCCACCTCATTACATTCAGTCTCAATCCACCTCCTACATGCAGGGAACAATCAAAAGAGAGCCTTTTCCTCAGCCTCTATTGGTTTGATGTATTCGAGACAGCCCGAACTCTCATCGCACCGTTGGTAGTTTAAGCAGCACCATGGGATGTGCTACAGAAGAAACAAAAGGTCCACTATGCTTGAAACCCTCAAAGATGGCTTCCTGCCATGCATTTCATCACTGGAATCAAGCTGAGGGGGGGGGGGTAAATCAACACATATGTAGCTACTCTATGGAAGGCTGCCCGACACTGTGAATTTAGGGATATAGATGATGCCCTATTGAATCGAATCATTTGTGGGGTGAGAGGTGAAAAGCTACAGTGTAGACTCCTGGCCAAAGCAGACCTCACCTTCCAACAGGCCATCGTGGAGGCACAACTGGCAGAGGCAGCAAAGCTCTCCACACAGGAGATCCAAAGGGCAAACAGCCAACCATCTCCAAGAAACCCAAGCTCTGTCCATCATGGTGACATCAGTGACTAGAGATGGGCACGACTTAGCGGTATTTCCGTTTCCGTTTCCGTTACTCGTTTCCGTTACTCTACGGAAACGGAAACGGGAATTACTCCGCCAGACTTCGAGCTCGAACCGACGAACGAACAATTTGGTCTGATTTGTCGTGGTCGTTACTTGCATCGCGCGATCACGCGCGATGCCAAGCGGCACAGAAAAAAAAGTTTTTAAAAGTTAAAAAGCCCGGTTCCCGGCCAAAAAGCAGGCGGAAAAATGCCTGCTGTGCCTCAGGGCACCTACCAGAGGGGTGGTTTCTGGAGGTCCCTGCCCGGCCTCCCCCCCTCCTCCGTCCTGGGATGCTCTGGTGTGGTGGTGGGACTCGCCCGCCGCAAAAAGCCCAGTCTCGCCGCCGGCCGCCAAAGCGCAAGCAAGCGGCACGGACGGCGCAGGAAAAAACTTTTTTAAACTCTCCCACGGGTCTCCCCCCCACCCATTCCCGGGCCAAAAAGCAGGCGCTCACTCAGTAGGGCACCTACCGGAGGGGGGTTTCTGGTCTGGAGGGGGGGTGTCCCGGCTTCCCCCGTCCTGGGCAGCCGGACTCGAGTCGCCTCGTCGCCATGCCATGCGGTGCGGGCGGGGGATCGAAAATGGGGCGGCGAATGCAATATTGTTTTTGAAATCGTGGTCCAAAAACACACAAGCACAACAGAAACACGCGGAAATGTATGAACTGCCAGATTTTTCACAGTAGCGCAGTGGTTTTTTTCTTGCAAGTTTGCAACAAAATGTCTCTCCTCTCCTCCTGTGTCCTCCATTGATTTTATTTTATTTTATTTTATTTTACACCTGCGCAGTGTGCAATGATGGGCTGGCCCAGTGGCCTGGCCAGCCATGTGGGAGGGGACGACCATGCAAATTTTTGGAGCCATCTCACCAATCACATGGCCACTTGGCCACTGAGACTTCTGGGATGTGCCAAAAAGCCCCCTAAAACTTGCCCTAGCCCCCTAACCCGCTAACCCTAATCCTTGACTCCTTACCCATATGTCACAGACTGTCTTCTTAGTGGGTCAGAGAGGCACCCAGAGGTGCAACCCACTAGCCCACCATAACCTTACCCGTCATTAGCCTAACCCTAGCCCTAACCCTAATCCACCTTAGCCCATAGCCAGATCGACTTGCATTGCACTACACACGCAAGTACGATTCCCTTCTGTGGGATGTGATGGCAGGTGCGACCCGCTCGGATCAGGTGCTTGAGCAGGTGCAGTAGCACTGCCTGGCCTGGCGACATGCAGGTCTCGCTCTGCCTGCAAATTGCATGCATAACCATATGGTTGTGTGCATGCCATTTTGCAGCAGCAGCAGCAGGTGAGGATGGGAGACCCCCATGTTGAGGGGTCTCTTGGAGCCTGCTGCTGCTGTCCCTTCCTTTATAGCGGGCCAGCGGAGGCACCCACCCCACAGAGGTGCCTCCAGGAGCCCGCTACCCCCCCAAAAAACCAGTATAACGATAACGAAAAAACGAAAAACGAAACGACTAATTTTTTCCGATTTTTCGCGAAAACGGAAACGAAACGACTCGGACCCTAGCCGAAAAAGAAAACGAAAACGAAGTTTTTTTCCTGAGTCGTGCCCATCTCTATCAGTGACTTAGAGTCCTCTGCCAGTGAGGAAAATGAAGTATGTCAGGTGAAAACAGCACAGGGCCAAGGTAAAAGAGACACAAAAATCCAACTGGTGTGCACCAGGTGCAGTGGCAACCACACGAGATCGTTGCAACTTTAAATATGCCATTTGCCAGCGCTGCTCAAAAAAGCAACACTTGGCAAGGGTCTGCTGCTCATTTAAGCCACCGGACATGCCCCCTTCAGCATGCTGCAAGAAGGGCTCACCAGGATGTGCCAACAAGGATTGCTATGCCGTTTCCAAATTGCTTTAGAGAGGCAGCAACTACGATTGGTCAAGCCGATGTCCCATTAGCCCACAAGCTACACGTCACAGTGCCAATCGAGGGGGTCCACTGTGATATGGAAATAGTCACAGGGTCAGCTAGGTCAATAATTTCATGAAGCACAATCAAAAGACTGGTTCCCAGGCTCTCTAAGAGGCAGCTCGACCCACACCATATTCACCTGAGAGACTACCAGGGAAACAGCATCCCAGTTTTGGGTAGTGGTCGGTTCCGGGTTGCATTTAAAGAATTCATTGTCCTACTGAAACTCGAGATTGTTAAGGGACCTCACCCCAGCCTCCTGGGATTTGAATGGTTTGCGCCTCTGGGACTGGAGGTAACGGGGGTCCATTGCATCTCGGATCTAGATGTGGCGGGCCTACTCAATGAATTTCCTGATGTATTTGATGGCACCTTGGAGCAGTAAACAGGGACTCCTATCTCCTTCAACCTGGATCCCTCATTGCCTGAAACTGTGCCAGGTCCCTTTCACCCTAAAATCTAAGGTACACGAGCAGATAGACAATTGATTGTGCAGGGTGTCCTCGAACCTGTTGATCATGCAAAATGGGAAACACCAATTGTCACACCCATCAAGCCTGATGGATCGGTGCGCATTTGTGCTGACTACAAGTACACAATCAACAAAGCCCATCAGCACCACACTTATCCTGTTCCAGTTGTGAGCCATCTGCTCCACGCTTTTGGGGAGGGCAAGGTCTTTGCCAAACTTGACCTTGCCCAGGCCTATCAAGAGTTGCCTGTAGACGATGCCACAGCAGAAGCCCAGACCATTGTAACATTGCCGTCGGTTACAGTTCAGAGTAAGCATGGCTCCAGGCATTTTTCAAAGCCTCATGGAGCAGCTCATGCATGGCATTCCTGGGGTCGTGCCATATTTTGATGACATTTTAGTTTCAGCAGTGTCCAACCAACAGCTGCTGGAATGACTTTGTGCTGTCTTAACCAAATTCTAGGAGGCTGGGTTAAATGTGAAACATGAAAAATGCCAGATCGCTGTGCCACAAGTATAGTTTCTGGGCTACCTCAGCCCAAGAACAAAATGGAATTGCAGTCTTTCCTTGGACTGCTCAGTTTTTACAACACGTTCCTACCCCACAAGGCAACAGTAGCAAAACCTTTCCACCACTTCCTGGACAAGAAGGTATCGTGGTCATGGGGTAGTTGAGAAATGCCACTTTCAATGCTATAAAGGGACTCCTTTACAGTGTAGACTCCTGGTCAAAGCAGACCTCACCCTTCAACAGGCCATCACGGAGACACAGGTGGCACAGGGAGATCTGAAGGGCAAATAGCCAACCAACTCCAAGAAACCCAAACTCTGTCCACCATGGCGATATCAGTGACTCAGAGTCCTCCACCAGTAAGAAAGAGGAGGTATACTGGGTGAAAACAGCACAGGGCCCGGGTAAAAGAGACATAAAAGTCTCCTGGCGTTGTCGAGAAAACACCACTTTCAATGCTGTAAAGGGACTATTATCCTCAGACAGTGTGTTGGTACAATGTAACAAAACACAGCCGTTGGTCCTTGTGTATGACGCCTTGCCATTTGGCATTGGTGCTGTCCTTAGCCGCCGTTTCCCCGATGGGTCGGAAGCTCGAATTTCCTACTTCCTGGTAAGTCTGTGGGTCATGCGGACACCCTCAGCTGCAGTCCCCTTCCCACCTTTGTGGAAGACCCAGCACTGGCAGCATCCATCCTTCTTCATTGAGGATCTGCCAACTGCACCATTCTTGGCCACAAACATGGCATCCTTCTCTGTCAAAGACTGCATTATCGCCCAGATCCTCAACTGGGTGAAAGGGTTGGCCAAAGGGAACAGTGGATTCAGTTTTCCAGCCATTTACCTCCCAGCAGCACAAGCTCTCAGCTCATCATGGCTGTCTGTTGTGGGGAAACTGAGTCATAGTTCCGCAAAAGCTTTGGCAATGCGTCCTTGAGGCCCTGCACGTAGGCCATCCAGGCATTGTAAAAATGTTGACTTGAAGCTACGTGTGGTGGCTGAACATGGATGAGGCCATCACTGTTTGTGTGGTCCTGTCAGGCATGGCAGGAGTCACAGCCAGCACCTCCCATCGCTTTGGGCAAGAGCTGGGAAAGCCACAAAGTACCCTGGTCAAGGGTGCACATTGACTTGGCGGGTTCTTTCCATGGCTGGACATTGATGGTGGTTGTTGATGTCTACTCCAAATGGCTGGAGGTGTTGCTAATGCCTTCCAACATGTCTGAGGCAGTCATTTGGTTTTTACAGGGCCTGTTTGCAACCCACGGATTGCCTGATATGCTGGTGTTTGAATGCTACCTCCTTAGCCTGGGTGTCCACCATGCCTTAATCACCCTGTTTCACCCAGCCAGCAATGGCCAGGCAGAGTGGACGGTTTGTTCAGCTAAGGAGGCACTGGTGTGAATGGACCAGGGGTACTGGCATGAGTGGGTAAATGAATATATGCTAGTGTAGCATATCACCCCTCATGTCTCAACAGGATGGAGCCCTGCCGAACTCCTCATGGAGCACCAATTGAGGTCTCCACTTGACTGGCTGAACCCAGAATTTGCGGTCACTGACCCTCCGGATTCTGCTGATGTGCCACGAACCTTTGTTCCCAGGAACCGTTTTTTCCCCTAGGAATTTTGCAAGGGAATCAGCTTGGGTGCCAGCAGTGATTGTGGGTATCTCCGGCCCTCGCTCTTACCAGGTGGTGCTGGAGGAAGGCCGTCTTTGGTGCTGCCACATTGATCACTATGGTCTTGGGCTGGGGACTTGGAGACTGCAAATGATCCTCCAACAGTCTCTTTGTCCGAGCCTACAGATGTTTAACATCCACCAAGGGACAGCGGTCTTCAGCAACTCACACCACGGGCTGTGGACATGCCAAGGAACATTGATCTGGAAAGCATCCCACCAATTCCAGTGGGAGGCTTCTCTGGGAGGCCAGTTTCCACAGCCTCCTCCATGGCTGCAGAGCCTGGAAGAGAAAGCTCAGACTGTCCAGAAGCTTAGACCACAACACACCCAACTGAGGACCCAGGCAGGCAGGCTACACGGGGCCCAGGCCCATGACAGTTGGGCCAGGCCCAAAGGCGCCCAGCCTGTTTGGAAGACTATGTGCAGTAAGCAAAGGGGTAATAATAGTTGCAGAACATGACTAAGTAATGCACTTGTATATTTTGAAACTGTTATGTATTTTACCAATGCATCCTCTGGGGAGGAAGGGGTTTGTGTATTGACTGTAAATAGTCACTCAGGTCCACCTCATTACATTCAGCCTCAATCCACCTCCTGATTGGTTGTTTATACTTCAACTACATCCACTCTGGATCCACCTCCTGATTAGTTGGTTGGTTGTACCTCATCTGGATCCACCTCCTGATTGGTTGGTTGGTTGTACTCCATCTACATTCACTCTGGCTCCAGCTCCGGATTGGTTGTCACCTGCAGGGCTGGCTATATAAGCAGCCCAGCCAGGCTGGTGTATGTCTCGGTGTGTTCCTACTAATAAAGAGCTGTTCATCGTCTGTGTCGACTCCATCCTTCACTCCCACAATGCAACAGTGTTGCACTCCTCTGGATGCCTTAGTCTTTTTACATTATTGAAGAAGCACTAGTTATGTTGGCTGGGGATCCTGAGAATTATAGTCCAATTTGTATTCCCTGAGCTGTGAGCAAGATTGTCCTCATTTAGCTCATTACTGGCGTCAGGCATTCATTCAAGAGTGACATTGTCCCTCCAGGTTGGTATGGAGAAGCAGATTTGTTTTTGATGACAGTGCCTCCCTAAGTTACAGATAACATCTGCATCTGTTTCAAGTGGATGTTAAAGAGTATGTTAAAAGAATTAAATTGCACTTCCCTCAAAAGAGATAGCTCTCACAATAAGAAACCATTTTCTCCCAGATTCACTTTGTGAAAGCTCCTCGGAAGGTAAGTACGAGAGCTCCAGAAGGAACTGAAAGATTGCCAGAAAATCAGGAGAATTAACAAGAACATATTCTTCCTCATCCTTCATCTACAGGTCATCAGTGGGGACAATCCGAACTGTATCCATCCCAAATCTAAGCCCAAAGCCCAACTGAAATGAGTCAGGTCACTGACTCCCAAACTTGGGTCTCCACCCAGATCTTCTTCAACTGACAGTCCCAGAAGCCTTCCCACCAGTTGTGTTCACCAGGATTTCGGGAATTGTAGTCCAAAGAACATCCAGTAATCCAAGGTTAGGAACCACTGGTCTAGATGATCCACATTACCTAGAAGTACCAGGGAGATATTGTATATCCTTTCAACTATGCAAACTAATCAGCCGCTATATAAATTTGTGAGTGGTGGGCCATTCAATCATCTAGTTCAAAGGGAGGATTTGGACTGTTCATCTAGTTACTTCTTTGGCCAAGGAACTCAATTATCCATTACAGCTATATGACCCCTCCCACCACTTGAGATCAGCATTTGTACATCTGCTTAGGATCCCCTTTGAGAAATTGGGATCCTAAGCAGATGGGACATTAGGGCAGAGTTTTCCAGTTGTGGTTCGATATAATAAGCCTCATTAATTGAAGAGATATTGGGGGCAAACCTTTAGCACCCCAGATGTTTTGGACCACAACTTCCACAGTCCTTTGTCATTGGCAATCTAGGCTCAGAATTCTGGGAGTTGTAGTCCAAAACATCTGGAGTGCCAAAGGTTCACCACCACTAGTCTAGATGATCTCTTGCTGTTCACGAAAGTGGGCTTTTTGAAAAATATTTTAGTGGGATACAAACAGAACACAAATCTGATGGAGCAGGGGTTAAGAAAGCAAATGCACTGCTTGGTTACATCAGCAGAATTGTAATGTCCAGATCAAGGGAAGTAACAGTACCATGCTATTCTGCTTTGGTCAGACTTTACCTGAAATATAGCACTCATTTCTGGGCATCTCTATTTAAGAAAGTTATTGACAAACTGTCTAGAGCAGTGATGGCAAACCTTTTAGAGACCGAGTGCCCAAACTGATTCAAAACCCACTAATTATTCGCAAAGTGCCAATACAGCAACTTAACCTGAAGACAGGTGGCTGTGAAGGGGCAATGTTGGGTGCCCACAGAAAGGGCTCCGAGTGCCACCTTTGGCACCTGTGCCATAGGTTCGCCATCCAGTAATCCAAGGTTAGAATTAAATAAATAAATAAATAAATAAATAAATAAATAAATAAATAAATAAATAAATTTTTAATAATAATAATAATAATAATAATAATAATAATAATA
>JAHTLZ010000007.1:23808003-23822962 GCA_023846285.1 Phrynocephalus versicolor
TAATAATAATAATAATAATAATAATAATAATAATAATAATAATAATAGAAATTTATTTATTATACTGGTTAAAATCACTTTACTAAAAAACACCATTATTTAGTCAGCTGGCCTAGAGTGCCAAGCAGTATAACCAGTAATTTCATACATAGTCATTCAAAATAAAAGGGCACAGCAGATTTGACAGTAGGCACTAACCTAAAACAGACATAAAAATTAATCCAGCTTTTTGGAAGAGCACCGCGGTTTAACTTCCGCACAACCATTTTCACTGGAAGAAGGGGGAAAGATGAACTTTGCTGGTTCCTCCCTCCCTTGCCCCCATCTGCTCTGCAGAGAGGAGAGCAACTTCTAGAGCAGTGGAATAAATGTTGCCAGAAAGGCAGTTACTTCACGTCTGTTTTCTCTCTCTAAGTGCTGCGCTTCGGAGTGGTACAAAAAAATCTTACATCACATCCATTGCACAACAGCTGTAATTTGTCTCGACCATGCCCCCAGAACAGGCGCTAAGTGAGACAAATTTGTACCTGGCTCTGGGGTTGGGTATTTCCTTGTCACGGTTTGTTTCTGGTTTCTGTTCTGAGAGAAGACACTATGCATTAATAACTGTCATACAACAAACCACATGTTTCTCTCAGAAAACTGTGTCCCAGGTACTGGGTTTGGTGTTACGTTTAAAGTGCCCACCCACCACAGATGATCAACACCCCCTTGCCCTCCTCCATTAAATACCAATAAAATAAACCAAACTTCAAAGCCAGATAAGAGGACCACCAGGCAGACAATTAATTAGCAAGCAAAAGGAATAAAGAACAAATAAAGCCTAAAGTCTACCACCCAAAGCATTCCAATGCGGCCATGTGGAGGAAGTGAAAGCTAGATAGATGAGCCGCAGACTCCTTCCCTGCCTGCAAAGATTTTGACTTTTCAGAAGCAAAATATTGAAAAAGAATTTTTAAGCCCCCCCCCCAAAGGGAAAACGAAGCTAGATAAATTCAGTGTTTGTCACGGTACAAGACCACGAGGTAACACTTGTCACAAGACAAGTTATCATGACCATGGAAACACTGAAACAGGGACAAAACCATGTGATTGCGACCAATGCTGTCACAGTACAAAACTAGTTATGGAACAAAGAAGGGCGTGAAGTAACTGCCAAAGAGAAATGGAGGCAGCAGAGATTGCCTCTGTCCTGTCCTACTAGAAGAAGCGTTTTGAGGAAAAGGTTGCTCAAGAATATCTTCCTGCTGGTGGAAAAGAAGCTGTATCCAGTTGGTTCCCATCAACACACACACACACACACAGAGAGAGAGACATATTCACAGCCCCAGTATTCAAAAGGGACCATCCTCATGTCTCTAGATTTCACACTGACTGTTTCCCGAAAGTGTACAAATGCGTCAGCCGTTGCTTTGCTTCGCCAGCATCTCTGAGAGGTCTTTAATCATACAGCAATATTCCTTCAGGCTAGGGATGTGAGCTGATGACCAATGTGGCCATTCCTTTTAAGTCTGATAATTTGAAAGCCTCAGTTCTTTCACAAAGCATAGCTTGTTTATGAGTTGGTGGTAGATGCAGGAATGCATATGTAACAGGAGATCAGAGAAATGAGCACCAGGAGGAAATGCCTGGAAACAGATAACTTCAAGAGTTCCTCACTGCATGGCATCCAAAAGGTAAAGCAATTCCACTGAGGGCTGGGGGGTAGGATGGATCTGGATTGGAACGCTTTAAATATTTGATGGATAATAAGTAAAATGATAATTGGGCACCACAATGGCCTTTTCTCCAAGACAGATCACAATTAAAATTTAATTTACTATAAAATATTTTAGAAATATGGACTATCTGAAGGCCATGGAAATGTCACCCTTTCCAAATTACTCCTGGACAATGTGTCAAGGGACAAGAGAGGTCAGGTTGGACCCTGAGAATTCCGTGAAATAGAAGCAGGAATCTTACAGGAATAATAGGGGATTGGACGGATTCTGCATTTCCATAGTTGGCTTGCGCATTCAAAATGTGGCTACTGAAAAGTTAGCCTGTGATCAACTCATTAGCCAACAGCTGGCAGAGAAACCCTTCCAGCACTGGAGCAATATGTTACATATGTGCCAGATCTCTGAAGGCTGAAGGACACTGGCCCCATTTGCCAGTATCCTTCCAATTACAAGAACACTTGCATTTGTAGTACTTTATTATGAATATTCGTAACAATGAAGAGTAACCAAAATAGCACATTTTTCAAATAAGTAGTCTCTCTAATGGTGGAAGATGTCTATTATGTCACATGACTTTTCAGTGTCACATGACAGAATTCAGTGTTGCACTCTGAATTCTTTGGTCAGTGATTATTCATTAGAAATGCAAATGCAAGCCTGGTTGTCACGAGGCAGCCCATTGTTGAATTCCCATTGTGGAAGGAAATGTGGGCTGATAAGTAAAATGTGAAAGGTTTCTGATGGGTGAGAAGAAGTGCCGGTAGATGGACTTTGTGAGCTCTCTAACTTTTTTTCTGTGGCTCCTCCTCCTGCTGGTATATTAAGCCATGGAATTTACCTGCCATTGTGCAAAGTGTGATATGAAGTGCACCCTTAGCATCACAGGAGTCAAATGTCAAGAGATTGTGGATATTAAGCCTTCAGCAAAACTTCCAGGGTGACTCCTGCTACAATGCACTTCTTTTATCTCCCCGTTCTATACTTTGTACTTTGTGTGTTACATGTCATCAAGTAATAACCAACTGACAGTGGCCCTAACAGGGGCTTCAAGGTGAGTGAGGTCTTTTAAGCGGTGGCATTTCCAGTTCCTCTTCCTCACTGAATTTCCATGGCTGAGCCACCCCAGGAGACTGATGTATCCAAATGGTTTCTTGAGAGCTCTTGTTATCTCAGCAGGAAGCTCCCTGGCTGACCTCAGGGATCGTGAAACAGCCAGGGACACGGATATGATTGCTCCTAAGCATTCCCTTCCATAAGCAAGACTCTCACAGCGGCCCCTTGATTTCCAAGGAAGCTGGTGGTGATGAAACAAGTGAGACAGAGGCTAGAGTGACAATGGTGAAAACCTCAGATTGAATCCAACTGAATATAGGAAGGCTTACTCCGTGATGGCAATGATCTCCCATTGAGGGGTCAAGGGCATTCTATATGTGGGCCCACAGCAGGAGAATGCAGAACACTGCATATACAGTATATATCTCAAACTGAACAACTAACTCTTTGCAAACCCAATGGGAAAAGAATGACTTCTTTGTTTTATCTAACTTGATTTTAATGATTTCATCATCGGATTTGTTTCTTACTGCTGTTTTTATTATGTTAAATGGTTGTAAGCCACCTTGATCACCACCTGCAAAGGGAAAGATTGGTATAAGTATAAAAATATAATAATAAGATTATGTTGCTGCCGCTTACCTGGTCAAGGAGCCCAGTATGGTGGCTGGCTCCCACAGTGGCACAGCACCTTAGTGTCATGCCTAATTACCATTCTTAGAGGAGTTGTCCTATTAACAAGCTGAGCTGAAATCAGATCTGCATGCTAATTAGGGAGCTGCCTCGAAGGATATTAATTAGGGGTGACACTTCCAGGGCAACATCTACTTTCTTCCTCTATATCCCATCTGAGACGTGCTGTGTGATGTGAGTGCAATGCGGATAGCAGAGGCGCGGGAAGAGAAGGGAGGGCAGACAGAGAATTTAGGGGACAAAATCGGCAGTGTTAATCAGGCCTCTCAGATCCCTGGAATCTGTATGAGGGAAACCTGCCCCCTTACTTTGTTTTCAACAGAGACTGACACCATTCTGAACTTGACCCCAAGGTCTCCTTTGCAATTGGCACCAGAAGAAATGTGTTATAATCTGTGAAGTATAAAAAAGGTACCAGTCCTCAAGGTGCCCCTGGGCTCCTTAAAGTTTTTCTGCAACAGACAAATATGGCTAGTTGGCTACCATATCCTGCCAGCCACTGGACTTTGTTCCACATAGCAACGGTGACAAATTCTCCAAGGACTGCTGAGTTCTTTCAGGTGTGTCAATTGAAATGCCTTTATCACAATCAACCAACCAGAGAAATGTGTCAAAAAAAAAAAACGTGGAACAATTTGAAAACCATTCCCATTCAGGCGTTGGATCCAGGAAGGAAGATAATTAAGGAGAATCTGAGGAAGTGGAGAGATGGAGGGCTATCACTAGGGGAGGGCAACTGGAACAGAATTAAAAGGACATGAAGATCTAGAAGCAGATCTACAGGCGAAGATTAGGAAAACAAACAGAAATACCTCCCAGCCTGATCCACTTTCTTTAGATAGATAGATAGATGATAGATAGATAGATAGATAGATAGATAGATAGATAGATAGATAGATAGATAGATAGATAGATAGATAGATAGATAGATAGATAGATAGATAGATAGATAGATAGATAGATAGATAGGCAAACATAAATGTCCTTCCCTCCAGGAGTGCCCGGCATTCTTTCCCTTCTCCTTCTTGGTGGTGGCTCACCTCTATGATGCAGGACAGTGATGGTGGCAAAAACAACTGCACTTTACACATTCTCTGGGTGATTTATAATTTAATTATGCAGGCTACACCTTCGCCCAGCAAGCTGGGTACTTATTTAACCAACCTCAGATGGACAGAAGATTGAGTCAACCTTGAGCTGTTTAGCTGGGCCTATCAGGATTGAGCTCAAGTCATCATGAACAGAGTCTTGGCTGCAATTCTTCAGTTTAACCACTGAGGATACAGTGTTGCTTGATCCAGGTGCCAGTATTGCTCATTTAAGTTCTGAAGACTCAGATCTCTTATTTGCTTATTTGTTGTGCTAAGAGTTCTGGGCATGAATAGGTTGTGAAAGCGTCATGTTTTGGCATCACATCCTGAAGAAGGATATTGAGAAGCTGAACCATGTCCAGAAAAGTGTGGATAAAATAGTGAAGGGTATAGAAACTCAGCTTTATGAAGAATTGCTGAGGGCGCTGGTGGGTATGCTCAGTTAGTTAAAGATTAGATTGGAAGGTGATTCTGGTAAACATCCTCAAATATTTAAAGGGCAGTCATGTGGCAGATGGAGCAATTTTATCTTTGTGCCTACAGAAGGCCCAGAACAATGGTTATAAACCCAAGGATGGAATTTTCAACGATTGCTTGGATAATTTTAAGCAGAGGTCAGGTAGCACACATTAGATGACATGTTATTAATACCAAAAACAAAAGGGAAGCAGCATCTTTACTAAGATCGGCTAAAAGATGTGTCTACATCTGCTGGTTTGTTATCTTGGAGGTTCAAGACCAATTACAGTGCTTTCCCATATTTTTTTTTTCTTGAGAGATTGTTGCTCATCCAGTAATTGTTCATCCAAACAACTAGTCACAACTAGCTTTCCTCAGACTGACAGAGCTGTTTGGATGAGCAGCAAAACATTTCAATCTCTCAAGAAAAGAAGTCCGGTCACCATGACTCAACTTCCAGATAAGCCCACCTTGAATGACTGAAAATCTTCACAGACATACATTTGGATGTAACAGAACAGAAATACCCAGTCCTTACGTAAGCAGAACTAGAGATTAAATTGTAGGTGTTGCACTCACTTTTAAAATGTCATTTTGGGTACAAATTTTGAAACTGGTGTGGTAATTGGAGAGGAGGAACCCTTCAGTAGAGTTCCTCTTCTGGAAGCCAAATATCTTCTTCCTTGTGTGGTAGACTGGAATAGATACAAGATTACATGTACACATAGCACATAAAAAGCACATTTGGAGGAAATTGTGCATAGGAAGCATATGGTTTTTTCAAAATTAAAATATTAGGGAGGTAAAAAACATATGTGGAAACAGCATGGAGAAAGCACAAACATGGGGAAACAACCATAAGCATTATGGAAATGCAAACAGATGTTTCCGTCTGAAGAACAGGCTCTTCTCAGTTAGAGGACCTCCTTGGCTGCTTGTCTCCCTTGTCCCGTGATTTATCCCAAGTAATGGAGAAACACCCTTTTCTCCAATGCTCAGCCACCTTTTCCATAATGGAGCAGGAAGAAAGATGCAAAACCCTCGTGAACGCATTCTCTGAACAGTATAACTGCCAGAGATGCCATTTTGGGGGGTAGGGCAGGCATGTCCAAACTTCGGCCCTCCAGATGTTTTGGACCACAACTCCCAGAGGCCTTTGCCATTGGCAATCTAAGCTTAGAATTGTGGGAATTGTGGTCCAAAACATCAGGAAGGCCGAACTTTGGACATGCCTGGGGTGAGGAATCCATTCCAGGTTTTAGCTGGAACCCTACAGGATCTACCCAGGCTGCTGAACAAATCGCCAGAACACACCCAAAATGTCAAACCATGAGGTGAAGCCCTCCTGCTTAAGAAAGGCTGAGCTGGGTGCAACTTCCTAGCAATATCTCTCATTTTATTTGTTGCCTCCTTGAGCATCTCTATGATTACAAGATGAAATACATATCTCTTAAGTAAAAACATATGGCTTCATTCCCAAATTCTATTTTCTAAATCTCAGCTCCTCTTTCTCCCATCCCCCAAGTCAGGTTCTGCTTCTCTTATTTTTTAATTGAGAGGGTGGGTCTGATGAAGTCACGCTTGCTTCCTCAGAGGTGATCACACACACATGGCAATTTGTATAGGTATGACTTGCATTTACACCATGTCTAGTCCTCCAGCATGCTTAGTAAACAGGTCATTATCCTTAATTTGTAAATGGGCTAATCATGTCTTTGTTCACCTCCTGCTGCTGCTTTTGAAGCCATTCTTTACCCTCTTAAGGTAACACTCAGCAATCTGCTGAGTGCTTTGAAGCAGAAGATCACACTTCTTTGCACATCATGCTTGCCCTTCCCCCTCCAGCCTGGCTGTGGTGACTTCATCAAAGGGAATGCCTGAAGATTAATCCTGGAACAATGGAGACTTTTTTCATTCCCAATATTAAGTGTTCTTACCCATCTGCAGAGTTCAAAGAGGCAAAGAGAACTGAGAGGAGATGATGTGATGCAAGAAGTACCACCAGCATCAATTTTGAAGCCTCTCAGAGTTACAATATTCCACCACAAGGAGTTTCTGGTCAGCCTCACAGTCACTTCGTATGGTACCGGTTAGAGTTCTGTTCCACATGGTCAGCCTTTCCTCATCAGGCGTATGTGGACTGCCAAATAGCTATTGTTTCTGCATTTTTTTCCTCAGGGGCCTAAATGAAGGCCTCCTCAAGGCATTTAGTTTTCCAAGGAAAATGGCAAGCTAACACTTCTTCCTCAGTTGGACTGGCTGACCTTCCCAATTAGTAATGAAATTGTGCCACCACCTGCACCTGAGAGAATAGGCTAATTTAGGGCACCAGGAACGAGTATGCAATATGCACAACTCAGTTCTCAAAGGTGAAGTGAGGAATATCCCTGACTCTGACGTGGGATATGCCAGTGGAGGTGCCTATGTCATTCTCCCTAATAATACAGTAGGTCTGGCTCTACTCTAACTTTTCTTTTAAGAAGATGATGATGCTTTTCACATCCACAGGGCAGCAATGAAGTCAATCAATAATAATTATGAGCTGTATGGAGACACTTCCTTGCGGTTTCCTAAAACTGAGGTACTCAGAAGTAGTGTGCCATTCTCTCCTTCCAGTGGCTTCCTGGGACTATGCAGCTGGAACCATGGCTATATGGGCCACCTTTTCTTCATGGAAACCACAATAAGGAACCCATGAAGCTATCCGGGAGACAAAAAGGGGAGAAAATGTGGCTCTGCTCATGAAGCCATCAAAGGCTCACATCTTCTTGGTTCTGTATTATTTCTAGCCTTGTTCTCTGAAACTGTCTAGGCACCACAGTGGTGTTCAAACTTCAGCCCTCCAGATGTTTTGGACCACAACTCCCACCATCCTTTGTCATTGGCAATAGAGGCTTGGAATTCTGGGAATTGTGGTCCAAAACATCTGGAGGACCAAAGTTTGGGGGGCACAGGTAGGCCCAATGACTCATACCCCTACCCCAGTCCTGCATAAGGTTCTCCTACTGCCTGGCTGGCTGCCTTTTATCCACATTTTAGAAATGTCAGCTGGTGTGAGTTTAGCTCATCAGCTGACCTTGATCCTAAGCTTTTTATAAAAAGAGAGAACTTGCCTAGCACTTATAGAACAGAAGATATAAGGCAAAACATGCACTCTAGCTACCAGTCTAGCTAGCTGGATAAGGATCTCCCCAGAACTATTCAATCCCAGTACTTGAAATAACTTAGCTGGGATTTGGTAGAAGTTTTGCCTTTTCCATAGCTTGTGTTTCTCCTTCCTTCATTCCACCTGTTTCCAACTTTCAATCTTTCTTCTAGAATTCTTTCCCAAACCACTCACACCCTTCCATAATTTCTATATTTCTTGCTTATTTAATTGACTTATATGTCTCAGTGATATTCTAGTAGTACTTGGATTACACAACTGGGTTTTCCTTAATCTAACCACTCTGCCATTCCCCACCCCCCACCCCACCCCAGCACAGGTTTTGCCCTTTGCATTTCAAGAAAGGTTTTGTTTGATTTTTATTTCACTCCATGTTGCTAAGCTTGTTTCTTCTACCTTTGTAGAGTACATTCTGGCACAGAGGTGCTCCACATAAATCACAGCCCCATCTCCATTGTGCAGAAAAGCCATAGGCATATTAACAAACTTGAAACACGTTGCATCACTTTTTAAAGATGGATAGGACAAAAATCACTGCACCTAGCTCAATGAAACTTGGCAGAAACACAGGCAAGACCAGGAACCTGCAAAATTTCATGTATATATATATGAAGAGAAAAGTGGCGGGGGGGGGGGGTTTGTGTATGGGGATTAAAGTAATGTTTAAAAGTGGAGAGCACGAAAGAATATCTAGATTTAGTTTTCTGGGCTTTAGAAAGATTGCTATCTATAAGAAAAATATCGAGCTTCCAACTTTTGGGTACATCTGCAAATAAATACATTTATTTAATTTCTTAATGCAAAGTAATGAGAAATGTGATGATTCAGGTTTATGAGCCTCAGTTTAGAGTCAGATCCTGAATTTTATTGGGTCTGGTCCACATTGGTCCCAAAATGAATTGTCAAATTGGGTCCAGGACCAAATCAGGGGACCTTTGCATATCCCTAGTTGGCATCAATATAATAGCTTTCACTAATGGAATTATGTTTGTGTTCACATCCAGCAATGCTACAGCAATTGTGTATGTCCTTAAACCTTACTGCCTATGATAAATGTAATAATGTAATAACAGTACATGTATGTCTGCACCTGGATCTATTTGTTTATGTCATGGTGGGGTCAAATGATAAAGTGACTGTTGTGATTCAAGATACAAAAAAGCTGAGAACCACTGCTTAGTGTGCTATAGGGTAGTCGGGAAACTACATGTATTACATATATTGCAGTTCATCTACATTGATCACTTTTCCAGGACAGAGAACCACACTCTTTATTGAGAACATCTCCCATATGATTGCTACTTATGAGATGTAATAGTCTACATTATTAATACATAGCTTTGTCACTCACCCTCCATCCACAATCTTCCACATTTACCCTAGAAAAGTACATCTTTTGGATTTGTGCTGCTCAGAAAGTCGTTCAGAGTAATGTGCACTGCAGGGAACAGGAGAATTCTACATACTTCCCAGAACATTGAATTACATCAGCTGACCTTTGTGCAATGTGATCCGTGCACTTAGCTTTCTCTATTTATTTTTTTATTTTTTTTCAGGAACCAAGAAGACTAAATATTTCCAGCAAATGCTCTTAATGTGTATTTGTTTGCCAAGTGATCCTAATTCCTGACATGCTTATGGGAACGTTTCTTTGTTGTTGAAACGGGGAAGAAACTAATAAGAGTTTGCAATCATTCATTTGTGCATACCTCATCTCAGGGCTGATGCAAATGACTTGCTTAGATGACAACTGCTTTTTTGAAAAAGACCTACTCATTGTAAGTGCCATATATTCGCTGAAATACTGTTCACATGAGTATGCTTTGTACAGCTGATCTCATCAGCCCTGGGAAATTTTTTTAGGGATACAACACTTCTGATTCCACTCACCCAAAGTTCTGAGGGTCCTGTAGCACCCCTTTTGTAACAGGATAGCCATTAGGTGCTGCATGATGGAAAGCACTGGTTGATTTCTGCAAATTGCTGCCACTGTTGATGACCCCATCAGCCTTATGCAGTTGAGTTTAACGGATTTCAGCTTTTCTCTGACTTGTTTACCATGTAAAGTATCATTGTCAACTAGAGATGGGCACAAAATGATTTTTTAATTTGTTTCATTGTTCTTGATTCATTTTATTACACAACAACCAGACCCCATGGAGGGGGCTTCCAAAGTGGCAGCGCTGATCAGCTGTAGCGCGGCCCGTTTGTTACAAAAAGCACCGTCAGCTGGCCATGCTACAGCTGATCAGCACTAGGGGGGAAATTAAAAACAAATATTTAAAGCACTGACCAGCCCGCAGGCCATCTGGTCAGTGCTTGGGGGAAATTAAAAAAAAATTAAAAGTTCTTACCAGCCCCTTAGGCCAGCTGGTTGGCACTAGGGAATAAAATAAAAATAATAAAAAAGCAAAACAAAGAATAAAATGATGGGTTTTTTTAAAAAAAAGTTTCATTCCTAACAAAACAAAACAAAAAAATGAAATGAAAAATAAAACAAAATGCCATTTTAGTGTTTCATGTCCATCTCTATTGCCAACCCAACCCACTCAATATGTCACTCATAGACCTTTCCTAGTTAAAATGTCAGAGGTGACTTTGTGACATCTGATTTCATCTTCAAGTTCAATCTTGGACAAAATTAAATACATGAAGGGCATCTTGAGCCAGATGAAAAGTAGTCCCTCCATTCCCGCCATTTACTAGGGATAGTGGCCTCGTGGTGTAGTGGTTAAATGCCTGTACTGCAGCTAAAACTGTGTTCACGACCCGGTGTTCAATCCCAGGTAGCTGGCTCATGGCTGACTCAGCCTTCCATCCTTTCAAGGTCGGTAAAATGATTACCCAGCTTGTGGGGGGAAGGGAAATGTGTTGCCCACATATTGTAATTAAACTGTAAACTGCCCAGAGACTACTTGCAGCCCACAGACTTAATACTGTAATTAAACTGTAAGCCACCCAGAGACTACTTGAAGTGGTATATAAGCAGAACACTTTTGTGTTGGGTGCTGGAAGGAGACACACATGTCTTAGGCCCTGGTCCCACATCCCTTTAAAAGCATTTTAAATTACCAAATAAGCTATGTCAAAAAATGCTGTCCCCACAGCCACCGGGCTTTTTGAAAAAAAAGAAAAAAGAAAACCCGGTAATGATCCCTTAAGCGAGGTTTCTGTGACTCACCCAAGAGGTAGGGAAATTTCTACTTGCTTTGAAAATCCAGCTTTTAAGGAGGCAGACACCGTGAGACCATGCAGATGGTCCAGGTTTTTTTTCTTTCTTTTTTCATAGCACCAACCGGCTGTTCCTGGGGCTGATGGGCTATTATTTTAAATTGCTTTTCACCTTTGGAGAAACAGGAAGCTCGGTCCTACAAGTTTTAATTTCCCCCAGCCAACTGGTCCATTTTTTTAAATGCTAGCGCCACCTGCTGGCCAAGGGGGGCTGAACTGCACTTTAAAATTTAAAAAAAACAGCTTTTGACGTGAGAACTCTTGTCCCACATTTAAATCACATGATGGGACAAAGAGGAAAAGCCTGACCTTCAGAAGATGAGGATCAAAACCCAGATGTGACCACGGCCTTACTGTGAGATAAAAGGTCAAAGCGTTATGATACCTTCCCACACACTCAACCTATAGAGGCCTTCTATCTCTGTATCCCTCTAGCATAATCTGCCTTCAATGTCCTTGCCACACACAAATATGGCTCTAGCCCATCTTGGGGAAGAGCCATGCGGGGTCAGATGCCCATTGATGGGGCAGAAAACAAGAAGCTTGTGTGGACACATTTAGGCATTTCAGTATACACTTCCTTTTATAGATGTTTTCCCAAGTGAACACATTCACACTCAGAAGACCTTTCCTAGGGACAAGATGATCATGTAATTGCCATCAGAGAAGCAAACCAATCTTCCCCTGTGGTATACCAAACAGCTGATCAAAAGATGAAATAGCCTCGGTTACGGATGAAAGGAAGTGAGCATGAAAAGGAGAATGGAAAATCTATACATGCATTCCTAAAGTTATGAAATTGCTCATCTGTGTGAACTGGCTGCTGGGGAAGCTGTGGGGAAGGAAAGCGAAGCCAAAGGGAGCTGGTTTCTTGCTTTCCTCCCCCCCCCATCTCTCTCGGGCTCCCTCCAGCCTGATAGCTGGATGATGGGACATGTTATCCAAAATTTCTGGAGGATGTTGAGATATAAGGACCTAGGCTGGTTGAGCTTGTAGAAATTTTTTATTTGGTACAACAGGCATGATTAGAGACCTGGGCTCGTTATAAATGTGCACGGATGAGATATCTCCAGTTCCTGCCTCCAGCAAGGGAAGTGTAGAAATGAAGACCATGAACCTGTTGCTTAATTACTTCAACAAAGGATGTCTGCATCTAACAATGAGCCCCAAAGAAGGGAAGAGGTGAATTGGCTAGTTCCTGAGATCTTGAAGTATGGTGGCTTTGATGTCTGAATTAGCAAACTTAACAAATGAAAGCAATTGAGTGAACTTTGCTGGAGGGCATACTTCCTTTCAAGTAATTATTCAAGCCTAATCTTGGTATTTACATTTGTTTCAGACCAGCCTTCATCAGAAGGAAGCAACTGTTTTTGGAGACCCAGGGCTCTTTTACATGACCCGTAAAATCCGAGACAAAGGGCTCACAGATGTGGAGCTTAAAATTGTTTTCCCACCAGCTCCAGACTTTAAAAAAAAAACTAAGTACGACCATGCCCACATAAGCATGTCCCAGCACATTTTCCAAGTACCTGGTCTCTGAAGGTGAAAAAATTCTGATGCGGATTGCAAAGCTGTGAGTGCCGGGCTCTCCTCGCCTTCTGTTTGTTTGTTTTTTGCCTCCCGCCCCTTTAGGAGACTGGAATGCTTCCCGGGGCAGCTCCCCATGGCAGAGCAGAGGTGAACCTGCATTCTTTTCTCCCTTTTTTTCTCCCTCTCCTCCCTCTTAGGGGTCATGTAAAAGCACCCCCAGTCTCTATCTAGCATGTGTATTGGTGGAAGGATACCAGAACAAAAGAATCTCCTGACTTTAAAATAGGAAGGTTAGTGTGTTCTCACCTGCTGTCATGATGATGCCAGTTCATATCCTGTCATTTCCAATCTGTGTATATGAGTAATAGGCAGAATTCACTGGCAACAGCTTCGGTGCCATAAAAAGTGGAATGCAATATCAAAGTGGGTTTTTCCATTTGGGAAAGGGACTGAGACCAGTGGAGAGTGCCATTAAAGGAAGAATGGAGAGTGATTCCTATACAGTGGTACCTTGTGAATTAAATTCTGTTAAGCAAATTTTCCTTTATACAAATTTCTCATAAGAATGTATTGAAAATGGAGTAATCCCTAATCGCGACCATTTTTATGTTGTACGGATTCGCCCCATAAGTGATTCTGTTAAGCAAATTTCCCCTATCTCCGGAATTTTTTATGTTGTACAGATTTTATGTTATGCAAACCATTTGTTATACGAGGATTCACTGTAAATTTTCCTTCAACCAGCACTATAGTGCCGGTGACATTCCTTCAGGTATCTCAGCATTTGAAGCAGATTTGGGGGAAGGATTTTGCAAGGAAGAAATAGCAAACAACATTGCTCCTAGCTTTTGGGGCAAGCTGTAGAAGGCCCTCCTGATGGATCTCATGTCTTCTAGGTAACAGGCATATATGGGGGAATCATATATGGGGGAAATTCATTATATATAAACTCATCCATGCACACCTATCTTCATGCATATATAAACACACTTTGTAGTGTGGTGGATAGAGTGTCAGACAAGGACTTGAATAAACCTCACTGAATTTTTTTTAACACGTTTTAGGTCTGAGTGTGGGCTTTGAGTGGATCAGTCACACAATTATATGACCCTGTGTTGAACACCTCCCCACGCACTTCTACTCTGGGTCACAATAATCTGTGAGTGTGGTTGCCAAGTGCTCTGGAGTGCTTCCTCCTCAAGGCTTTTTTACATTTATGAATGTAAGAACATAAGAACATCAGAAGGGCCATGCTGGATCAGGCCAAAGCCCCATCTGGTCCAGCTTCCTGTATCTCACAGTGGCCCTGCCAAATGCCTCTGGGAGCGCACAACACTAGATATCTGTCTCCAGATACAACTCTGGCCTTTGAAGTGTGTGTGTGTGTGTGTGTTGTGTCATTACAGTCGTGACCGACTCGTCATGACTCCATGTCCATCGAGTTTTCTTGGTAGGAATACTGGAGTGGTTTGCTAGCTCCTACTCCAGGTGCCTACAGCACCTGGTATTCCCTGGTGGTCTCCCATCCAAGTACTAACCAGGCCCTACCCTGCTTTGCTTCCGAAATCAGGCAAGATCGGATGTGCTTAGAGACCTGGTTTTAAGCCTGGACATTACACATTTCCATCATGGTTTGTAACCTGTGATGGGCTTTTCCTCCACAAATCTGTACAATCCCTTTTTGAAGGCATCCAGGCTAGATGCCATCACCACATCCTGTGGCAGGGAGTTCCACAGGCTAACAACATGCTGGGTAAAAAAAAAATATTTTATTTTCGCTGTTCTCACTCTCCCAGCCCTCAATTTGATACATCGGGACACTCATGGCTGAGCATGGGTTGCATGCTTACCAGAGTGCTCAGGGACCTACACATGTACCTTACACATGAAGAGACAAATGTCCAGGAATGATTTGACTTGCAGACACCTCCTGGTTTTAGGAAGGATGCAAAGCTATATCTCTTCAAGCTGGGTGTACAAGCAGTTTGGATGCTATGGGATTATTGTGACAGTTT
>JAHTLZ010000007.1:23829193-23875769 GCA_023846285.1 Phrynocephalus versicolor
GAATGAATGAATGAATGAATGAATGAATGAATGAATGAATGAATGAATGAAACATGCAGATGGAATACAGGAGCTTAAAAGAGGCACACGCCCTTTTGCAGAAAGGAAAGGAGGTCTCTTTTGCAGAGATGTCTGCTAAACAAGCATTGGATTCCTTTCCACTCCCCTTTGCCAGCTGTTTATGTACAGATCTATTTATATTTAATTCTTCTGTTAATTACTTGTGCAGATGATCAGCTAACATTTCTCTCATCAAGTGATGAACCTTATGGGGTTTGTTTGTTTTTGAAACCAGCAAGCTGGTATAAATTGAGAGCCCAAGTTTTTCCTTGTCTCATCAGAGGAATTTAAGTGGTTCCGATAATTGTTGGAGGATCTCAGGGTATTCCAGATTTACTTAAACAGACTGCATGAAACAGAATGCGCTCATGTGCATTATTTAAAAAGCTATAAAGAGCCTACTTCTAATCGTTCTTTAGTCATTCAGATTACGAGGAAAGACAGATCTTTGCCAAGAGCTAAGGTTTAACTAATCCACATTCCCCAGTTTTTAAGAATATGCCCCGAAGTATCCCATGCATATTCTAATCCACATTAGTAACCATATGAACAGAACCAAAGGGCAGGGATTTATCACATGGTAATTAATTCATTCAATGATCCAATATTCAAAATCCCCTAAATTTCTTATAGCCATCAGGAGCTTTAAAAGTGCTTATTGAATGGTGTATCTTCCCAACAATGCGGGTTGAAATTTGTTAAAGCCTTTAAAAATAATAAATAAATAACAGTTACGATAAGGAGTCATTTCTTCAAATCAGCTGGCAGAAAAAGCATTGACCACAAAGGCATAGTGCTGACTTTCAGTTTCTTCGCCCTTGTTTTGTTTCTACTAGCAGTTTGTTTTGTTTTTAAATGATTTTTGTAAAAAATATTGTAATGAAATAATAATGAAACAATTTGTTACTCTATAAAATCATCCTCTATAAAATGGCCGCCCTGAGTCCTAGAGACACCAAATGTGAAGGGTAGCTTTTTACAAGGGATCAGTTTTACAGAGTAATGAAACATTTCATTTTCAAAGGGGAAAAAGAAGCATTTCATTTAATTCCGTAACTAAATGCTGTTTCCTGTTTCATTTTGCAACATTTTGAAAGCTTACAAAATAACAAAACAGTGTGTTGTTTTTCATAAGGTGCTCATCTCTAGTTCCTACTGTTGTAGATCTTTGCTTTTCTCATTCTCATACAAGAGCATGAGGATCCATAATATTTTTCTTTTTATATGCAACAGAGTGGAATGTTTTCTGTTGTTATTGGCAAAACGTCCAGCATTTGGGATAATGATTTTTAAAATTAATTTTGCAAAATAGGCAGCTAAACCTAAGTAGCAGCTGCCTTGTTGTCTGGACCATAAAATATTAGAAGTATTAAATCTAATGTTTACATTTATTTAACTCATCAGCCAGGCCTTCTGTGTTTGGAGTGCATTGGTCCACAAAAAGAAACTATACTTCTTTTGTGTAGAAACGTGTGGGCACAAATTCTTGCCATATTCTCACAAAAACATATCACAGGAGTGAGCTGTTTTTATCAGGCCATGTCAAAATAGCCTATCTCATTGAGCAGGAGTGATTTTGTGAGTGTTCTCTATAGCTCCACTATTATACAGTCCATCATTTCTTGGTATTTTTTGCACTGAATCCATATCATAGCCACTCGCCTTAGTGGGCAGTGGAAATGAACAACAGTGCTATGGTCAGAATTCTGTCTCTTAATTATGGCACTGGAGTCCTTCTTAGCAAACTCTGTTAGAATGCGGGAGGGATACTATTGGCCAACAAGTGGTTCAGTGTGTCCTAGCAGACGGGTTCAGCTTGCTTTGATATGGTTTTAAGGAGCTTTCCATGGTGCTGAATGCATAAGGCTTAGCCAACAATAAATTTGCGAAAGAGGTGGGGTCCTTAGAACATTAGGGTGGCAGTCTGGGCTGCAATCCTGTACAGTATTCTTTAAAGATCCATGTATCAACTAACAACGTAGGATTGGCACATATTTAGAAAAATAATGCTGTGCAACTTGAATACCTATCTGACAGGGAGGTAAAGCACAGAAGGGAGGTAAAGCTGTTTGGGTGAGCAGCGAAACATTTCTATCTCTCAAGAAAAAAGAAGTCCAGTAGCCATGACTCAACTTCCAGATAAACTCACCTGGATGACTGAGAATCTTCACAGACATAAAGCACAGAAGTAAAGTGGGATGGCTTAGTCCTGAAGCTAATAGGGTTTATATTTGCGTGCACACATACTGTATATACAGAATGACGATGCTCAGCTCTCTCCATAGTAAAAGTTCTGTGGATGCCTCATTAAAAGCCAGTTCTATTTTATGTTACAAATAGCATCTCTAAAGCTACCGTTTTGAAGTGTTAGTTTGGGTTCCTGGGTAAAAGATGTCCCAATTGATATTAATCTGTTTGCTTCAACTTCAGCAAATATTTTAAAAAAAATGAGGCAATCTCTTTTGTTTGTGTTAGATCTCCCATATATAGAAAGAAAGAAAGAAAGAAAGAAAGAAAGAAAGAAAGATGTATAGATAGATAGATATCAGATGTTCATGCTATTAACAGTTCTGCTTAGGAGCTAGAAACTCAAAACCTGGGCTGAATTTATTGAATCTCATGCTGTACATTCTTCTTTTCTATCTTCCGTATCTCCCAGAGATCATCCGAGGCTAGGCCCACTCGAATGTCGCAGGCGCGCTCACTCAGGGTGCCCACTCCTACGGAGGTGCGGCGGTCTGCCACTCGCTGCCGTGCCTTCTCTGTTGTGGGCCCATCCTTATGGAACCATCTCCTGAGTGAGCTGTGCCTTGCACAGTCCCTGCCCACCTTCAAAAAGGCTCTGAAAACCTTGCTTTTTAAGGAGGCATATGGCGACCTAGTTTAGTTTTTTTTTTTTCCCCTCTTCTATTTGCCCGTTACTGCTGCCTCTTGCCTGGACCTTTGTTTTCTCCTTCTGTTGGTATTTTATGCTTTTAACTGTATATTTTCATGTGTTTTAAAGTTGTGAACCGCCCTGAGTTCCAGTTTGGAAGAAGATGCGGTATATAAATACAGTAAATAAATAAATAAATAAATAAATAAATTTCCCAGCTGTTGTCTTTTTCTGTGAATCTTGTCGCCTCAAGCTTTGCCAGAACACCTGTGCCTGTTCTTTTAATGAACATTCAGGCTTGATTTCATTTAAAAGCCAGCAGTGAAGACAGGCAGATCATGACCAAAATTTGGATGTGAGTTATCCCCCTCTCCCAGTTTATGTGCCATCCCTAAACTGTAATAAAACTTCAATGCCTTTAAGCCCTGTGGCATGAGGTTTCCCATCATGCCATGGGGCATCACGTGTTTTGCATTGTTCCTTCTTTTCTCTTTCCCCCTCCTCTTTCCTTGCTTGCTTGCTTGTTTGGTTTTTTTTTGGGGGGGGGTTGGTTTTTAGTCTTATTTTTTGTTTGTTGGTTTATCCTTACAAAACTCTGAGGATTACAGCTGGTGAAACATTGATTTAGAATGTCCATGGAACAATGGAAATGAAAGGCCACTTTTTAAAAATTTTATTTATTTTTACAACTTATATGCCGCCCACTACCCAAAGGTCACTTATGGGATGGCAAAGGCCATCCATTTCACTTGCTTTCACATACCTTTTTTTTAGCCTTATATTTTCCCCCATCCAAACGATGAATAAACTAAAAATGTACCAAAGCTATCAGAATCAACATTCTACACACATGCCATCTAAATCCAACAGATGGAGTTATACCCAACATAGAGCAGTCTGAAATTTACTTCCCTGCTGCACATATTTAGATACCTAAGAACAGAGCAATCCTACAGGTGTGTGTGTGTTGTGTCGTTACAGTCATGACCGACTCTTCATGACTCCATGTCCATGGAGTTTTCTTGGCAGGAATACTGGCATGGCTTGCCAGTTCCTACTCCAGGCGCCTACAGCACCTGGTGTTCCCTGGTGGTCTCCTATCCAAGTACTAACCAGGGCTGACCCTGCTTAACTTCTGAAATCAGGCGAGATCAGATGTGCTTAGGGCATCTAGGCAGAAATATCCTACAGGTACTTGGGTTCAAAAGTGGTTGAAGATGCTGAGATTCAAATGACAGCTGTTAAGAGCTCAAAGTCCTAGACAAGCAAATAGTTCAATTTACTTTCATCAGCATTTGATTTTTTTAAAGGAAGTTGTTTCTTTCTCAAATGTGAAGATATCTGTGAATGTGTATGAAATCTTACCTAAAACGAAGCAACATTTTCACCCTCCCTACTCAATGAACATCCAAAAAATTCTTGCTGGGTAAAATAGATTTTGCCAGGGTTGTAGCTGTGGAGAAGTTTACACTGGATTTATCTTGCTTTGGAATACACGCTGACTTGATGTCACTGGGCAGGTTAGCTAAGAAATCCCTAAATCTTTCTAGCTCAGAGCTTCTTGGTTGGAAACCGAATGGAAACAGTTAAGGCAAGGAATAGACCAAGAACAAGCCGTCGGACAGTTAAAAGATATACAGCAGCAGGGCTGCGATCCTGCATCCTTCCAGCAGATGTCAGACTAGAGCTGCTGAATAAACTGAGCTTGTTATGAATCAGTTGTGACCCAAAATCTTAGAAGAGCAAGCATGAAACTCAAATATGCACCATGTGCTTCTGACAGCAACACACACACACACACACACACACACACACACACACACACACACACACACCTTCCTTCCTTCCTATTAATCAAAGCGAGCTGACCTAACACAGGCATGCTGAATACAGGCAATTTGCTCCCTTGGTGAGGAAAATTCATCATGACTACCGCATGGCAACAGGTAACTAAGACAAACAAACAGGGACTGCTTGCAGGTTATATGTAATTAGCTCTAACAAATCTCCCTCAAACTTCTTTCAGAACTTAAGCTGTGCTATCTCTTTCCAGTCCCCTGTGAAGTATCTGGGCATGGTTTTGCAAATGTATCTTCCCAAGATGATCCAGCTAAGGAGAATGAGAAGTTTGCTCAGAGGTTTATTTTGGTTTCTCAGCCTACATTTACACTTGTGATTGCTGGAGATCCTGGAGAATTTGAGATGTGTCCAGAATGGAATCTAAATATTCCATTCTGTTGTATCAGAAATGGTGTCCATGAACCATGCAATGTAACCTCACCTTCCTATGTAGCCAATCCATCCAATGACAACATGTTTATTAAATGCATATAAAGTGCAGAAACAGTGTTGGATGTTTTTATGTCACTCGGTTATTCCAATGGAGTATAAGAATTCCATACCAAAATCTTGAAACAACTTAAACTATTAAATGTAAACTTAGATGAAAGCCTTCGAGAATACATTGAAACTTAAACTATTCATAAAGCGCTATGGAAGTGAAACACATTGGCTTAAGAGGTGATGGGCTGATTTTTCTGGAAGCAATTTTAGGGCAATTTTTCACTCACTCTGGAAGTTTTCCTTGTTGCCACACTGCTGGTCTTCTTTAGCAGTATGCAACCTCCAAGTGTATTTTGTGTAAATTCCTCATATTCCACCAAATTGCTACTTACAACAAGGCAAATGCTGTTCAGTAACTGTGCCTGCAGTACAACTGACACTCCACATTTGGGAATGGCAATTTGTAGCCCTCTAAGATGATGAAGCTGGCTGGATAGCTCCATTTTTTTACTTTACTTTGCTGCAGGGACTGGGTTTGGGAGCTGGATCCCCAACTGGACTCCCCGGGAAGATAGACAGCCTGTGGGACCTAGGGCAGGCCTACACAATGTGGTGACCGCGGGCAACCGGTATCCCACAGGGCTGTTAGAATTAGCCCACCAGGTCCCCACCAGCTTTCTGATCCGCCCATATTTGGTCAACAGGTCCAGATTTGTTCCCTTACTTACCTTCCGCCACCGCCCACCGCCCCCTCACTCCGCTCCTCTGTAGGAGTCTCCGCCTTCCTAATTCGGAGCACCGACAAAGTGAGGAGCTGTGGCCGGGACCAGCGCCGCTTCCTTGAGCTGCTGGCCACGTAGTGCACGCATGCACGCTTCTGTAAGTAGGCTGCAGGGATGTTTGGCAGTTTAAAGTAGACTGCGGGCTGTTCAAACCTGGACAGCCCCTGACCTAGTGCAAGCTGTATATGGTCCCATGGGTCTTTGCCTCCAAGAAGAAGAGAAAGGTGATTCACTTCTGAGTAACCCTTACCTAGAAAACCCTGAAAAGGGCCCCAATATCAGAACTGATTTGAAGGGACATTTTCACCACCACCACCACCACCATCATTAAAAGCCCAAATGTTGTTTATTTTAAAAACAAAAACAAGGACATGTGAATGAACAGAATTGAATTCAAGAGATGCAAAAACCCAAGGCTTTGATTACATTGAACAACAGAGAAAGCAGTGGACTGTGAGCCAAATGAAGTGGGCTAATTTCAATTGAAGCAATGGATTTTCTGTGACAATCCTTTGCTTGGGGCTGGGAACATTGCATTGGACATGGAATCCATCCAACTCATCTGCCAGAAAGAGCAGCCATCTTCATGTGCTGCCTGCAAACAAAAAGATCAAGTGGCAGACTGGAAAGGGGGGGGGGGACAAGAGATCCATGGCCAGTTTTGTAATGATCTGCTGGAACCGTTGAGGCTGGTGACTCCAACTTCTTAGAAGCTTTGCATATGCTCTGGGCTGCACCCTTGAAAGGGCCCCAAGAATAAGTCAGAATTGACTTGATGACATCCAATCTGTTTTTAAAGGGATCTATCCATTTCTTGGGTATTGTATATATATATATACACAAGATGTAACTAACAGAATCTGTGTGCAGCAGTTTCAAGTGTATGGGGGGGACAGTTTGCTGAGGAAAAATTGTTCTTCTCCCTATCAGCCAGCAGCTGATTATAAATAAAATATATGTATAATATGATGACATTCATAGTGCTTAGACAAATTGGTATTTGTCTTAGTTATGTACCTGATTTATTGATAGACATATTTACCATAATAAACAGCTACCTCTCACATCCTAACATTATTACACATTTAGTCATGTCTGGCCATATCACATTACAGCCCTATCTGAGAGAACGACTAACTAGCACCTGCTTTATATATCTGTCCGTCCGTCTGTCTGCGTTGGCATGTCTGTTTTCATGGGAAGGACTAGAATGTGATATTTACCTAGTGAATAATTTCTGACCAATCAGAATATATATACATAAATATCCACACTGTGTTGTACATTTACATATGCTTAGAAATCCAAGGTGCTGATCTTATCTTGGCGGCAGAGTTCAGCACCTCTGATAGCTCCTAAAAATATCAGGCAAAAGCCGCCAAACCGGATTTATTCTCTGCAAAACCCTCCCTTCACTGAGTCTGATCTCTTGCCTGAGAGATTGTTTTTGTTAAAGAAACGGCTAAGATATTCTGCTGAGTATTATCAACAGAAATCGCTGACTATTCCATAAATTCCATGATGTGGACTTTATGGGTACATCTTGACACTGTTCAATATACCAGCCCTGATGTATTCCTTGTTGCGGTAAAGGACAGAACTAGAACTGAGAAGTGGAAACAGAAGAGCACATTTCAACCTGATATTAGGAGGGACATCTTGATAGTGAAGCGTTTTGATGCTGCTTCAGAAGATGGTGGAGAGGAGCGCTCTCACCTGATATATTTAATAGCAGCTTAAATCCATCCAGTGAATGTTCTTACAAATACTGAAGCTACAACCTGCCTTGCAGATCCTGTATGGAATGGGGACGCCTAGAATGGACTGCCTGAAGTCCTGCATTCCTTGAAATTCTTTGGGTAAACCTAGATAAATTTAGCAGGTATTTAGAAGATGTACTCCCTTAAGTTGCGGAAGATATCTGTTAGATATGGGAACAAACCACCAAAATGACAATTTGCCATGGTCAACCTTGATGAACCATGAAACGTTAATCCCATGAACTGGTGAATTTAAAAGAAGAAAAGACAGCCATCGGCTATTTTAAAAAGAGAGCAAGAGAGAAGAAGCGATGAATAAAAATGGGATATAGTTGTCCTTCACATTTGGCAGGGTTTCTGGACCCAAAGAACTGGAAGGGACAAATATTAAATCAGTGATGCAGTATTTGATATTGCTATTCATTTTTTTTAGTTCATCCTCATCTCTAATATCTACATGTCTAGTTTTTCCTTACCTATATATATCTTGGATTAGAAATGCTATGTCGTTTAACTTGTCCTTGAAAGATAAACTAGGGCTTCATTTGCATGTCTAATTGGGCAGACATCTGTGAGGGAAGTGCAATGTAGGAGGGGAATACAGTTTAATCAGAGGGCTTATGGATTTGTCTTCAGTATCGACTTTGACCATTTTAGTACTGTAGTTTGACTCTGCCATTTCAATACTGTCAAAAGACGAACAATAGTTGGGCAATCCCATATCCTCATTTCTCAACATCTATTATTTTGAAATATACCTTCTGTGCTCTGTGATGTTTCATTCTTTCTCAATAAATAAATATTGTATCAGAACAGTTATTTTATACACAAGGTTCAGAAAGGAACTCATTCTACATGATACAGCATTCACCCCGCCATTGCAAAAAATAAAAATGCCCTCCTTAATTCTGCTTCCAGCCCCCCTCCCACTGCCAAATTGTTTTTTCAGCTTGAATTCCCTGGACTGTGCCCCATCAGCTGTTCCACAATGCTGTAAGCAGCAGGAAGCTAGCTGTATGTAAACATCACTCTTGCCCCTTCTTAAGCATGGTTTAATAAGTCCAAATCCACAAGATGACCGTAACAGTGTTGAGTGCTAGAAGAATTCTCTATGAGCCCTCTGAACAAACCACATGTAATCCCTTCTCCTTGATGCTATTTCTGTAAACCCCCTCCCTGCAAAAATAGATTAAAATCTGGATAGCAGAGTTTTCCCTTCTGCCAACCTCGAGCTGGCAACAGCAAAAAAGAAGTCATTGTTTTGACTAGAAATCCACTTTTGAATCAAAACAATGAAGAGCCTCATGGCGCAGTGGTTAAAGTGCTGTACCGCAGCTATTACTGTGCTCACACCCTGGAGTTCAGTCCCAGGTAGCCGGCTCAAGGTTTACTCAGCCTTCCATCCTTCTGAGATTAGTAAAATGAGTAGCCAGTTTGCTGGAAGGGAGGTATGTGTAGCCTGAAAGATTACTTGTAAATTGCCCAAAGTGTTTTATCTGCTATAGGTCAATATATAAGCAGCATACAGTGCATTGCTTTTTACTTTCTACTCATTGACACAACTCCCCTTTCTTTGGAAACTTGGCTTTCAATATGAGGAGAAGGCAGAACACGTTTCTGTTATGGAACTGAGATTGTGTAGCAGTGAGAAGTAAAAGTTCAGTGCCCTACGTAACTCCTCTCCCTGTCCCATGAGTACAAAAAATAGGATAAATTGTGTAAACCCAAGTTCATTCAAAGCCATCATTTGTGCAAAATATCCAGAATTGTATTATTAGTTTATGTGCTATACAACCTGTACAAACTTCTCTTCCCAATTCTGGATAAAGGTAGAAGTACAGCTGGGGATTTCTTAAGTGCAAAACTGACCACCCTGTGAAATATGTTGTTGACTAGTCAGGGGTTCCTTATGTAGAGGAAAACCACCCAACAGCCCATCCATCCTGGGATGTTATTTTAGAACTACCAGGTTGGGAGACAAAATAGGACTCATTAAGGGATTTATCCTGTATTTGGAAACCTTATTTGGATTCTGCACCTCTCATTGGCAATTATCATAAACAATTACAAAAATCACCCCAATGCTAGATTAGACATTAGTCCATCTTTCCTTTTCCATAATGTGTAGGGCAAAGGCTGTACTTGTTAATCCACATAAATTCATTACCAAATATATTAAGTTTGCCTTCCTCTAACCATTCAATTAAGTGTACATACTTCTTTGCTCTGCATGTGTTAACATCTGTTTCTTTAAATTCCCTATATTCAAATGTTAGACCTGCCAATTAATATCCAAGTGGACAAACCTTTGCAAAGGTGTGATAATCATATGACAATGCTTATGATGTACACAGAACATGATCTAATTGTGTATTTAGTGATACACTTTTCAAGTCATCACGTGTTTGCATTCTGAACATTTTGCTTTGGCTCCCCCACCCCCACCCCAGCGCCAGTTAAAGGTGATCTTGTTTGCCTAAGCTTGCAAGCAGAATATAATAGTGTTCTTTGTTATGTAGGTGTTGTTTTTATGGAGATACAGTCTTTAAAAAAATAATATTTGTGCATTGTTTGAATCTTCCCTGAGCTATCATTTTAACTAAGTAAATGAAACCATTTCAGTCAGGTAACCTACTCGTATACTTAGCTTGGAAACCATTGAGGGCAATTCTAACTCCAGAACAAGGGGGAAGGACAGTGGGAAAGTATCCAGTTGAAAGATGTTGAATACACAAACTTGGTAGCTTCTCATGTTTTCACTTGGGCTCCTTGGGCGCTTTCTACAGAATGAAAGGGGGCAGTCAGTTCTATCCTATCAATGTTCTCCAGCGGCCTCTCATTTCACGAACATTTTAAACGTTCTCATCACCGACCACAAAAAATGGCAAGCCATGAGGTGCTAAAGGCTCCTGTTGTGACAATGAAAAGCCTTTCCGAACTTAAGAAACTCCTTCATCTAATGATGGGTTACATCTATTGTATACTTTGGACCCATTGCTTCACCTTGCCCATTCTGGCTTGCAGCAATTCTGGCCGTCGTCTTCCTAGAACCTGGTTCTTTTTAAATGGTAAAGTTGGCTGAATCAATGTGCAAAAGGTGTGCTCCACTCTCAAGCCACAGCCTTCCCTTTAAGGACCTTGACTGTGAAACCAGAGCAAGGGGAAATTTACTTTCTTAGACGCTAGTTCTCAGACTCCTGCAGGTCACATAGCGGTTGCAGTGGGAGGCATATTTTCCAAGTTCTGCTTTGAACTCCTGGGAGGAAGTCTGTATCAAAAACAGTAAAGAAAGAACAGATTCCATAGACAATCATTTCCCCTTTTATACGAATAAAAGTTTTATTGAACTTTTTTTTAGACAATTAGAAAGAACAAAGAAAGAGGAGAGCGAACAGTCTCATGAACAGTAGAACCAGAAAAAGCTTTCTGAGCACTGGAATATCAGCTGCCGTGGGCAGCATCCCTTTAAATGTCTCTTGCATTTCTTGTTATAAAAGCAGAAGGAGTGTCTCTCTCTCTGTGTGTGTGTATGTGTAGGAGAGAGGGTGTGTGTGTGTGTGTGTGTTATTTCTCCCTCTGCTTCTGCATTACTTAGAAGCTCCTCTTCCCTACCTCCAAACCTCCATGTACTGGGAGGAGAAATAGGCAGTGAGCACACAAAGAGAGATGCCGCTCCCTGCTAAAGGTATAAATCAAAACTATGCATCTTTTGGGTTTTCAGCCTATAACCCCCAGAATTCCCCAGGCAGATGGACTGCCATGGGAAATTCTGCAAGCTACAGCCTTTTTAAAACTCAACAATGTTGCACACCTCTAATGTAGAAGAAATACAGCAGCCATCTCTCTGCCTGGTGTGCTCAGAAATCAGTAATGCAAGTTAGGGATATGGTAATGGAGGGTGTGAGTCTGGAACAGTGGGCATTTTTTTTTAAACCACAGCCCCCAGAATTCTCCAACCAGCACTGTCTCCGGCCATGGGATTGTGGGAATTGTGTTGCAAAAAAAATAGAGATGCCCCCAACTCTCAGGGGGATGGGGAGGAGGAGAGCATGTTGTTTCTTTTCAAAGCAAAGAAGGCACAGAATCTCAGCTAAGCTTCAAGTCCGGTGCAACCCGAAGGGCCCTCTCCGCAGCACTGCCGTCGGAGGGCATAGAAGGTGCGCACGGTCCAGGCGAGGAGCTCTCCTAACTAAGGGTTTTCATGCCCATTTGAAGGAAAAATCCAGTCAGGATGAGGCCGAGTGGGAGCGGCAGAGTTGGGTAGAGACTGATGTCTAGGGACCCCTGTCCCATTGCATGTTGGGAGGGGAGGGGGAGGGGGAGGGGGAGAAGGGAGCCCATGTAACAAGTTGTCCCCTTTCTTAGTGCTGGGGGTCAGATCACTTTGTCAGTGCAGAGAAAGGAATCCTGTTCAAGAGCTTCCACAAGAGGGGTGTTTCCTTGTCAGGAGACCCGAGTGTCAGCAATTAACAAACGAGGCAGGCCAGGATGGCAGGATTCAGTGAGACATCCCTTGGCTTTGCCTCCTCGAGGTATTAGGAAAGTGGTTCTCCCCCCCCCCCCCAACAGCTCCAGGTCCTCTCTTCTGGGGCAGGAAAGACCCTCAGTTGTCATTTTGCTTTGCTTTGTGTCATTATCCCCCAGTTGTGAGTTAAGGCTATTGAAATTGCAAGGAACCTGTCCAGCTGTGCGAGGCAGGAGAAGTGGGAGCCAGTGCTGGCCCCCGCAGCAAAGAAGAGGAAAGGAGGCCCAGGTATAGCACCTTTTTGCTGCTCCTTGCTTTCTTGCTCTCTCTCTCTCTCTCTCTTTCCTTCCCCCAGTACTATTAATAACAACAGCTATGTGCCATCAAGTTCCCTGATACCTGACAGTTCTCGGGCAGAGAATACTCACATCACCCTCCCTTCTGGGAGGCCCTGGGACCATGCAGCTTGCCCAAGGTCACAGAGGCCAGCTCTACTTCACACAGTGGGGAAGCAAGCGCCCAACTCCTGGCTCCACAGAGTGATACCTAAACCACGACACTGTGAGTGAGCTGTGGAGCATCGGCCAGTGGTGGCGAACCTTCGGCACTCCAGATGTTTTGGACCACAACTCCCAGAATTCCGAGCCTGTATTGCCCGTAACAAAGGACTGTGGGAGTTGTGGTCCAAAACATCTGGAGTGCCAAAGGTTCGCCACCACTGGGTTAGGTGTTCAAAACTCCACAGTGCATCTCAGAAGAGCCAACCTTTTGTGGCCTTGGGCAAACTTCACACCGTCCCAGGATAACCCCAGAAGATGGGAACAAGGAAGCCACTTTTGAGTATTCTCTACTTAGAAAACCCTGAAGAGAGTTGCCACGGGTCAGAACTGGCTTGACGGCACACAATTCTTTAAGTACTATGAACAAGCCCCAAAAGTACCCAGTAAAGGAACAGTGAAAATTTTGATGCCTCGAATGCATGAATGTTCAGCAACCATCAGCTTGGCCATGCAGGCCAACCACAGTTAACAGCCCTATGGAGGGAAATCCTGCCATGCAATGCCTAAGCTTGGAAGCCAAGCTCTTCCAAAATGGTTTAAGCCATAACGCCTGGAAAGCACAGCAGCTCTGAGAAGGAAGGGAGGCTTCAGCTTTCCGCCCCGCAGCCATTCCCTCCCCAAACTCCACCTTCTCAACCACAGCAAACAGCAGCAGCCAGGCAGCTCGTCAGGGAGCAAGGCCAGTGTGAGAGCGGTTTCCATGGAAGTGAAAGGGGGTGCTGGAAGCATTCAAAAAGCCAGTGCACAGGGGAGGAAAAGAACATCCAGTCTAGGGAAAAAGGGGGAAGCAGGAGAGGGAGAGGAGGCTGGGAAGAAAGAAATAAAGAAGAAAATATAATCCTCAAGCCAATTCCCAACCCCCTTCCCAAATCCCATCTCCTTTGGCTTGGCTCATAAGTATTCCTCTGCCTCTTTCCTTTGAAGCCACTGGTCGCCCCTTCTCTCGTCCTTTTTTTGCAGGCTGCGCGGCCAGTGCACCAGCCTGAGGGCTGCTTAAGTTCCACCAGGTGTAAGGCTCTCCAAAGCCAACTCTTCTTGCCATCCTCGTGGTCGCAACCTCGCCCTCCATTTCACATTCGGCAGAGCTCTGCAGGCACCAAGGGCAGCGTCGTCGTCGTCGTCGTCGTCCTTGGGGCATCAAGTGTGGCCCTCCCTCTGGCCTTGGCACATCCAGCTGCAGCTGAGGAGCCCCCTGAGATCATGAGGGTGCAGGGGCAAGGGAGGGACCCTCATCACGCCAATGGGTGGGATTCAGTTGGCCGGGGTGGGAGAGAGAGCAAAGAGAAGAGGCTTGGTCTTCCCCTTCGAAGTCATTGCAGGGAGGAAGAGTAGAGTCTCTTGTATTGACCAGGTCTTCACCTCCCACTCAGTGCAATAGGTTCTTGTTCTCCTTAGGGCTATGGCCACTTCCTACACCAAAGAGCCAGCCCGGCTCTGTGCAGGCACCATGACAGGCACGGCACCTATTCTCTCCAGTGTTGCCTGGCTCACAGCATAGGAGCGTGTGTGCTGGGGTCTTAGCTTCCGGCTCACCGAGCCATTGCTCCTGGCCATCTCCTGTGGAGAAGGGGCCGTATTGGTCGTCACCACCAATGTCTTAGGTGGAGGGGGAGCCGGGTGGCCTCCGTTGGCATAGACAGGGCGGGCACTGGTGCTTCCAGAGCGGGAGAAAGATGGGCGGGCATCGTTGTTGAGGCGAGTGAAGGAGTCCGTGGCATGGTTTACTTTGGGGTCATTCCAGTACCGGCTGTTATAAGTGTTGGAAGAGGTGAGAGTATCATTCTCTGATGAGGAAGCATCGCCGTGGAATGCTTTTGTGGATGAAGAGCATTTTGGTGGCAGATCATCCTCCCTAAAGAAACAGGAGGACATTATTAGGATCAGATCTGTGCTCTTCTCTCAACATTCCTTTGCAAGCAAGAATAAGGAAAAAGTCCATGCTTTCGGTAGCGGGTTATGGGGAGGGGAAAAAGCCAAAAAGCAACCCACATCATAATGCTGTGTTTGCTTAAATGATGTCGCTGCTCTGACCAAATTCAGTCCTACATCCCCATTGTTCATTCCCGTATCCCATGTAATGCTAGCAAGACATTCAGAAGAGTCTTTTGATTTTCCCTCTTATCTAAGGAACGTATGGCATTCATGCCCTGAACTAATTTCCTCGGTCACAGCACTCCTTCTTTAATATAAGAATCAGCCATGAGGTTTATGTATACAATAATCTAATTCTGAAAAAAGGAGAGGAGGCCCCGGATTCTGGATGTGGTTTTCCCAAAACCTTGATCGGCTCTCTTGTGGCCCAAAGTTGACTCTCTGGGCTTCTCCTCACATTCCTTTCCATAACATCACAAAGCATTTGGTTTCAAACTTTTTGTATAGTCTTTATCCTGAAGGCTGAAAGCCCTTAAGCTCACTTACTGGCACTAAAAACTTCAAGCTACAATACTCTTGCTCCTACCATTTTCCTTTTAATGTTACCTACTATATAACATCTAGTTTTTTTAAAAAAAAATCTTATTCATTTTATATTTACTGACCTCAGATGGATAGAAGGCTGAGTCAGCCATGAACCTGCTACCTGGGATTGAACCCCAGGTCGTGAGCACTGTTTTACCTGCACTACAGGCATTTAACCACTGCGCCACAGGGCTCTTATACCTTTTTACATGTAATAATTTTATAACTTACTTATATTTTGCTTAGCAGTGTATGTTTCTCTGTCACAATACAGTAATTTGTTGGTGCTTCTGACTCAAATAAAGAAAGTCTTGCCTACTATTATAATTTGGTGCTCAAGAACACTAAATCATCACAGTGCAGCCTTCAGGGTGACAAGAGGTCAAAGCTGACTGACTATAAGATGGAGGACTCGCACTAGCTGTATTCAGACTGATGAAGCTGTTTGGATGAACAGCGAAACATTTCTATCTCTCAAGAAAAAGAAGTCCAGTAGCCATGACTCAACTTCCAGATTCAGAAAGAAAGAGGTTCCCACATCTTGAGTTATGGGATCTCACTTCTTCCCCCCTGCAATCTGATTCCTGACATGCTTCTTAAAATTAATAATAATAACAACTGCATGATGTCATGTCAATTCTGATCGATGGTGACCCTTTCCAGGTTTTTGTTTTGTTTTGTTTTGGTAGAGAATATACAGACGTAGTTTACCGTTTTCTTCTTCTGGGGATGCCCTGGGACTGTGCAGCTTGCCCAAAGTCACACAGGTTGGCTCTACTGACAGGAGGCACAGTGGGGAATTGAACTCCTAGCCTCTCAGCTCCGCAGCCTGATGCCTAAACCCCTGAATTATCCAGACAGACAGCTTCTTTATTAGGAAAGGGAGAAATAGCCAGACAGGGGACAAACCTGATCTCGTTGGGGATCTCCTCCTCCTCCTCTTCCTTGTGTTTGTTTTTCCAGTAAAACAGTGTCACAGCCACCAAGACAATGCAGATGATAAGCACAATTGCTCCAGCAGCTGCAGCTCCAGCAATCAGGCCAATGCTCCGAGGGTGGGCTGTGTGAGACACAGAGTATACGAGAATCTGAGGCAGGAGAAGGTACAGGGCAGGTTCAAAGAATCACAGAAGGCTTTCAAAATTATAAGAAGGGTCAGTGATATTTCCTAGTTAAACAACTCATATGATCACTCCATCAAGTCAAGCTGCTCCCAGTAATGTAAACAAAACCACATATTGCTGCACAGTGGAACCAGGACTCTCTGGATGCCGTTGATTCTTGACCTATTCTAAAGGGAACCTAAGACTTCTGCTCAGTAAGTGACTGGTATTTCTGTCTATAGCCGTCAGTGCATGGGAAGTTCAAAGCAGCCCAGAACAGCTCAGGATCCTCTGTGAGATGCTGCCTCCTACAGAATCATAGAATTGTAAAGCTGGGGGGGGGGGGGCTCAGCAATCATCAAGTCCAATTCCCAATGAAGCAAGAAATCTCTAGTTAAATTATTGCTGACAAGCAGCCTTCTAACCTCTGTTTAAAATCTTTGCCATCCTCCCAGGTCATTCTTTCCATGGTCAAGCAGGTCTTAATGTCAAGGAGTTATCCCTAATGCTTGGGCAAAAATCTCCTTTCTCAAAAAAATTGAATCTATTGCATCCAGTCTTGCCCTATGGAATCAACAGAAAACAGGTGCCGAATGCAACAGAGTTTGCCAAGACTCATCACATTTACAGTCCATAATCCCATTCTTCCAATCAACGTATAACAGGAAAATAATATAGTCTTGAGGCAGTTGACACAGATAGGGCATTATCAATATGTTCTCCACCTCCTGTTATACTGAATGACCCATAGCGGGTTCCAAAAGCCATGCTGTCTGGAGAGTCTTTGGCAGAGTTTAACTGCTCCAGTACTTTCAGGCTTGCACAGAAAAGGCCTAGCCTGGCAAAACCCTCTAACATGTTGGACAACAGAAGAGATCAATAACTGCACACACTGCAAATTTCTTCTTCAAAGATGGATGGTGGAGACTCCCGTTTAGACTGGGGTTATGGTGAAGGGGAAGAAATGCATTCCTATTTCCTTTTTCTATCACTGGGTCCAGAAGCTCACACCATAATCCCGGAGTCAATAAGTATTACAAGGGGAGCAGCATATAACTCTTCCCCTCTCTGAGGCTATTAACAGCTCTAGGGTGGTATTTTGTCTTAAAGTCACACCACCGAGTGTGAGGAAGCAAGGCATTCACACCAAACCCAAATCCAAATTGCTGTCCAGATCCTGTCAGAAGACCAGGGCAAAACGAAGGATCATGCGGGGCGATCTCCCATGTAATGTTAACGTCAGCTTTTGATGCAATGAGAGGAAAAAAAACAAGCCTTGGTACACTGAAGACCTTTGGTTAATTTTAAGATATGTACAAAATATAGTACAAAGTACCAGCTCCCAGAGTGTCGTTTTTAAATGATCTGGAAAATTCAAGCCATCCTCGCTGGATCTGGCTAATAATATACTGCACTTCCTTTCACAATGATCTCAAAACCAGCCTTTGGGGGGGGGCTTAGTTATACTTGCAAGTGCCCTCATAGACTTTGGAAAAGCCAATTTTCCTAGAATTCCCCCAGCCACCAACACTGATAAAGGGAAGTTCCATCTACTTCAGGTGGTGTACTTCTGTCTTACCCGTATCTTCAGAGTCTAAAAACAGACTCACTGATATTGTTCATATTTGGACAAGTGAGTCGCAGGAGAGGGCTATCTGGGTCCTCTTGATCTTAACTACAAACAATATCAGTGAGCCCTTGTATCTTACATTACAGCAGAGACTCTGGTGGTAGCAGCAAATTGCTCTTCTTCTGCATTTCTCAGGCCTATGTAACAAATGAAACCGCTTACTGCAGAGGAGGGAGGAGGAGGAGGAGGAGGAGGAGGAGGTGACAATATACTGTTCACAATGGAAACAACAGTATGTCATTTGCATCCTGAATTTACATTTGACATACAATTAAGAAAAAAAAGCTGGACTGAACTGTATGAGGGAGCCTGCTGTAAGTGCTTTGGTGAAACCAACTTACGTGCAATCACTTGGACTTCAAGAGAACAGGTGCTGCTTCCAATAACATTAGAAGCCACGCACTGGTAGCGTCCTGATGACACAGTGCTAATATTGCGTAGAACGACTGTACCCTGAACTTGATCTAGATGCAAAAGTGGAAAAAACAACAACAATTGGAATTAAACAAGGAGTGGGACAGGAAGACAGCCTTTCCACCCCAACTTTGAAAAGGCAAGCCCAGCAAATCGTAAATTCTACTGCAAGACTCTTAAGAGATAAATTAGAAAATAACCTTCAGATGAAAGCATCAGATGCAGACAAGATTAGGGTTTAAGGAGCTTACACTGGACATTTTCTTCTTAAAGATTATTATTTTTTATAGATGCTTAGGACCAGTGAACACGGCAAGGAATCTAGCAAAGGTCACTGTAACTTAACTGTCACTGTAACTCTAGTACAGTAACCGACTGCTCAGCTTTTGTGTCTGTTTCAAGGTCTCAACCATTCCTGAATTTATGAAGCTAGCACAAAAGATGGGGAAATGGAGGACCAGAGTGCCTTCAGCTTCTTTTAAAATGTGATCTGTTAAATTGACAGGCTTAAGGCCTCTAAGTGGCAACAACAATAATATCACCCTCAATCAACTGGGTGCTTTCCAAACTCTCAAAGGTAACTGAAATTGCAACTTTTGAGTTATCTTTTAAACAGGAAAAACACCACCAAGGGATACCTGCTGTGGTGTAAAACAATCCCCTTCCATTCACCACCACACTCTGAGGCTGTACATGAAGCACAGCACAATTTAGCCCTTGGGTCATCTGGAATTCCTCCACTACCATTTAATTAGGCCACTTCCTTCCCTCCCCTTATTTATTTTTAAATAAGTATTATTAAAAAAAAGGACAGCTGAAGAAAGGTACACAAACCCTTATGCAAACACCAAGAGGACTGCAGTCATTATTTTTAAAAGTACTCCATTAAGCCTTGCTGTCTTTCTTCAGAGTAACTTCATTGTTACTGTATCACTTATTTGAAGAACATTGCTGTGTTAATTTTCATCACATGGCTAAAATGTGGTTCTGATGGTATATGTTATCTACTCCTTAGAGGTTTTTACTGCTTGTCTTGAACTAAACTGAATGATTATCCAAGCTAGAACAAATGAATCAGTGGAACCACTATTGGGCTTCTAAATTGATGGACACTACAATAAATTTTAAAGCAGGGTCTTAAAATCCAGTTAAAACAATTTTCATAAAACAGGTGCCATGTGAAATAGTACAACTCAAGCTGCCTGACATATGCTCAGCAGGTTCAACAGCCAGCCTAGTGTAAAGAAAGTCCTGTCTAATTTGCTCAACAACCTTGCCTCTCATGGTGATGGAAGACCTAGGAGGTCCTTCAGTGACAATCTCAAATTCCACATTGGCTCAAGTAGGCTATTGTTTATTGACAACTTTGCATTTCCATTCAGAAAAAAATGTGTTGTACATTTGTTAAATAAAATGAAAAGTTTCCTGACATAATGTCAATGTAGATGACTGTTCTTTTTACAAAAGGTAATATGCAAAGATTCAGCCTGAGAGATGTGCATTCAATCCTTTGTTTGCTTCTAACATGGGGATGTTCTATGTGTGTGTCTGCGTATGATGTGTGTCTGTTGTGTCGTTACAGTTGTGACCGACTCTACATGACTCCATGTCCATGGAGTTTTCTTGGCAGGAATACTGGAGTGGCTTGCCAGTTCCTACTCCAGGCGCCTACAGCACCTGGTATTCCCTGATGGTCGCCCATCCAAGTACTAACCAGGCCCGACCCTGCTTAGCTTCCGAAATCAAGCAAGATCGGATGTGCTTAGGGCATCTAGGCAGCTCTGTGTATGATACAGAGAGTGTATATACATGAATATATCTATGCTAGAAAAAAGATCATTTGATTTTTCAGTACTTTGGGCAGAGGGGTGTGATATTTAACTCATCAAGAGTGGAAGGAGCATTGCCCTCCATCTCAGTTAGCTTCATGACATCATCAGGTGGACCTCAGATGGCCATGTAGGGCATGATGGGCTAGGTGGCAGCCAGCAATGACACAGAATCAATGCTGCACCTTCATACCTGGCTTACACTGCACTAACGATTGCTTCCAAAACAGAAACAAAACTACGCTACAGCATGATGAACTGTATTGTACTACACCACAGTGGCAAGGTTTCATGTTTTAGATTAGACTAGGGGCCAGTTTGTCAAAGAGACTCCTCTGACATATGTCTTCTTAAAACAATTCCATTAGTAATATTAGAAATTCCACTAGATGGCACCAAGTGCCGTATATGCTGCATTATGCTCACCACCGGACTGAATATGACTAGTTCCCCATATCTGGTTTTGAACTGTTGTGCTTGTATTACTGTAATGCCTTCGCAGATTTCTTTTCTAAAGCCTCCTTGGGGTGAGGATATTCAAGTCATGCTATTGGATGGCAGGCTGTAGTACCCTTTATTAAGTTGATAGTCCTTAGTGGTTGTAATTAAGGTATGTGCCATCTGAGGAACAACCTGGCTAAATACACAGAGGCACAACACCCAAAGATTAGCCACAAAGTTATAAACTGGCAACAGCAACTGAGGACACAATGGCTGAGATCCTTTTCCTTTGTGTAGTAAGTTGAGGAAGCCCTCTGACTCAGCAGGGATCTGATGAGTCAACTGCACCCAAGTTATGTTGATTCAAATGGTTCTACTCTAGCTGCGATGTACTATGCTATGCAACAAGATTTCAGCCCATGACAGTGTGGAATGGTGATATAAATCCTTGGCTTTCTCATTCTCCCTGTTTTCTTTTCCTTACCAATAAAGATGGTGAGGAACATTCAACACTCTTGAGTTGTATCACTGAAGAAAACACTTTTGTAAGATTTCCCATGTTTGTGCAAACATTGTTCATTCTGCACTACAATGAACATTTTTTCCTCTAAAATTGCTGTGCCAAGTCGCAAACTAACTTGTATGACTACTGCTTTGTTTATGCATTTGAAGCACTGAATGGGTTGTCTGCATCTTTCTTAACAATCAACCTGTTATTTTATGCTTGCTCTGTGTATGCTTGACTTATCAAAGGGAAAGGCCATGAGAGATATTTTATGCGAAAAAATATTTTGCACAAATTACTGAGGGGAAAGGGCCCCTTAAGAGCTTCTCAAATTGAGACAAGGAATCCCATGGTTCCATTCAATTCCTCATTAAAGTATCTAATTGTGTCAGTGCAAACTAAGAGGCACACCGATATTGCCTAATTTCAGAAGCTAAGCAGGGTCTGCCCTGGTTAGTAATTGGATGGGAGACCACCAGGGAATACCAGTCGCTGTAGGCGCCTGGAATAGGAACTGGCAAGCCACTCCAGTATTCTTGCCAAGAAAATGCCATGGACATGGGGTCACAAAGAGTCGGTCACGACTGAAACTACACAACACACAAACTAAGAGTAATGAATAACTCTTTCCATCCATAATATTGGATAGCTGCAGTCTGTAGGGGCAGGGGGAGTAGCTCATACCAAATAAATCACAATTTCCATAATATTTATGGCAACGTGTTATGATAACAATAATAAATGTTATCCTGCTCTGCCTTGAATTGACAATTTTTGTCAGATACAGTTAATCAAGAGGCCGCTTTGAGCCTGGTTGTTTAAGATGCGACCTCGTGACAGTGTCAGGAAGTCAAATAGAGCATAAATCAAACAATCCTTGGGAAACCATGGATAGGATACCTTGTGTGGCGGTTGGAGGCAGCTTGGGTGCACTGTCCAATTTTTCCCAGTGGTACGTTGGCCGAGGGATGCCTTCGTCAGAACTGCAAGTCAGTGTGATGTCACTGCCGATGTTCAAAGAGCCCTGAATTCTGCAGACTGGGGCAGAGGGAGGAACTGCAGTGCAGGCAAGAGCAAATGGCAAAGAGAAAAACAAGTCAGAAGCTGTGTGGGATGGCTTGGGTCACTGGTCTTTCCTTCTCCAGTCTTGTAATGCAGTCCGCTGTGCAATAAAAGTGCACAAGTGTGGCCATCCATGTTTTTCAGTAAACATTTTCCAGTTCGGGCTAGAATAGCCCGTAGTTAGGGATCAGGGAAACTACTATAATACATCTGGAGGGCCACAGTTGCCTGGTGGAGTGTACGTCACAGAGTACAAAAAAAAACCACAACCCTGTGTATGGCTTTTTTTCTATCCGAAGTTGAAAAGGCAGGGTAAGAAGGTAGGAGGTACAGATGGCTTAAAAGTACTTGGGAAGCAACAGGCCGGGTCACCTGCTAAGGCTTGTGAAGCTAGCAAGCAAGTCCTCATCCTTAATGGCCTTAATTGTGGCCATTTTCAATTAGTGTCCTCTACAGGGAAGCACATCTGCAGCTCCCCGCCAGCCAGCACAATAAAATATCATTAAAACTCTTTGCTTCAAGCCTGATTCTGTCATCTGGAGGAGGATGGAAGGTTTAATGTTATTCTCTATGCAGAAATAAAGTACCAGTATTGGTGGGGAATCGAGACTGTATCATTAGAAGTAACAAATATTTTTTAAAAGTTAGAGAAATAGTAAAAAAAAAATGGACCACACAAACATTCTTTCACTTTCTTGGTATGGCAGCCTCCCACTTCTGTATACTTTACAAGCAGGGCCATACCAATCTATATTGATGTTAGTACAACAATAAAGTTCCAAAATTCTGGAAGTTTGTCCTGGATGATGCTGTCGGAGGAGATAGCAAGGTAACTGCACCCAGCCTCTGCTGAAGATGAGGATAAATTACATTCCTGTTCCCCCATCATTCTGTCTATCTTCAGGGGGGAAAATGCAGCTTTTTCATGAAGGGAAAACTGGAACTCCTATGGATGGCTCTCATGTCAGGATATTTTCACCAAGCCCTATATTAAGGGGTTTGGTGTGTGTAAATTGCTCAAGTCATGGAACAAGCTGTTGCAATGCCTTAGAATCTTCACAAACATTTACAACAACCGAGGATGTAAATACCACAAGAAAGGGCATTGTTTGTTTGTTTGTTTGTTTGTTTTGAGGGACAAGAAGGGACAGAAATCTTGGGACAATGAAACTGTGAACTAGGATACTGTGTGGAGAGAATTTGCAAGCGGTAGTGAAAGAATGGGAGCAAAATAGGCAACTAACTTTGGGAAAGCAATTGGCAGTGGAAGTATAGTGATGAATGGATGGAAAGAGAGCCCAGCAGAAAACACAGCTGAGAAAAGCTTGTTTCTTTCTTTTTTTATTCATCAATTTCTCAGTTGCTTTTCAAAATGATGCTCTTCCTAAGGCACTATGAAGCACAAAATAATACAGCCATATTAACAAAACTGTATGAAATGGATCGGAGGGGTGACGAAATGCAGCCCCTCAAGCTTTAATGTGGATGTTTTCATGATCCCAGACCTCTCTCTCTCTCTGTGTGTGTGGGTGTGTTTGTATTAAAATGAGTGGGCAAAACAATGGGTTATACCCTGAAATGAGGAGTGTGCTCAAATTTGGGAATGCAGCCACAGTGCTCCCATTTATTTCAGCCAAATATGCACTTTTTTGAGGTATGAAGGACAGTTGCCTCTAAAGAAGTGTTTTGCAGCACTAAAGGAACTCCCTCCCAAATGGGAGCATAGCTCAGCAGAATGCTTAGCAAGGAATCCATAAATGGGCATGTTGCATAGGAAATTCTTTCAGCCCATGACAAAACTATGCCCAGGCAATACAAAGGGATAGTTTCCCTAGTGATGACAAAATGCACCAACATCCTTAATATAAATTGAGAATATTTTTTTCTTTGCTGACCCACCTGGAAAGCCACTGGAAGTGTTTAGCTTTATCCGGACATCAGGACAAGAGGGGATAAATACACCGGATGCAGTCTATTTGGCAGGTAGGGGGTCTTCAAAGACAGGGTTCACCCCTAGCTATAAAGTGATGTGTGTCCATCTTAAAAAAGGCTCCAGCCCTGGCATGAATACTGTTACTCTCTTCTAACACCAAACCTGGGGAACTGGATTCTAGGTTTCAAGGGTACATCCAGACTTCAGTACAGGTTAGCTAGCTCCCTCCAGCCCAAGAAGTAGCCAAGGGCCCAACCCACCAGACTCTTTCAAGCCCAAGGCTTTGAGCAGTTTGCCTACAACAGTGATGGCGAACCTTTTACAGACCAAGTGCTGAAAGTACGATTCAAAACCCACAAATTTTTCGCAAAGTGCCAATACAGCAATTTAACCTGTATACAGGTGGCTGTGAAGGGGCAATGTCCAGTGCCTGCAGAAAGGGCTCCGAGTGCCACCTTTGGCACCCGTGCCATAGGTTCGCCATCACTGGCCTATAATGTGAAAACTCTGTCCAGGTCTAATTTCCTTTCTTCCGGATTATCTATGGATCATGTGCCCTTTGTCTTTCTTGGATCTGTGTGTCCCTCTAGCCACTCTGGAACTCAGCCCTAATTTATATTGCACCCTACCTCTGTCTCTACTGCCCTGGGCTAACAGCTCCAGGCAGACTCTGGGGTAAAGCATTAGAGGAAGAGATGAACAAGGACATTTGGAAAGCAAAGTGACTTTTAACCGCAGTCTGCTTTATGTCTTGTTAAGTCTCCTGTATCTAAAAGTAACAGTGGCACAGAAAGAAAGCATCTTTATCATCAGGAGGAAAGGGAGAAAATGTTCCTATTTCTGTCCCTTGCTCCTCTGCCACTGGGGAACTGGACTAGAATATCTATATAGTGAGTAAGTACAGTAAAAATGTTGACATCATTATCAATAAGTACAAACTGCCCTTTCATGCTGTACATGTAGTATTGTAGCTAGGGAGGATAGCTAGACACAATGTTGAATCTGTCACTTGAATTTTTTTAAATCATCATCATCAATCTTTTGCTGTGTCCTATTTCTTCCTTAGTGTGTATGTACCCAACAAAAAACACATACATATTAGTTTTTGGAGACTAATGGCCACCATGGTAGTTGGGAATGATTTTCATCAGGGTTGTGTTCGCAAGGAACAAACATATTGCACTCCTGATAAAAATATAGTATGCTGCAGCTTATTAACAATAAGAATGGAACAAAACCCAACCATACATGGCAATTCATCTTGCTTGCGTCTTATCGTGTGCAGTTATGCCCTACGCGATGTGGATGAACAAACAGAAACTGTGGCAAATAAGAAGAGTTAGTGGGATTCGTAGTGTGTTCTCTTGTTTCATACCCAGAAATTGCAGCAGTACCTTTACCCATGTACCATGTAACCATTAAGAGTTTCTGCTGCACATAGTGCCCCAATTTCCAGATCAAACACATGATCAACCAGGAAAGGATATTGTCAATCGTTACCTCGGTGCTATAGAACATATTCTTTTTCTGTCTAATCATTACTTTTGTTGTTTTTAAAGGTTATTTTGTTGCTATATTATGTGTTCTGTGCTATAAAAATCCTTTGGGAATTGGATGAAAAAGTGATACTTAAAACTAATGAAATAAGATCCCAACTACTCCCTTTGCCTCTTGGGGAAGATCCACTCATTTCTGTTTAAAACCACGAATCTGCCGTTATTCCACCATTCATCAGCCATATGCTGCCTTATCAAAGCACATACCCAAGACATTGAGGCCAATCACTCCAATATTCCGTCCACCTCGGTCTGGTGGGTTGTTGACCAAACACTGGTAGGTCCCAGTGTCCGACAGCTGGGTGTTGTTAATGAAGATGGAGGCACTGGTGGTTGGCATTGTCATTGCAAACCCCACTCGCCCATAAAACTGGGGCGCACCATCAAAAATTTGACCCCCTTGGTAAATAATAACCTGGAAAACAAAGACACAAGACTGTCTCAAGCACAAGCAGAGTCAAGGTTACAATAAGGTCTCCCTCGTTCATTATGCACAAACTTAAACATCCTGCGGTTTTAGTGCAAGTTGTTTTTAGGACAAACCATATGGAGCGCCTGGATCCTTACTATGCACTTCATTTCTGCTTTTGCTATCATGGAGGAATATGCACACAGTAGATGTAAATGGTATGGGGGGAAATACAATGATGTGCCCCCTAAAGGGACGAGTCAAGCCTAGTTTATTTTGTCTTTCGTTCTGTACACCCAATAATAGAGCACAAAAGGAGCATCTACAAAGGAATGCTTCTAAAATTCTCCCTCTGTTGGCTACAAATGAATTTTCCTCTGGATTTTTAGAGTCCTAAAATGCATGACCTTATTCCCCCAAAGTGGATCTAATGAACAAAGAACCTTCTGCTATTCCTCTTTTTTACCGTCATGTTTTGTACAGATAATGTTCTCGTTGGCAGTTTGCTGCAGCTTTCTGTTCCTTTACATCCTCCCTCCCTCTGCCTGCTCCCTTAGCAGTAACAATCTGCATCCATGTGCACTGAGGCAGCAAAGGGAAAAGGGAACTACCTTGACTAGGAACTGGGGAGAAATGTTGGCGTTTCTCAAAAATCACAAAAAAGTAGGTTTCACATGGTAACATTACTATGAACATAACAACCTGTACTTCCTATATCTGAACTCAGTTGCCCTTTAATATACACACTTCAATGCAGTTCTCTGAGCAAAACTACAAGCAGGGCAAAGTACCGGTATATTCACAATTTGTACTCTGGGTGTACCCTGAGTAAAACAAGGCAAAATATGGAGAAATTGAGCACAAAGTACAAACTTTTTAATGCATACAAAGTGCACTTCCATTTTCATGTGGATTTTGTTTTTAAATAAAAAGCACATAAAAGTGGAAAAGAAAGTACGTGTACAGTACTTGAATAACTTTGAGTGTTACAGCAAGTATATGGATGGATTGAACTTCCCATAACATCAATGCAATGTTATGCAAGTTCACAACAACATCCTGACTTCTTTCTATGCAGTGTGCACAGTAGCTGGTGAATCGATGGAATAGAAGTTTCATTGATTTAAATAGGCCTACTCTGCGACTTACTATGCTAAGAAACAAGATTTTAACCATTATTTTATGTTTTGACATGATACCAGAAAATGCAAGTCTGCAATTTTCACTACTGTTGTAGCAACAAAAAAAGCCTCTAAACCAACCAAACAAAAATTGTTTTAACCAATTTAAACTGAATGTATCTTCAAAGGCTTCCACGGCTGGGATCTGATAGCTGTTGTGAGTTCTTCGGGCTGTTTGGCCGTGTTCTGGAAGCCCAAACAGCCCGAAAAACTCACAACAGCTATCAATTTAAACTGACATTTTTTATTGCATGCTCATTTGTCATCCAGTATAGGGTGAAAGAAATAGGGAGAAATGGTGCTAAAAGAACGACTATCCCTAAGTAGCAGAGTGCATTCATGTCAAAAGAATGCTGCAATAAGAAATAAACAAACCAAATTTGCCTCTTTGCCCTATCCAGGGTGGATAAAAATTAAAGCATTTTTAATAAAAGAGAGAAAAGCAAATTGAATTAAATCATTGCTTAAATACAAAAGCACTGATTTTTTTAAAAACAATTAAATTATCAAAATCATTTTTTAAAATTAAATTCAAATCAAATCCTCCCTGGTACTATCTGATACTTGGCGAGATGGGTACAACAGATCAAACTCAGACAGAACAGTTAACTATCTTTTCTCCTCCCTCTATAACCTTCCTGTGACCTACAGAGGCCATTTCAGCTTGAAATAAGAAGAAACAAAGGAGAATTCCTGCACTTAGTAGGAGGGATTGGATGCCATCACCATAGAGGGTCTTCAAATTCCATTATGCCATGATTCTATGATAAATGAATTGAAGAACCCCAGTATCAAGAAGGAAGGGAGAGGGCCAAAAAGAAGCTGATTTGGGTTTCTTCTGTCCCACCAAGGTGCAGATACCTGCTCAGGTTGGTTGGCGTTGGAAAGTGGAGTGACCATCCAGATGACATTAAGGTTAGTGAATGAAGCACTGGTGGTGAAGGTACAGGGCAGGATTGCCGTCTGCCCCCTGGCAACTTCAACACTCCTAGCGTTCATGAACACCTCAAGGGGACTCACTAGACCTGTAAAGAAAGAGGTAACAAGGTGACATACTCCATTGACTCAAAAGACAATTTTGCGCATGACAGTGGCATAAGTAGTGACTGGGTGTACAAACTAGGGAGACTCTCAAAATTGGTGACTCCTGCAACATGTTTCATCTCCACAGTGTTAACACAACACTGGTTTGGTGTTTTTTTTTAAAAAAAATTATCAACTTTTTCTCAATTTGTAGGAAATGTCTCTGCACAAAAAAAATCCCCTTGTTCTCTGAAGCAAAAAACACGTATGTCCATGCATACACTCACACAAACAGGAAGTATTTAATTATAGGGGTGGTTAGGTTAAAAAAAAAGATGGAAACAACCTATCCAAATCTTCTATTTTTTTCAGTATAACAAAGCAGTAGCTATTAGAAATGTGCAATTTTTGTAACAATAATTATGTAACCTGTTCAGAGTACAAAACTGTCCTCATAAGCATGAAAACCCTTGTCAATATAGGTAGAAAATATTTCACCCTCTCACATGTAAAATGAAAACAGTTTTTCTTGTTTTCACTTTGAAGGAGATGAGCTGTGCATCCCGAAAATGAGATATCCATAACGGATCAGGAAAGAGATCTTGGTGTGTTAGTGGGCAGCTCCATGAAGGTGTCTAGCCAATGTGTGGCAGCAGTGAAGAAGGGCAATTCTATGCTAGGGATTATTAAAAAGGGGACTGAATATAAAACAGCCAACATTATAAAGCCATTATATATATTTTTCACCCAGCATATTGTTAGTCTGTGTAACTCCCTGCCACAGGATGTGGTGATGGCATCTGGCCTGGATGCCTTCTAAAGGGGACTGGACAGATTCCTGGAGGAAAAGTCCATCACAGGTTACAAACCATGATGGAAATGTGTAATCTCCAGGCTTAAAACCGGGGTACTTCAAGGATCAGATGCAGGGGAGTGGTATCAGAGACAGATATCTAGTTTTGTGCGCTCCCAGATGCATCTGGTGGGGCCACTGTGAGATACAGGAAGCTGGACTAGATGGGCCATTGGCCTGATCCAGCATGGCTCTTCTTATGTTCTCATGTTTATATTAAAACAAATAGGATTACAAGCTTTGGAATGTCCTCACAAGTTCCTGTTGTTCTCTCTTCTTTTCTCTCTTCTTCTCCTTCCATGCCTACAAATGAAGGAGCCTCCTTGGCCCACTTTCTGATACACCTTTCTGCCACAAGTAATCAAGAGCAGCCAGTGGTGTTTCTCTGGCTCTTGATGCATAGGATGCAAGAGGAAGATAAAAGACATAGATTCGTATTGCTAAGCTAAATAGCACCTGCAGGGCTACAGATGGCAAAAGCACACACAACTGCTTCTGACAGGTAAGCATACCAAAGGTGACAAGGGAGTAAAGGGGGGAGAGAGAGGAGTATGTGCTGAGTTTGCATCTGTTTATGTTGGGACAAACACATACAGTGCCATAGGCAAAGGCATGTAAAATGAAAAGACATTTGAAAACAAGACCCCCACATCCAATTGTTTCAACAAGTATTCCAAAGAAGGGGATTCATCACCACCACCATTCGTTGCTTCTAGAACCAATCCTTTGTATCTTATGCTCACAGGTACAACAGCTACATTTTCCCGTCCCTTTCCATTGAGAAAGGAAAATATTTTCTTAGCGCTATCAACCTGATGGGTTGGCACATATAGCACAACTTAGGGGGCAGTTACCTTCCCAGCAAAATACCCAGATTTAAAACTGGTTACCATATTTTAAATCAGTATTTTTAAAAGGAGTGCATGCATGCATGACACACGAAGAAGCATGGATTAATTTGTTATGGAATGATGGGGTTGTTGTTTTCTTTCGAGCAGCAGTGAGTTTTTTTACTCTCTTCCCTGGAGAGAGAGAGAGAGAGAGAAGGAGCTGCTGGAGGAAAGGAGAGGCAAGGAGAGGTGTCTGTCTCCCTGTGCATGTGTAGTCGACAAGCAAACCTAAGGGTTTGTTCTATGTGGTATTCTGTTCTTTCACTGTACTAGATGCAAGAAATTAAAAAAACACACAAAGCTAAGAGGAGGCACATGCTGACATTAAAAACCATATGACTATCTCATGGCTTTAATTCAAAAGCCCCAATCCAGGACCCAATTTACTTCATTATTGTAGACTAGAGCTTACTCTTATTCGGATTGTGTAAAATACCAGCTGGTTTTGTTTAGAAAACTGCAACACGGGATGGGTTCTTTGAACAATTAGGTAATGCTTGTTTTTGTGCTTGTTGTGTGTGCTTAAGTCATTGGAACTTGAAGAAAAGTTGTCTCACCAAATCCACACTGATTCAGTGGGTCAACTCTGGAGGTATGTCCTACTACAGTGATGGCGAACCTTTCAGAGACTGAGTGCCCACACTGCAATTCAAAACCCACTAATTTTTTTGCAAAGTGCCAATACAGTAATTTAACCTGAATACAGGTGGCTATGAAGGGGCGATGTTGGGTGCCCACAGAAAACGCTCCGAGTGCCACCTTTGGCACCCGTGCAATAGGTTCGCCATCACTGTCCTACTATGCTGAGTAACACTTTTCAGCTACTGGCTCAACTGTTTGCTTTAATATTGACTAGCAGTTGGAACTAAGCCTGTTTTGTTTGTTTGACTACCACTCTGGGTGGTTTACAACAACCAAAACAACGAAAACACAAATGTACAATAAATTCAATTAAAACTAATAAATATAATCAACAATTACATTGACAATTAAATCACATAAAGCATAATTACACATTAAAATAAACATAAAGATAGGACGGTGAAACTTTTGGGTTTAGCTGGACATCGATTATGTTATGTTCTTAGCTTTGGAAATGCCTTCTGATAGAGCCATGGTTTTAGTGACCACCTAAAACCATGCATGCAGTGAGGAGGCCAGGCGAATCTTGCATGGGACATTAGTCCATTGAGAGCAGGGAGCAACTGCCAAGGCAGCACAATTGTGGGGTTTATTCTTTCCAAGCCTCCCATAAACATCAAGAAGCATAAGAAAGAAAATGTGAGGGTCTTTAAATTGTCTGACTATAGCTACCTTCAATAGAGCAGTCTGAGTAGGGTCATTTAGGCATGGTCTTTCCCACTTGGGTGAGATGTTACATTTTATCTTAAATCATCATACACACACATAGTATTCGAAATGCAACTTTTACACAACTCTTCATTCTTTTTTGGGTGATCCAGATGTTTGATGGGATAAAATTAATCACCCTTTTTCTTCTATGGAAAGACATGGCATGTGAATAACTACTATTTCCACTATCTCCTTATGTGGCATTTGTGGTGATATGATTGCATGAACACACAAAGTGAAGACATCCTGTTTGAAGCTGCCCATCATTGATTAAACCACACAGACCCAAGTCTAGGAGTAGCTCAAAGTTTGTGAGTCTGTTCTCCCATATAAGACAGAGAGAATCTCATTCAGTGCAATGGGACTTGTGCAGTAAAAATTCTCAGCTGTGCACTCATGCCACATATAATCAATACAAAACAGACACCTCTCCAACAAAAGCAGCAAAAAAGTCCTGGATTATCCTGGGTCCTCTACTACTGAAGTCCTATCTGGGAAACATACCAGTTTGTTGCATGTGTACGTGCGTGCGCACACGTGCACACACACTCTTTTTCTCTCTCTCACCACCAAACCCTCTACTCTATTACATTACCACCAAGGGAGCAATTTAGTAATCAGTAAAGAAGGCTAGCCGCTAACAGCTGGGCCAGACTGCAAAATTCTTCTTTTTTTTGCTCTCTGAGGTTCTCTTCGATGTTTTACATTCTGGCCTTGAAGCACCAAGAAGCGAAGTTAATGATAAATATGTTGCAATTCTGTTTCTTCTTTGTGTAGGATAAATGTTTGCCAGGCCATTGCTTTGGCTGGGCAACAATTCTTTAAAGGCAGCACGTATCTCTTGCCAGAACTTTCTTTCATCAGGGGTGTGCCCGCTCCCCTCTGCACCCCATGACAAAGGAGTCTTGATACTGACCCATTCTTCAATGTTCTCCTCTCTGCTTTTCTGAACTATGGCACACTCTTCAGGCACAATGATCTTGGCAACGGGAGCTGGATGGTTCCTGCGCGCCCATTTATTTCAGCTACCACAAACGCTCAGGATGAGTTTTAAAAAAAGTCTTTAGATAAAAGTAATGGGAAATAAAAATAAAAGGCCTCCCCTCTAAAAAAATAATAATAATTACTAACATCCTCTGGCTGCTTGAGTGCACGTCCAACAAGAACGGGTCAGAGCTGCTCCTGAAATGACGCCAGCCTCAGGGCCTGGGCAGCCATCCAGGAAAAGGGGTTCCATAAAGCTGGAGCAGTTAGTAAGTGCATCACTTCTTGTTCCCAATGTTTCGAACACATGGCTCTTCACATTGTCCAGAAAAGTATCCAGAAAAGGGAACAGTTTTCTAAGGCTAAAGCCAGTCCAAAGCATGAGGCATCTGCAGAAAGGAAAAGAGTCTTCAAATGGATTTAGAGGTGCTCTAGATTACAGTTGGGGACCCTTGTTTTCTCTCCCTGATTGCTTGTGCATGGAAGTAATATGTAGGGGACAGAATGTACATTACAACAGGCAGAGCCAGAGGCAAAGAAAACCCTTCTTTCTGTCACATCCTCCTTATCTTTTCTTTCCTAATTCCTCCCTGCCTAGTAAGCTCCCACAGTGACAGGGAAGACAGTATTTTGAGACCTAAAATGCAATGTATGCTTTTTGCCCAATCTACTTGCTGGTCTATGGGGTTGAGAGTGACTTTCTTAAAGAAAGGGGTGTGATGTATATCCCAAAAAACACATATCGAACATACAACTTGTTCCATGTCGCTTCTGTTGAACATACAACTTGCTCCATGTTGCTTATCTTGTAAACCGCCTGGAGTTCCCCGGAAGACGAGCGGTATATAAGTGTTAAAATAAATAAATAAATAAAAATAAGAAGGCAACACAAAAGGTGTTTCATTTCAAGCATCCATGACATTGACACAGTAAGGTGCAAGTGCTAGACCAGTGATGGTGAAGCCCAAACTGTGATTGAAAACCCACTAATTTTCCGCAAAGTGCCAATACAGCCATTTAACCTGAATGTAGGTGGCTGTGAAGGGGCGATGTCAGGTGTCCACAGAAAGGGCTCCCAGTGTGTGACAACACCCTGGAAGCAGGAGAAATACATATGTAAATCATCAGCCAATCCTAGCAGGAGGGCGGGGGATTGTATGGCATAAAAAGGGTGGACCCTGGTCTGTGAGGAAGAGCTGAAGTTGAGAGCTGAGAGTGCTGAGAGAGCACAGCTCTGTTAGAGTTCAGTCAGGCAGGTTAGTTGTGAGGGCTTTACTGTTTACTGTTTATTAAAGACAGGGAGGCTTGAATATTTGATTTAATCTATTCTATGTTTAAGGCAATGCATACCAACTTCAGTCATTGTTGTATTTATTTATTTTCTCAATAAACATCATTATTATTTTTATGTTATACATCTGAGTCTGTCCCAGTTCATGAGGCGACGATTTAAAAGGTGGCAGCATTACCAAGTGGATCCTGTGAATATTAATAAACTGGTTCCCTAGACTTCACATTTTCATCACAATCACACATTTAAAAGGGAGGTGTCATCACACAGTGCCACCTTTGGCACCCATGACATAGGTTCACCAACACTGTGCTAGACCGTCCAAGTGCCAGAAGCCAAGTGTTCCTGCCATGAATCCCCTGTAGCCTACAAATGAAGGAAGCCACCTGGTAGAGGAAAGCCATCCACTTCACAGAGAGGAGAATAAATATGGTGTTTCAGCCTCATGTTACTCACGCCAAGAGCAATAAATATTCCTCGCAAACATGCAAAGATTGGGGGGGGGGGCTCAGGGAAGACCTGTGACAGAATTTTCACCATGAAAGTGCCAGCTCCTACATTAATGCTTCCAAAAGGGCTTGCTCTAGAGATGGGCACAACTCAAAAAAATGGTGTTTCATTTGTCGTTTAGGGGTCCGTTTCGGTCATTTTCGTTTTTTGTAAATTTTTGCAAAAAAATTGTTTTTCGTTTCGTTACATAATGAAACGAAGAAACGAAAACAAAAACAAAAACAAAAAATTGCTCGTTTTGTGCCCATCTCTACTTGCTCCTAATGAAAGCAGCACCAGTTTACTAGTGAACCAATATCAGAGTTGAAGAAATCTACATTGCAATTACCAATTTCTGTTCACTCAAAACCTCAGATGCAAAGGTAAAGAATTATTTGGATTTCAACAAGATTAAGTGAGTTTCTAGAATGAAGTATTGACCGGGATAGACAGGCACAAAGATGGAAAGGAAGGAACAGTGCAGTAAGAAAGAAAATAGAGGATATGTAGATAGGCAGGTGAGTAAATGAGAGCTGAATAGACAAAGAAGAAAACAGATAAGATGGACTGGTCAACAAACACTGCACCAATTAAACATTTTATCTCAACAGATGGCAGTCAGTCACCCAGGAAAGGGAGAGAAGCCAAGTATGGAGCATTGGAAATATATCATCCCTCCCTGCAAAATCACAATCTACCTTTTAGGTGCAGAACAAGGAGAATGAAAATGTTCAATAATATATCACCTCTCCCTCTTCTGTTCTTTCCAAGGTTTCTACATGATGGGAGGCAATGGGCTGTGGGAGGGACATGGTGAGAAGAGGTGATGCTAAATCAAGGAGTGGCAACACCCCCCCCCCAAAAAAAAATAATATTGGTAAATAATGGGGAGCTAAGTAACAAAATGGCAATAGATGAGGCAGAATACTGGAAAGCAAAACACAATAAATCAAAGATAATTTCCAGAAGCAATTTGATAACTAAGGAAATCATACTGTACAAAGTCCTCAAAAAGGACCAAAGCAAGTAAGATATCCATCCATCCACCCCCACCCCCCACCCATGAATAAATGGAAACCCTATGAGATTTACTTATGAATGCAACCTTTCACCAGAATCTGAATTTAGTTCTCATTAACAAGAGAATGTTTAGGTACCCAATTCATGGCCTTGATAATATTTTCAGAAACTTAAAATCATCCAAAAATAGGAGAAAACCTAGCAATTCTATCCTGAGTGATTGGAACTTCCTTGCATAGACAAAAAGATAACTGAATGAGGTTCACATACTCATTGTTGAGAAACAGAGGGAAAGAACATGTCAATGGAGTCCGCTACAGAGTCTGCTCCTGATGTGAATGAGCACTGAAGTACAGAGGGCAAATACTTGTTTTGGTTTAGATTTTTGCTTCCATGACATTGTAAGCACCATTCCCTGTAAGGATACCTCTCACCTGTGAGCCTTCTAAAAGATGAGATCACCTTCTCTCTTTTTATCTCTTTGTATTCTGTAGTTAATTATTGGGATATAAACCCTTACCTCACTTCTTCCTTGCAACACCACTGTGAGTCCGGATGGGAAAGAAATTCATCACTAACCAAACTGAACGCTAACCAAGATTAATGAATTTATCCAATTTGTGACCTGACAATTAAGAAAAAGCACACACCCCTTTCTTTGTTTCCTTTCATCGGGGCAAAAAACCTGCAAGCAACCATTCTTTTCTTTTCTGAATTAAACCTAAGAAATTCACATACCTTAGAATGTATATATTTGACAAATGTACCCAAAATAGGCTTTAGTCAGTTAGGGGAAATGTTTAAACATGTGTGCAGAAAGAAAAATGTGTTTATTCCCAATCCCATTATAAAACATGTGTACTAAAATGTGCACGACTTTCCATGTGAAAAGGAAACTAAAAGTCTTGCAAGCTATCTGATACAGAACTTGGAAACTGATGGTGTAACGCAAAAAGGCAACAGATGAGATTTTCACATCCCTACTATGGGAAGGTGAATGACATCCACTGGCACAGGACCACAGCTCTGTGGTTAAACAGATCAATCCAAATACAACCCAAATCCCCAATGTACTTCTTCAGAGCCCATGTATATAAATTTATGTGAGAGTATGCATGTCTCAGAAAGAACCTGGGCCTATACAGTGGTACAGTAACCCCCCATCTATTGTGGGGGTTAGGGACCCACCCGACCCGCAATTATTGAAAATCTGTGGTATGCAGATGCAGGTCAGGTGGGTGGGCACAATTCTAAACATCGTGCGCTGCTCCTGGCAGTGCGAGCAAGCGGCGTGCAATGTTTAAAAAGGGTTCTCAGCCATGGAGCCAAGCGCTTGGCTCCACGGCCGAGAGCTCTTTAAACATCACTTGCCAATCGCTAGCATCTTGAGGGGGGTGAGGGGAGCAGCACACAATCTTTAGAAAGGGCTCCCAGCTGCGGAGACAAGCGCTTGTCTCTGCGGCAGAAAGCCCTTTAAACATCGCACATAGCACACTGCTCACCCGCACCCCGGAGGGGAGTGCGGGCGAGTGGCGCACAATCTTTAGAAAGGGCTCTCGTCCATGGAGCCAAAATCTTCCGCCTTTTCCCTCAAGCTGTTTTGGGGTACTGCGGTCCAGCGATATAGCAGGACCGCAGTACGTGAACCGCGAAAGGGAGGGGGACCACTGTACATCTGATAATGAATTTAATTCATTCTCCAAGACAATTCATTATCTAAAAAAAAAAAAAAAATCATTATCCAAAACATGGTTTCCCACTGAAATGAATGGGAAACTGATTAATACATTCTGGAGGTCTGAAAAAAGGCAAAAAAAAAAAAATTGGGGTTTCCCCCCAGACCTCTTTATATAGAACACTTTAAGGGCATGCCATGCTGGAACACCCCCCGCAATGCAATGCAGTGCAAACATGGAGAAAAGAAACCAGCAAGACTACCCCAGCCTTTTCCTGTCAAAAATGCAATGGGGAAAAAACACAAACATACCCAAACACAAGCAGCAAGAGAACCCCAGCCCATTTTTTTTGCCTGCAGAGCAATGGAAAAGACTCCAAACATGGAGAAAAGAAACCAGCAAGACTACCCCAGCCTTTTCCCACCAAAAATGCAATGGGGAAAAACACAAACAGACAAATATATGCAGCAAGAGAAATCCAGCCTGTTTTTGCCTGCAGAACAACGGAAAATATTGCAAACACGGAGAAATGAAACCAGCAAGACCACCCCAGCCTGTTCCCACACAAAGTGCAATGGGGGAAAATACAAACATACACAAACAAAAGCAGCAAGAGAATCCTAGCTGGTTCTTGCCTGCAGAGCAATAGTAAAGATTGCAAAAATGGAGAAATGAAAGCAGCAAGACTACCCCAGCCTGTTCCCACCAAAATGCAAAGAAAAGCAGTGCAAAAATTAATAAAAGTTACCTCCCTACCTTTCCAAGTTTGAAAGGTCCAAATCCCTCAGCAAAAATGGTCCAGAAGGGCTCCAAAACACCATGAAAAAATGCTCTCATTCCTACCACCCCTCCATAAAAAACGAGTGTGTGTGTGGGGGGGGTGCAATGCATCCTGGGTATACATTTTTTGCAAGGCATTATGAAAAATTCATTATCTGAGGCAGCCCATAGGCAGCACTCGTTATCCGAGGCAGCCCTATACCCGGAAATTTCGGAAATTCGCTATCCAAATCATTCATCATCAGAGGCATTTGTTATGTGAGGTAATTACTGTATTCCCAGAGAATCTGGGAGCCAGACTATTTCCCAGAAAGTCATACAACAGTAAGTTGGTAATGGCCAAGTCTTTGGCATAGCTTAGACATGTTACCTTTTTTGGACTGAAGCTCTACAAACTGCTAAATGGACTGGCTAGGGGACTGTGTCAATGGAATAGTAACTTTTTCTAAGAGCTGTTCTTTTTTATTTCACAGAGCAGAGGAAGGGAGACCATAAAGACTCAGACCTCTCAGTGGCTTCAAATTTTAGCAACAGCACTTTCCCCCTTTGTTAAGCATTTGGTCTGGTGTCGAGCCCATGCCTGTAATGGCAGAAAAGTGCCAACAGAGTCCGGTATCTAGATGCACACACATTTGGCCCAACCCTTCCTATACATTGGGCCTCTACCCGTATGTACCAGAAAAGTGAAGACAAGTGCACCCTGAAACAAAGCACTGCATCCTATCCTCTGTCCTAAAAAGGAGGACTTTTGCCCAGGTTCCACACAACATTCCCTCTAAGCAGAACATTTTATGTGTCTTTCCCCCAACACACACATGTGCACAATTTTATTTCTCCTACTGTCACTCCACATTCCACAACAACTGCATCTGTTCAGTCTTCAATGGCCTGTTGGAAGGGGGGTGTCCCCTTTTTTGTTTTTTGTAACTGTGCTTTTGCAAGCCTTCCCCCAAGAATGCTGACCTCTCTTGTGTTCCTCGGTGGCTCTATCTTGGCAACAATCTGGTTGGCACCGAGTTTGCTGGACTGATATTCAAGAAATGTCCTCTTTCCTTTCAGAGGAAGGTCTGGGCTTCTAGCTTTAAATGCCACTCTGTGCATCTCACAAGTCCCAATTAAAATGTGCATAGCAGAACTGGAACGCAGAACAGGGTGGATTTATTTCTTCCATATTTTGGAAGAAAATTCTAGCATTTTGTTGCAATAGAAGATTCTGCAAGAAATTGGGGGAAAAAGTCTACTAAACCAGGGAGCTTAAAGATCCCTTTCTTTCTTTCTCTCTTTCTTTTTATCTCTATTATATTTATTGATTTGTTAAAGCAGGCAAAAGCCTTACAAAAAAGAAAAGTGTCTTTAGAACAGGAGAGAAAAACAATAGCAAACAAGGTCAGTTACTATCCTTACATCTCATTGTACATGTTTACATGACCTGTAGCACTCCAAATAAGCAGACGTATGTGACAATTAATGCTCAGAGCCACTCAAGCCTGAGCGGTTTGTAAGCCTCAGTGATCCCTCTACCAACAAAAGTATTGGCAGACACCTCCATTACCCACAAATCTGCACTGCTTCCACCTGACCTCTTTCTTCGGGAGATGACAGCTCATGTCGGAGGAGGCTGACAGAAATACAACAGAGTAAGTGCCTGATTATCAAAGCCCCACTGCCCCACGCTGGGCTCAGCTGCTGATTTTGCAAGCAGCGATAAGCAGCTCCCTCCTCCTCCAGTAGAAAGGAATTTCTCTGTTCTCGCAGGGCTTGGGGAGGAAGGGAAAATTGGCACTGGCCACCTCCAGAGATAACTGGAAGCGTGTCTACCTTCCCCTGTATGCCAAGCTACCACTGACACAGCAGAGGAGGAATTCGGAGCTTAAGGTCATAAGATAAGTGTGCCCAAAATAGCTGCACACCCAGGACAGGTTTAGGGTGAGCCTGACTGCTCTGTGGTAAACAAAGGAACCTCTTTCATCTCAAGGTCCAAACCACAGTCAAATTCAGTCGAGTTCTTGAGGGTCACATACTAATGGTGAATCAAGTCAAAGGCAAAAGATTGAGTCCAACTATAGTATTACTATACAATAATATTTTATCTTAGCATAGCATCCAAAAAACTAGTATGCCCCCAGGAGAGTGTGGAAGTTGAGTCATGGCGACTGGACTTCTTTTTCTTGAGAGATAGAAACATTTCACTGCTCAATCAAACAGCTTCAAACTGATGAAGCTGTTTGGATGAGCAGTGAAATGTTTCTATCTCTCAAGAAGTCCAGTTGCCATGACTCAACTTCCAGATAAACTCACCTAGAGGACCGAGAATCTTCACAGACCCCAGTGTTTGAGGCAATTCAGTGTTTCACAATGTTTTGTTAAATCCAGTATAAAAAGGCTGGGGAAATGTATGTAAGAGCACTTGGAGAATTTTCTACTCCTCCCTAGCTGGAATTCAATGAAAAGACAGAAAGTGGTAATTCCTTGCCTTAAGTAGTGTGTACATTAACAAGAAGGCTTAGGAATTGGTGTTATGCCTTGATGTGTCTTCTGAGTTTTACTTTGTGTGGTTGCTGGAATGGTTTGGCTTGGTAGACCAGTACTATTCTTAATCTCAATAACCTTTCCTGTTTCCAGGAGATCTACAGATGGCTATCATACTATCAACTACAGAATGTGGCTGTGAACACCTGAAACTCCTTATTGGAATACCCAGAAATAACTGCTTTTTGTAAGGAAATTTTGGACAGCAAGCATTTCCCTTATGACTTCTCTGCTTCGAATGGTCCCTATCCCAAGTTGCAAATAAACATTTAGCAGAGGCATGCTTTTTTCTATAGCATGCTGTTAGCTCATAAGAATCTTGTTCCTCTACGGAGACACAAAGGTGCTCTCTGGATGTTGTTGGAACCCCAAGTCCTATCAACTATAGTGTACACATCCAACTCATGAAGCACACAGGGAGTTGCTGTAGAACCCTATCCAGAGAGCTGTACTTGGTTTACTCCTACTTGGTATGGAAAAGAGGAAACACCTTCTGTCCCTAGATGTCCAAAAGAAAATCCTGTTTGTGATTTTTTTTTAAATGTATAAGGGTTATTTTACAAAAGATACTAGGGGGGTGGCATCACAACAGCAGGTTTCTAAAATTATTGTCCTATGTAGGATTGTTACATCTGAGCCAACCTCTGATGGTCCATGGTCTGACTTGAGGTGGGATGGCCTCACACTACACACAGCACAGCAGATATCCAGCTGTAACCTAATAATGTCTGAAGTCTACAAATGCCCTGTTCCCTTCTAAATCCATGAATAAATCTGTAAATCAATGTCTCTACCGAAAACAGACAGGAGAACAAATGGTACAGATTCAGGCAGATTATGAAATTTGGTCTCCTTGTCTAATTTATTCCAATTGCAAAATTTGGATTTTGTACTTAGAGACTCTGGCCATCTGTCTCCAGCTGACTACTTGTCCTCTCTTGCTGGCCACACTTTCGTCAACCCAGCCTGAGCCAGTGTTACATTTTAAAGGGTGATATCAAAGTTGTTTTGCACTATTAGTGAGGCTATAAATATAAAAGAAAGTGCACCAATAGGACTAAAATAGCATCTACAATGACATTAGCTTGCATAAAGTTAACCAATCCCCATCAATCTCTGAGGCATGCATTAATCTCCTCTCCTTGGTATACCATTGCACAATTAGGTACATTATGGGAGGTTTAATACTTTTCCTCTGAGTCTAATGCATCTGACATGGATGAAGCCTAAAGACTGATCATTTCTGAATAGTTAGACCTTGAGGTCCCTGCATTTTCATTAGGCAGCACAGGGATTTTGTAACAACTGCACTGGTAAGGCTCAGTGACTCTACATGCTTTGATGAATCAAGGCTGTCAGATATGATGAAGAACCAGGTCCTAAACACTTAGTAACTGCACTTCTTAACTCTGTGGCTTACAGTGAGAGCTGAGGCCCCATTCAGATTTAAGCCATCATCTTCTCTAGACAAGTAGACGGTAAGCAGTCAAAAACGAGAAGCAGACTTTGTTTACAACATTGATGGATACTTTTGGTGGACTGCCATACCCAGCAACCCTAAAAAGCACAGCCAAAGATGAAAGATCATTGGGGCTCAATTTTTGGAAGTCTGCAGTTACCCATCCTGAACTAACTACACCAAGCCCACCGAGAGGCATATGTTCCTGAACAGACAGGGGTAGTGTTCCAGTGGTCATTCCTTGGTGGTCTCCCATCCAAGTACTAACCAGGGCCGACCTTGCTTAGCTTCCGAAATCAGGCGAGATCAGATATGCTTAGGGCATCTAGGCAGCGGTCATTCCAAGTACTATACCACAAAAAACTTTGGAATGATCTGAGAGTGGGGAAATTAATTTATTCATTTAACTGATTTATAGCCTACCTTACTTCCCAAACTTAAGGAGGCCCTTTTAAAAAAGGTCAAGAACAGGTACAATAAAGCACAATAGAATTACAATTTTAAACCATGACAGAAAAAATGACAACAATAAAACCCAATTGGAATACAAAACTATTTGAAATTCGTGCTAGTAAGTCCATTATAATTAGAATAGAATTAGTAGTCTGTTCCTCAGCTTCTGTTCCATTACCTAAAACCTACCTGATTTTGGGGAAGGGGGAGTATTTGACTGCTAATGGAAGGACAACAGAGAGAGCCAGCTCACCTCATTTCGTAGGGTGAGCTGGAGGCTGACAGATGCCAATGGGAAGATCCTGCCAAAGAGGGTAAGAAAGAGACCAAAATGTCCAGGCAACCTCATATGAGATTTATTTATTTATTTATTTATTTATTTATTTATTTATTTATTTATTTATTTATTTATTTATTTACCACTCCATCTAGCTGCACGGCTACTCTGGGAAGTTTACAAAGTGGCAAAAATATCAATCAAGACACGCAATAAATAAACAATCCAATAATAAAAACATAATAATAAATAAAACAACATCTATCTAAGCATCAAACAGGAGCAAGATGGCATAAAACAAATAAAGAAAGAATAAAATACATAAACAGTGAATCCTTCATAGGATATATTAATACCAAGGGAAAGCTTTTTTAAATAGCCATGTCTTTAGATGTTGCTTAAAGACTGGGAGAGAAGATGCCAAACAAATCTCAGGGGGAAGTTGATTCCAGAGGTGAAGAGATACCACTGAGAACACCTGATTTCTTGTAAAAGATTTACGGGCCTCCTTCAGCAATGGCACCCTCAGATGCCCTGCCTGAGATGATCGGGTATTATGGGCAGTATTTTGCAGCAGGAGCCGTTACACCAGATAGAAAGGTCCTAAACCATTTAGGGCTTTGTATGTCACCATTAAAACCTTGAAATCAATGCAGAAGCAAATCGGCAGCCAGTGCAGCACAGCCAGTGTGGAGGTGATATGTTGATATTTCTTTATCCCCATAACTAGTCTAGCTGCAGAATTCTGCACTATCTGGAGCCTCCGCATTAACCTACAAGGCAGCCCAACATAGAGTGCATTGCAGTAGTCTAATCTTGAGACTACGAGTGCTTGGACCAACGTAGCTGAGCGATCTGCCTAAGATGAAAATGGTTGGATCGGACCACTGACGCCACCTGGGCCTCCATGGAAAGTGTATGGTCCAATATTATGCCCAGACTATGCACCTCATCCTGCACAGATAGAGTCGCTCCACCAAAACTGAGGGAGCTTCCCAAACCACCAACCACCGGCGCCCCCACCCAGAGGACCTTTGTCTTGCCCAGGTTCAACCTCAGTCTGTTTTCCCTCATCCATCCCAGTACGGCGTCAAAACAGGCATCAAGGGATGAAACAGCATCCACTGCAGATGGGGAAAAGGAGATACAGAGCTGGGTGTCATCAGCATATTGATGACACGAAACCCCATACCTCCTCACGACCTTCCCCAGTGGCCTCGTAACGTGGTTCTTCTGATCACCCAGTTCCAAATTGTAAGTATCACCTTTAACTATGCTCAGAAATTGGCTACTACCCAGTAAAGTTATAGCAGAGGAAATTGTGTGCTCTTAGCAACCAGATCTGGTCAACAGCTTTGGTGTAACGTTTTGGACCTGCTCAGATCTCTGACTACTCTTTGACAGTAACTACCTATATACAATAATCTAAATGGGGTATAATTAAGGTTTTTCAGATCAAATGCTCATGGAAAGGTGGACAGGATCAAATGTCTTCAAGAAAGAGTTTACTTGGTGCCTTAATTATAATTGTGCCAATATACTCCTAGTAATCACATCAATGTGGACATTCACGGTCAGGACTAAATGCACAAAAACATGCAGATGGCAGACCTGGGCTTCCATGCAGAATTAAATCTAATCGTAAAAATAAAATACTGAATCTCTATTTTATTATCTCTGTTTAGATCAGGCATGTCCAAACTTCAGCCCTCCATATGTTTTGGACCACAACTCACACAGTCCTTTGCCATTGGCAATCTAAGCTTATAATTCTGGGAATTGTGGTCCAAAACATCAGGAAGGCCTAAATTTGGACATGCTGGTTTAGATGGACCATTAACACATTTGCTTTGCTTCTATTAAGCTTCAGTTTACTCATTCTCCTCAAGTCTATTACTGATACACACAATGGAATGCAACAGCTTATTTGGACATAAATGGAAAGGAAAAATAGAAAGGTGTATCATCACCTTATTCTCATTAGCCTTTCCTACAGGCTTCATGGATATGGTGTCAGGAAGGGCAGAACCCCATGGGATCCCAAATGCTAAGCAGTGAGTCCAAGTCCAAGGGGTCCCTTCAGAATAATATCAAAAACTCCCAAGAGGGTCAGCAGAAGCAACAGGAGCACATTTTTGAGTCCAATTGCTTATCAGTTTCATCCAGCATGGTGACCAAAGGCAGCTCTGATGGAAATGGAGCAATGCCCCTATATCCATGGAATCAACATCCCTACATCTGAGGTCTGTCACAGCCTTATATGCATCATAAAAGCCCCCTCCCCTTGGCCATTGTCCACCCCCTTGTATTTCGTATATAGGGTTTCATTGTATCTGCGGTTTCAGGTGTCCATGGTAGACTTGGATTTGAAATGCACACACATCCTACTGAAGGCCTAGGCAACTCACTCCAGAAAGCCTCAGCTAGCATGGCAAAGCATGGCAACTAGGATTGACAGGCAATCCGGGAATGACAGTGGAGTGGGAGGGAGTAACAATTCTTCTCTTTGAAAATAACTACTTGAAAGCTACCCTGAAATGTGTGCGAGGAAGACTGCGCCCAAATACGGCTCCGCCGCCACCGCCAGCAACAATAATCAAAACAGATCCTCTGTTTCCCAGAAGGGAAACCTAAGTCGGAATACAAATAAATTCCTAATGTTATCCTGCAACCCATTTTGCCTAGCTATGGCCGTTACTTCACGAGCCGCTCGCTTCGCGGCAAGCCGTCATTTCTGTGCGAACCGATCGCTTCAGTCCGCACGCTCCTCCTTTTTGGCTGCGACATCACCCCGACCACGCCCCCTTTACCGTGCTCCAACCGGGGTGAGTGATTCCCCTGCCATGGGCCGGGAATCTTTTCGCTTCGCATCTCGCTTCGCTCCAAACGTCACGTGTGGTCTCGGTTTTTGGCTTTTATTTCAAGTTTTTTTTAAAAAATATTCAAACAGGGATATCGATGCATCGCTATATCGTTTCATCGCTTTGCGCTGTTACTTCCTCGCTCGAGTAGCGGCGGCGGTGGCGGAGGCGGAGGCGGCGGCGGCGGGAGCAGGAGGAGCCGCTGCCGCCTCGCCCGGCCAGAGCAGGGCACCCGGGGCAGGCAGCGTGCAAGCGGTGGAGGGTGGGCGGCTATGCTATGCGGCGGCGGCGGGGGGGCTGCCAATGATGCCAGGAAACAATGGAGAAAACAATATAAATTAGGAGCAGAAAACACAGGATCGTACAGTAACCACGCTCTGTCGTGAATGACAGCCAAGCATTGATGCATCGATACGCCGAGTAAATTTTTTTTAAAAAATAAAAGGAGAGTGGAACCGGACGTTGCAAATCAGCTTTCTAATGCGAAGGGAGCACGTGAGGTAGTAATCGATTCGGTCCCAAAAATGCCCCGCGTGAGTACAGAGAAACGGGGGTGGGAGCGAAGGGAGACCACGTGACCACCACGTGACCGCCTCCGAATTCAAATCGAAGGCAAGGTCGATTCGAAGCGAGGCACCTCGTGAAGTAACGGCCTATATTGGCTACACTAGAGGCATCTCCCTTTCCTAAGCATGGCTGCCTCCCACCTGCTCAAGCCCAGCCCTGTAAGATGGACCAGAAAGCATGCAAAACCTCCAGTGGAATCACATACAAAAAGGCAGAAATCTAATCCAGGTTCCTCTCCCGCCTCCGCAAGCAGAAGCATGGCTGCAAGTGCTGCTGCCGCTTACTCCTTGCCACCAATTTCTCTGCTCACATTCATTCGGCAGAGCCACGTCAGCAAAGAGGGACTGCGTTGCGGATCGGTGCCAAGTGCAGTCAGCAGCAGCAGCTGCTGCAGCAGCATCAGAGGCGATGGCAGCAGTGGCAGCGTGCTTTCTCCTGCTGACACAGCAATGCAGACCCTCTGAAGGGAGGACGAGAGTTGTCGCTGATTTCCACAGAAGGATGCCTTCCTTCGCCCCAAGAATCAGGGGTCCGGGGAGGAAGCAAGGGAATTGAAACAGGACGGGAAGGCTCTGCCATGGGGCTTGTTCCTATTTTCTGTCTTCCGAGCCATAAAAAATACATTAATGGTCCAGCAGCCCTGTAAATGATTTATAGTCATAAGTGTAAATATCTTTCTTCTCCCTGAAAAAGGTAACACAGTGATGAACTGCCTAATAAAGAAAATGACTTAAAGCACAAACATGATCAATAATAGATTTTTTTT
>JAHTLZ010000007.1:23876269-23889597 GCA_023846285.1 Phrynocephalus versicolor
TAAATAAATAAATAAATAAATAAATAAATAAATAAATAAATAAATAAATAAATACACGATTTAGAACTATTGTCTGTTTTTTTCACATTTTCTGTCTTTCCCTTTGCTTTGCTATTTTAATGTGTCTTAATGCACTGAACTCAACAGTATTTTGCTTTTGGGACAATATAATATAATATTTATTATAAAAATACACTGAATTAAATAAACATTTATAAAGGAATCCCATTTAGAGATAATGCAGTCTAGGGTTTTCTCTGCCTAGAGGATTTCAGCGCAACTATAACAACATTGATATCACAATTCTTTTTTTTTAAAGTACATAATTATCTTAATGGTTTCTGATATGAAAACCCTGGTCATTTTTTTTGAGTAAGAATATGTAAGTTTGAAGCAGCTTACTTGAGTCGTGATAGACCAGTGTTGGCGAAGCTATGACACAGGTGCCAAAGGTGGCACGGGGAGCCCCTCACAGCCACAACACTTCCCCCTCTGCTCGGAGCATGCCATTGTGCTCTGTGCAGAAAACCAGGTGAAGGGGAGGCCAGCAGTTTGTGGGCTCCTTCGTAGTCCCAGTTTGCTCTCTAGCCACACTGGTCTGGGCATCCCAAAAGCAGCACGGCTGGAGAGTAAATTCGGGCTAAGAAGGAGCCTGCAAACGGTGCCTTCTCTTTGCCTGGCTTCCTTCATGGTGCCATTTTGAGATTGCTCAGGGCAGAGAGGTGGATGGGGTACTACTCTTCAGGAAAGCGAGGACTGAAGAACAGGTTTTTGAATTTCCCATGGCCACGGCACCCTCACTGTTGCCATGGGGAATTCAAAAGCTTGCTCTTCGATTCTTGCTTTCCCGAAGGGTTCTACCCTTTGGGAAAGCGAGATTCAAACAGCAGGGGTGCTACCCTTTGTGAAAGTGAGGATCGAAGAGCAGGTTTTTGAATTTCCTATGGCCACAGCACCCAGCCATGGGAAATTCAAAAGGCTGCTCTTCAATCCTCACTTCGACACTTTGTGAAAAATAAGTGGGTTTTGAATCTCTGTTTGGGTACTCAGTCTCTAAAAGGTTCATCATCAGTCCTATATACCCATAAACCCCTTTCAGCCTGTTCGGTCTTGACTTTTATGGAGCTAATCTTAATATAAAATGTAGGAATACTTTATATTTTAAGAATGCAACCCTTAGCATGCCTATTTAAAAGTACATTCCACATTGAATTCAATGTGATTTAGGGCTGAATGAATATTTCAGCTTTTCATAGTCCCATATAATTTTTTAAAAAAATTCCAAGTTCTTCCCATGAAACACGGGAAGGATTTAGTAATTCTTACCTAAAAAGAACTGAACAAAATTATCTACCACCTTCTTTGTTCAAATTGATGAAGTGCAGAAATTCCTAGAATGGAAACAATCTGCCAACTTGCAATGTTTGAAGAGAAGCTGAAAATTCTAAATAAACACCACAAACGTGGTTACTAAGCCAGACTTTTTAGAGGTAAGAACTTGAAACCCTGCAATTTTGTGGTTCCCTTGTCTCCCGCACTGCAACTCACCATGTTTCCCCTTAACATCTATGAAGAAATTTTCAAAATCATTTAAAAATGACCTAGGTCAAATTTTCCTCCATTCCTACAGACTTTATCTTTACAAGGCAAGCATGAAAGAAGAAACCCTATATGGTCCTTGTCCAAAGCTCAAAAGAATGGTAGTTCTTTTATCAGACGAGTAAAATCTTAACATGTACTTTCAGAATCCCTCAAGCCTGGAAAAACTGCCTACTTTTGAGACTGTGATGGCGTCATTAACATTCTTCCAACACTGCTTTTGGGTTTGTACAGGGAAAAGCTTCTCAAATGGCATAGCAGGCCTGAGCGGATAAAGGCATTTAATGAGTAAATGAAGTTAAAGGAAAGGAAATAATACCACAATATAGAGAAAGGGAATATTGCACTGTGAAAAGAAAGATGTGCTTCAGTGAACTTGAACACTATTGCTAGTTTTCCCACTGATGGTTCTCGATCATGCTCCTAAGTAAAATCAGGTTCACTAAGAGCACCAGCAAGGACCTGTTCTGTTTACAAGTAAAGTTATTTTTTCTGGACTATTCCAGAGTCTTGTGACATAGACAAAAAAAGAAACCTCAATCGAGTTAAACTTCAGGGTTCTATGAAAACTGAACTGCTGTGCTCTATAGCACTTTAAACTTTCAGTAATTCTAGCCACAATACAATTGTTGCTTAACGTTGCTTAAGGTGGTGTTGAAATTCATTTCATGCCCCTTTCTTACACTAGGATAATTCATGTTTTGTCTGCTGATTTTACTTCTGGCTCTTATGTCTTAACATCCATATGTTTTCCTTGGACATGTCTTCACTAGTCAGATTGGTTAGTTCCTCTTTCTCCTTCTTTTTGCCTGATATCTGCATGTGTTTTTTGACCCTTTTTGTTCTTTCATTTTAAGTATACCACCAGCCAGTGACTTCAGCATTTATTTTCTGCCATAATTTCACTATCACTTCCACAACAACAAGATCTGTCCACCCTCACTTCTGCTTGTCCCATATCCCCTCCGATCTAACCCCACCACCATCACAACCAAAAGACAGCCTGATATTTTCAGAATCTCTACTACAGCCAGTGGAAGATTTTGCAAAATTCTTCCTCATTTTTAAATATATTTTTCTATATAGTTTTTTTATTTCTATAAATGAATAAAGTCTGAACTTTCTATTTATACATGTTAGATACCCAAAAGCATTCCAAAAGAGCATACTGTTTTGTTTGTATGTTTTCCTAGTGAAACACTGGAAGCCTGTAAACGTCAGCAAAACTAGTCAATGTTTCATACTGCAAAACTGAGGACAAGGGAAACACTCAGCCCTTGTTGAGACTCATGGGCTCATATTTAATATCAAAATATGATTTGAGATACAGTGTAAGGAACAAAACCTTGAAGTCAGTGCATGATGAATTCCAATTACATTTGATTCTTAGATCTCTCTATAATATTACTGTCTTATAATTTTCTCCCCCCCCCATCTTGATTGGTATAACCCATTGTTTCGGCGCTACCAGTAATGTTTTCAGGATTTTTTCCCTTGAACCAGATGGCTTGGAAGGATTGCTAACAATCCTTAGGTGAATCAGCAAAGAGAAGATGAAGCTTTGTGCTTCCCTAGTTCTTCTGCATAACTCTCTGTATACAATGAAGAATTATGCCACCTTTAAGACTGAGATAGGTGGTTCATTTCTCTTCCTGTCAATGTTCCTTCCCTTTTACACAGGACTGATATCTGCACAAATCAGGAAACACAAATTGTTTCTGCCTCCTTTTTCCTTTGACATATGTATTATCATTTCTAACCCAATATGTTGATTAATCACATATTACATACTAGAGATACACATTAGCTCCACGGTCCAATCTCTGTGTGTGTGGGGGGGGGCACTGATTGGCACCCAATCTGCCTTGTGACCTCTGGAGACATTCTGATGTTACTCTTGCCCAGGTCTGAGGCAGCATTAGTGTGCTTCTGGATCTCTGGGGAAGATTTTCCTGAAAAAATGAAATACAAATAGCTGTGATCTGCAGCAGGGTGTGCATGTTCTGTGCTGTCAAGTCAGAAACGATTATAGCAACACCGTAATAGGGATATCTAAGGAATGGTTTTACCAGTTCCATGCTCCTAGTGAGTTTTCACTGCCAAGTGAAAATTCAACCCCTGTTCTTGAGTCCTACTCCATAACTCAATCCTCTACACCACACTTGGTATCCCTAGTGGGGACATTAGGGTTGTATGGACTTATTTCTTGCACAATTATTTCCCCAGGTCCAACTAAAGAACTCAAGAAAAAAGAGAAGCAGGAAAAAACTGTCATGAATTTTGGCAGGGGTGTCACTGCACCAACAAGAAAAGAGAAACAAAGGGAATGTGTCTTAAATTTTCTTTCCTGTCCCCTTTTATAAATGTTAGATAGTTCCACTGGTAGAAAAGGAGGATTAGAAAGCAGAACTACTATCTAAAGTGAACCACTCAAACTCCAGCAGTGATGGATTCAGCAGTGATAGTGAAGACATCAAACTTTTATTTAGGCACCAACTCAGCATTTTCCTGAGACTTTAAATTCCCTTTCCTCCTCCACTCTCATCATCATCATCATCATCATCATCATCATCATCATCATCATCATCATCATCATCATCATCATCATCATCACATCTTAACCCCACAAATGCTTAATTTAACACAAGAGAAACTGCTCTTCTTGAATGAGTGCTTTTAGACTTGTTACTCTGATGTGTGGTTGGCTCAGAAATGCACAAATACCCCCCCCCCAACTGAGTCTGCTTTCACACAAGAGAGGGCACACTATCCCTCCTATATGCTATCAGCACTTAAAATAATAGGTCACTTCTTTAACTTTGTTTATTTAATGATAACACATGCATATCTCATAGCTGGTTAGATAGTTTAGTGTCAGTTGCAGAGCCAGAGGTTGGAAGTTCAATTGCCCATTGTGAGTAGAACCAACCTATGTGGCCTTGGGCAAGCTCCACAGTCTCTGGAAGGCCCCAGAAGAAGCGAATGGTACCCACTTATTATTCTCTACCTGGAAAACTGTGAAAAGGGTCACCATAAAACAGAATGGACTTGATGGCACCTCATGATATAACCTTTTTAAAAACTTATCCAATGGCCCACAGAGTCTGTAAAATAATAAAGCCACTAAAAACTGTGAATGGCAACGCGGAATATTACAATCAGAGCATTAAAATGAGTCATGAGGGTACCACAGAATATAAGTGGTTCTCAATGATGTCTGAGTGGCATGAGCACAGGTGGGGAAAATATTGCATTGAACTCCACAGAGCTGCCTTCATCCCAGAGAAAGGAGCTCCAGGGGTTCATCCATATACACATACCAGGAGAATACATGTCAAGGAGGATAAAAATAAATCAGCCTTTGGGAAGGCATAACAAACCAAAGCAAAACAGAACAAAAACATCTAAAGAACCATATGGGCAAAGAAAAAAGGAAGTGTGCCCTCCAGTAGGACGACTGTGAACTGTGAACAATGTGCTACAGTATTCTGCCTCTCCCTACTTCGGGTTTCTTAGTAGAGCAGTAGGGAAGCCTCCCCGGAGAAGATGTTCACAAGCTACACCTGTAGGCTTTATCTGCCTCGTACTGAGTAGCACATTTGTAACAGACCGTACAGACAGAGATTTCTCAACTTTCTGCAATTTGTTGCTAAAAGTTATGCCTGTTGATCTGAGCCATTCACTAGTTTGACTTTTGACTTTTATTTATAGCCTGTGATGTCGCTTCTTACGTTTTGGGTAGCAAGGCCTTTTATCCATTTGTCATACATACCAAATGTTAAGAGAAACAGCAGATTAATTAGTAGGCTGTCAAAACCTAAGGTCTAGTCCAATGTCCCATCATCAATATAGAACACACAGCCTAGTCGGGAAATATTAGAAACATTGAGCTGTATATCTTTGTTTCAGATTCCCCAAGCGCTCACACGAGGGTCCATGCATCCAGAGATCTCAGGCATGGAACAGGAAGAAATGTATCATCAGTACTCAAAGGAACTCGTTATTTCAGCTGTATTGGCTATATATCCAGATCTAGATTGAGTTATCTACATATAATAATTAATTTGGGAGACCAAAACAGAAAAAAAACAGAAAAACCTCTTGCATTGCAAACAGGTCCTTAGTTGGAGCCTAGGCTCAAAGAAAAACTTGTTTACGAGCAAGCACTCAGGTTGCAAATCTATAACATGGATTATAACCTGTCATGCCCTGCCTTGACCTGCTCTGCTTTATCTTGCCCCAAAGGCTTAAAATATAAATTGAGCTGGATGTACATTATAAATGAAAGTAGAAAACAGCTGATAATTCTTTATTTCCCTTGGCACCTCACATTTCCAAAGAGTTTTCTGGCAAGCTCGTCTCAGTGATAGTTTCGAAAAGCACCTTATGCCAAAGGGCAGAACTTACCCAAGGCCTAATGGCCTGCCTCCTATGTGAAGGGAAATAGAAACCCGGTCATGAGACCTTGCCAGGATTTTACCAAAGCCCTCCCAAAAGGGCTGTGAGTGAATCTGAGCCAACGAACTCGGAGATGCTACCGTAGAGTGCCAAAGAAGCAAGGGGATAATAGTAGGATTTCCTGGGAAGGGGCTTCTTGTATTAGCAATGTAAAGAGAGGCAGAGCATTCAACTAGAGTTGGTGCAAACAGCTAGGTGCATAAAGCGTAGTATATTGCATCCTTGCATCCAAGACTGAGAACACTGTTCTCCTCAATGGGCAAGGAATGTTGTGGTACTCTTGACTAATTTGTTTTACAAAACTGCCCTTTCAGCACATATTGTGAAATTTAGAAAATTGCAAGAATTGCCTGAACTAGGATAATTCAAATGTTGTTTTCATGTATTAAAGGGTTTGATAGTCGTTTGTTCTTCTCCTAATAATCATTAAGTTCTTCTGTCCTTTCTCTCTGCATGTTTGTGTGTGTGTGGAGGGGGGGGGGATATTGTGTTTGCACAAATTTTGCTTCTTAAATGGAAAGGACCCTGGATACATTTTGTGCAAATCAGAAAAAGATCTCATTTCCTTGTCCTCAGTTGGAAGCAAGGAATCTCAGGGGAGTTTAAAATCCCTTCTCAAAGTACCTCACATATCAAAACAGTCTAAACGGAAGAGAATGTAGAATTTAATGACCAGTCTTTCCATCCATAAGGCAGGCAAATTGAACCAACAAAAGGAGCAACAAGTAGGGCACCAGCTTTGTTTTAAGTTTTATCTGAATATTGAGGCATACATTTTAACCAAGTCAAAGAAGATCTGGAAGAAAAGCACAGGAATAGTGTCAAATAATATAGCCTTTTCTATGTCTCTGAAGAGTTATAAGAGGAAATGCACCTGAATTAGACCATTTATATGTTTAGAAATTTTGCTGTGCTTTGGGGATACAATGCACACACCAAAATGCATGCTCAAAATGTGAAGCGTTAAAATGTGCATAATTGGAAAAGACATACAGAAGCAGATTTGGTTAAACATAGGAATTATCTTCTGTTAACTTTTAGAAAACATTCAAATTTCTTAGCCACCAGCCTGTGGCACAGTAATTAGACCATACACTTGTGTGACTACTGAAATAACTAAAACAATGAAAGATACAAAGAGGAATGGATTTTTCCTCTTCTTATGTTACAGTTATAATGCAACTGTTGTTATGCTTTAGTTTTTGTGGAATGAAGTAATTGGTTGTTTGTAACATTACTTCTGTTCTGTAGAAAAGATTTGCCTGGAAAAGTTATTTAAAAAACAAAATGGGAGGGAGTAAGATCATCTTGTATTTCAAGTACAAACAACAGAAGGTATTTGTACACGACACCTAAACTCCGCCGCAAATGGCTCCCAGTTCCGGAGCTTAAAATTGTTTCCCCACCTCTGGAGTTTACAGATAATTAAGTGCGACCACGCCCACCTAAGCGCGTCCCAGCACACTTTTCAGGTACCTGCTCTCCGGAGGTGAAAATTCCTGATGCGGATATAATGTAGTGACTGCCGGGCTGTCCTTGATTCTGTTTGTTCTTTTTTTGCCCCCCCCCCCGCCCCTTTAAGAGATCTGAATGCAGTGCCGGGACAGCAGAACGGAGGTGAGCAGCATGCTTTTCTTCCTTTTTTTCTCCCTCCCCTCACGCAGCCAGCAGCCAGGAGTGTGGAGGGGGTGGGAACGCAGGAACAGCGACAAACCCCTAAGATCTCTGATCCGAATTTAAGTGGCCAGCGGATCTTAGGGGTCGTGTGAAAAGGCTCAGAGATCCTAAAGGTAGCTACCCAGCATGAAATGTTTAGTACAGTTCTGAATTTAGAGATGGGAAGAGCAGAAGAGTTTGAAATGTGTGAAATAACTTCTTAAGTCTTGCAAAAATAATTCCCTTTACCAAGAAGTCCATACATGCTAAAAGTTTCATGCTGAATTCAGGATTAAAAATTCATTTGAAATTCTTATATTTGGAAATAAAAGTAGCGTGCGAATGAGTTGCATTATTAAAAATGCAGACCTGCAATGTACTGCCTGCCCGTACCTTTTCCTCTATCTGCAGGCTACAGAATACTGTACATCACTTATCACATGTACACCATGTAATTTGCAGACTAAAAGGAAAGAGGAGGTTGGGGAAAAGCTTCTAAAGGTAGGGTCGGGGAGACATCTCTGGACAGTTCCTTGGAATTGTTGAAAGGCAGGACGGCATCACTGTACTCCTCAGCCAGCATTTTGTACAAGAGGAGCAAATATCAAACTGGAAGATGGTATTTCCAACTTGGCTGGATAGTTCTGTAATTTATGAATCAAGAAACAGAAACTGTGCTACAGATGCTATGTAAATGAAGCATAAACCATCAACCTTTCATGGTTCTGTTTTCAAGAACTTTGCATTTCCATGTAAACAACGCCTTCAGCTATTCACACACCTACAGCAAAACAATATAAACTCAAAACCTGAATCACAGCAGATATGCAATTTAGCATGAAGAGTGAATGCTGTTTTATTTTTGGCAAGTTCAACAATAAAAAGCTAAATTTCTTTTCCGCTAAATGCACAATGTAGCACATCTTAAACATTATTTAAAATACACACAGAGAGAGAGATTGAGACAGATTGAGAGAGATTGAGAGAGAGAGGTGTTTCCTTACTTTGGTGCAACTACTAAATTTGGGCTTGATTTCAAAAGTTGAAAACAATATTTGCATTTAATCCCTCATTTAGAACACTAAACACTAAACAATAATCCTTTAAGAAATCTTATAAAATGCATGCAACAAAGGAAATATTACATATCATGTCTATTTGCTCTGGGGGCAGGGAGTTACTTCCTCTATAGTTATTAGTCTGTAACTATTTTTCATCTGGAGTCAATTTCCAGAATGTGAATATTATTTAGAAAACTCTTGTTATCATTAACACATGGCTCACCCAAGATATATGTAGTGTTGTTGTGTACATTGACCCCAAGAGGCCTGGTTTCACCCATCTTGTCCTTCTGCTGTCAAGCAAGGACTTTCATTTTACAACAGGGCTTTAACTGTAAACAAGTAAGTGTCATTATGGGATGCTGTACATTTTCTTTTCTTTCTCTTACTGAACTGGGTTGGGCATCTTTTTCTACGTTTTTAGTAATAGCTTTCACTATTAATTGAATTGTTATTAATATTATATATAATTCTTAATTGGTTTTGTCCTGCCTTTGGTCCTCTGGACTATCAAGATGGAATATAAATAAAATAAATATTAACTAAATTAACAATCAATACATCAGTCAATGTGCTAAGTTACTTCCAAGTTATGGTAGGTTCACTGGGCATTCCAAGGAGTGTTTTAACCTTACCATTGTAGACTTAATGTATTTTGTCTTCATCAAAGCTTCTTTGGTGAATGAGTATACAACAACCATTGTACACTCCTTGTCTTCAACTTTAAATATTGTCTTTCAATGTTGTAAGCCCCCTTTGGTCTTTTTTAAGAAGAAAGGCAGGGAAATTTTTAAAAATATATAGATAATAATTATTGCTAACTAGTTCTGTGACCCCTGAACATTAGTTTTTATTATTATTATTTTTATACCCCTGATTTATTTGCTTTGGTTGTTGCAAACTGCCCAGAGTGGTTTTGTTGGCAGATGGGCAGTAGAGAAATAAAATAAAATGAGTGAGTGAGTGAGTGAGTGAATGAATGAATCTGACAAGCTTCCCAGTTATATGCTGAATAACAAACTAACTAGGTATGGGCTGGATAAAAGAATTACCAGGTGGGTATGCAGTTGGGTACAGGATCAGATTTAGGAAGTGATTATCAATGGCTCCTTCTCAAATGAGGAGGAGGTAAAGAGACTAGGAGGCTCAAGCACTTGTCTGAAAATAACAGAGGATAAACTTTCACAGGGGTAAGTGCAAACTTATTGGAGGGGGGGGGGAGAATAAACACACTTACAAGATGGAGGGTATTTGGTTCAGCAATACTGTGAGGAAAACTCTTTGGTAAAGTCAGGCTCTCTTCCCTTTTGCAGGCTTCATTTCTGGCCTTGAAAGATCCCCTTCTGTAACAACTAGGAAGAAATCTAGCATTTAGGAAAGTACTTTTAATGCCTAAAGCAACCTTTGGGGGGAACCAACAGTAGCTATACGGTGTGAATAACATCTCCTAGAAGTCTCTGTAGGAATGCATTTTTCATTCGGGGGGGGGGGGTCTAAACTTTTTATTTTTATTTTTAGAATGATTGTTTGTGTGCTATTCAGGGGCTAGAAAGCCATGGTGGGCTGCAACAGACCTACAGAGAGGCTGCATCTACTTCACAGGCCACATTTCACTCATTCCTGAGTCATCCCTGATCTATATCTACACACCTGTTATTATTCTGTTGTCTCAATAGGCCAAATGCACATTAAGAGATGTTCAGATACTGACTCCCTACATCTGCATGGTAGTAAATGATTTAGGGATGGGCAGATTGCTGGCTTGTGGGAGGTTCTCTCTGTTTGTTTGCTTCATAACAGAATGCTGAGAGGCACCAGCAGGAAACAGGTGCCAGTGAATGGCGGTGGAGTAGGCAGACATGCTCAAAAACTGAGGAACAGCATATGCCTGTCCACATGGTCAGCAACAGGAGTGAACACACTGCCCTTTGGACAAAAGGCCACTCCTTTCTCAACAGGGAATATTTAACTGAAAAAAGGTGTGTTGTGATTCAATTGGAGGGGTGTGAGATCTTTATCAAGCATGTTCTTAATCTATGGGAATCCTAGTCTCAGGATTTGGTGATGGCATCTGGCTTAGATGCCTTTAAAAGGGGATTGGACAGATTTCTGGAAGAAAGGTTCATCCCCATGGTGGGGATATGCCTTTTTTTCCAGGCTTAAAATGAGAGTATTTTATTATTTATTTATTTTTATACCACCTGTCTTTGGAAGGAACTCCGGGCGATTTGCAGCAATCATAATGCAACAATAATAATGAAAATAAAAATAATAAAATAATAAAAGAGTACATAAACATACCAGGTGCAAGGGAATGAAATTAGGAGACAGGTATCTAGTTGTCTCATGTGCTCCCAGAGGCATCTTGTAGAGGCTACTGTGAGAGATACAGGAAGGTGGACTAGATGGGCCCTTGGCCTGTTCCACCAGGGCTCTTCTTATTTCCCTATTTTCTAAAGGCTGAAACAGCTGAACATGTTTAGCCTTGAGAAAAGGCTGTCATAGAAGGCTGTCATCAAGAGGAGGGGCAGGATCTGTTCTCGGTCATCCCAGAACGCAGATCACACAACGAGCTAAAGTTACAGGATGTCCGACTGCCATATTTCGGTTGATTCAGGAAAGACATCCTGTTAGTGCAGTACAGCAATGGAATCAATTACCCCAAGAGCTGGTGAGTGGTCCAACACTGGCAGCATTTGGAAACCAAGGACCCAGAGTCTGGAGGAATTTTAGACAACCACCCTCTGCAATAAGCAGGGGGTTGACCTCAAATTGGCTTTATAGGCTCCCTCCAACTCTAGTATTCTATGATTCCTTGTCTTCTTGTACGTAGGTGCCAAAGAACACAGGAGTAAGAGGGAAATTGCAGTGTGGTTGCTTCTTGTTATTTCCCATTCCCCTAGCTACAAAAGACGTGGGCAGTGTATAGCTTCAGTCTATGCCTCATAAAGTACATTTTTGAAAATGAAAGCAAACTGATTTCACAGTAGGCAAACACTAAAAAAAAAGCAGTCCTGTGGGATGTGAATCTTCTTTTAACTACCTATGAGAATTCCATCTGGAAGACTCTGACCTTCTTTTTTATTTAAACAAGAAAGATCACAGTTACAAAGAAAGTGGTGAATTTGGGGAGGAGAATTTCATCCCAAAAGCCATATTTTTCAGTGAAGGATTTCCCTCAAGAATGCGGTCAGGGATACACTGTTTAATACTCTGCTGCTAGCCTGATATTAATCCATACAGACACTACCTGTATGCAAAGTGTCAAAACAACTAACTTGGATACATTATTTTTAAAACCGAAATAAAAAACACACAGAACTCCCAGAATTTCCATACAGCAAGACCAATGAAGAAAACTCAGTTTCATGTATTAGTGTGTTGCCACACCCTCCATTTGTTTAATTTCCAGTAAAACCACCATGCACCTTTAATTACTGAGTTATACAGACTTCCGTAGTACAATTCCCATCACACCACCCATCAAGTTTTGTTTGGCCCTTAGATTGCACATATTAGCTATTAAAACCTTATCTCCCCCCACCCCACCCCACCCAAAAAAACAGAAACAGAGATGCCTTTTGGAAAATCATTCATCACAACATAGAGCATAGGAGACACTACAGGCTCCTTTGCACTTGCTTCTTACAAGAGTCCAAAGGAAAAGATAATATCAGCTTTGCCCATAATCTGGGCTAGATAAGGGGCCCAAAGGCTAACAAGTACTTGTCCTACTTCAGTGAAGAAAACCTGTCAAGCCACAGCAATTTGGCCCTTCTTCACCATAAATACTTGTTTACCAACTTATTCCTTTGTTCACCTCTGCTTCCCTCCCCAAACCAAAGCAAAGTGGTCTGTTTATATACCGCCCCATACTACTTCAAGTGGTCTCTGGGCTGTTTACAGTTTTTAATTAGAGTATGCAGGCTACACATCCCTCCCCCCCCAGCAAATTGGGTACTCATTTTACCGACCTCGGAAGGATGGAAGGCTGAGTCAACCATGTGCCTGCTGCCTGGGATTGAACCCCAGGTTGTGAGCACAGTTTTACCTGCAGTACAGGCATTTAACCACTGCACCACAAGTTTTTAATTAACCTATTTAATTAATCATCCCCATCACCGTCATTATCTTAGAACCACAGAGCTGGAAGGGACCCAATAAATCACTGAGCCCAGCCCGTGTCTGGGAGGCACAAGGGGAGGATTGAACTCCCAACCTCAGGCTCTGTATTGAGATTTCTAAGCCACTGAGCTATCCAATTGTCTTTTTTAAAAAAAGATTGTAGAAGTGAATGTAGAAGCTGTCTCCTTTTATCATTTCTGTAATCTGCCTGCCACCAACACTGCACTGAACTTCTCACGATGAAGTGAGATGACATTTCAGGGTGACAATTTTTATCTCAAAACTGCTATGGAGGGAGGGACAAACATATAGATGTGGATAATTCAGGCCATTTAATGCATGAGAGGGGTGTATTGGAGGGCTGCACCATCAACAAGTAAACATTCTCACAAAGGACAGTTTAAAAATAGTTGAGTAAAATTGCTTTAA
>JAHTLZ010000007.1:23890597-23917267 GCA_023846285.1 Phrynocephalus versicolor
ATACATACATACATACATACATACATACATACATACATACATACATAAATGAGGACATGCAAACTTTTGGCCTGCACCAGGAAGATGTTTCAATCAGGCAAAGTGGCTTTTTGGGATTAGAAAAGGAGACCCCAAGCATGCGGGAAAGTGCTAGGAAGAAAAAGAAGAAGCTGATATAAAGTGTCAAGATTTAGACGGTGACCCTTGATGTAGATTCTGTGTAAATCCCTGTGGCATCACCTTATAGCCTATAGCAGTTTCCCTTCCCATTTGCAGGCACCGTCGGCTAACATATTGAGTCAGTTCAATTTATAGCATTGTCAGGAGATACAGGGTATACAATCCAGCATTATGCCTGTGAGTCTCCGTGCCAGATGGAATGGATGGAATGGATGCAATAAGCCTGGCAGGGACAGACACTCCTAGGGGTTAATAAATGAACATTTCTGTATGCCCCAGGCACCATCCTACTAGGACAAAAATGAAAATGTTACCAGATAAACAGTGAATTGCTTTGCTCTGGCAGTAAATATACTGAAGAGGGGGAAAAGAAGCCATTTTCCAAGTGGAGGAGGATATTTTCAATGAGACTTCGCATTGGATGGAATTTGCAGAAAACAGGAAGCAGGTAGGCCTCTGGAGAAGACAACGTTCCATGAACATCCAAATAGGCCACACCAGGAATGGTTTTCTGTCAAGTCATGCTTTCTGTCAAGAGATGCTCCTTCACCATTTGACAACTAAAACTTGACACATTTTCACAACTTTAAAATGTACAACATTCAGAAAGAAGTTTACTCGCTACCACTATTCAGTGGCAACAGTAACAACATGCAGAGGATGAAATTAGGCTCTGAAAGATGAAGTATCTGTTTGATACAAAAATGTTTATGCAAGGCAACACATTTGGAAAACGCCTTGTTTTAAGCAGCGTTGTTGGCAAGTCAACTCACTTCCCTTTAAATCTTCCATGAACTCAGTGATCCATCTTTTCTGTTTGATCAAGTTTCATGTGATCTCACCAGTGGAGCAGATTTAATACGCTGGGCCACAAGGAAGGCACCACATGCCTTGGTGAAGGTTATTTCTGGCTCATTACTGCTTCTTTCTGAGCTGAGCGGAGATGCAAAGATGCTTTGCAAAGGTGCTTAACTCAGCATTTCTGCTTTGCCCGAGCTACGTTCCAGGCCCTCTTATTGAGCTACCTTTAGCCACCTGTCTGGAAGTTGAGTCATGGCAACTGGACTTCTTTCCTTGAGAGATTGAAACATTTCACTACTCATCCAAGCAGCTTTGTTAGTCTGAGGAAAGTTAGTGGCGAGTCCTCCATTTTAAAGTTCACTTTGATTTCACACACAAGGTGTGCATGAAGTATAAAATGGTAGACTTCCTCAGACTAACGAAGCTGCTTAGATGAGTAGCAAAATGTTTCAATCTCTCAAGAAAATAAGTCCAGTTGCCATGACTCAACTTCCCGATAAACTCACCTGGAGGACTGAGAATCTTTACAAACATTTAGCCTTCTGTGTTACAACCACTAAGGAGCCAGTTACAACAGACCTGGTGGTTACAACGTGTGTGTGTGTGTGTGTGTGTGTGTGTGTGTGTGTGTGTGTGTTGTGTTGTGTTGTGTTGTGTTGCATTGCGTTGTTACAGTTGTGACCGACTCTTCATTACCCCATGTCCATGAAGTTTTCTTGCCAGTAATATTGGAGTGGTTTGCCAGTTCCTACTTTAGGCGCCTATAGCACCTAGTATTCTCTGGTGGTCTCCCATCCAAGTGCTAACCAGGGCCGACCCTGCTTAGCTTCCGAAATCAGGTGAGATTGGATGTGCTTAGGGCACCTAGGCAGCGTACAATGTACATTAATCCTGTTATCAAGGTAAAATGCAAGGTACTGTACAATTATGCAATGATTATGATGAGGGCATATGGGTTTCTTTTGAAACCCTCCTAAGACGAATATGCTTCACATATATTATTCCCTCTCTACCACCATGTATTTCCAGCATTATGAAACACTGATATGGTAGAAGCACCAAATTGAATGCACCTATTCATGACAAAAGTACTACTATAATTTTCAGCAAGTTAGGAATGCAAATTTTTGAACTTTAGAAGCAAGAATGAAAAGTTCTACATGTCTGTGTTCTGAAATGTTGCTTCTTCATGAGAGTTATGTGAAGGTTCATTTTTAACTAATTCAGTGCTACACAGATACAGAATTACCACTATAAATGAGTAAGGCAACATACAGGTACTAGGTCTTCACTACCATCACAACAAAAATGTTTTAGAATGCTGCAACCAAGTGTTAACCGATTGTCATAGAGGTAAGTTATGGCTACCAAATAAATCACTTTGCCTCTGAGATTCACATTGTTCATTTTCTAAATGCCCCAAAGTCTGGAATTCCATGCATATTTATCTGAGAGGAACCATCACTAATTTCAGGAATTAGATCAGAAGTGGAAACTTAAAGATTCACAAGAGTGGCCTATTGCATTTGAAAACTAATCGTTCCCTTCTCTTTAGTCTGGTTCTGGGAAACACTACACAGACAAAAACTGTATCAGTTATCACCGTCACCTGTCTAGTTCTTTCCCATTCTGGTTTTGGCCTCCATTCCCATTCTAGTTATGAGCTATTTTGACAGGTTAAGCCTTACTGGTCAAACCTTACTTTGCAGGTTAAGCCTTACCGGTCAAGCTTGGGTGAAGTAAGAATGGCACACCCAATAAGATGATAGAGGAACGACAGGGAACGGCTTTGCAATGAGAGGGCCTGGGTAGTTCTTTCCTTCTACCCACGGAATGGAAATAAACACACAAGTCAACATAGTATAACACACCTAAAACATAGACTGCCTGGATTATCCTCTGGGCAGGAGAAAGAAGGGTAGACAGCCGCTTACTTCATTAGTTTTGAAATTAAAGTGCACATTAAAAAAAGATGAATTACTGTAAGAAATTAAAATAAATGCCAATTCAAAACATAATTGGAAAACATATCCCAAAAGAGGTATAGCACCTGACTAGCAGCAAGCCCTATCACAACAGCTGGTCACCTTCGTGGCCCCATGCCCATGGAGTTTTCTTGGCAGGAATACTGGAGTGGCTTGCCAGTTCCTACTCCAGGCGCCTACAGCACCTGGTATTCCCTGGTGGTCTCCCATCCAAGTACTAACATGGGCCAACCCTGCTTAGCTTTCGAAATCAGGTGAGATCAGATGTGCTTAGGGCATCTAGGCAGCACAGTCCAGCAGTAGCTTCCCAAATAGCCGGGATTCCACTGAATGAAATATAACCCATTGGTGGCTGTGACGATCCCCCTTTTCAGAGGCTGAATTGTGATGGGGTTGGTACTGCTGCCACCTTTTATTTCCTTAATAATGCTGCCACCTTTTAAACTCGTCGCCTCATGAATTGGGACTGACTCATAGATATATAATAAAACAATGATGAAGTTTATTTAGAAGATAATAACTATAACAATATCTGAGGTTGGTATGTGTTGCCTTTAACATATACTGTAACAGATCTAATCAGCTCCACAAGCCTCCCTGCCTTAAATAGCTAGTAACCAGTGTAGCCCTCCCTGCCTGACAGAACTCTCAGAGAGCAGTGTTCTCCCAGCACTCACTCTCAACTTAACTGCACTTCACTGAACTGCATAGGCTCCACCCTTTTTATATCCTACCATTCCCCGCCCTCCTGCTGGGATTGGCTGATGATTTGCATATTCATCACTCTTGTCTGCAGGGTTTGTCACAGTGGCCACCTAGTTTACTGCATTAACACTCAAATATCAGCAAATCAAATGTCTTAGTTTTGGAAAACTTCTGCATCCGAAGACAGTACTGTTAGTACTTTCAAAATGATCACTGAAGTAGATTTGGATTTATTTCACTTGCTAGAATCGGACGTGAGCAATGCACTTCTATGGTTGTCTGCTCAGAAATAAGCCCCACTGTTTTCACTGAGATCTACTCCTAGAGAAACAAACAGCTTAAGTAAGTTGGTTTGTAAAATGGGGAGTTGAGCTAGGATGCAAGATAGAGAAAAGAGGCCCTGACAGTTAATGTTTATTCTGCAGTATAACGCAAGATATACTGTAACAGTAAATTTATTGTAAGGACTCGGTTTTCTACCACAAAAAGTCTGTTGCTCAAGTGCTTTTCAGGAAAATGATGATTGCACCCACTTGCATCAACGTTGAATGAAACGGTAGGATTTGTTTTTAAAGCAAACCTTTAGACAAATATCCTAAATCACATTTTTAATTTCCATTTAGAGCCAGGATTAATATTTTATTTGTTAATTTGCCTTTAATCGCCTTGTGCCTCATGGCCCACTGACTTTCACAGGCAGGAAAGGAGACAAGAAGGGCGAAGGCTAGAAACAGACGGAGAGGGCAGAACAGGAAGAGGGAAACCGAGTGAGGGCAGAGAGTATTGTTGACAGCATCTGATCCCCCAGATTAATGTATTTCAAAGAAGATTAACTCAATCCCAACTGCTCTGTGCCAGGTCTCTTCCCTAAGCTTCTTGCACTACCATGTAAACAAAAGCCCTTCATAAAATATATTTTCCCAAATAAAAACTTACCAGTGGAGTGGGAACAGGCTCAAATGCCCATCTTTTACCTACACTCATGGAGGCATCAAACCAGAAGACAGACACAGATTAGGAAAATAACCGAGTGAAAGCAAGGAAGCTCAAACTACAGTGGTACCTTGTATAAAGGAATTAATTCATTCCAAATGAGATTATGTTAAGCAAATTTTCCTTTATACAAATTTCCCATAGGAATGCATTGGAAATTGAGTAATCCCAAATTGCGACCATTTTATGTTGTACAGATTTGCCCCATAAGTGATTCTGTTAAGCAAATTTCTCCTATCTCTAGAAATTTTTATGCTGTACAGATTTTATGTTATACAAACCTTTTCTTATACAAGGGTCCACTGTACACTAAAGATGAACAATGGCTCCATCCCACACCTATTCCTTCCTCATGCCCTCTCTGTACCTTTGAGCTGTCCATCTTTTTAAAAAGTGGATAAGAGAACAAAGAAATCAAATGGCCCTAGTAGTAACAGTAACAGCAGCAGCAATGAGCAGGCCACTTCCATATGCATACAAATGTGAGTGACCTCATTTGGCTTTACTTATCCATAACTCTCTCCATGGCAACAGCTATGATGCTGTAGCAAGGAAAGAAAAAAGCACAATGAAAACAATCCGTTAAAGTTTCACTGAAACAGATTCCATGTAAAAAAATTCTGAATCCATTGACATTTTAAGCAGTGTGGAGCTGTGTGTCTTCTCCAATAATGTATTTATTCTGAATTCTAACATTACTTATATTACAAATGTTTCTCCATCTCTTTGACTACTCTAGTCCACTGTGGTTGTTTTGTTTTGTTTTGTAAATGCAGGAACTTAGAAAGGAATGGTACAGATCTACGATCAAAGTTTACAAAAGTAGTTGCTTTTAGCACTACAACTTTCAGAATCCCTGCACATGCCTGGCTGCCTGTCTTCCTTCCTTCCGTCTGTCCTCCCTCCCTCCCTCCCTCCCTCCCTCCCTCCCTCCCTTCCTTCCTTCCTTCTTTCCAGAATGTTCAAGTACATTTTGAAGAAAACAGGTTGAGTACTTTATATCTCTATAATTGACTTACGGTGAACCTGGAAAGGGTCACCATAAGTTAGAACCAACTTGACAGCATGCAGGACAGCACGTCTGGAGAGCAATTACTGTTCATACAAAAGGAGTCATCCTTCCCTTTGGGATTTTTTAGGTTTTGGGGTACAAATGAAAAAGTAAAGGCCATGAATGATCATTGACTCTCCTCCAGCGTCTGCGGCGGGTACAAAATGTGGCGGCCAGACTGGTGGTGGGTGCACGTCGTTACGACCCTATCACCCCAGTCTTGGCTCGCCTGCATTGGTTGCCCGTTGCGTCCCGGATCAGATTCAAGGTCTAGGTTTTAGTTTATAAAACCCTCCATGGCTTGGGACTGGACTACCTGGCAGAGCGGATCGCCCAGCGATCAACTTCGGCCCGACCAGTTCGGCAGTCGCGAGCGCACTCGCTTCGGGTCACCCCCCCCGAGAGGCCCGAAGAACCTCAACTCGCAATCGGGCCTTCTCGGTGGCTGCCCCTTCAATGTGGAACAGCCTCCCCAGCGAAGTGCGCTCTGCAGAGTCCCTGCTGGCGTTTCGCAGAGCCTTGAAAACCATCCTGTTCCATGAGGCCTTTGGAGATCAAGTTTAAACTGCTTTTTTTATTATTCTTATCCCACCATCTGCTGTTAGTTAGCTCAACCAATATGACTTTTTACCGAGCTACATTCGTTTCGATAAGGGTGCATATGTTTTTAACTTATTGTTGTTTATGTTTTTTGTATCTGTGTTCTTTATATTTGCTGACTCGATCAGCTTTGTAAGCCACCCAGAGTTCCTTAGGGAAGATGGACGGGGCATAAATCCAATAATAAATAAAGAATAAATAAATATCAACATCTAAAGCAGGGGCCTTCATGTGGAGACCAGTGGCCCTAACATTTCAACTGACAAAAACAGCCATTAGACGAGTTATGATTTTTTGGGCTGAATCTTCTCTGTCAAATACCTCCCGTCTATCATATCTCTAAAGAGGCATGAAACAAAAACACTGACAGATCCCGTAAACTGTAATCTGCCGGAATGTCTTCCTGTTAAGAAAAACTCTCCCCTATTCTCTAAGATAAATGTAAACTTCCTTTCGAATAAGGCTGCACCATATCAAACCAGAGAACCCCCAATGAGTTTTCATTCTAAATTCGTGTCACTTAATTTACTCCCATTAGTCCCGTTACCAGGAACACACTGCAAAAGGGGGATGACGGAAAATGAAACGCTTTGTCTTTACAACAAGCTGTCTGTTCCTGTAACAAATCCTCCTTCAGATGACACTGCTGCCCCAGACACTTGACAACAAAAACTGTAATGTTTTTGCTGTGCTGAGCAGCTTTCCTTCTTGCAACCGATGGCTTGACTAAAACAGTAAGTTTAAAAGAATCTCTATTAAAAATGAAAAATGGGGAAGTAACTCAGGAATGCTACACTGAGTGAGTTAGGGCTGCAAGAAAAGGAAAAGAAAGCAGATGAGTTGATACTCTAAAGCAGGCATGTCCAAAGTCAGGCCTGGGGGCCAAATGTGGCCCATTTTCAAATTTCAAGTGGCCCATAGCCTCTTCTCCCCGCCTGCTCAGCTTGTCATGCATCCCCGCCAGCTGGCCCCTCCTCATACTCCTCGTTTTACCATTTTAAATCAAGATTATTTCCTCTATTAGTGTATGTAGCAATCAATGCAAATCTATTCTCAAACAAGACACAGTCTATTCCTAACTACAGAAGATCCATTGAATCAACATCTTAATGCTGAATCAACACTTGCATAAACCACATTGATCCAGTAGTAGTTCATTCTTGTTGGTTTATTCTTGTTAGTACTAGCAACTGGCTTTTGGCCATAGAGTCTTACAAGAGTCTTTGGAGATTCTCAGTCATACAGGTGAGGTTATCTGGGAGTTGAGTCAGGCCAAGTGGACTTCTTTTTATTGTGCGATCCAAACATTCCGCTACTCATCTACAGTTGGGTGTTGAGAAGAGCTACATAGGTGTGACTTTCATACCCCTCAGGCCACTGTCCATCTAATGAGCCTATTCTGAGTGGGGGTATGTGTGTGTGTGTGAAACTATAAACTGGAAGCCTTTCACTTTCCTCAGACTGAAGAAGCTACTTGGATGAATAGTGAAATGTTTCAATATTATAAGAGTCTTCCATCAGCACCATACTAATCCTTCTTATGATTCTACAAATTGTGTTATTGTACAATAAAATACAATATATTCGATCCTACTGTATTATTTATTTATTTATTTATTTATTTATTTATTTATTTATTTATTTATTTATTTATTTATTGAATTTATACCCTGCCCATCTTCCCATAGGAACTCTGGGCGGCTTACACAGGCTGAGAGTTCAGCAGATAGAACAAATGTAGAACGAACACATAAGGCAAACAACAACAAACAACGTTAAAACAGCTTTAGCACCCTAGTGTAGTATACTCATAATTCAGCAAACAGCATGGGTAAGCAGACCAATGGCGGGGGGGGGGGGGACTAAACTAAATCTCCAAAGGCCTCGCCGAAGAGCAAAGTTTTTAACGCTCGGCGAAAGGCTATGCTACTCATGAAGCCATTTCCCTCTGGCAGAGATTCACATGACTAGAAGAGAGGCAGGAACAATTTTGGGGATTCTCTCGCAGTGCCATACCATCCTTAGTGCAATGCAAAGGGATAAGGCCCTTGGCAAAAACTTCTTTCCCCACCCAAAAGCACATGGAGAAGCAGCTTCTCCTCCTCCTCCTCCTCCTCCAAGTCTCGGAATGCCCCAGCTAGGATTGTTTTTGTCTGTGAATGGAGATTATGGGAGTTATGGCCCCAAAGCATAACGTACACCAAGTGTATATCCCTTTCTGTTCACAAAGATCTCCAATAAAACAAAGAGCATTTTGTGAGCAGAGGCTACAGCTAGAGACACAAAGAAAAAGATGCTTTAGAGCTCAAGGTAACAGTAGCAATAGCCTCAGCTGCAAAATGATGGAATGACTTGATCTGAGTGAAAGAGGAGACTAGGGATGAAATTCATCCAGGAGCAAGACACATGGTTTATACTTTCTGCTGACAACATGAATATTCAAAAATTCAGCTGCCTTCTCTAATAGTACCAGGATGGGGAACATGTGGATTTCAAGATGCCATTAAGAAGGAAAACCCTCTGAATCCTCACCATTGACTATGGTGGCTAAGGACAATGGGAACTGTAGTTCAACAAGGTGTGGGAAGCCACATATTTCCCACACCATAAGCTCATTCTGAGGTAGTAGCAGAAAACCTATAAATACTGTATGTTTTCTAGTTGCTCAAAGTAAACACTCCTCATACAAAACCTCTGTAATTCTCAGCAATAAGCTTGCAAGGAAGATAATGATTACTATTCCCATCTTCTAGACCAGTGGTTCTCAACCTGTGGGTCCCCAGATGTTCCTGGACTGCAACTCCCACCACTCACTCTGCTGGAACCACTGTTCTAGATGATTTTGGAAGAAATACCCATATATATTCGAATATAAGATGAGTTTTTCAGCCCTTATTTTTGGCTGAAAAAACACCCTCAGCTTATTTATTTTATTTTATTTTATTTTATTTTATTTTATTTGTATTTATATACCGCTCAACTTTCTCAAGAAACTCTGGGTGGTTCACAGCAAGAAAATCCATAAAATTCAATTATAAAAACAAAGTAAAACAAAAGCAATTGATCAAGATATTAATTAAAACCAATTTTTAAAGGGGGGGAGGGAAAAAAAACATAATTGAATCAATAAGTTTCCCAGTTTTGGGGGGTAAAATTATGTGCTCGGACAGCTTGGGGAGGGCAGAGGAGGGCAAGTCCTGATTGAGCGAGCGATAGCAGTGCCTCCGCTTCCCATATGAGTCCAATCAGAAGGTTACTTTAGGGGCACCCCCTTGGAACTTCATAACTCAGCCCCTTTACCCCCAAATGTCCAAATCGCTTTCTGAAGGTACCCCTGCTACTTTGTTGCCCTCCCAGGTAATTTTTGACTGCATGTTTTAAAAACAATATGCACTAGAAAATTATTTTTCAAAATATGCAATCAAATTTTACTTACCCTGGGACTCCAAAGTAGCAGGTGTACCTTAAGAAAGTGATTCTAGGGAACCCCCTGAAATTTGGAAACATTTGAAGGTAAGAGGGCTGAGTTATGAAGCTCCAAGGAGGGTGCTCCTAGGAAAACACCTTCTACTCCAAAGCTGATCTGGCAGGAAATAAGGCTGCTGCCGCTTCCCATATGATTCCAATTAGAAGTTTTTTTTCCTAGGGGCACCCCTTTTGGAGCTTCTTACCTCAGCTCTCTTATCCCCAAATGTTCAGCTTATACTCGAGTATATACGGTACTTCCTTAAAGGTCATTCTACAACTTCATGCCTAATTTCCCAGCTCACTTTTCCACCCACAACACTATATCAATATACTGTATAGATTTTTAAAATGTTCTTCCGTTTGATTTCTTATCCCATTTCAGAGCTATTGCTATTTGGCTTTTCCATCCTGTCTTTATATTCTCTTTGCTTAAAAAAAAATGCTTCTCACAGTGTTCGGCTACCCGGTGGAATTCCCCCTGCTGCCTATGCTGCATTTTTCAGCTGCTCTCGATAATCTCATAACCCGTTAACGCTCCGAAAGAGAAGATTATAATGCTCATTCAATCTCATCATTATTAATTTTAAAGCAGCACTTAGGAAGCCTCTTGGGTCAGTGCCCCACTGGCTGGGTGGTACATACACACCACCAAAGCGCAGAGGAGTCTTTCCCCTGACTCAGCCTGCTTGCTCACGATGCCTCTTCCCATTTATCAGTCCACAAATTTGTGAGCAAGAAGGCATCCTGCTAAGAGGCACCATCTGCCCTGTTCTCGGATCAGAACTCCGATACACCCGGCACTTTGAAAGGGGAAACAACTCCACAGTGCAGGGCCATTAATCATTTTCAGACAGAGTGGTTGAATGTGACAACTGCAGTTCTATGTACAGTTAGCCTGGGTCCACCAACACCACCAGCAGCAGCAGCCTGTAATGAATGGGTCTTATACTGTATGTTGGGATTGGTGGGTAGGACACCGCAGGTGGGTCAGCCCAAGACTTTTTGGCATCAAAGACAAAACAACAAGAGGATGCTCCCTCCCCATCCTATGTAAAGAAGTTGGCTCCACTGGCAGCTGAGTCTTATTTCAACCCAAAGAACAGGCCAGTAGCTATCAAACCTGCTGGAGAACCTGGTTTAGGGAGCCCACAGTGAGCTCTGGGGCACAGACAGCATTTTCCCTGCCATGGAGGGAAACAGATAAGACACTGAGGGCATAGAGCCAGGAACTGCTAGCACTGCTCTTGTGGCATGCATGAGGCTGCTGTCTTGCTCTCCCTCGTGAATAAGAAATATTTTAATCTGATCTGAAAGCATCCCTGGTTAGGGATGCAGATCCTTACTTTTCTCCCAGGATGTCTTCTATCACCAAGCTATTGTTCCTCCCAAATACAGGTGTCTCCTGGACTCCCAATCATATAAGGCAGCATTAAATCAAATTTGCACATAAGCTTACCTTTCAACTAAATGAATCATTTGTGGAGCTTGCTGTCAGATGATCACACAATCAGAAAGGAAGGATCATTTGCAAACAAACTGCTTGAATACAGGCTGTTTTTTCTATTAACCACACCACACAGCCTATTCCAGTTTGTTCCATGTTGTTCTAAACATCCTCGGTATTCATTTTTCAATTGTCCTGTTATATTCATCCATATCTAGTACAGGCTTGAAGCCAGATATATTGTGGGTCCAGTGAGGCATGGGAAGGTATGGGAGGGGAAAACTCTACAAAAAGGAAGCAACCATCAAAGCCTTATCCCATAATGTTTCGCTCTATTTTGAAATAATTATGGAAGTGCCTAGTTAGCCACCTCTAACCTGCTGTCCCACAGATGGTAAAAGGCTGGTCAGGTTGGGAGTGATGGGAGGTTATGGTCTAACCCAGTGGTTCTCAACCTGTGGGTCCCCAGATGTTCCTGGACTGCAATTCCCAGAAATCCCTTCCAGCACAGTGAGTGGTGGAGGCTTCTGGGAGTTGCAGTCCAGGAACATCTGGGGACCCACAGGTTGAGAACCACTGGTCTAACCCATCGGGAAAGCACTATGGCCTCTATCACATGGCCACTTAAATGTACCTTTTTCCTTTTTCTGAATTTGCATCTAAAGATTGTGCCCCCATGGCCAGCCGCATCTCGACCACGCCCCCCCCGAAGCATATCTCAAGAGCATTTTCTTGCACCACCGCTAGGGGTTTGATCAAATTACTTTGCTTGCTGATGCACATTTTGATGCGAAACAAAGGTCGTGTGAACTCCAAAAAGCTGCATCTTCTTCCAGTTTCACATGTTTTGCAGCAAACAGCTTTTCAAAACAACACTTTGATGCGCATTTGGCAAATGGAGACACAAAAAAGAGGTTCAATAATGCTACCATGGGGGCAGTAGCTGCGTATCTAATGTCACGTGACCTCTCTCAGAGGAAGTCCGCATTTTGTTATCATCCGCATTTAGTGGTCGTGTGATAGAAGCTTATGATAGGAATAGTCTGGCCTAAGTCCCTGTTGAGCATTCAGTGTCTTTGTATTCACTGATCAGTAAAATGGAAACTACCAGCAGTTCTACAGTTTTTATCAACAATATATGCACTTTTTAATCAACAATATATGCATACAGAGGAAACATTACAATGCCTCTGTGGTTTTAAATATCTTATTTCAACAGACAAAGGCAGCGGATAGGGATACAATGATGGGGTGGAGAAAATAGAGATGAACAAGGTTTTCTTCCCTTCTTCAGCTTAGGTACTTGTGATTCTAAATGGTGGAATACTCAAGATAAAAGAAAACACTTGTTCATGCAGCAAATTGTTCAGTTGTGGAATTCCCTGCCAGATATGGTGATGGCTAGCCAATTGGTTATCTTAAAAAAAAAAAAAGATTAATCCAGGGAAGATAAGAACATGAATGATAACTAGTCATGGTGGCTATATGGTTCCTCCAGTATCAGAGGTTGCATGGCTCTCCATACCAGTTGTGACAAAGAGGAGCAGGAGAAAGTATCTGCATACACATATTTGTTGTAGTTTTCTCAGAGTTATTAGGTCATTCGATGTGATAAACAAATCTAGGAAAATGGGGCTTCCCTATAGAAGTCAGCTTGTGAGAACATGCAGAATAACAAACTATCTTACACGTGTTACAATGCACATGATGCCGTTCAACATGCACAGAGGAAGGTCTTATGCCGGCAAGATGGAATGCTGTTGGTGTGGCCTGGTATTGGGAGAATATCATCTAGTGGTTTAAAACACTTATTTTATATACCTTTTTATACACAATAATTTTAGAACTTATTTATATTATACTTAGTCGTGTATGTTTATCTGTCAAAATAATTTGCTGGGGTTTCTGACATGAATAGAAAAAGATGTGATGAACTGGAGACTGACTTTTGGTCTGATTTAACAGGGATCTTACATTGTTTCTTTAAGAAGAGAGATATGAATAACAGGCAGGTTTTGGTAGACCACTTCTACAGAATTTATTTCATTTGGAAACAAGAGCAAAATATTGCTGCCTCCGGGGATGTATTAGATCCAGCAATTTTATGTGTTATATGCAGGCTAAGTGAGATTAACTGGAGGCCAATCTCCAGAGAGACACAGATATTTTTGTGTCACTCCTCCATTACTTCCTCTGTTGCTACTGTGATATGCCGTCAAGGTCCACCTTGCAGCAACCCTATGAGTTGGAGTACCTGGAGGCCTTCATAACCCCACTGGAGTAGGGACCAGCCACGTGATGGCACCCCTACCACTGAGGGGCTGGATGGCACACCACTGACCGGCTGAGGAGATGCTGCCCTGGGGACGGCGCTCCCAAGGGGCCAGGCAACTCACCTGCCTTGAGGAGCCTTGTGGCACAGTGGTTAAATGCCTATACTGCAGATAAAACTGTGCTCATGACCTGGGGTTCAATTCCAGGTAGCCAGCTCATGGTTGACAGCCTTCTATCCTTCCGAGGTCAGTAAAATGAGAATCCAGCTAGCTGGGGGGGGGGCAATGTGTAGTCTGCATACTGTAATTAAACTGTAAACTGCCCAGAGACAACTTGAAGTGGTGTGGGGCGGTATATAAGCAGAGCACTTTGCTTTGGTTTGATTTTTGATGATGCCGTTGGGTGAGGTCTCACAGAGACCTCAGGGCCAGTGGTTACTCACATTACAGCAGCCCCCTCTCAGCATTATACACTATATGCATTGTATTAAATAAAGTGTGGCCTGAGTTTCAACCCAGTATGTTCTCTCGCCTATTCATTTCGCCCTGGGAGGATAAAGAGACCATTCAGACTTTTACTTGCAGCCATACTCAGATGACTTGGAGTTGACTGGTTTCCTTTCCTCGTCTCTTTGGCAACCAGTGTTTGTAGCCTCTTCTTTAGCCACTAGTAAAAAGAGCAATGGAAAAGCCACGTGGTCTCCATGTTTACATAAATGTAAGAGATGGAGGTGCCTTTTATTAGATTAGCAAGGAATCAAACCTTACATTGGGGAAAATTCACTTTTGCAGGCTCAGCAAAACCCCTAGTTAAGAAAAACTATAGACAAGAATCAAAAAATGGGTGGTGGTTTGTGAGAGTTGATGTCAGTTGTCCTAAAGCTGTAGTCTCTAGCCTCTTTGTAGCATGATTTGGAGTTTTTACATTCCTCTATTAGGACCAAGAGCTTGCCAACTATCATTTCAATCTTGGCTGAGCTATCTGATGTTTAAAACTCAATCTGATGTACAAATTTCAAAATAATTCATGGAGAGAAACAAAATTCAAAGGTGTAAGGTTTGTAGAAGTGGAGATGAAGAGCAAGGTACTCCAATATGATCAGTTAACCTGAATGTAATTATGTGCCATTGAGTTGGATGTGATTTTGGCAACCTCAAGCAGGGCTTCTTAGGTATAAAGTATTCAGAAAAGCTCACCATCCTCTTCTTCTGGGATTGGCTGGAACTGTGAAGCATGCTCAAGGTTATGCTGGCTCTTTTCCTGGGAGGCACAGTGGAGAATTGAACTCCTCATCCCTGGCTTCATAACCAGGTACCACATAATGGAAAGATCCTAAATTCTTGATTGACACTACCACCAAAAAGAAGAAAATGGCACAGATAAACAGACACAAAACCTGGTAGATCTTGCAGTGAGCATCATGCTGTGACAAGGTCTGAGCCTGAACTAAAGTCTTTTACACTTCCTTCCAGAAGCCCTTGGGTTCCTCCTCTCCCTTGAAAGAGTGAGGGTCCTAATAGCCCTGGGCTTTAATCTGTAGCCTAGCATGTCTCCACATCCCCAGGAGCTCAAGACAGGCAGATTGTGGAATCGTAGGAAACAGAAGTGCTGGAGCTGAGGCTTGCTTTGCACTTGCTAGTCTGTGTACAAAGGACTTTCCAGCAGGCTAACCATGACAGACTCCAGAGTGAGTCTCCAATCCCATGCCTCTAGCGCTTCTGCCACTCCTGACCCTAAACACCCTTGGGACTCAAGCAAACTTTACCATCTATTTAAACCTAAACAGTAAGTATGAGCAGAGACATCACTTTGCTGACAAATATCCGAAGAGTCAAAGCTATGGTTTTTCCACCAGTGATGTACGGAAGTGAGAGCTGGACTATAAAGATGGCTGATTGCCACAGAATCAATGCTTTTGAGCTGTGGTGCTGGAGAAGAGTTTTGAGAGTCCCCTGGACTGTAAGGAGTTCAAACCTATCCATCCTGAAAAAAATCAACCATGAATGTTCACTGGAAGGACAGATTTTGAAGCTGAGGTTCCAATACTTTGGCCACCTAATGAGGAGAGAGGAGTCCTTGGAAAAGTCCCTGATGTTGGGAAAGATTGAAGGCAAAAGGAAAAGAGAACGGCAGAGAATGAGATGGTTGGACGGTGTCATCGATGCAACCAGTATGGATTTGACAAAACTCCGGGAGGCAGTGGAAGACAGGAAGGCCTGGCGAGCTCTGGTCCATGGGGTCATGAAGAGGCAGGCACGAATGAACGACTGAATGACCACAAAATAGGTATGAAATAAGGCTCAAAGAAGCTTCGTTCTTCCTTGGCGACTATTTGCAAATCCCTCCAGAGGCATGCCTCCTACTAGCAGCCATTGACTGGCATGGAAAGTGTGTCCCTGTGGAGAAGAAATTATTTTTGGAGAGGAGAAGAGGGAAATATTGTTCCTGAAATGAAACTGCCTCACTATCTTCATGTTAAATTAGTAAAATAATACAGAATAATACAGGACAGAATCTTTTAATGACCCTAATGATCTCTAGAGTTGTGTTGGTGTCATTTGAGAAGAAAAATGATTCATTTTATTTAAGAGTTTATATCTTTGACCTTCTTTATCTCACTGGGCCTGTGCACAGATACCCATTTGAATTTAGCATCTTGCATTTTCAGGACCTAGGGATTACTGTTTCTGCAGCTTCTCATGTTCATAAAAGTATCCGTTACCCTCCCCCTCGCTCAAAAAATCAAGTCAGATTTGACCAGATGGCACATGTTGCTGTACTTCAAGTCAGGCTGAATTAATTCAAGGGAAATGAACTATCTTCCAAAATGATATTTATTTCTGATGCTACCAGGCCCCAGTCACCAAGCTGTTCTTGGAGAAAATACAAAAAGCCTGAGTTTTTGTGTCTCAGCCCAAAAGAGAGGTAACATGTCTCTGAGAGAAAGCACAATGAAAAGTGGAAATGATTTGTTTTAGAAATTGTGGACAATGGTTTGTATTATCCTTTCTACTTTATCAAGCTTATTAGTGATTTCCCAATATTATTGTGTTAGGAAGAGGGAACTGTCCAACCATATAGCAATACCACTAAAGTTGTGAAAATCTTTTCTAATGTATTTGGTTCCTGTTTACCATCCACCATTGCAGGCTGTAAACCACCTTACTAGTATGTTGCACTAATGAGGTGGTATTTAAACAGAACAGAACAGAACAAATATTTTCTCAATCTTACCTGCATTTTCTTCCTATCTATGTTATATATCAGTCTGCAAGACTTCCTTTTTGGCTCCCATGTTGGAATGTGCATATATTTTTGTTGAAGTATACATTTTCCCCCCAAGTACAGATCTATTAATATTTTTAAATTCAGATACTTTGCTATATTCAGCTAAGTAGGCTGACGAACCTGTCCCCCCAATTTATTGCATACTGTACGTAAATTTGTGCCCAACTTTATTTTCCTGAAATACCCCATAAGCCTTGTAAATATGAAATTCTCAAAGCAAGATGAGTTTCTTCCCGGAAGCCTCAGGGATACAAAGATGCCACTTCTATCAAGCCTGTCAAGTACAAAGAATTTATTTCATTTTCTGATTCTCTAACCTTTTAATCTGCTCTGTTTCAACTATATCTCCCCCCCCCCTTGGTCTTCTAGGATTCTGAAACATTTTATTGAAAAAGCTTGGATGTTTTCTCTGCCAATGCCTGACAAGAAATACACTAATTAAGCTTCATCACAGCAAATTATTTGAGGAGCCAACCATATACGGAAATGGCCTTCTACGCCGGTGCGAATCAGGGGTGTCTTCTGGGGAGTACCGTGGGCATCAAAGCCCTTGCTTTGCTTACTTTTCAGACCTACAAGGGGGGACTGGGGGACACAGTGGCAGGTCTCTGGTCTGGAATAGCATCAGAGGCGCCAGGAACCTCAGTTGATGAAATGACAACCTGTACGGCTGGCAAGTATACTGCCAGTATTGTCTGGGCCCCCTGTAGTAGCTCTGGGAGGAATAACCATGAGCTATCTTGCTCATTTTTCTGCAGACTGTGTAGCACCTCATCTGTTTTGGGGTCAAAGAGGCCAGTCCCATCAAATGGTAAGACCTCAAAATGATGACACGCATCCTCTGGGATGTTTGCCGACCTCAGCCAAGCATGGTGGCAGAAAGCGATAGCAGTCTTGGACCCGACAACAACAAAAAACAAGTTACAGTGGAACCTTGACTTACATCATTAATCCATTCCGGAGGTCTAGACATAAGTCAAACCTGCCTTAAGTCAAACAAACTTTTCCCATAGAAAGTAATGGGAAAGTGGATTAATCCGTTCCAGATGATGAAAAAGACTCCCCGAAAACAGCAGTTTAACACAAATTTGACTGGGATAGGAGATTGCTTCCAGGGATGTAAATGAAATGTCTCTTCAAAGAGAGGAGGAGGCAGTGGAATTATAGTCCACAAGTTATATGCCTCCACTTTTTAATGTTCATAGCAACAATGTCTAACATTTAAGTTTTACTGATTTTTAACCTGACGTTCCAAGTTCTGAACAACTCTATGCTTACCATTAGAGTCCCACAACTGTAAAGCTTCCCAACTAAAATGCTTCCATTGTGGACCAGAGTTCTGCAGCCACATTTTTTACAAGACTGAGCCGACTGTCTAACCAGCGAGGCCAGCCCCGAGCTCCCGGCCCTTCTTCTCTTCCGGCGGCAGCGGCGGCTTCGGTGAGGCCGAGGACCAGCTACAGGTGCTCGGAGCTGGCCTCGCCGAAGCCACCGCTGCCGGAGGAGAGGAAGAAGGCAGGAGCAGTTTGGAGGCGGCAGCCGCGATCCTGGGTCATGGCTGCCGCCCAATTCCGGGGCCTTGTGGCAGGGCTCCGAGCTGTAAGTCAGAGCCCGCGGCGCAAGTCAAACAGCCCCCTTCTTGCTGCAAGTCAAATATGCTGCAAGTCAAGCAGCATGTAAGTCAAGGTTCCACTGTATTTTATGAAGGGGAGTGGAAAGGGGGACCCGCTATCCCATGAGGGGAGGAGATTGGGAACTGGGGTAAGCAGGGACAAAAAAAAACTATAAAAGGAAGAAAGATAAAAAGGGGAAAAACGTTTTAGTTTCACTGCCTTTCTTTTCTACACAAACTCTGGAGCTCCAAGCAACTCAAGTGGCAACAAGAGAAGAACTGAAAGGGTGCGGTACAGACATGTGTATTTGAGGTGGAGGAGGTCCTCAGGTGGTTGATATTAAGCTCTGGAAACATCTGAGTGACTCTGCAAAGGCACAGAAGGAAGCCATGTGTGTGTGTCACAGAAGACCACGAAGAAGAACAGAAAATTATTCTGTATCACTAATGAGATTACCATCAAAATCAAAGTATACAGGGATGATACGATGAATCACAATTTAAATTTTTAAAATTTGATTTTTGATTATTTAAATAAAAATATTTTAATCTAAATAATGATTTATTCATTTTTTGAAAAGTAATTGATTACATATTAAACCACCCTATTATTTGCCAGAATTCCGGTTTGGAAGCAATACAGTAATAGGTTGAAACCTCTGTTATAACAGCCTAAAGGATATAGGCCAGTGATGGCGAAGCTTTTAGAGACCAAATACCCAAACTGAAATTCAAAACCCAATAATTTTTTGCAAAGTGCCAATACAGCAATTTAACCTGAATACAGGTGGCTGTGACGGGGCGATGTTGGGTGCCCACAGAAAGGGCCCCGAGTGCCACCTTTGGCACCCCTGCCATAGAGTCGCCATAGAATCATAGAATCATAGAATTATAGAGTTGGAAGAGACCTCATGGGCCATCGAGTCCAACCCCCTGCCAAGCAGGAACCCCTTCACAATATTTCCGACAGATGGCCATCCAGCCTCTGCTTAAATACCGTCAAAGAAGGAGACTCTACCACCCTCCGTGGCAGCATATTCCACTGCCGAACAGCTCTAACTGTCATGAAGTTCTTCCGAATGTTCAAATGGAATCTCTTTTCCTGTAGTTTGAAACCATTGCCCCGAGTCCTAGTCTCTGAAGCCATGGAGAACAAACCTGTTCCCTCTTCAATATGACATCCTTTCAAATATTTAAACATAGCTATCATATCCCCTCTCAGTCTTCTTTTTGATAGGCTAAACATTCCCAGTTCCCTAAGCCGTTCTTCATAAGACATCTCTTCCAGGCCTTCAACCATCCTAGTCGCTCTCCTCTGCACCCGCTCGAGGTTGTCAACATCCTTTTTAAACTGAGGCGCACAGAACTGGACACAGTACTCCAGGTGGGGTCTGACCAGAGCAGAATAGAGTGGCACTATCACCTCCCTTGATCTAGACACTATGGTTCTGTTGATGCAACCAAGAATCCAATTGGCTTTCTTGGCCGCCGCATCACACTGCTGGCTCATGTTCAATTTGTGGTCCACCAAGACCCCCAAATCCCTTTCACAGGTACTATTCTCTAGACAAGTGTCCCCCATCTTATATCTGTGCAATTCATTCTTTCTACCTAGATGTAGCACCCTACATTTCCCTCTGTTGAAATCCATTCCATTAGCTTTGGCCCAGACTTCTAATCTGTCAAGGTCCTTTTGGATTTTCATCTGATCCTCTAGGGAATTAGCAACCCCTCCCAATTTGGTATCATCTGCAAATTTAATTAGCATACTCTCTATTCCTTCCTCCAAGCCAACACTGATATAGGCTGACTGCTTTGATGGAGTGCCCTTTTCCAAGGAGAAAGGTGGGGTAAAAATACTCTAAAATAAATAAATAAAATAAATAAGGGGAAATCCAAGCTAGTTTAAGGTCTTACATCCCCTTTAAAATAATGAAGAAGAGTTCAATCAATGTGTAGATGTGGAATTTGAAGACTGCCTGGTGCAGTGAGTAGTAGTCCAAATGGTACGTTTGCCAAATAAAATGTGTACATTTTCACTGTACTTTTCACTGGGACACATGAAAATGACTGGCTCCCATCTGCTACTCCCCAGAACGTGATCACCTGATTTAGGCTTAGATGTTCCTGTTTCTGGGAGACTTAAGAGATTTGATGGGAGGGAAAAAGTGATTCTCAAGGATACATTGTTTATGTCATTCCAGCAGGTAAAGTGGATAGTCTCATAAAAATATTCAAAATCCATTTACCAACTGTGCCACCAGCAATTTTTATGTGGGCAGAAACTGGAATCCCCTCAGCAAAAATGTACAATTGCACGCAGCTTTGCTAATGTATCGGGTTAGCCTGAAAAAAGAATGTCAGATGACAGACTGCATTAAAATGCCTGACAGAGCAGCATGCAATCTGCTAACCTGCTTAAACGATGTAAAGCTTTAATAGGTTATTATGACATATCTCAAGATCTGTTAGGACATGATTGATACTGTGGCTGACAAAAGGCAGATTACAGATAGGATACAAATGAGAAATGCTAGGCAAATATGGATACACAACTCAGTTTCGACAGTGGCTCCAATTCGTATAGTACAACTAGATTTTCAAGCTAATTTCATACACAGGCATTCAGCACCACTAATGTCAGTGGTAATGTCACCATCAGTCCTTCACTGCACTTTTTCATTCATTGGCCAACACCTTTGGCCTACCAACCATGATGGAAGGCATGTTCATTTCTTTGTGTGTGCTTTTTAAATTTAATGTATCTTTAAGGTGCTTTAAACTGTATCAACTAGTTTTAAAACTGGTTATGTGTTTAAAAGTGTTTTGATTTATTTATTAATAAATTGAATTAATTTAATTTGTTTGTTTGTTTGTTTTATTGTGGTTTAGCTGGTTTCTTTTTTAATAACTTGTAAGCTGCATTGGGTCCTTTATTTGAGAGAATGGCAACATAGAATTAATAAATAAATACTTGGCTACCTGAAAATTTACAGGGTGTATCTCTGATCAGGAGGCAGTGGAGTATATTATGTATCTGATGTTGCATTGTGGATTTTATGAAGCCCCTGGGAAAAGATTCTTTTGGAACTAGATATTAATAGGCATAAATCATGAGATGTTTAATGGTGGAAAACTTTAACATCTTCATTCAGAACAAGACAAATACGTCACCTATCAGACAACTTCTATTTGCATGATCTACCTAGCATGTAAGGCAATAAATTACTTGAATTTTGTCAAGGTCATTATCTTACATAAAAACTGAGGGCTGAGCTATGAAATGACTCAGTGTCTAAACAAAAGCTAGTTTAAAAGGGTCACTTATAAATCATTAGACTCAAATATTCTCCCTACAGTGGAAATATCGGTGTTTTATACTCTATGCCACTCAATGATACTTGTCTGAGCTGCATAAATTTTATAACCGGTGGCTTCCAATGAATAAATGAACTTGTATCTCTTTTCTTACACAGCAGAAAGACCCCCAGTGATCCATAACAATTTCTAAAATTCATACAGGATTATTAATGTGGATAATAATATTTGACATTCTCTCATGGGACACTGCAATACTGAGCTAATTTACAGTTTGGTGGTTCCCTCAAGTCGTAGGATGGAAAGCTATTGCACTGCATATGACTATTATTAATTAGACTTCCATTGCAGCTCTTTTGCAGAATGTGCTCAGTTTACACGTAAAGAGATATATTTATCCAGAGCTGGAAGGGTAGCAGGACACTGAAATTCCAACAGAACACACATATCAAGGTCACTGGCTGTATTCAAAGCCAGGAACATAAGTAAATAAATAAATACATTTTCATAAACAAATGCTAAAAGAAAACCAATATTCCCATTTGGTGAGTGGCCTACATGTCATCCATTAACTTCCTTCCAGGCCATTTAAGGCTTTAGTTCAATTTAAGCTCCCTCTCTGTGGTCATTCTTCTCTGTGTATGTGTGTTTCTTAGTAAATTCAACCTGAGCTTTGCAGACTTCACAGCAGCAACTATCACCCTTTATACCACCGATTCCCAGTCTTGGGTTCCCAGGTGATCTTAGCCTGCAACCCCCAGAAGCCTTCGCCACTAGCTATGCTGGCTGGTGTTTCTGAGACTTGCTGAGAACCATTGTTCTAACCCAACCACTGCTACTACGAGAGTGAGTGCAGGGCATAACTTTGACATTTGTCCACTCCCACCGGATAGATAGTCAGAAGACAGTGACAGAAAATTGCTTTGTGGTGTTTTTCACCTTGATTTACCATGTTCACCTCTTCCCATGCTACTTAAAATCAGCATAAAACTACTAAGACACAACATATGAAATTCTGCATGATGTGTCATCAGTGTTCCAGTTACAAGAAACTCTATTCCACCTTTTCATTGGATCTATTGTAGCAGTGAAATCCCTCAGTGTCTTCCTGCAATTGCTACTGATTTGATGAGAAGCAGCAAGGTGAGGTTTAATCATGCTAGGTTCCTTATGGCAGGAGGTTAGGAGACTTGTGAGGCTATTGATTTAGGTGTTTTAGAAGGAGCCACATGGTGTTGCACTCTGATCGTTTTCACAGACCTTTGCTGCATTCCTTGATATCTACATGCAGCTAGACTAGTGTACCTTCCCAAAAGAAACAATGGCTGATACACCACTCGGCACTTTTCTGGACAGCACTTTCTAATATTGTATTCCAAATCCCAAAATGAAAACAAAAGTAAAAGAAGACAGAATCTCAGACACTGAAAACTGGGACAATTTTTTTCCATTTGCACTTCAATGCCAAATTCAAATACATAATCCCTGGCAGACATTTTTATTTATTCAGCTATAAATATGCTCCTGGTACATATACAGGTATTCCCCCCAACTTTTAAATGCAGTTTAAGAATTAAGAATTTAGTGCAACAAAAGCCCACCATCAACAACAGTGTTGCAAATCTTCATTTATGTCATTCTTGCAATGGCAAGCAAACAATGTAACAAAAATTTCTCCTTGTTCAGTGAGATTATGCGACTTCTTTTTCATTTTGGTCTTTATTTGCGAACAATTCATCTGTTGTTGTTGTTGTTGTTGTTGTTGTTGTTGTTGTTGTTGTTGTTGTTGTTGTTGTTGTTGTTGTTGTTGTAATTCAGAAAATGTATTTTGCACCAGGAAACCTCTCTTTACTCCAAACATCCTTGTATGTTTCTGAAGGTTATTGTTAATTTTAAAATTAAATTAAAATTTCACTCTTCTGCATTTAGGAAACATCTCACAGCAGCTGCCCAGAATTTCTTAATATGACAGGAAATACAGATTTTTTTTATCAAGGATGAGAAAATATTTGAGTATTCATTACATATCAATACAGCATCAGATCCATGAGCACATCCTCCTTTTTAGATGGATACACATGATTTTGTCATTTCACACAGTACAGTTCCATGCCATTTAGCACTGTAAAGGTTAAAAACAGAGCTTTAGGTTGTACTTAGGGGTGTGGCAATACATATAGTACTGAATGTCACCTAAGCTAGCCGTCTGTCCACCCTCAAAATTCTTCTGGAAGAGGTCCCCAATCACCTTGAAGGCAACCTCCAAAGGAAGATAGCCATCTTGGCAGAATGCCTCTATTACATTATTCTGGAACAAAGATATCAGGACTAGTCCAACAGGCATTTTTTTAAAAAAAAAAATACAAGCTATCAACCTTGATGTTAAAAACAAACGAATAAACAAACTAAGGAACTAGCAACAGATTTAGCAGTCAAGAATACATAAATTATTGGATAGGTTTCCTATTTTCCAAAGCACAGAAACATCTTAACCTGTTTTCACTCCCTGTGGTGTTGATTCAAGCTTTCATCTTTCCAAGGTGCATCAATTGTAAATTGAACATCAATTTGTAAAGAGTGGTTGGTAGTGGAGTATGCTATTGAAATGCACATTGATCTTGTTAGTTCAATTACATATTGACTTTTGCTTCCTACTAAACAACTCTTCTCTAGCCTATGGATATGCCTTTAGAATACTGCAGGAGGTAGTTGCTCCATGCAGTTAAGCCCCCACTACCAGGTACCACCAGTCAATGGGTAGAATGCTTTATTTGCATGACTTCTCATAAACCAGTGGAAGCTGCATGTTACATGGGAGACAATAAATGAACAGAGATGTAAATTTTATGTCTCATTTAATTTCTAATAATAACAAATGTATTCATCATCTGCTAAATAGCTCAGTGGTTTAGGTATCTGGATCTGGAGCTTGAAGTTGAGAGTTCATTTCCTCACTCTACCACCTGGAGAGGTCCCTTCCAGCTCTTCAGTTATAAGATGTCCCTGTTAGTAATATGCCATGGCATCAGGGGACATAAGAACAGGGTGGTGAATACACAAGTGAACCACATATTCCCCATCCCTTGTGGGGAAAATTTAAAGCTCAGCTTATTTATTTATTTATTTATTTATTTATTTATTTATTTATTTATTTATTTATTTATTTATTTATTTATTTATTTAAAACAGAAAGCAGGATCTGAGTATTAAAAATACACATTTACAAACACACAGATCACACACGTTAAATCTGTTCACTACAGCATCCTGTCATATGTATATCAGTGGATGCCTGGATTTGACTTTCTGTAACATTTAAAGGCACATGTCACTGGTCATAGATGTCTAAGGAGCAAAACACAACATTTTCACGCCACAAACAAACAGTAAAATGAATTTCTACAGGGAAGATGACACATGAGACCACCACTAGTTTGCACAGAATTCACACAGGTCTCCTTAGTTTTAGCAGTGAACTGAATGCAACTTGCTACAGAGATTGCATTGGGAGGGGCTCCTTCATTGCAGTGGTGAAAATTACACAAAAGACTCCAGTCCTGCAGTCACTTTATACACATGGTAGTTATGTGTATAAAACATGTTTTAATATGGTACATCCAGCTGCTCATAAAAAAAACACGGCCCCCTATGGATACAATAGTTCACGTAGTGGCAATTTCATGTTTAGATTACTGTAACTCACTTTACATGGGGCTGCCCTTGAAGATTACATGACAGCAAGTGCAACAGGAAGCACCTTGATTATTAGCATGAGTCCATATGAATCCATATGACATTGGTTCTCTGGGGAAAATGCACTGGCTCCCAAGCTTTTGGTTTGAGTTAACAATGCTGATGATGACCTATAGAGGCCTAAATGGCTAGGGACCAGGATTCTGGAGGGAAATCCTCTCTTAATTTACACCTGCCTGAGCTCTGCTCTAGGGTGACCTCCTCTGTGTCCCACCATGCAGAAGGATCCAGTCTGTGGAAACCCAGGGAAGTGCTTTCTCAGCAGAACTGCCTTACTTAGGGAACACTCTCTCCTTAGAAGCTTGACTGGCACTAACACTAATGAGTGAAACTAAACCATGGTTACATCAAAGTTTCCAGAGATTAAGGATCATGGTTTGAACAGGCTGTGGAGACTCCTTCATTGTGCTTGTTTCTAACATACATCATTATCAGTACTTCATAAGGGTGCATGTAGTTTCAAAGCAGTGAATTGCTCTGTACGGTTGTTATCATTTTCCTCCATCCCGATACCTCAAGATATTTAGTGGAATATATAAATATATATAAAATATATAAAAGCCCCATAAGGATGGATGGATGGATGGATGGATGGATGGATGGATTCAATCAAATTTGGCTTTGTGGTGACATCATACATCTCAGCATAATGCATTCTTTGATGTCTCTGAACAAATCACTGAGTAGGACAACTGCTTCTGCCTTATTACACCAACCTTCAAATTGGAAAAAAAGCAAAGAAGGGATTAAATAAGACTAAAACACTGCAACGCGTTTCATCTTACTGCTGCAGAGAGCTTTGCTTAAAGGCAAACAGTCACACGGTGTAAGAGAAAAGAAGCATATATTTTTCTCAAGCACAGTAGTTAACTTTCAGGCCAAACAAAAGAGATAGAGAGGTTTTTAGCTCAGGATTCAGAACAACCCAACTGTTATAGTATGCAAACAAAGCTTGTCAGGAATCAGAAAGCTTAGCATCCAGGAGTTCAAACTTCAATTTCACAATGTATCATTGCAGGTTGCATTTTTCCGAAAGTCTGTCCTGCCTGCCATCAATTCAACAGCACATTAATTCCAGCTTCCCATGAAAACTGCCTTCTATCAATCCCATTAGCTTGAACTATAGGTCAAGTCTCTACATTTCACCGAGTTCCTCCCCCATCACACACACACACACACACACACACACACACACACA
>JAHTLZ010000007.1:23940329-23959625 GCA_023846285.1 Phrynocephalus versicolor
TACTACTACTACTACTACTACTACTACTACTACTACTACTACTACTACCTACAACCTACAAACTACCAAAGCATGGCTGGGTGAAGCTCACAGTGTGTGTGTGGAGGGGGCAGATAATAGGTGTGCAGCTAAATGGCTTAATCATTTCTGCCATGAGTCCATAACCTAAGAAATGCAACTATTTAACTCCTGTAGCAGACATGGAAAGTTCACAGCTTTCAATGCATCACATTTCATTTATTTTGAACAAAGCCATACGCTGTGGAGAGTTTCTCACTTGTAGACACAGGTCCTATGTGACTTCAATTTACTGTGAATCCAGGTTCTGAAATAAATGGACTAGTACCAGTAGCTGAAATAGTGCCTTACAAATTCAGATTATGCAGCCATAACTTTCCTGCCATTTCTCATTATGATGTAAATATCTGCATCCATGCCATTTTGCATGTCCCATATTTGGTATCTGGGATGCTACTTAAGCTCCTCTCCTCCACCTGTAATAGAAGGAGTGAGATCTACCACCTGCGTTATAGATCCTTGACGATTTTGGCTACTGAAATAAAGTGACACACACTCAAATCAAACTGACTAGTCCATCCTTGGCTATAGCACTTACCTGCTGATAGAAAAAGATGGACACAAAAATGGCGCTTTACTTCAGGAAATTTGAGATGGTGTGTTTCCTTTTGTTAAAATGTTGGGCAAAATCTTCCTGACAAAGCTTGTGAAAAGCCTTCATTCCAACTTCTGTTCCTACTGCCTCTTCCTTGATTATTTGTACTCTTTTGGTTCCTTCCATTTCCCTGATCCCATTAAGTACCTGCCCCAGAGAAGCCCAGGCATTGCTGTCTAAGACTTGCAATGTCCTGAATGCCTTATGAATTCTGACATGCAGCCCAGTGGTATTGTACAGCTAGAAGCAGGACAACTCTGCTTTCTGTTTCAGCATATTAGGCTCCTTTATGGCAATCGGACTGAGGTGCAGGGTAGGCTGCCCGCCACTACATGTAACGAAAGGTTGATTCCAAATGCTTTGCTTCTGCCAACATGCTTTTTGAAGACGCTGCTGCCTGGAGTCCCTGGTTCTGTTATGACAACTCTCCTGGCATCTTCTTGGCGTGATTCTTGCTAAAGAGTTGAACGGCTCCTGGCAAAATGGGTCTCCCCCCCCACTTCCCTTGAAAAATGCAGTGTCCTTTACACAGATGATAGGTCTAATCTGGTCGTGTAAACAGCAATAATAATAATAATAATAATAATAATAATAATAATAATAATAATAATAATAATAATAATAATAATAATAATAATAATAATAATAAGGAGAAGAAAAGGAGAAGAAAAGGAGAAGAAAAAAAGGAGAGAGGAAAAGGTTACAGCTCATAATAGTGCCTCCAAAACAACAACAACAAGAAAGGTAGCCTCAGTTCCCCTGCTGGAAACCAGGAGCAAGTGAACATATTTGCAGGCAGGAGTGGTTTCTGCAGGCATAACCATATGACATTGTTCCCCCTCAAGTGCTGGTGGGGACTTACTTTGCAATTGCTTCAGGGAAGCCAGAGCACGCTGTGATAGGAGGCTTGGGCCACGCCTGGAGAAGGCAGATGGCACATCAATATGATAACTGTAGCCCTTGCACAAAAAAAGATGTCATTCTTCTTCCAATGCTTCACCGCCACCCCCGTACACTCCAAGTTAGATAAGAGTTGGCGAAAATAAAAGGATCCTTTTCAGCGAGTCATCCTGCATTTTCAGGCTCTTATCCTCATTATTTCTTTCCAGTTCAACATGCAGATGGGCTCGCTTATACAAGCTGTCTTGTTCCTACACATACAGTGTTTTTTTCTACAACAGATGCGCTCTCTAGTATATCTCATTAGCATGAACTGAGTTGCGCAAAGTGAACTACCGTAACTGTTTAGCCAGGTGCAGTGATGAAGCAATATTCTTACTCCATCCATTAAAACATATATGGACTTGTAATCCTGTTCTTTTAGAGTAATTGGCTGTTACACGGTGCCCTGGAACAATCAAACAATTGCACACATATTGTTCCCAGTGATCCTTAGCAAACTGCAGGAAGAGGTTGGTTGGGACAGAATGGCTTGCTCAATTCCCCTTTGCTTGCTGAGATCAGAACTCAGGCAAGGATTTCTCACTAGACTCTTTCAAGGCACAGTAATGGATCCAGAAATCCCTTCCTTCCAGATTTAAGATTTCCTTCCAAGGCAGCATATTTCTGCACCAGCAAATTTTTCCAAAAATGCCACTGAGCCTCTTGAACTTCCTTCCCCAAGAGGTCCTTCCCACAGCAAAGCTGATAGCTTGCTTGGGTATCATGCAAGCATGATGCTTTCCCGTTTCTTCCTACCCAGCTCCATTAATATGGGACTTGGAAGGGAGGTGAACACAGTTGAATGGATTGAGCTATGATGAGGGAATGAGGGATGCTTTTAAAATATGCTCAAGTAGCTTCCGTACAGGTGGCTGGATAGTGAGTGAGTGAGTTATCTGGTTTTGGAGCCAGAGGCTGAGAGTTAAATTCCCCACTGTGCCTTCTAGAGGAAGAACCAGCCTGTGTGGCCTTGGGGAGGCTGCATAGTACAAAGATGCCCTCTGAAGAAGCAAACGGTAAACTACGTTGATCTACCTAGAAAACCCTGAAAGCGGTCATCATAAGGGAGAACTTACATAAGAACATAAGAACATAAGAAGAGCCATGCTGGATCAGGCCAAAGGCCCATCTAGTCCAGCTTCCTGTATCTCACAGCGGCCCCACCAGGTGCGTTTGGGAGTGCATGAGACTAGATATCTGTCTCCTGATACCACTCCCCTGCATCTGGCCCTTGAAGTAACCCGGTTTAAAGCCTGGAGACTCCACATCTCCATCATGGTTTGTAACCTGTGATGGACTTTTCCTCCAGGAATCTGTCCAATCCCCTTTTGAAGGCATCCAGGCCAGATGCCATCACCACATCCTGTGGCAGGGAGTTCCATAGACTTACAACGCGCTGGGTGAAAAAAATATTTTCTTTTGTCTGTTCTTACTCTCCCAGCCCTCAATTTGAGTGTATGCCCCCTAGTTCTGGTATTTTGGGAGAGAGAGAAGAGCTTCCCTCTATCCACTTTACTCATACCCTGAGTAAAAGCACCCATGTATTCACAAAGCACCCATGTATTTCTGTGAGAATACATAGAAGCTGGACTAGATGGGCCATTGGCTCGATCCAGCATAGCTCTTCTTATGTTCTTATGTATCATCTTCTTCTTCCCTACATGGAAGCATTCCCTACTCAGTCTTGATCCCAATTCTTTACCTTATGTTATTAAAAATCACAAGAGCACTAGAATCTACTTGATGGTTTCACAAATAAAGTACCAGGATGCAAACCTGTTAATAAATACCAAATTAATACAGAACAAAAACATGAACTTTTCTATTTTACTTTGCACACTGGAATAACTAGGTTCTCCTTGGAATACAGAAGCTTCTGTGATAATTTTTGAATGTCTGCTTGTAGACTTGAAAAGCCAGAGATATCTCAAAGCATAAACCTGATAAGAGATGGCTGACCAAGCAAGTCTGCAGAAAGAAATCATAAAAAGTTACCTTTTTAATGCAAAAAATAAAAGTAATCAACAGTGTTAGCAACAGCACAAGTTGTAACATCTGATTAGTCGGTGCACATGTTCATACTTTCAGGAGTGGAGACGTTTGCCTCTTTTCAAACAAGCAGATTTTTAAGTACAATGTATCACAGTGTTTGTATTGCAGAACTTGTTACATACCTTGTGCCACCACTGATACAAAAAAAAACCAACCCCTAAAACTTGCAATTTAAACAAAGGAAACAATAGAAAACAGAAAGCCCGAGAAGTAAAAGTCTTCTTTGTACCAAAACCGGCGCACTAATGTCATCTGTTACGCAAATGGAACACAACCTAAAACATGATTAAATTCCAGACTTCTACATTATGGTCTGAAGTTTGTAAACTTATGCTGGTGTTAGTGGTGCTGGTTAGGCTGTATTATTTTAATATTTCTTCAGTACAAGCCATTTTGGGAACAGCCAGAGGTCAGGAAGCTATTAAAAAAATAAGTTGATATATATAGTCCTCCAAAATAGTCCATTATCATTATAGCCAAATCCACTTTTTTTTTAAAAAAAAAAGCAACTCTTTATTTAATGTGCTTCACACAAGTAACTAAAATAGCTACACTTAATTGCTTTTGAAAACACCCTGGGCATTACAAGTCACAAGCACAGTATTCCCATCCACTTTCATTCACCTCATAAGCATAAGCATCAGTCACCATGTAATACTCCTGCCATTTCATGACCAAATCCTTTAACTGTAACAGTTATCATTATGATTACAAAAAGAGTTGTAATAAAAATGCAACTTGCAAGGAAATTTAAAAATAAATCATTACATGCAACAAGCTTTTTGTCACCAACTGCTTCTAATCTCTAGGGGTAACTACTATCATAACCACCAACATGACGACCTATAATCACAAAGTGATACAGATGTTCCAACTAGAAGGAACTAGGAACAGTTCCAACAAGAAGGAAACTGGAACTATTTCACTTCTAAGGAAAACTGAGAAGCCGGTCGAGAGTACAGGGCTTCCTACCTTGAAGAATGCACAAGAACAAGGTATAAAAATCCCAAAAGAGTATTTTAAAAATTCAGTATCAGCCCAGTGAAGGCATGGCATGTGCAGTGACTTCCACAAGACGCACAATACTGAAGCATTCTGGCAAAAGGAAAAGGAAAAATAAGTTGGAAGAAGAAAAAAATATAATAGCACTGCCTGAGGAGGTGGACTTTGCTCCATGGACGTCCATATGGAAATAAAATTCTTAAGTCTTCGAACTGCTGTAATATTTTAGTTCACCATCACCACTCCCTTTTCTTTCGCCCACAGGCTGAGATCGACATGGAAATGGATACCATACTGAAGGTGCAATATAAAAGGGGGAAAAGGAGAGGTGAGATGCAGAGGGTGAATGAATTCACCTGCCTGAGCCATTTACCGATCATAGCAGCATCCTATCATTCTATAACGGAAATACAAAAAGCATACCCTAAATGGAGACCAGCCACCTTGAACCTATTTACAAAATGGAAGGCCCAAGCCTATTAAGGGTTGTGTCAAACTACCACGACCACCACCACCATCACCACCACCATCACCACCTATTCCTCCTCCTCCTCCTCCTCCTCCTCCTGCTGCTGCTGCTGCTGCTAGCCTTAGGGCTAGAGGGTGCAGTATATAAATAAATAAATAAATAAATAAATAAATAAATAAATAAATAAATACTACACTATGTCAAGTCAATTCTGACATACAGCATATGGCAATTCTGACATAGGGTTTTCTAGGTACATAATACACAGCAGTTGCCCATCATTACATAGGCTGGCTCCTTTCCATGGAGACAGAGAGGAGAAATGAACTTCCAACCTCTGGCTCTCCAGCCAAATACTTAAACCACTGAGCTCTCCAGCCAGACTACTTTAATCTGGAACTAAATATGCCAGTACACATGTGGCTGCTATTAAAAGCAATGAAGCTGTGCCCTTTGCTCTCCTTCTCTCTCCACAATGATGTTAGTATTCGTACAATATTTTACCCATGGTGTGATACTACAGTGTTGGGTGTTTCCTTATGCCTTAGGACCATGATACATTCTAGCGAGCTGTACTAGAGAGAAAAGAATGCACAATGAAAAGCTGCTGTTTTCAGGTACTTTCCCTGTGTACACATGCATGCAAGCAATTTGTGTGTGTATGTGCAATATAACATTTCCTCCAAAATTCTGCCACAATTGGGAATGGAAATGATTAATAGGTACAGTGACGGTACAAAAACCACCTTAGAAGCTTTTTAAGGAGAAAGGTGGGATTAAAATATTTTAAATAAATAAACATAGTTCAAAGGATTTTTTTAAAAAAATTATCCCACGGGTATTGTGCTGGAAATTTGTTGTAAAGATAATTTTTCATAATGCTAGAATGACAGCTACTGCAAAGCAATATAGCAATAAAGTAGTGTACATGGCCAACACTACAAAAAAGATGACAAAAATCAGACATATTAGGAAAACCTCACTGTTGTTATAATGATTCATTAATAATTACAAATAATCAACCCCTTGATTATTTCAGAAAATAGAATGGGGTTTTTTTTCAGAATTTGACTACAAATGAGACATTTAAATTAATTTATTGCCTTTATATGCTACCCATCTGGTGGAAAGCCACTTATTGGAACAGTTTACACCAGTTAAAAGCACACTGTACAACCAAACAGAACAAAAACAAGAATAATAAGAAAACACCTAGAGATGACAACTAAACCATATAAAAATGCATGTAACGGGGTAAAAACACAAATAAAAGTATGCTCCAGTAAGATATAATCCCGCTAAGGCAGTAATAGCTAAACTTTTAGATAATGAGTGCCCAAACTGTGATTCAAAGCTAACTTTTGTTTTGCTGTGCCAATACGGCAAATTAACCAGAATACAGTGGTACCCCGGGTTACAAATGCTACGGGTGTTACCATTTGGGAAAGCAAGGATCGAAGAGCAGGCTTTTAAATTTCCTGTGACCAAAGTACTCTCGATGTGGCCATGGGAAATTCAAATACCTGCTCTTCAATCCTTGCTTTCCCAAAAAGTTAGTGTTCTGCTTATATACCACCCCATAGCGCCTCAAGCACTCTCTGAGCATTTTACAATTTAATTATGCAGGCTACACATTCCACCCATGCAGCAGGCTGGGTGCTCATTTGATGACCTCTGAAGGATAGGAGGCTGAGTCAACCATGAGCCGGCTACCTGGGATTGAACCCCAGGTTGTGAGCACAGTTTTTGCTGAAGTACAGGCACTTAACTACTGCGCCACAAAGCTCTTCTCTAGTACCTGGCAAAGAGGCAGATGGGGTGCTACACTGTTGGGAATGCCAGAGGAGAGCAGCAGCAGCTTTTGGGCTGCTTTGTAGCCCCAGTTTACTCTCCAGCTGTGCCGCTTTTGGGATGCCCAGAGCGGTGTGGCTGGACAGTAAACTGGGGCTACAAACCAGCCCACAAGCCACTGCCTTTCCTTTGTCCGGCTCTCTGCATGGAGCACAGTGGCATGCTCTGAGCGGAGGGAAAAGTGCTGTCACTATGAGGAGGTGATGCCACATGCCCACATGAAGGGCCCTGTGTGCCACTATTGGCACCCATGCCATAGATTAGGCAACAATGCGCTAAGGGGTCCAGTCTCCCATTCATGTTCCACTCCACCTCTTTCTCACTAGTTCCATGGTTGAGAATTAGGATACTGAGAATTCACAGTCCTTATTGGGGTATTTAACACCCCCCCCCCCTGCCCACACACAGTATTCCTCTCCTTTTTAAAAAAATTCTCCAAACCTTCAACTCACACACACCCAAGCCAGAAAACAAACCCGTATCTTCCTGCTTGTATGTGGATGGTGCCATTTTTATTATCTTACAAAAGGTACAAAGAGAACACGTTTGCACTGAACATATAAGATGCCACACTAACTCTTTTAAACAACTTGCAATTCCTCTCCAGCAAGAGCTATTTTTTATCCTGTTCTGCCAGTTTTTTCTACCATGGTACCCAGATGTTTTAGACTGTCTACATGTTTTTTTCCCAGTGTCCCATTACTACACCTCTTTGTATCTGGAAGATGGTCTTCTTTCAATTTTTGTGCAGGCTTGGCTTAGTAGGACCTTTAACTTTTGGCAATAGCTATATTTAGTTTCTCCTGGCTGACTTTCCTTTGTTATATAGGATTCAAATGACAGCAAATGGAGCAAAGTTAATAAGTCAAAACTATACACTTCTGGATTTTCACTTCATTACCTATTGGCTACTAGTTTTGCAAACATGAGAAATTTGTTGAAGCAGCACTTACAGAGCATTGGCCATGAAAATAATTTATCCATCATCAAAAATTATGCCCCCCTTTTTTAAAAAGTGTCCAAATATGATAAAATATTAATTTGCTCCTTTGTTTTATGCCTCTTATCTCTCAGCGAAAGGACCCATAATGGCACTGCATCAGAAAGTACTAACGATTCCTAAATACAGAAAGGGTCTTTATATGCACACCACTTAAATGCCATGCCTTCTGCACCACTTGAGGGTCATTTCAGAATAATTCCATTATGACATGTTACATGCCACGTGGTGGTGGAACTGAAATGCTTTACCATGGATCACTGTTTTTCTCCTTTTATAGAGATGAGAGGGAAGAGTTATTTTTCCCTTTGCTAGTTAATAAGCCGTTCATAATTATCTGAATTTTATGTAGCTTTTCTTCTTTCTGACTGAGACAAATGCATAATGGTAGAGTCTGCAAAAATTTTAGCACCACCAATTAAAGTAAGGTTGAGTATGGTTTCTAAATCTTAAGCTTTTATTTATTTATTTATTTTTACAACTTATATGCCGCCCACTACCCAAAGGTCTCTGGGCGGCTTACAATCAAGGAATTAAAACAGTTAAAAAACATCAAACAGCAATAAATAATTAAAACAACAATAAAACCTTATACTAAAAACATCACATTAAAATTGCCATCAGAAGACCCACAATCTAAATTATGTCAATTAAAAAACTTCTGAAACAGGAAGGTTTTTACCTGGCGCCGAAATGTCATCAGTGTTGGCGCCAGGCGGATCTCACTTGGGAGGGCATTCCATAGCTTGGGGGCAGCTGCCGAGAAGGCCCTGTGTCTGCAAGCCATCCCTCTTACCTCCTTGAGGGATGGCTCTTTCAAGAGGGCCCCCTGGCTTGATCTTAATTGCCGGGTAGGTTCATATGGAAGGAGGCGGTCCTTCAGGTATCCAGGTCCTAAGCCATTTAGGGCTTTATATGTCAAAACAAGCACTTTGAATTGGGCTTGGGCAGCAACTGGTAGCCAATGTAGGCTACGTAGAATCGGCGTGATGTGATCCCGAGCGGCCCCACCACTTACTAGGCGCGCGGCACGATTCTGAACCAGTTGCAATCGCCGAACCGTCTTCAAAGGCAGCCCCATGTAGAGCGCATTGCAGTAATCAATACGGGATGTTACCAGTGCATGCGTAACTGTTATGAGGCTCCGTTCATCCAGGTAGGGGCATAGCTGATATATTTTCCGCAGCTGGAGAAAGGCACCCCTGGCCACCGAGTCCACCTGGGCTTCCAGAGTTAGACCGGGGTCCAGGAGCACCCCCAAGCTGCGGACCCCTGTCCCTTAGGGGGAGTGCAACCCCGTCCAGAACAGGGAAGTGGCCCTCTAACCTGTCTGGCGAAGCACCCACTAACAGCACTTCTGTCTTGTCTGGATTGAGTTTCAATTTGTTAACCCTCATCCAGTCCATTATCTGGCCCAGACACAAGTTCAGCACAGAAACCGCCTCACCTGGATTGGTGAAAAATGAGAGGTACAGCTGAGTATCATCAGCATATTGCTGAGTCCTCAGCCCAAACCTCCTGATGACCTCTCCCAGTGGTTCCATGTAAATGTTGAACAGCATGGGAGACAGTATAGAGCCCTGAGGAACCCCATGACATAAATGCCACGGGGCAGAGCAACTGTCCCCCAGCACCACCTTCTGGACATGGTCAGCCAGGAAGGAATGGAACCACCGCAAAGCAGCGCCTCCGACTCCCAACCTGGCCAGCCTATCCAGAAGGACACCATGGTCGATGGTGTCGAAAGCCGCTGAGAGGTCCAGGAGTATCAACAGGGTTGCACTCCCCCTGTCTCTCTCCCGGCAGAGGTCATCATACAGGGCGACCAAGGCAGTCTCTGTACCAAAACCCGGCCTGAAACCAGAGTGAAATGGATCCAGAAAATCCGTTTCATCCAGCAGTGCCTGGAGTTGCCCGGCCACCACCCGCTCCAACACCTTGCCCAAATAAGGGAGGTTCATTACTGGACGGTAATTAACCACCAGCCCTGGGTCCAGGTTAGGTTTTTTAAGGAGTGGCTTAATTACTGCCTCTTTTAAGGCAGCAGGGACCACTCCCTCTCTTAATGAGGCGTTTACAGCTTCCTGGACCCAGGTACGAACTCCCCTGGCAGATCTTTCAATTAGCCAAGAGGGGCAAGGGTCGAGTGGCGTAGTGGTAGCACGGACAGATCCAAGCACCCTGTCCACATCCTCAGGTCTCAATAATTGAAACTCATCCAATAATACTGGACCTAAGCACGGCACACTGGACACATCCCTTGATTCTGCACCAACAGTGGAGTCCAATTCCCTGCGAATCTGAGCGATTTTTTCCTCAAAGTGGACAGCAAACTCCTCACAGCGGGCTGCCGAGTGGTCCAGAACCTCCATCGTATTTCTCGGTTGAAGAAGGTCCCGGACCACCTGAAACAGCTCCGCTGGACGGCACTCTGAAGAAGCAATACGGTTTGTGAAATATTGCCTTTTCGCAAACTGTATCGCCACGGAATAGGCCCGATAATGGGCTCTAAGCCGTGTTCGATCAGACTCACAGTGATATTTTCTCCACTTGCGCTCCAGCCCTCTCCCCTCCTGCTTCATTGCCCGCAGCTCAGATGTATACCAAGGAGCTGTCTGGGCTCTGCGTAAGGGGAGAGGGCGCTTAGGTGCAATCGTGTCAACCGCCCGGGACATTTCCCTATTCCACAGGGTGACCTGAGCTTCAACAGGAGCGCCGGCCATATCAGACAGATAATCCCCCAGAGCTTTCAGGAAACCATCTGGATCCATTAGTCTCCGAGGGCGGATCATCTGAATAGATCCCCCACCCTTGCAGAGGGTAGAAGAAGCTAATAGCCTAAACTTGACCAGAAAGTGGTCTGACCATGACAATGGAGTTAGAGCCAACCCCTCCACATCCACACCACCATCCTCCAATCCTGTTGAGAAGACCAGGTCTAAAGTATGGCCCTTCTCATGCGTTGGGCCGTTGACATATTGAGACAGCCCCATGGTTGTCATGGCGGCCATGAAGTCCTGAGCCGCCCCATTCAAGGCTGCCTCAGCATGGATGTTGAGGTCCCCCAGTACCAACAGTCTGGGGGTCCGCAACACCAGGTCCGAGACAACCTCCGTCAGCTCAGGCAGGGAGACTGTTGGTATGCAGCAGGGTGGGCGGTACACCAAGAGAATCCCCAATCTGTCTCGTGAGCCCAACACACAGTACAGGCCCTCCAGGCCTCCTCCCAAGGAGACAGGAAGTCTGGTCAAGGAGATAGAGCTCCTGTAGACTATAGCAACTCCCCCTCCCCGACCCTTCAAGCGACACTGGTGCTGGACCGAGTACCCAGGCGGGCATAGCTGGGAGAGGGGAACACCACCCTCCTATCCCACCCAGGTCTCGGTAATACATGCCAGGTCGGCACCCTCATCCAGAATGACATCATGGATGAGGGCGGTCTTATTTTGTACTGACCTGGCATTCAACAACAGCAGAATAGATTTTTAAAATTTTTGCTGAGTATATATGTATATCTAACTGATCATGTACTTCACTTTCAGATTTTTAGTATGTTGTTCCTGCAATACCCATTCAGGTTTTATGAACTACCTGCAAACACATATAGTAAATGCAAATTAACCTCTCTCTCTCTCTCTCTCTCTCTCTCTCTCTCTCTCTGCGTGTGTGTGTGTGTGTGTGTGTGTGCATAATTTTTTTCACAATAGGAATAGAATTAGGTCTTCGTAAAGAAGGTATTTCAATAATGGCATAACGTTCTAATCACAAGGGCACTTTCCAAAAAAATAAGGAAAGAGGAAAGTTCACAATGTCCTCTTTTCTACTTTTCAACCTGCTCCTCAAGGCCTCTCCCTGGTGTATTTTATTAATACATTTATATATTTCTTTACTTAATGGTTTTTATCACTTTTGCTATAGTGAAATAATGTAGCCATTCACACACATGCCCCTTACATTACCTTCATCCCATGTTTAATCCTGTCTTACCTATGTTAAGAATGTTTGTTTGCTTGTTTTTACTCTGCCTTTCTCTTTAAAAGGAGTCTTACAACAATTAAAAGGCAGTATTTAAAAGCTTAAAACAGCACGTAGAGAAATATTTAAAAAGGATTAAGCAAGTATGATATTAAAATGATCAATAAAATCAATAATATAAGCATGTTTGAAAACCACAGAGAACGATTCATTCAAAACCAAAACCAAAATTGGGAATGAACTAGGATGTATAATTCAGCTACAGCAAATGTACAAAAAAACAAACAAAACAACAAACCAAACAGATAAAAGAACCAAGAGACAAATGGAGAGTGAAAGACAGGAGATGAGAAGAGAGGGGAGGGGTACAAGGAAGTAGCCTTTTACTTTCGGAGCCAAGTTAACTACCAAACAGTTTCTACAATATGGATTAAACACTCAGATATTTCTCATTTGCTTCTTGCTTGTTAAACTCTACTGTGAGCACTGGTGGCCACAACCAAGTACTGGGGTAGTGAGCAAAGCATACTTGGATATGGTATTCATGCTTTCTAGATTTGTAGAACTCTCTGGGCTTGATTTGATTGAGATCAGGGAGCAGGATACAAAAATGAAGCAGCAGAAAACCACCCTCTTCCAACATCCATCCACTGCAGTTCTGATTATCCAGCACTAGCTCGCCAGGCATTTCCATCTTTCCCTTCACTGGGACTAGTGAGACCTTCAGTGCCTGTCCCAGGCAGCTTACACCCCATAAAGATAGCCTCTATTGATGGGCATCTGTTATAACTGGGGGGGGGGTCCAGTTCCCCCTGGAGGAGACGCTGTTTTGAACCTCCAATACCTACTGCCAACTGCTGAGGTTTCCAATGGTGAACTTGGCATGGTGGTGATCAAGAAGGTATCAGAATTCACCACTGTCACAACCTCTCCAGTGGGGTAGACAGATCTGTACAATGGCACCTTTCCATTGGTCCTTGATGTATCCATAATCCACTATCCCCTTAGAACATAGGACTGGATCTGGCTCATTGATCTCTTCCTGTACTCCAGTGGTGTCCAAACTTCGGCCCTCCAGATGTTTTGGACCACAACTCCCACAGTCCTTTGTCATTGACAATACAGCCTTGGAATTCTGGGAGTTGTGGTCCAAAACATTTGGAGGGCTGAAGTTTGGACAGCCCTGCTGTACTCCTATCAGCTAGCTCAGCCCCCCACTCACCTCACCACACACATACACACACTACTTCACACATGTGGGTCCTCTTTCCTGTCATGTCCTGGCTGACTTGCTTTTATACCCGACTGAGACACAGTGGTGGGTGCTCTTTCCAACAGACCCTTGGAGGGTCCAGTGTGAGGTCAAAGAGTCTACCAGGGGAACCTGTTAGTGACCCCCTCAAAGCTAATTTCTCTTTTACAGCCTTGTGATTTCAAATTAATATATATCTGATTTGTTTCAACATGTTGCTGACCTTCATTATGGCAGATAGCTTGAAATGCATAAGCACTGCCTAGACAGACATAGCTTTGGGTCATGCACAAACCACCACACCTCTTGTTGCTGTTACTGCAGACAGACAGCAGAGACTTGTAGCTCAGCTTAGCACCATCACTGGCCCAAAGTCCTTAGCCTGCACACCTGAATTCACCAGCTCAATCGTTAGCACAACAGGAGTGAAAGTGTCAGCATTGCCTCAGCCTGAAGCCCAGAAGAATCAGGGGCCACGTAAGAGCATGTTCCAATGTGAGCTTCTCCCTCCATCCAATGCCACTGCCAGAGCCATTCTGCTCATAAGCTGTGGAAATTAATAGGTGGAGACTATAAAGGCAGTTTGCCCATAATCTTCCTCAAGCCAGAAGCTAAGTCTTAGACGGTTACTTCACGTCCTTCCTTGTTCTGAGATTACATTTGTTTCGTGATAACGTTTGCGGACACATGGTCTTGTCCCGGTTCTGTCCCTGTTTCCATTTACCCACAGGTGTGATTGATGGTATCATGACAACTGTTACTTCACGTGCTTGTTTCGTGACAATTACTGAATTTTCCTGGCTTTGTTTACCCTTTGGTTTTTTTTTTGGTTTTTTTTTTGGGGGGGGGTGGCCCAGGCTTCTGTTTTTCGATATTTCAAATCTCTGCAACTTTGCCTTTCATGCATTAAGCAGTAAAACTCCCGGTTTCATGCCTTCTTCCCTCTCTTCAATGCATTGTTTACGTCACTGGGATTGTACTGGAGAATGCAACTTTGCACTCCTGTCACTAGATGGAGAATTTGTGTGTTGTGTGACAAGTATTACTTCACAGGCACTTGTCTCGAAAGAAGAACCGAGACAAGACAATCCCCGAGGCCAGGGAGAGGTATGTCTCATCACGCTCTGTTCCCGGTTCAGGGGGTGTGGTCAGGACGAACTCCCGCCGTCACGCAATGGACATGGAGTAACCTTTTTTTTCGTACCGGTTGCAAGCGGGACAGTGAACTGTGATGAGAGGGACATGAAGTAACCATCTTAGAAGAACATTAGGGAGAATGGGTTAGAAGTAGGACTGATTACATAGTAGTGGATGCATTTTGTGATCATTTTAACCATCTGCTAAATTTCTAAATTATCCTCACTGTAAATTAGGTATTTGACTCGTGCTTACATAAGAGCATATCATCTACACAAACACTTTATGATCTCCTGACTGAATGCAACCAGAAGCACGAAAGAAACATCCCATGAAGAAGCAGGGTGTATCCTTGTATTAGAGACGGCACTGGAAATAATTTCTACAAGTGATTCACTCTCTGTGGCAGGAACAGGGCTCTGTCCTGCTGTAACAGATAAATGTATGTAGCAGATGGGCCTCTCTGTCACTGTTAATCTTTTTTTAGATGTTTGTAAACTAAAGATGGAGTTGGAGAAAATCTAACCTCCAAACTCTCCCTGATCATTTTCCTCCCTATATACAGTGCCTAGAATTCAAGTGAAAGGGCATATTGTTCTCTCATAAAGAATAACCAGTTTGTCAGACTTAAAGAAGCACCATGACATGTGAAGAGCATGAGCTAATAAAAGCTACATAAATTTCATAATTTGTTAAAAGGAAGAAAGCCTATGCAGATGTAAATGGGACTTTTGAATGAAGTTATTATTCTAAACAGAGTCAAGGACCTAATGAATGGAATGGAATTCAGTTTTTCAGCTTTGCCATGCTAGCCGAGACCTAAGATGAAGATGGAGGATGGGACTTAAATGCAGCATTAGAGAATACAAAAAAAGGTATTCTCATTTTCTAACAAGAGTGTTACTGTTCAGGTTTCCAGGCAGCATTTCTTGGATGGCTGATTTGAAAAGATTTGTTATACTTTTGTAAACATCAGGGCCCTTCACAAGATTGCTTCTCAGGGACCTGTTACTATTCACCAGCTGAGTTCACAATTAGAAAAAGCAAGGATACTGGCAAACAGTCTATGTGAAGCACTTTGGACAACTGAAATGTGTCCTATATGAAAAAGATTACAAAACAATCATTTGGCTCAAAACTGGATATAGTACTCAGAACACCTTTATAACCACTTGTAGAATATGGAGGAAGCACCATTTCATAGAATCATAGAACAGTGAAGTTGGAAGGGGTCTACAAGGCCATCAAGTCCAACTCCCTGCTCCAGGCAGGGACACAAATCAAAGGATATCTGCTGAGTGGTTCTCCATATTTCTCTTGGGTGCCTCTTAAGGTAATTGATTCCACTGCAGCACTGCTCTAACAATTAGGAGGTTTTTCCTGATATTCAGCCAAAAGATGAGTTCTCTTAACTTGTGCCCATTCTTACGCATCATGCACTCTGGGATGACCGAAAACAGATCCTGCCCCTCCTCTGTATGACAGCCTTCTTCTCTCCAAGCCAGTGTTGGCAAACCAATGGCACGGGTGTCAAAGGTGGCACTCGGAGCCCTTTCTGTGGGCACCTGACATTGCCCCCTTCACAGCCACTTGTACTCAGGTTAAATGGCTGTATCGACACTTTGCAAAAAAAAAATAGTGGGTTTTGAATCACAGTTTGAGCACTCAGTCTATAAAAGGTTCACCATCACTGCTCTAGGCTAAACATCCCCAGTTCTTTCTCTTTCCTTATAGGGCTTGGTTTCCACCCCACCCCACCCCCACCCCTCGATCGTCCTTGTCACCCTTCTATGAACTTGTTCTGATTTGTCAGCATCTTTCTTGAAGTGTGATGTCCAGAATTTTATACAATACTCAAGATGAGACCTAACCAATGCCGAATAGAGGGGGACAAGAACATCAAAGGATTCAAAAACTGAGGAGCTGGGAGAGCTACTCTAACTAAGGCTACAGTTAATACCGGTATACTTTTTATTTACTTAATAACATTTCACTTATATGACTCCCTCATTTTGGTTGTTTGATAGAGTCCTTTCATTGCAAGAGCTATTCCTGGAAAATGAATGTCAACGCCCTTAAAAGAAGTACAGGAACAGATATTTCTAATTAGTGGGGCAGCCATATAAAGAGTGAGGCATCCTTTCAGTAAACATGTCCCTATGAATGGGATGAAAACCCTTATTGTTCATCTTACTTAATAATTTCAGAACTATACATATGACAGAAATCCAAACAGGGTGATCATCTCTGAAGAAAACTGAACTACAGCTGCAGATACAGTATATTTATGCAGCACTTTATATAGATGCAACTACACAGGGGTTAGCAAATGGAAAAAAAAAACATGCCTGTATGATAGGCACATTGACACAATTTCATTGTTGAGTGGATATCTCTTCACAATCCCACAAATAACTTAGAAAATCAAGAACCAAGAGGATTGGGGACCACATCGGTTCACTGCCAAAGTCATATGGCTTTCTTTTCTCCTTTGGCTACTTCATGACAACCACAGATTCTGATCTGCTGTGGTTTTAAATCATTGCATATATTGTGTCTAGATTGAGAGTTCTGCAGAGGTATAACTTCCTCTTCAGTTTAAGGTACTGTACTTACTTCTTCCTACCATTGCAGTACCTTGCTTTCTCTTCAGGGCTTCTTCTCAGGCAAAAAAAAAATTTAAAAAATAAAAAGCCTGTGTTGATGCCAACATAATTAAAAATGGCATGTGAGGCAGTCTGGGTAAAAATCTCTCCCATTAATTTTTCATCTTTCCTCAGGCAACTCTGCCTATGGATCTGTGCTAGCTATTAAGGAAGACTTGGCAAGTAAGTGCTGTTAGTTCATCTCGCTCCTGGCCTTCATCTCCTCCCGTGCATGGTCAGCGTCATTTCTGCCACGTTTTTCGAGGAGAGCGACCTTTGTCTGATAGGCAGCCTCTCCAGCACTATGGAGAAACTCAAAGCAAATGGTTTCCTCAGCAAGCCTTATACTGCCACAGATACGCTGAGAGCAAATCCCTGGAAACACAGTAACGAGGCACAGTGCAGCGGCTGCTTGCAATGACTGTGGAGCTCAGGCAAAGAGTTCACACTCACAAAACCTCCCCTTCCACCCTGAAAAGCAATCAATGCAATCAAAGGCACAAAACCTGCCTGTGGCCACCCCATGCTGTGTCTCGGAATCCTGCTTTCCTGTTTAATGGCGTGCACAGAGTTCAGATTAAGAACACAATCCCTTTTAATAGGCATCTTGAGAAGTCATCCAATCCTCTGGATTTTATGTTTTCTCCTTCTTCGTGCTCTCCACTGCAAAAGAAATATCCAGATGATTAATCCCTCCTCACTTTTCTTCTTCCTCCAAATCCTTTCTCCTTCCATTGCCTATGTCTATTTTTTGTTTATTAAAGCCTGTCATCACCTCTCCTGGCTAAAGCATTTGGGCAGCAGCAGGAAAAGGCTGTTCAAATGAGAAATGATTATGAGTAGCCACATTCATCAGTAGCCTGTTGCAAAGACACAACCAAAGAACCCTGTGGCATCTTAAGGGTTAGCACATTTTATCTGGCAGAAGCTTTGGAGGACAGTAGCTTGAAGTACTTGCAGAGGAGGGCTACATTCTATGTAAGGATAAACCAACTAAAGGCTGTTAGTGTTTAAGGTGCTGTAAGAGCTTTTCTTTTTAATCTTTGCTTATTCTAAACAAGAAATGTAGCTGTGCTGATAAACAAACCAGATGCACTACCATTTATTTTATTTATTTAAAATATTTTATCCAGATGTTTTCCTTAAAGACCCATGGTGGCTCATATCATTAAAATACACTATCTAAAGAGGCCAGGACTCAGAGCAATGATTTCAAACTACAGGAAAAGAAGTTCCATGTGAACATTAGGAAGAACTTCCTGATGGGTAGAGCCATTCAGCAGCGGAATATGCTGTCACGGAGGTTGTGGAGTCTCCTTCTTTGGAGGTTTTAAAGCAGAGACTGGATGGCCATCTGCCAAATCTTTTTGTATTACTGTCTTTTCATCACCATCATATAAGGGCAAATGCCTCCTTCTGGTAGTCTTTTTTTTTTTTAAGGGCAGATTCTGCGGTGCTGAGCTTAGGAGCTTTTTATTTTACTCTTTGAGATGACCTTTAGGCATCTGTTTTTAGGTCCTCATTGTTGCTGTACAAAAGGAAGCTATGTTTGACCTCCATTTTAAGAAACACTCTTGTGTCTTAAGGGAGACCAAAAAAAGGCTAAATGCAGCATTTAGTTTTATTTGTCTTTTTTATTCTCTTGGACCTCTAGCCAATTGTCAGAGCCAATATTCCTCTAGTTTTTTATTATTTAAACCTCTTAGGTCTATTTCAGTTCCCAAGTGTCTGCTAACCAATGCTTTTGATTCAGAAGAGCATTTTGAATACAAGCCTTTCCCATAGTAAAGTACAGAAGAAAATAATAGTAAAGTACAGAAGAAAGAAAACATGTGTTGGTAACTGAAATGAACATGGATCTGCTGATACCTTGCCTTGTAGAAGGATTGGCCCAGTAAAAGATTTGCTGGAAAGCAAGGTGAATGCTTCAGATAGCACCTGCAGAAAGAATTCACTTAACTGATTTTAATAAATTAATCACACCAATTAAATTTCAGTTAATTAAACCAATTCAGTTAACTGATTTATTTTCAAGTTGATAGTCTAAAATAAAGACAGCTATCCTATTAATTAAAGTATAGTAGCTGAAAAATTTAGTTTTGCAATTAAAATGTTTTAATTATCCATTGTCATTTTAATGTTTTAACTGTTTTAACTGCTCCTTTTAATTGTAAGCCTCCTAGAGACCTTTGGGTAGTGGGCAGCATATAAATTCTATGTATGTATGTATGTATGTATGTATGTATGTATGTATGTATGTATGTATGTATGTATGTATGTATGTATGTATGTATGTAT
>JAHTLZ010000007.1:23959635-23992009 GCA_023846285.1 Phrynocephalus versicolor
TATGTATGTATGTATGTATGTATGTATGTATGTATGTATGTATGTATAAATAAATAAATAAATAAATAAATAAATAAATAAATAAATAAATAAATAAAATGTCCTTGGATTTCATCCTATATTCTAACCCAGACATCTACAGATCAAATCTGTACAGGACAGCCAAAATGTGGCCTGAAACAACATATCTCTGCCTTTAACAATCTTCTCAACCCTGCTTTCCAACAGGTGGATCTTGAAGTCCTTGAAATTTATTCAGAGTTTGAGAATAGCAAGACCCTAAACAGCATGTTTATTAGGAAATGTGGGGTTCTTCTATTGAGATAGAGAAGAAACATATCATTTGGGCAGTTCAAGAGGCTCTTTCACCAGCACTTAATTCATTTATGTGTCAAAGTCTAACTCTGGCTATCAGGAAGGTTCACTAAGGAAGGGAGTTAAGGGTGTGCAATAATTTACAAATGATAAAATGAAGGAACCTGAAACAGAGGAAAGACGGACATTCTTTAATGCAGGCATGCCCAAACTTTGGCCCTCCAGATGTTTTGGACTACAACTCCCACAGCCCTTTGCCACTGGAAATACAGGCTTGGAATTCTGGGAGTTGTGATCCAAAACATCAGGAGGGACAAAGTTTGGACATGCTGGTCTTTTCTAAGATGCACTTAACAAAGGAAACAGAAAATTCTAAGAAAGGGTTGGATAGCTTAGCAGTTTGGGTACCTGGGGTCAAAACCAAAGGTGGCAGTTAGATTCTCTGCTGTGCTTCCAAGTGTAGCCATGGGCAAGCGGCAAAGTCCTAAGAGGCCGAGAAGAAAAAGGGAATAGTAAATCCCTTTGGTGTCTTCTCGAGCAGAAAAACCCTGGAAAGGGTTGCCAGAAATTGGAATTGACTTGACGTCACACCACTATTTTTATTTCTTTTGTTGGTGATGATGCGGAGGGAAATCTGCCATTCTTTTAGAATATCAATGTTTCTTTGTCAACATTTTTTTTTACAGGATGAAAATATAATTCAGATTCACCTGGATCATTCACAAACTGGAAAACAAGCAAGCAATCAAAATGAAAAAATGAGTGATGTTACACGTGTTCTAATTTAAACTTATCTGCACATATGCTTTTTCTTTCAAGGATGTAGCATTGTTGACAACTAGAAATCTACATGGAATGTAGAGAAAGCCTTTGGGTAACAAACCTGTTATCCTTGAAAACCTCTTTTAAATTTAAGTTCCACCCCAAGACATGATATTCTTATCTTGTAGGCATTATTTACATGCTAAACACTTTAAAACATATTAAGTGATTCATTTGGGTTTTGTTACAAGAAGATTTGTAACTTCTTGAAATTCTACTGCATAGCACTGCCTAAACATTAACATTTTTATTAAGATTAATGGAGGACTGATAATATTTTTTGCACATATCAGAGCACTGCACAACTTAAAATTATGGATGTGTATGAAATATAGGTAGAATTAAAAGCAAACTAAAATGTTGCGATAATTGAATAATTGTTGACTACATATGGGATACTTCAATAGTATTATCTAAGCCATTGGTGGCGAACCTTCGGTACACCAGATGTTTTGTGCCACAACCCCCACAGTCCTTTGTCACTGGCAATCTAGGCTTGGAATTCTGGGAGTTGTGGTCCAAAACATCTGGAGCGCTGAAGGTTTACCACCACTGATCTAAGCCATTTACTAGGTCTTTGTTTTGAACACAATGTAGGGCATACATGCTTTAGTGCTGCATTGATTCAATTTATCCAGTCCCAGAAAAAAAACTACTGTATTCAAATAGTCCTGTTTTACGTGGTTAGTCTTTGATCTTCCTACTTTACTTCAAAGTCCATTAGGTGACTTCCAGATGATCTAAGCTACAGCCTTGTCCTGCTGGGAGACACACACTCCTTGGCATTCATCCATTGAGGTGTGTAGCTTTTGTCCTCCATAGGTTTAAAGGTAAAGCTAACATTAAGGTTTCCCCCGCAAATGGGTGGTAGTCATGTCCTACTCTAGGGGCAGTGCTCATCTCCGTATTCAAGCCCAAGAGCCAGTGTTGTGCAAGTCCGTGGCCATGTGGCCAGCATGGCTGTAAGGAAACACTATTTACCTTCCTGCTTTTTACACCAGGACCTATTTATCTACTTGCATTTACATGCTTTCAAACTGCTAGGCTGGCAGGATCTGCGGTTAACGGGGAGCTCACTCCACTGCATGGCACCTAGGATTTAAACTGCCAAGCTGCTGACTTTGCAGCCAACAGTTTCAGCACTCTAGCCCGCTAAGCCACCACGCCATAGTCTGTGAAGATTCTCAGTCATCCAGGTGAGTTTATCTGGAAGTTGAGTCATGGCTGATGAAGCTGTTCGGATGAGCAGTGAAACGTTTATATCTCTCAAAAACGAAGCCCAGTAGCCATGACTCAACTTCCAGACGCCACGCCATAGGTTTGGGCTTAGCCTCTCCTGCTTCAACATTTAGAGATTCAGATGTGTGCAGAAAACTTTCCTGTTTTAGTCATTGTCTTGGTCAGTGGCTCCCAACCTTGGACAACCCAAGTGTTCTTGGATTACAACTCCCAGAAACCCAGGCCAGCACACAGCCCAGCAGAGCTAGGGGTGGAGGCTTCTGAGAGTTGTAGTCCATGAACAGCTGGGAAGCCAAAGTTTGGAAGCCACCGGTCCTGAGGACTGGTATCTATGACACAGATGGGTGTGGTGATTTATTGTATAATAACTATACATCATCAATTACATACCATCAACTGCTTGTGCTGATCCTTTCCAGGGTGTTATGGAGCCACGTGGTTTGCCAAAGGCAACACAGACTTTGATTCTTCACTAGCCACTCAGAAGTGGCTGGTGAAGGATCAAAGCCTAGCCAGGTAATCCACTTCACTGAACTATCCATCCAGCTTTACTAGCATTAAGTAATATCATGACTACAATTCTCCTCAAGCATTTGAAAGCTCACAGCCTTGATACGGAAGGAAGAGGAATGAGCAAGTGTTCTCCTGCACCCTCATTGCCATCTTCATCATTCTCCATGCACGGAAGGTGCCTCTCTGTAATGGAAGGCCTTCTCTTAACTCTGGGGTTACCTGTGTGATTTATAACCTTCGAAAATCTGGCAAAACCTCTAATTCTACTCTCAGGCTCTTGCTGGGGGGGGGGGAACCAAGTCCTCAGGACTTATCGTAGGTTTTGGAGGCTAGTGGCCCCCTTTACACAGAGAGAGGAACACAAGTAGTAGCACAGGATGAAAAGCAAGAGGTGTATTATTAGCTGAGAAAAGGAACGCAGGAAAGTGAAATGGGAGGAAGGAGCCACACAGAAGGGTGGCAATAATGATGAAGTGGATTTTTAAAAGTTCAAATGCCATTCTTTGAAGCAAGGAAAAAAGTTTTAAAAATACCCAAGTACAAAAAAAAAATTCCTTCTTTTCCCCACTCGTGCTTGCTTCGTTTGTTTTTAACAGAAGAACTGTATGCTGTCAAGTCGAGACATATGGGAACTCTTTCCAGGGGTTTACAGTTACAGAGTACTCAGAAGTGCTTTATCATTCCCTAACAAAAAACTGCACATACAAATGACTTGAAATTTGGGGACACCACTTACCAGGATGACATGGTACTCTGATTTCTGTGAGCTTTAAACGTAGTATCCAATAAGCTTCATTATTTGTCAAATGTCTTGAAAAGATGCTAGAATCTGCCTCATATTATATTTCTACCCAAGTCAGGGGATAAGAAGCTTGAAAAAGCCAAAGCAGTTTGAAAAAGCCAAAATACTATTGAAATTTGTCAAGCACATTAAGGGCAATAACTGAATCAATTTTTGCACCCCAGGCCTGTCATGGCACAATGCGTTTTTAATATTCTGATTTATTTACATTCATATAGAAATGAGTTGTTTATTTATTCATATATATATATATGAGTAGGTAGGGGCAGATGGATGAGATAGAAGTCAAATACAAATAGGTATATTTGTATTTGACTTCTACCGCATCCACCTGCCCCTACCAAAAATGGGACAATTCACAATAGAGTGAATTAAACCAATGCAAGCTAAAAATCACAATTAAAGCACTGAACAACCTTTAAAAACAATCAAAAGCAAATCAATAAAAGCAAGGAAAATAAATAGAACCTTTCCTGATTAAAATCCCTTAACTGTCAAATCCATGCCAGAATAGAAAGATCTTCATCAGCAGGTAGAAGGGCAATACAGAGAAGGCCAGTCTAGCTTTCCTTAGAAACAAGTTCCACAGAAATCCTTCCTTTGCATCCTGACCAGAAATGTTTCTAAGCGTTACGCGACCAAGAAGACCAGAAATCCCAGGCAGTCTTAAAAATCCAGGGTCTTTAACATCCAGATCTAATTTTCCGATAAACCGGCTCCAAAAATTGTGCCCCCACAGTGAGTGGGGTTTTTTTTAATGGTAATGCCCACTTAACTGGGTTTCAGCAAGTTTTTTAAGAACCAAGGTGGAAGGTGGGTATTTGTAATCCAGTTCAAAATGTGTGTTTTTACAAAATGTGTTTTTTTTAACCTCATTATTGTCTGTTTTCCAGTTATACGGGTCGGCAACATTCTATCTTGCTGTTTCCCTTGACTGCTGTCCCTCCAATATTTTGTTCAGGAGACTGCCAACCAAGTCGGGACAAGGAGGAGGAGGAGGAGGAGGAGGCTCATTTGTGGGACAAGAATGAAAAGGACAAGTTGCCTCTTCTGAGGCCAACCAGCAGCAGCCAGGGGCTGCCAAAAAGGGCATGGGTCAGTCCCTGCAGTGGGCCCCCCCTTTCTGAAGGTGCCTGGGCGAGCAAAAGAAAAGGGAACTCCCTTTTCCGTGAAGGAGCAAAAGGGATCCCTTGAGTGAGCAACTAACAGGCAGCCTGGAGAGGCAAAACCCAGGCATTAGCGGGTTTCCCCTCAAGGGCTGTCAATGAGGAAGCCCCTCATTGGTGGCTGCCTCAGGCAAGGCTGAGGAGGGCTTGGTGGCGGCGGCACCAGGTTAAATGCTGGCATGGAAGTGAAGGGCAGGGCAACTGGCAGCAGCTCCTTCTAGCGCTGGCATATCTTTATTCTCTCTCTCTCTTCTCTCTCTCTCTCTCTCTCTCTCTCTCACACACACACACACACACACACACACACACACACACACATCCAATTGCACGTGTGCACCTGCACACACACACATTCTCGCCCACCCACCCACCTTGTTTCTTGACAGCAGCAGCCTTGCTCCCCCACCTCATGTTGACATTGCAGCCCTGATCTTTATTTCGTTGCTGCCCCACCATGGGGCTTGAGCTCCCGTAGCTCCACAGCTTCTAAGCTCCACACCACTGGAAGTCCCCCCTCGGAGCTTCTAGATGCAGGTTAATGACATGGGGACATATAAACTGTGGTTATGGGACACGGGAATTGCATTTTCAGTGATGGGACAACTTTAGAAAGAAACACAGCTTTATTATTAACTGCCCTTTTCGCCCGAGTGATAGGGCCTTTATATGACAGAAGATTTTTCTCCAGATGGCCTGAAGCCAAGTTATATATAGCTTCACAGCACTCTGAGTTCTGCCCCCAAACAGAATGGATGGCAATGAAGCTATGGAAACAAGGCAACTGTACATTCCCTGCTCCAAGTCCAGCCCAGCATTCTGGCCCAGCTGAAGCTCCTGAATGCCTTTCAACAGCAGCCCCGACATAAAGTAGAAAGAGTGCTAGTAAGGGCAAACACACAATTGAGGCAAGAGCTTAAGCCAGTGGTGGCAAACCTTTTAGAGACCGAGTACCCAAACTGCAATTCAAAACCCACTAATATTTTTGCAAAGTGGCAATACAGTAATTTAACCTGAATGCAGGTGGCTGTGAAGGGGCAATGTCAGGTGCCCACAGAAGGGGCTTTGAGTGCCACCTTTGGCACCCGTGCCATAGTTTCGTCATCACTGGCTTAAACTCTCCAGTGAATTCTTAGGCACTACCAAGCGGTAAGAGTCAAAATAATCAAATAAATAATAAATATAGGGCTTGATACAAGGTGTCTATCCAGAGTACAAATCTGAAGCTTCAAAAGCAGTGTGATTGCCAGCCACCATGCAGCTCCATCCTGGTTCCAATTTATTGATTTGTCTCTTGTCTAGGACAAGGTCTGGATTGTGTCTCAATTTGTTTGTCCTCCCATGGCCAGATAACTCAGTGAGTTAGGTAGTTAGGTACGAATTTGGATGTTGGAAATTTAATTCTTCACTCTGCTTCCCAGGAGAAGAACCAGCCCGTGCAGCCTTGAGCCAACTGCCTGAGACTGAGTTCAGCCTCAGGGAGCCCCAAAGAAGAGGGAGGAGAGAGAAATAGAGGTCTCCCTTGCACCAGACAGAAACATGCAGATTAGGTTTTTATTTTTCTTTATATTTACCATATTTTTGCTCTATATGATACACACACACCCAAAAGTAAGGGGAAATGTCTGTACGTCTTATTGAGTGAATGTAGCAGTCCCCACTACATATATATCACAGATTTTAATTTAGAGAGAAGTTAGGCTGCTTTCACACGACCCCTAAAATCCGTTGGCAACTTAAATTCGGATCCCCCCAGCCAGAGATCATGTGGGCTTTGTTCTGCTTCCTGTGTTCCCACCCTTCCGCACTCTGATTCTCCCTCCCCCCCCCCGTGTATGTGTGTTGCAAAGGCCCTGGCGCAAAGCGAAGCAGTTTTCTCAGGTGCGGGAGGGAAGCGAGGAGGGCCCTCCTTGGAACAGAAGTGTGGCCCCACTCCCTAACCATCTCTTCGCTTATGCCTGCTGACTTGTCTTGCAGCCGCCCGGGTCTTTTAACACTGCAGCGTTCTCTTCCACCCTGAGAACTCATGGCTGGGAGGTGAGGGGAGGGAGAAAAAATTGCACTCTCACCTCCGCCTGCAGCCCCGTTAGGGATTCCAGTCTGTTAAAGGGGCGGGGGGGGGGGGACAAAAACAAACAGAAGGCGGAGGAGAGCCAGGCATTCACAGCTTTACAATCCGCATCAGAATTTTTTTTACCTCCGGAGACCAGGTACTTGTAAAGTGCGGTGGGGCACACTTAAGTGGGTGTGGTTGTACTTTATTTTTTTTAAACTCCGCTGCTGGTGGGAAAACAATTTTATGCTCCAGATATGCAAGTGTTTTGCAGCGCATTTTAGGGGTGCTGTGAAAGGGGTCTATGTCCTCTGCTGCAGCCAGGATTCCGCAGTTCCAATCACTTCATTTGCAAAGAGGCTTCCTGCAGGGAGCCTGTCCCCACCCCTCCCCTTCGGCAGCCAAGATTCCCCAGTCAAAAACCACCTCATTTGCAAAAAGGTCTCCTCCGCAGAGTCTCTGCCCTCCCCTTCTGAAGCCAGGATTCTCCAGTCTCAATCACCTCATTTGCAAGCCTCCCCTTTTGTAGCCTGAATTCTCCACTCCCAATCACCTTGCTTGCAAGCCTCCCCTTTTGCAGCCTGGATTCCCCAGTTCCAATCATCCCATTTGCAAGCCTCCCCTTTTTCAGCTTGGATTCCACAGTTCCAATCACGTCATTTGGAACTCGCCCTGGTTGTGGCCTGGATTACCCAATCCCGTTCATCTCATTTGCAAGCCTTCCCTTTTGAAGCCTGGATTCGCCAGTACCAATCACCTGGTTTGCAAGCCTCCTCTTTTGCAGCCAGTGTTCCCCAGTCCCAATCACTCCCTTTGCAAAAAGGCTTCCTCCAGGGAGCGTCTCCACACCCCTTCCCTTCTGCAGCCAGGATCCCCCAGTCAAAGAACACCTTATTTGCAAGGAGGTCTCCTCCACGGAGCCTCTGCCCTCCCGTTTTGTAGCCAGGATTTCCCCACCAAGAAACCTTAGTCTAAACGTTTTTTCTTGTTTTCCTCCTCTAAAAAATAGGTGTACCTTATGATCAGGTGCATCTTATTAGAACGAAAAATACAGTATATTTTGATAAAATTTGTTTTAAACATTCTTATTTTTTCAAATCATTTCTAGTCATGGAGCAGCTAGTCAAGTGTATATAGGGATAAAAATTGCACTTTAATATTCTCACATTAAAAATACAGAGTAAAATTTAGTTCTTCGTCCCAGGCAGAGCAGATTCCACAGCCAGGTACCTAAACCATAGTGTGGGCATGGACCTCTAGCCAACTTCTTTTATGAGTGTTTACAGTATTTGGTCTATGGGCCCCCAGAATGAATTGTCTGAGTTTCCATTATTTATTATGGGAAAATTTGCTTTGATATAGAATGTTTTGGTTTACAGGCATGTTTCCAGAATGGATTATGCTCATAAACCAAGGTATTACTGTACCTGGCATTTGTTCAGAATAAGAACTGTTTGTTCTTCCTTCCTTTCTTTTAGATGAGAAGGAGAAATGGAGCTATAACCCCCCCAACCGCATCTCACCTTACTTGTTTTGGCACACCTTGAGCATACCTTGATAGGAGCTTCACATCTTGTGTGTTCTCTGCATCCCTGTGAAATGCAAAGGAGGCTAAAATTCTATCCTCCTCTCTTGGGAACAAGCCCAACAATTCCAGTGGAGCTTCTTGCCAAGCAAATATGCACAAGGTCAGACTGTAATTGCGAGATCTGAACAAGCTTTTAATACAGACTCTACGGAGGTTTTGGCTTCCTTCTTTCTATAAAAAGTGACATATTTATTTTCATCGTCATTTGAAACAGATACAGACTTGGAGACCTGCCTCTCGCTATGCAAATCGTACTTTGGCTCAGTCAACCAGAAACAAATCGCATGATTACACACAGCAAACGCTGTACGCCTGTTAACACAGGCATGCAAATGCCGTGAATAGGAGGGCAAAGATCAATCCCTCCAAAATTTGTAAAAGAAAATGTGCAAATGTTTGAAATACACATGCACAGAAAGTGAGAAGCAGGGCTCTGTTTCGCTTTCCAAGAGGCGTTGAAACAGTCTCATTTCTTCAATACGAAACACACACATCATTATGGTGTTTCCCTTGGCCCGCAACACCATTTTCCATCTGGGCAAAACTGTGTTTTACATGCTCAGCAATACTTCCAAGTTCTGCAGTGTTCCCTTCTTCTTTTTTTTTTTTTTTTAAAAAGGCATCACTGCATCACAGGCTTTCTGATCTGGCCTCAGGGTATCTTGCGATGAGTCTTCACTCTCTGGTACATTTCCAAGCGTTTCAATTTCATTGCTGTCACTTTCTTCTTGCCATGTTTGGAGTATGCTGGTAGCATTGCTGACAATCAAATAAATAAAAAATGACAGGAGCTGGAAATGGCTGTGCCAATATTTGCAACAGTTACCCTGCCTTTCTCTTTCTCATCTGTGGGTTTAGGCAGAAAAAAAGGAGAGAGAGAAAGAAAACAAAACCGTAAGAGTGCAAAATGCATTCCACTGGGCTTGCAAATTACAAATAATCTGAAGGGTGGGGATAGCAAGAAAGAGATAAAGAGAAGGAGGGTGAGGTCACTGGAAGTGCAAGTGCAATAGATACAAGTCTCCTGGAAAATAAATACATCGGTCTTTAGGGAGAACAGATGAAGCCAAAACCTGGATTGAAGCAGTCCTAGATGCTAGCCCACATCTTGCTGATATAATTGGTTTCTGCATACACTGGTAGTTGCGATAGAAGTTCCACTGAAATCAATAGGTCTTGTTCCAATACAAAGAACACAGAACTTTAGCATCCATTGTACTTCAGAAGGGAGCTGAAAGGCATAGACGCAGCACACATTTACATACCTTATTAACTTATCCACATATTCACTTATTCACATATACACATTCACTTAGACCCTTGAAGCATGCAATCACCTATTCCTCCATTGTTTATGATGAAGGTTCACTATCAAATGAAGGAACAAAAGGAAGAATGTGTCACCCCAGTACGCTTAATCTAGGGCCCCCGTTTGAAGCCTTGCACAACCTGGATTACAAAACTGGCTGCCATGTTTACCCAGACACATGCACCAGCTCCATACCAGGCTACCTGTGCCAGGGTGGGCATGAAATAGGACACTGCTGGTGACCCAATGGCACAGGTGTCAAAGGTGGCACTTGGAGCCCTTTCTGTGGGCACCCGACAGTGCCCCTTCACAGCGCCCTGTATTCAGGTTAAATTGCTGTATTGGCACGTTGCGAAAAATTAATGGGTTTTGAATCGCAGTTTGGGCACTCGGTCTCTAAAAAGTTCGCCATCACTGAAACAGGAAAAGGGGGAGCCTGCCAATGAAGACTGGGCTGGCTATTATAGGAGAGAGTTGAAGTCTTCCCGGGCAGACAAAAGTTAAGAGGTTTTCCTTACAGGCTGCCTGGGGACAAAAAGGACAGGCTCCAGCTGAAACTCCACTCTACACAGAGCCCACTCTATGCAATACACTCCTCTATTGGTATCACGGTAGCATTAATTTATACACAAAGAGTAATCATCATGATCATCACCATTGACCTGCAGAGCTGGAAGGGGTGCTAAGGATCAATGTGTGTCCAGTCCTTGTCAAGTAGGCACAGTGGGGAACTGAACTCCCACCCTCTGGCTCCTTATAGTCAGATATTTAAAGCACTGAACTATCCTGCAGTTTGCGATGCTCTTTCAGCATGAAAATTCATGTGGAAAATCTACAGTTCTCCTGGGAAAATGTCCATGGCGGAGCAGATATTCTCTTGTGATTACCGCAGATCCAGAAAGCAATTACAAATGGTAAAAGGGCAGAGAGAGACATTTTACAGTACTGTTTGCTAAGCATTTCTTGCAGCCTTGTCTCGGTGCACTTGAGAACTGGGTGTGAACAGCATCACCTGCTTCACAAAGCCTACCCATTTACAGAAGATTACCTACAAAACTCAAGGGAAACCAGAATTGTCTACAACGTCACTGGAAACAATATAATTGTTACTTGATTTTACTATGTAAACTACTTTGTGATTTTGTGGATGTTGGAAGGAAATTCAAAATACACCAATGAATACTTTCATGCATGCAGATTTATGCTTCCTCCATTCTATGGAAGCATTAATGTTAGTACACACTGACGTTGTGCCAAAGGGTCTAATCACATGGGCCATTTGAATCGTTTCAATTTCATACTTCATTTATACTGATTTATATTTATGTATATATATGATGGCAAACCTTTTAGAGACTGAGTGCCCAAATTGTGATTCAAAACCCACAAATTTTTCGCAAAGTGCCAATACAGCAATTGAACCTAAATACAGGTGGCCGGGTAGGGGCAATGTCGGGTGCCCACAGAAAGGGCTCCGAGTGCCATCTTTGGCACCCGTGCCAAAGCTTTGCCAACACTGTCATACGTGTCTCATATAAACTGCTACGCTTGTTCACATAGCTCTTTCTTACAATATATTTCTTGAACTTTGAACAGATTTGGTAGGCTACACCTAACATTCCAAGAAAATCAACTCATTTTCCGTTACATGTCCGAAGTGCATTGCTTTAAATTTGCTTAATTTTGTTGTTAAGAATACCTAAATTATATATATTGTTAAAGAAGCATCAAAAGTCTGGTGGAAAACTATAGAAGGCAATACTGTAAGATCTTTCATAATGCTCTGTTTCTCTTGGCAGTTCTTCTGTTGTAAGGCACTGTTTCTCAAAAGGGCACTAGGTGGGATGTTTTTCCATGTTGACAAGGGAAGGGATAAATGAGGATGAATGTTACAAGGAAGTGATGCAGTGGTAAACTCTTGGGGGAGAGAATACTGATACATCACTTAGCATTTGGAATTTTTTTTAAAAGATAACAAGCACGGTGGCCATACGTTGCATGTGGTGCTGACAAAACAAGTAGGCGCAGAGAAAATCAACAGCACTTTTCACACATACAAATTTCAGTGTTTTCTGCAATAGGCAGTACAGAATAATCTAAAATCAAAGGTAACCCAGCACTTGGGAATATATGGGAGCCTCCTGTGATGGTGCAACTGCCCTTGCGCTGGCTGATCTCAGAGATGCCACCACAAGTTCAGTCTGTCAGCACAACCGCCCTCCTGGCTAAGATCAGTTAGCAGAAGAGCCCCTTCCCCAACAACAACAACAACAACAACAAAAAGAGGAGGTTGTGTTAGAGGAGTAGAAGAGGGATGGATCCAATCCCTTTCATCCTAGACACATCACCACAAAGTCACATCACCACAGAGTCAGGTCAAGATAGGGGTAATCTTAGTTTACATCCAACAACCTCAGGCTATTTATAAGATTGGCTTCAGCGCTGTCAACTCCCTACTCACCCATCTTGGCTAGCTGTGATGGTACTTTTAGTAACATGGCCGTTTCCTACTAGTAAAGATCAGTTACCAGTATATTGTAAACAGGATAGCAAAAGTCAGAGAATACATATCTGAAAATATCAAAGTTCTTAAAAATATAAATACATAAATCAAAAAAAGCATTTCTTAATCTTCAAGCATATTAAAAATACACACATAGAAAAGAACTCCAAGTGCTCACCCAACAAGGCTCACCTTGCCTCGTGCTCACATTCAGGAGAGGATCAAGGAAGGCTGCAGTGTGGTCCCTGGGCAAACATCCCAAGTACATAAGAGGCTGGTAGTACCCATGCCCCTGCTATACCTAGTTTCTCTGTCTTCTTAGCAATCCAGGAGGGCTTCAACTGCGTCATCTATTCACCTCTTTAAAACATCTCTTCACATACAAAATTTCACACCTTGACATGTCCTTTGTAGCTATACCAGGCAGAGCAGCAAATGTTGGGATAAGAAGGTTGTTGAAAGTTCCTCTTAACAGGTGTTGAAATCTTCTTTACTCTGACATTTCAAGCTCATGAAATCTTATGCTTTTTTCAAAACCTGAATTGTAGTATATCAGCAACTTCACAAATCCCAACAAAAATAAACTCCATAACACACAACAAAATGGAAAGGAAAGATCTTAGGTGAACAAAACAGTCAAATGTGAATCTTTTACGTAGCTGTAAACACCTTTAGTTTACAATAATGTAAGAATACTGCAAGGGTGTCACAGCAAAGTCACTTTAGGTTAGCTTTGAGGAAACAGCAGCACTTCACAGGAACAGCAATTGTTGCCTCAGGTAAGTGGATGAGTAAAGTCTAGTCACTGTGTCACAACTGGCAATATGCACAACAACCTTAAGACAACCAATGAAAAGAAGTGCAATCCATTACAACATCATGAGAGAGAATGAAAGAGGAAAGAAAGGGAAAACAGGAGAAGAGAATAAAGTATGGGATTTTTTTTAAGGAAGTGAAAGATACAAATTGCACACATGGTACAAATTCCTAAGGGCTTCTTTAAACACAGTAAATGCACTAGGTCTTGGATATTAATGAGGTAAAATTCTTAAAAGCCACAAACTGTGTTTTCTACCAGCCAAAGGCAATCAGCTCTCCAACAACAGTAATATATCTGCAAGAAAAACTGGAAAGGGACTAGATGGAGGAGGAACTAAACTGCAGAGGAAATGCAGCAGCAAACCTCTTATGCAAAAACATCAGCTATCCAAAGTGTCCCAGAAACAGGCCACAGTAATTTATCAGTAAATGAATCATTCTCCTACTTATTAATTCTCATCCTTAAATCACCAATGCCACATTTTGGAGATCATCACAAAATGTCCTACAAACAGGGTCTCATTGTAATGAGAAAAAAGCATACGGCAGAAAATTCATAGCTATTATTTGACAGCATAAGGTTAAAATAAAAAGTGAAAGTAACAGGCTATCAATAATAAACATCCATTTTTCTTACACCTGTATAGAGGTTGACGTGTTCACACACTGTGCCCAATAATGACTCTAAAAACCCCAAAACAAAACAAAGCAGAATCATGCCAGATCACGCCTCCCTCCCAAGACATTTCTCTCACATGTCTTCCGAATACCTGGCGGTTAGCTAACTGGTCCTACAACGTGCATGGTTCAACTAGAAAAGGTGACTTAGGAAACCCATTCCTCTGACGTTCAATTCGGGATTGAAGCTTAGATGAAACATGTGAGATGTTTCCCAGTTCATTTTATCCACCTGTTTAATTCCATCACTTCACCATAAACTGCCTTTTTATATATTTCTTACCTCTTTCTAAATTACCAAGTCTGCCTGCTTAAATCTAGGCATAATATCTCAGCTATTAAGTGCACTGCACTGGAACTAAGACATAACAGTGAGAGAATCATATGTGGAGTGTTAAAAGAACACAAGCTAGCTAGACCACCTGCTGAAGTTCAAAACAGTCTTTAGAGCTATGTAGATCATCTTACTAGGCTTCCAAAAATACCAAGGAAGTGCCTGGAATTTTCTGTCCAATCCCTGAATGAAACTCCAGGGAGCAGACAAGACATCAGTGCCCACACATAACACTCAAGGTGGTAAACTACAGCCAAGACTGCTACAATATAACATAAAAGCAGATTAAATTAATGGAGCTATTCCAGGTTCAGAGAGTTAATCCATTACTTAGACATTATTTAATGTTTCACTAAATTTCCCACAACACAAATGTACTGCCTGTGCTATTCATTCCACATCAAGCCAAACTGGCTCCCTCTTAAAATAATATTAGAGACACTCTTTTGAATTCTAAGCCAGATCACTGTTTGAAGCAGAGGAGGCAGCTGCTGTGCCTAGGAGTGAGTGTGAGATGAGCCGGAGAGGCAGTGGTCCTACTCCAGGTTGGAGATTCCTGGATGAGATCATGGGGTAGGAGAGGGGGCTGGAAAGAGGATGTCCTGCCCAGGAGTGTTGCCACAGACTCACCCCCGGTCTCCCCAAGAACTAGGATGGATTCCTCTTAGTGGTTTTGTGCTCAATTTGTTTTGCCAGCTATTCGTCGCTCCATAAGGATAGTAAGGAATGCATCAGTTGGCAGGTAGGTTGCCAGATGAAGGTATCCAATTATTCATTGATTGATAAATTACTATGGCCAGTTTCTTCATGTTCTGCCAATATTATTGTGCTTCAACCAATTGAAGCGATGTTTACTGATAGCAGGATCTGTTCTCGAGTAGCCCAGAATGCTGTATGCACAACAATGGGCTCAAGTTACAAGAAGCCAGTTTTCAGTTGAATGTCAGGAAAAACACCCTATTAGAGCAGTATGTCAATAGAAACCATTACCTCAAGAGAGGGTGAGTGCTCCAACACTGGAGGCAATCAAGAGAAATTTAGACAACCACCTGGCAGATATCCTATGATTTGCATTGCTTGAATAGGGGGGTTGGACTCTTATAGGCCCCTTCCACCTTCTTGATTCCATGTTTCATTTACTATATTTTCAGTAAAGCATGTTAAAGTTAATGTTGGTGTGTTTATTTGAAGGCAGAAGCAGGCCTAGATCTACAAAGTGCTTCGAGAGTCTAAGGGCAGAAAGATTTTTCGTGGCATGGCTGCATCGATCGACAAGCTGTGAGAAAGCCATGCAGCGATGTCTCCCAACAACCCCTCCGTTGGTCTGTACAGTATAGGTCGGTGTTAGCGAACCTATGGCACGGTTGCCAAAGGTAGCACTCAGAGCCCTTTCTGTGGGCACCTGACATCACCCCTTCACAGCCACCAGTATTCAGGTTCAATTGCTGTATCTGCACTTTGGGGGGGGGGAGTGTTTTTTGAATCTCAGTTTGGGCACTCGGTTTCTTAAAAGGTTCACCATCACTGGTATAGGTACTTCTTTTAAAACAAATGGGGGAAAAACAAATGGAAGATAATATTAATCAGTTCCTGTCAGATATACTTCAGATATTTAACAGCTTTTGTCATGTTTGCCTTTTATAACATGTTACTGCCCAAGGAGTATTTTCTACATGACCAAGTAATCTTTTCCCCCCTTTCTTTTAAAGATGTGCATCATTTAAATGTTCAAAATAACCACCCCAGCGATTGTGTAGAAACAAACAAAAACTAATTAAAGCTGTAGCAATACAGACGAGTCACAAGTGGTCTAAAATGGAGGGACGTGACACACGCAGCACTGTATCACACTCTTTTTGCACGGCACATTGCAGGAAAATTAAATATTCCAAAAGCAAAGCTGCAGTGCAGGCAGCTAAAACTAGAAGCGGTTTCTAGAGCTCTCTCTGGCTATTATTTTGTTGCCACTAGCAATTCTACACCCAGGACAAAATAAATAATGCTTGAGACATCATACCTAACCATATGGACGATGCATCCTCTTTTTCAAATAATAGGTTGTGATTAAAAATGGCAAACTCATGCTGTGTAATAATCACACGGAATTAATACCATTGCCTCATTGTAATCTATAGCAGATCTATATGCAGGTATCTATTTCACTCTCTGGAGAGAGAGAAATAGATATCTGTTATTGGTTTGACTCAATAAAGGAATCCATGGCTTGCAAAGCCAAGCATAATAGCAAGACCTTCTGGAGGTCATTAATTTATAGGGTTGTCATAACTCAGAACGGACTCTGCACACATAACATTGATTTCTCTTTTACCTGCATTTTCATTTATCAAATACCTCCTCACTCTACTGCAACGATAAACGTCATGCTTCCAAAACCATGTTTTGCTCAATACACAATCAAGCATCTGAAATTAGCTGTTAAGATGATAATACAGTGGTGCCTCTGATAACGAATTTAATTCGTTCTCAGAGGCAATTTGTTATCTGAAAAATTTGTTATCCAAAACATGGTTTCCCATTGAAATTAATGGGAAACCGATTAATCTGTCCCAGAGGTATGAAAAAAGGCAAAAAATGGGGGGGGGGTTTCCCAGACCTTTTTATAAAGTGCACTTTAAAGGCTTGCAGTGCTGGAGCACACCGAACACACACCCCTGCCGTGCAATGCAAACATGGACAAGAGAAACCAGCAAGACTACTCCAGCCTGTTCTCACCCAAAGTGCAATGGGGAAAAATGCAAACAGAAAAACATAAGCAGGAAGAAAAATCCAGCCTGTTTTTGCATGGAGAGCAATGAAAAAGACTGCAGACATGGAGAAATGAAACCAGCAAGACTACCCCAGCCTCTTCCAGCCAAAACTGGAAAGGAAAGCAGTGCAAAGCTTAATAAAAGCTACAGGGAGTGCAATGCATCCTGGGTACACTTTTTTCGCAAGGCATTATGATCCATTCGTTATCCGAGGCAGCCCATAAGGAACATTCACTATCTGAGGCAGCCCTATACCCAGAAATTATTTATTTTTGCATTTGTATATCACTCCCATTTCCCAAAGGAACTCTGGGCGGTTCACACAATAGGCTTAAAAACAGACAACAATAAAACAATATTAAATAGTAAAATAGTGCTGGGCAAGAGACGAAAACTTAACGACCATGAAAAAAGAGAAGGGGAAAACAAAACAACTTGGTACCACATTAGCAGTCGCCAAAGGCATCCCTGAACAGCCAGGTTTTAAGGGCTTTCCTGAAGGATGCCAATGAGGGAGCCTGGCGTATCTCACCGGGTAGCTTGTTCCAAAGCGATGGACCGGCCACCGAGAAGGCCCGTTTTCGAGTTACTACCCTGTGGGCCTGCCTGGGGATGGCCACCCGGAGTGAGAGAGCCATAGAGGAATGGGTGGGTCAGGCCAGCTCTGATCGTAGGGAGATATGCTCTGTCAGATAATCAGGACCCAGGCCATGAAGGGTTTTGTAAACCAAAACCAACACCTTGAATCTTATATGGGATGCAACGGGTAACCAATGCAGGCAAGCCAGAATGGGGGTGATGCGGTCAAACCTGCCCGCACCAACCACCAACCTGGCCGCCGCATTCTGTACTCACTGCAGTCGCCGAACAAGGTTCAAGGGGAGCCCCATGTAGAGAGCGTTACAATAGTCGATCCTCGCCATGACCAGTGCCTGCACCACTGTCCTCAGGGAGTCCCCATTGAGGTATGGGTGAATCTGGGTGATCAGCCTAAGATGGTAAAAGGCCGACCTGGTCACGGCTGCCACCTGGGATTCCAGGGATTGGGATCCCAGGGACTGGGATTCCAGGGATTCCTGAGCTGAGAACTCAATGAACAATTTCCATTTGTTATCCGAAAAATTTGTTACCAGAGGCATTCTTTATCCGAGGTATTACTGTATTTGATTGCTAAATGCTGTCAAGATTCCTCCAACTAATGAATGAATGATCTCACTTGGAAATTCAAGCCTGCAACTCCCTTAGGGGGTTGATCTAGTTAGGAAAATATTTTAAATAAATAAATAAATCTCAAAGCAAACCGTGTTGCTTATATGGCGTTTACTCTCTGGGTAGTTTACAATTTAAGTATGCAGAACTCTTCTTCCCCCCCCCCCTTTATTGTTCTCCAATATTTATTTGTGCTGGTTGTAGTAGTAGTTCTCTAGTCACTGACAGACAGACAGACAGACAGACAGACAGACAGACAGACAGACAGACAGACAGACAGACAGACAGACAGACAGACAATTTTAAGTGTTTCTTCCATCATCCATCTAGGTTTTTTTTTCTTTTTATGACAACATTTATCTGTAGATATTCTTCCCTAATGATAGCTCTAATTTCAATCCATACTTGTTCTGATTCATGGTCAATTCAGTTAAGGAATGCAGACCTGTTCTTTCTGTGGACTTGGCATTCAACAGGAATGTTGCTTAAATTATGTTTTGGCACTACTATTCTTTTAGTATTCTTTTCCAGCTTTATTCCAATATTGGATATTAACATCTCATTTCGGACTGTCTCGGCTTCAATGCTCATTTAAGGGATTTGAGTGTGTTCATGAAGCTGAGAACCATGTTAACAGTAACCCCCTGCCATTTTGCGATTCATGTACTGCAGTCCCGCAATATCGTGGACCGCAGTACATGCTGGGGCTCCAGCTAATCAGCACTGGGGGGGGAGAGAAAAAACTTTATTTCCCCACCCCAGTCCCAATGAGCTGGAACCTGGGGTGTAGGGAAGGGGGGGAGGTTTTAAAAGCCTTTTTTTCCCTTCCCCAAGATAGACCCGATACATTCCAATGGGGAATTTTTTTTTCTAGTGAAATACATTTTCACCTTAAGCTGCTTTTCTAAAGTTTTGGGAAAGCTGTTTTCATTCTTGCACATTATCTCCCTTTTGATGTAAGGACAAATACTTGTTTCCTCTCTATTATGTATACTTGCCAGCTCACACCTACACAGTTATGTATTCTATTTAATAAATAAGCAAACATGTACACCTGCTTAAGTCTTTCCAAATGACCAGAGACTGCTCTGTTTTGGGCCTTTTCATAAATTGCTTTTGTTTGTCTAATCTTTTCCAACATGTCAGATGGCTTGGATACAGTGTTGTTAAGAGCCGAATGTACCTAAATTACTCAAGTGATCCATTCATTTTCCATACTCGGCTTGTCTGACAAAAAGCCGATTTATTAACCTGAGCTGCTCCATCCTTTGTTCCTTTTTTACATGAATGTCATTTTTTTCCACCCACTCATCTGGTGGAATGTTATTTGATTTGATAAAGGACCAAAGTTAGTTAAGTCTCCTTTGCCACTAAGGGCACTAACAGATTAGGGGAAACTTTGGGAAGGGCAGAATATATGCAAACATTTCAACATTCTCTCTGTTGCAATATATGTCTTAAGAATGACTCAGTAAATAATCACAGGCTAGCCACACTCATTTTACGCAAATACCGAAAAATGTGTTCCAAAGAAGTTTCAAGATAGTATATGTTACTAGATTATAGTCTACAATGTACAATCTTCTAGTCCAGTGATGGTGAACCTATGGCACGGGTGCCAAAGGTGGCACTCAGAGCCCTTTCTGTGGGCACCCGACATTGCCCCTTCATAGCTACCTGTATACAGGTTAAATTACTGTATTGGCACTTTGCAAAACAATTATTGGGTTTTGAATTGCAGTTTGGGCACTCGGTCTCTAAAAGGTTCGCCATCACTGTTCTAGTCTATGGGCAAAGAAGAAGAACGGGGGCTGGGTAAGAGCCATGTCCCATAAAGTACATAAAAAGGAAGAATCACAGCTAGTGATGGGCATAAAACAAATTTTTACTTTGTTACGTTATTTGTTTTGTTACTAACAAAACAAATAATGATCCAACATGTCAAAGGAAAATGAAAAGAAATGGAAATTTCCATTTTGTTTCGTTTTTCGTCGTCCCCCCACACCTTGTAGCCGTCTTCTCTTTTCCTTGCAGGGGCCAGGAGGAAAAAATGGGTGCAGCAGCTAGCACCTCTCAGCTGTAGGGGGCAAAGCCCCCAGCGTCAGGGGCTTTGAAAAATCAATTAAGCACCGATCCAGCCCCTGGGGCCATGTGGTCAGCGCTGAAAAAAAACTAAAAAAAAACATGGCCTGGGCTCCGGAGGCGGCAGGGTGACAGTCTACCGCCGCCCGGCCCAGCTGCAGCCGGGGCTCTGGTGGGATGGTCTACTGCTGCCAAAAGGTAAGTAAAACCAGTTCAGCACGTACAATTTTTTTAAAAAAATCATATGAACCCGAACCGAACCAAGGATGGGCCCGAAACAGAACAAACCGAACCATCGGCTTTCTGTTTAGTGCCCACCTCTAATCCCAGCTCCTTTAATTTATTCCCAGTTTCACTATGATATTATGCTTGAAAGTCTAGGCATGCTTTGCTAGTATTACAATGCAATTAATTTCCTGACGCTCATGATTGTAAAAGTAGGTAAAAGGGGGGGGAGCATACATCACAGATAGTTATAATAAAATCTTACACATGGGCCAGGGGAATAGAGATACAGTACTAGTCCCTGCTCAACCACAAGGTTCCCTGAAGAACTGTGATGACATAGACTGAAGTCTACACATGAGGGAGAAGAAACAAGCGTATCAACTAATGTAGTCCGCATTTACTATCTCTCTCCTATGTTCGTTATGGATACTTTGGACTTTCAGAAAGCCAACAAAGTGGATTCTTGGTCAAATCACACAGAACTTTTCCCTAGAAGCAAAAATTATGAAACTCTGGCTGGTTAGTGGATTCTGGGCACATCATGAGAAGACAAAGACTCGCTGAAAGAAAATAACACTGGGGAAAGTTGATGACAGCAGGACAAATTATCACAAGATTAACTGACTTAATAAAGGAAGCCATTCTGGCAAAGCTTGAACAAGTTTCCTCGTGATAGGTCCCTTTCCAAAGTCAGTGAGTCATATGGCAAATAGTGACAACATTCCTGTGTTCCTCAGCTCTACCCCCAAGATAAGCCTTTTTCTTTCTTCCTGACCACTCCTAAAGCATTCATTTATTCTGTGTAATTCTGTAACTCTTATAAACTTAGTTCATTTACCCAACCAACTGTGAAATATCTGAGTTCAGGGAAGATGAAAATAATGAGTGTGTTCCATTCACTGGTGTTGGGACGGAAAAAGTGAGAGGAAAGGAGAAGGAATGTAAATCAACGGAGAAAAAGGAAGAATGGAAAGAAGAAGAATGGAAAAGGTTAAGTCCAGATGCGATGGTAGAAGGGATGTGGGTTTATGACAGGGAAATGGACGAATGATATGAGGTGATTTGGTAGGAGGAGGGATTAGTGAGATAAATGTGGAAGATGGGGATTCAGACTGACAGTTTGGAGAGGGTTGAAGGGCAAGGATGGAGGGAGAAAACCTCATGTGAGACAATGGCACTTGGAAAGTCTCGTTGAGGGAAGAACTCCCCAATCACCCATATTGGGACGTGCCCCGTTGGGCACTACATCCGTGTTGCGGCACCGTCTGCCCGGGAGCAGAGAAGATACCCAGTTGGGTGAAAGACAAATTCCCCAGTTTTGGGAGGTACCGTTACTAAAGTTATGTGAACAAATTGTTCATGCTGTTGAAGACAATTTAATGTTTTGTAACGTTCAAGAATCCGTACAGGAGGATGGGGTAAGGAGTTCTGTTGTTAATTCATTACATAATAAAAGGATGTTGAATATAAGACCTGACTCTATCATCAATCCATTAGCTAACATCAGTTTGAACGAAGAACCCACTCACACCAACTCACTGGAGTAAGTAGTGACTGACAATGAAATGGGAAGGCAATAAGATGTAAGGTTAAAAAAGACATCATATTGTTCTTAACCACCAACAGAGTTTTTGATTAAAACTTTTGAAAAACAAATATTAAATAGCTACTGCAGCAATGCTGCAGCGATGTTAAGGAAATATTTTGGAGATTACTTTTAGCAGTTACATATGAGATGGGATAATTCTTACACAGATGGTATACTACCCCAGAACTCTGGAGGAACTAATCAGAAATCTGATATATGTATGTATTGTTTGTTTGTTTACTGATTTTCTGCCCATGTAAGCTGCCAGAGCTTGTTCACAATGTTTAAAATAAACATATAAAAATAAATGGTGAAGCAGCAAACATTATGCACCAGAACAAAAGCTGCATCATTAATCATTTATGAGGAATAAATTGGAGGAATGGCATCAAACTTAGAAATATTACACATCCCTTTGGCAGCTCTCAGGAAAACAAATTTGATTTGATGGCACCCCGAATTTAATTTGTAACCTCCTCATTCCAAAACTTGGACTGGAAAACAAAAAGAGACACACTTGATGGGTTTTTTAGTTCGTTTGTTGTACATTGATGTATGTAAAATCTGGAGATATACTGGTTGAATTCCAGTACCAGAACATATCCCATTTAAGACTGATTGCTCATGAGCTCTCTCTCTCTCTCTCTCTCTCTCTCTCTCTCTCTCTCTCTCTCTCTCACACACACACACACACACACACACACACACACACACACACACACACACACACACCACTTCTGCAGTCCCCAGTAGTTTTTCCCTGAGGAAAGGGATGCCAAGGGGCCCTGGAACCTTTGGCAGGGGACTGGAAATATTTTATTCCTGAACAAATGCTGTGGGTGATGATGTAATCACGCTTATATGACTTCATCTACTACTTTTTATCAAAAGGTCCTGAGGAAGAGGAGAAACCTGTGAAATTGTACACTATGAGAATTTTAAAGTTTGATTTCTTTTTTTTTAAAAAAAAGAAGAAGCTGACCAGATTTGTGCCCCATTTGAATTTGCATGACTTTCAAATTAGAAAGACTTTCCACTTTGGTTTGGACCTCCTACATAGCTCAAGGCTGATTCAGTTAGCAATTTGGGATTTGCCTGAAAGTGGTATGAAGCCCTTCTCCAAAAGCATGGCCTTCTGTTCATAACACCACATCTTTTTGTTTTTTCACTTATGTCTAGTCTGTCGACATTTTTCAGTTAAAAGATAGACTATAATTAATAGTTAGGGTACCATTGCCAATTTGGATATGAAAGTAACAGGAGGAAAAAATCAATCTAAACTTTTGCCAAATTGTTTCCCTACTTAAAACAAGTACCTGAATCACAGCAATTGCTTCAACTCATCCTAGTCATTTGCTTGTGTAGCTCCCTGAAGTTTTCATTTTTGTCCCCGCATTCTGGTGCCCCCCCTCCTTATTTCCTGCCTTTGGCTTCTTTCTTCTAATTTCTAGTTATTGAACTGTTGGCCTGATCGCCAGTTTCAACTCTTACTTGTCAGCCTGGTGGCCAATTGGGGGATCTTTGTTATTTTTTGAGTTCTCACAGCTACTCTCTGTCCATTTGGGGTTGTCCCCACGCCCCCGGGCTGATCTGTTGCACCATCACTGACTTTTGAGAACCACCTCATAAGAACAGACTCCAGTATCTAAATGAACAGTTGTTGAAGTAAAACAAAATGGCGGGCCAGTTCCATTATTTGATGGTGGTTATGGGCCAGTCTATCTCCCTCTAGCTAACCTACCTTAAAATAGTGTTGTGAGAAGAAACTGGGGCAGCACCTGTCATATATATGTTGCCATGACAGAACAATGAAATAAAAACTTTCTAATTAGTAAAAACAATTAGTGATGCTAGTGGATGTTGCAAATTACCAATAAATGGAATGTGTGTGAATACCTGTTCCATGGGCAGAAATCACTACTCATTTTTTGTCCAAAATGAAATACACCCATCAAAATAGGTAACTGTAAAGGCATTGTTTTTCTACACCAATTTTAAAAGTAACAAGGGAAATGTCAAAAAGCCCTTAGAAGTACACCACCAAAGACTTTTCACTTGGGGCTGGCTGAAAGCAAATCAAAGCAGGCTGACAGAAGAGTTTTCATACCAGTTAAATATACTATTTCATATCACTCCAGGCGATGATTTCATTTTTCTTTGTGTTGTATCTTCTGGACTGAAATCCACAGAAAGAGGTGACAATCCTCTTTTACAACAACACCCTGACTTAAGAACTTGTCTTTGGTGGGAAGTCTGGTCCGCTAATCCTGAGTTTAAACATGAAGTATGAATTGCACCTTTTCCTCAGCCAAAAATTTTTGGTATGTTTTTAAATAAAAAAATGGTTTTAGACAGAGTGTTTATTTTATTCTGATTCTTCTTGTGTTTTACATAATTATAACTCATTTTTTACACAAGCAAATGGCTATAGAAGATTTCTACTAATAAATGGAGCAAATAAATAAGTGTATTTATTTATTTATTTATTTATCTGATTTACATACAGCGCCATCTAGCACAAGTGCAACTCTGGACAGTTTACAAAGTTTTGAAATAAATATAAAATAATATCAAACATAAAACAAACATAAAGCCATAATTAAACACAAAATTATAAACAATAAAAAATCCAAAACAGAGGTGGATTAAGTTTTCAAAAATAGATCAGCAGCAGTGATGGTCAATAGCCAGGGAAAGCCAATCTGAATGCCCAGGTCTTCAGTTGTTTTTTAAAGACCTGCAGTGTGGGAGCCAAGCAGATCTCTGAGGTGCCACCACCAAGAAAACCTGATTTCTTGTGGCTGTTTTACGGGCTTTCCGTTGGCACCCTCAGATGATCTGCCTGAGAAGAAAGAGTGTTATTATGGTCAGTATTTTTAACACACAAATGGCTATAGACAATTATTATTAATAAATGGAGGAAATAAATAAGTGTATGCAATTATTTCAAAGGAAGTACCTTGATGTATTCTTAAAATGCAGAAAACAAACATTCTTCTCACTACTGACCTTCCCTATGTAGAGTTTACTTAGCATACTTCATCCAGATCTGATTTCTGGCTAGAGTTGTTATTTGAATTAAGCTTGGTGGTATAGCAATCAATCAATCAATCAATCAATCAATCAAGTCTTTTGGAAAATAAGACAGAAGTTATAACTAAGGGAAAACCTGATTTGTTTGGGGTTTTTTAAATTATGCTTGTATGCATGTCTATGTGCAAACTAAAAGGCAAAAGTTAGAAAAAAAGAACATTGTCCTACTCTATTCTGCAATATACAGTCTATAATAATAATAAAAATCATATGATTTCAGTACATATACTCCTGTTTGTAAATTGTACCCTACCAGATTAAATAGAAGCACAGTAAGAAGGATTTGTGTCCAAAAAGGCAAAGGGCATAGTCACAGTAGTTTAACTGCTAAAATGAAGTTCCACTACGTGCTCCTTACAAAACTATAATGTAGCAACCAGGGCTGCATATATTCTTTTTTGTAAATGACAGCAGTATAAAAGAAACATCAAATTAATATTCCATAAAGGAGAATCTGTGCAAAAGTTCAGCATTTCTAATAACAATGATAATTTCAGTAATATAGCTAGACCATATTACCACTTAAATTGGGGGGGGGGGGTTGTAAGAAGCTGTTTGGCACTGAGAACCAGAAATATTGGGGGGGGGGGGATGAAACAACACAGAATATTTTGACTGTACTTTAAAAACATGGCACATCCCATAGACAATCAAAAGGAACATATAACTGGCTTATTAATGGATAGAATTTAAAATGAAGATAGAATATACATACACGCACGCCACTACAGAAATCCCCATTATCCGTACTATTTAGCATTGAAAGACTGTATGACACTGTGGAGGAAATACCCCTCCCCCAAAGAAAGTAATTCAGAAGAGGCAAACAAATCAACCCTGTCTTGGATTCAATCCAGCGTCTTCCAGTGATAATTCTAATCCATCAAATGAAGGATTATGGAAGCCAGAAGAGACAGATGGCAGTGCAAAGACAAGGGTGTCTTGCTGCTTGGCTCTTGCTAGCTTTCCTGAGGTTATGGCCAGGATTTCAAGCTCTTCTAGTTTAAGCCCTTGCTCATCAAAGATGTGGAAGAAAGGCTGAAGCAATTCCTACAGCTCAATGAGAAGAAAGATTAGGAGTAACCACAAAGGGTGTGCTGAAAACACTTGACAGATGGGAATTTCACGAAGAGGATCAGAAAGGAATGGAAACAGAATGTTTCCATGGGACATCTTTAGCATATGCGCAATATGCAGAAGAGGCGATGGAAGGAGCCCAATAGGGTCATCTACTTCAGTCTAATAATATCTAAGCAATAATATCTTTACTTTTTTTAAAAAAAAAGTTAAAATTATGTATTTTGAGTTGAGAAAAAAATCTACTGGCTCCAGTTAGACTAGGGCAATGACAATGGAAAACAGATGGTTCAACACAACTGTCTCTTTCCTCAGCTTTGCATAGGGGTTTGGTTTTTTGTTTTTGTTTTTTTGTCATAGGTCATATATGGGTTAGAAAAACTGAACCATGGCAATACGGAATAGATTGATGAGCAGATTTTCCTAATCATTTCACTGTTTTACCGACAAGCAATCAGGTGACTCTAAACTTCATTGGCATCTACCTATTTCTCCACTTTAAACGACATGCACCAAAGCTGCTATCAGTTCACACCCCAGTGGAAAACATATGGACCCTGAAAAAAATTCCAGACCTATCAGAATCTTTCTTCCAGAACAAAACACAGCACTCCACACTGGATGGAAATTACGGCTGAGTAAAACAACACCCTTAACCCCTTCCCACATCATGAAAGACAGCTAGTCAATCATAATCACAAATGATTCTGTGATGGAAAATCAGATCACATGAGATGGATGGGAGGGGAAGAAAAGCAGTGATGACTATGATGGAGTCAAGGCCACTTCTCATAACCTCTCATCATATGGTGAATGGAGACTTCCAGGCAAAATGTTCATGCTCAGTGTGCAGTAAAAACAGTTCTCTGCTTCAATGCACAAGCAGGCTCCTATTCATTGCCTGGAGTTAGACAGCAATTTTGTCATACACCCCCCAAAAATCTGTTGTTGCCACGTGCCCTAAGGTCATGTGAATGGGCTTTACAACAGAGATAAACTATATTCCACCTTGCCATACAAGGATAATGATCTGCTTGCATGAATCTTCTACAATAAACATACAGTATACTCAATTATACATATATACAGAGAGGTGAGGGAGAGAGAGCGCAAGAGAAAGGGAGATGCAAATATAAGGTCAGGGGGGTTAAATTGGTCAATTAACCAGTAAGTTGCACAAGGGGCAAACATTCCACAAGGAACCTTCTTCTTCGGCCATAACCGAGTATTGCATAATTTAAAATTAGAGATGCATATGAAATGTAGGTAAAATTAAAAACAGAGTATGATGTTAAGACGAGGAACTGAAATCACTGAAGCATATGCATATGGAAACTGATTTATATTCACTAAAACAAAAGTCAAGAATTATGTTCATATATGTTCATTGGACAAATATGAAGGAAAACAAAACATGACACAAATTATGTACCCCGGGGGGGGGGGGCAAAGGCATGCACATTTAAAACAGGAACTCAAAAAGATGTTTTTAAAACTCAGGAAAGATGTATCCAGGCACCAACAGCCAAAGATCTGTCAGCTATGCCCACCTTGTTGCAAAGTGAGGACAATGCCAGCCAAATTTAAAAGTGCTTTGAAACATCAGAAACTTTCTTTCCTTCTTTTGAAGGAACAGTACTCTCCACGTACAATCCTCCCTGACCACCAAAGTGAGTCCAACCTTTAGCAAAGAGAGAAAAGCTTAAGTATTTGTCTTTTGCTTCTTAAGCATATGCTAGACGTGTAGTTCACAAATACCAGCCCTTCTTGCTCACTGAATCCAAATTTCCATAAAATTGTGGTGAAAAACTAGACAATATTTCTGGTTACAGTATTTGCAAGGTCAATGGGTGCCATCAGTGCATTGGGCTGTCTCATTCTTGTCTGAACTGGAAATAAATACAAACTTTGGAGTTTCTTAAGGGGCTTTTCTTCCACAGAATTCTTGCCAAACTGGAAATCAAAATAATCAAAGCAAAAATGGTGGAATCTCTATGGAGCATTATAAGCAGTTCATTTAAACCACAGTCAGTTTCAGTTCAAGTAGAATGATATATGAAGAACGGGGGTCATGGAAACCCACCATCACTGACAAGGAGAACCAGCAAAAAAGACTGATTACTGTTTCAGTGATAGATGCTAATCCACAGTCCTGTCAACTTCATAACAGCAAGCATCTTTCTGCATCACCCACTGAGACCTGAACACCAGCCAAAGGCATTAGTCATGCCAGTTCATTTTTAAGGAAAGGCTTCTGAAAAGGAACTCAGCTGGGATAAAAATAAAAATCCTTGGCTTTCCACCATTCAGTCTCCTTTGTTGGCCCGCTTTATTTTGTTTTACACTTGCTTAGCATCAGCACCCAAAAGTAAACCCAAAATCTGAAGGTAAAGGTAAAGGTCCCCCCACACATGTGTGCTAGTTGTGTCCAACTCTAGGGGCGGTGCTCATCTCCGTATTCAAGCCAAATAGCCAGTGTTGTGCAAGTCTTGTGGCCATGTGGCCAGCACGGCTGCAAGGAAACACTTCCCGCTTTTTACGGCGGCACCTATTTATCTACTTGCATTTACATGCTTTCAAACTGTTAGGTTGGCAGGAGCTGGGGTTAACAGCGGGAGCTGCGTAACACCCAGGATTCAAACCGCTGAGCTGCCGACCTTGCAGCCGACAGTTAAGATTTAATCAAGAGAATTTATGTTGTGGAGGTTAGACTATCAGATTAGGATTCTTCAGATAGCAGTTCCTCTGTGATCAACTCAGATGTTTACAGGATATTCCTGGCCTACTCACTGACTCATTCTCAACCTAAATCACCTTGCAGGATTGATGGATGGATTAAATGTGTTCTGCCCCAGGCTTCTTGGAAGAATACGAAAGTGAAATAAATACATCTTTTCAACACAAAGTGTGAGATACTGCAACCTGGGTCTCTAAATGCACTCACTGCTACTGGGCTTTTGAGTGAAACTACTGACTCACCTGAGCTGTCACTGCAGAATGAGAAACCTTCAGAAGGGTTTTTTTTTTTTAAGATTTGCAATTTCCCCACTTCCAACCAAGCACAAGACAAGGCCCTTACAATTTTCATAAAATGTGTTGTAGAAAGCTGGTCCTCCCCTCTCCTAAGGAGCAGGCACGCACGCACACCCACACACACACCCACACAGAGAGAACAGGCACAGAGGAGAGAAGCAAGCAATCCATTCATCTGCTGCATAAAATTATTAAATGTTAATGAGTCCACTCCTGTTCTTTCATTTTCAACCTCCCTCTACTGGGAAGAAGTCCGTCCGCAGCAGTCTGACTTCCCCACCCCATTCTTTGCCAATACAGTACACTGCAGGACTGAATGACTTTTCTTCTGCACCAGCTTTCTTAAACTTCTTTCTCACTTCTGTCCAGGCTTCCAACCAGGCAAAGAAAGATTGAGCTAAGGGCACAAAAACAGTGCATTGCCTAACCCAAGCCGAATTTCACAGGCAGTTTCAGTGCGAGGGCACAAGTCTGCATCAGAAATGGCTTTCACAACTGCTGAGGAAGGAATCAGCAGTGCCTGCAAATTCCTTACTGTCCTTAAAAGTTTTTTCTCATTTATGCATTTATGTATTTATGTATTTATTTTTAATTTATACACCAACCATCTAGCCTGGGACCACTCGGTAAAAGTTTCCCTGTTGCTTTATTGCCTAAAAGAAAAAGAACAGATTTAAAAACTTCTACAGCCTTCATCAAAACTGAAATAATGCACAAATGTTTAATTTTCAATGGATTGTAGTAGACTGTTTCAACTCTTATTTATCCAAAAAGCATTTAGACAACTATAGACTATACATCTCCCTTTAGAAAAGGGTTTCTCTCTCACGTAAAACTGTTACTGTCAGTAGGAGCAGGAGTAAATAGTAGTAATTACTAGTTAGTCACCAGAGTTGAACATTTTACTCATAGGCAAGGATGGCCAATGTCCACAGGTGAAAAGGCACACACACACATCCACTAGTACATCCCAACTATACCAGAAGTACTTCTTTTTTATTTTTACAAAGGTTATACTTAGCTGAAAAAGCCCCTTCCCACCCTTTAGTGGCCAATGTTTAAAAAGTACAAAAAATACAAAGTTGTGGGGAGCCCAGGGGTGTTGGAAGATTGTTTCCCATGCCCACTACAGGATACAACGGAGCCTCTAAAGCAGTGGTGGTGAAGCTTTGGCACTCCAGATGTTTTGGACCACAGCTCCCACAGTCCTTTGCCCTTGGCAATACAGGCTTGGGATTCTGGGAGTTGTGGTCCAAAACATCTGGAGTGCCCAAGTTTTGCCACCACTGCTCTAGAGCCAAAATCCATTGAAGGGGGGCTGAAATGCTGCCACAGAGGATGGTGGAGTCTCCTTCTTTGGAGGTTTTTAAGCAAAGGCTGGATGGCCATCTGTCGGGAGTCCTGTGATGGGGGTTCCTGCATGGCAGGGGATTGCACTAGATGGCCCTTAAGGTCTCTTCCAACTCTATGATTCAATGATTCTAAATATGTACAGGGAGGCTGGGAGGTTGCATTTGAGGCCCAAGTCAGCACCCTGCATTCCAGGCCCTGACAGTGACAATATTTGCTCTAATATTTCAGAGATGCAGAAATGGATACAAAGTATGAAACATTGATTGTACAGTATATTCCACAACTTAAGAGACAGATGTGTCTGTCTTGAAATGGGGTGCTTTACAGCCATACATCCAGGGTCTAAATTTACCTATCTACACCACAAAGTTTGCTAGAAATGTCTTTTTTCCCCCTCAATTTCTTACTGCTGTTTGATTCTCCCACCCCTGCATAAATATGACTACCGTTTTAAGATTTTATTTCTTTAAAGAGCCTTTTAAAATCATGAGATTAACAATACACTCACGTGACTTGGCAACCCTGTAAGAATCTTACTGGGGGGTATTCTGTTCAGCCCCAAGCAAGCTGCTCTAATTGGACAAACCGTGAAGCAATATGCAGACAGCAGATGGGCTGTGGTTAAATCTGATTGAGAGGAGACTATTTGCTCTAACCCTACTAGATTTGAGACTTATTCCTGGCAGCAAGAAGAAAAGAAGAAGGTTTGTGGTGTTGTTTTTTTTAATAAACTCATTTATATTCTGGTGTTACAAATAAATTCACACCAAGATTTTTTCGTCCTCTTCACTCGATGGTAGTTCTTACCCACAGCTCTAAAGGTTGCACTCATTAAGGATGATATTTACATAACCACCACTTGCAAGGGGATACAGATACAAAAATTAGGTGACGCCATCCCCATTCAGTGCCAAATTGTCACAGGGATTACTTGGCTGCTCAACTGGCAAGCTCTGCACTGAAATCTGCAAATTATACTCACACCTTTGAAGGCCAGAGTGGCAGGTAAGGAATGTCTCAGCTTTTGGAAAAGTAAATTAGAGCCAATAATTTAAGCCATCTGACCTGACCTGCCATAAAAATGCCTTGACTCATTTCCTGTCCTTGAAAACTATGGATTCTATGTCCATGTTTAGAAGTTCTGGAGAAGCTCAATCACATTGCCTCTCGTTTGAAAGACAAACACCAGAGAGGTGTTTGTCACCATAGATATGAGGAGTAGTTTTAACCCCATGTTCATAGAGGTCACACCACTCATCGAGAAGATAGTATCAGCAACAACAGCTATAACAACAAAAGTGGTTCATGTGAGGAGTAATCAACACAAAGATCTATCAAAGGGTGCTGTGGGAGGTGAGGGATGGAATTGAAAACCAAATGGAGACAGATGGGGATAGGTTAGGCGTGGCTAGGATGGGGACACAGCCCTCACAGAATGAGAATATTAACAGACCACTTCCCCTGAGGACCTGGTTCCTCAATAGAGGCATTCTTGCCTTCCTGAAAAGTCCACTGAAAGCCTTAGTTAATTATTTGCCATCTTCAATAATGGGGAGAGGGCTGCAATTCCTCATCGTTGCCTGCAACCATAAGACAAGTGGGGATTTATGTCACAACAACATATCATAGGAAAAAGCAGTACTTATAAATGCCTATTTTTGAGGGGGGAGTATTATTTGGGGGGGGGGTGAAACTTTGTTAATAACATATCAGCCATTAACAGTATTAGACTTTGGGGTCTAGCCTCAAAACATTTATTTATTTATTTATTTATTTATTTATTTATTTATTTATTTATTTATTTA